>CM035840.1:361906318-362613818 GCA_020510985.1 Pholidichthys leucotaenia
CTGGGCAACACGGACTTTCAACTTTCTCCAAAGATTTTCTATGGGGTTGAGATCTGGAGACTGGCTAGGTCACTCCAGGACCTTGAAATGCTTCTTACAAAGCCACTCCTTCGTTGCCCGGACGGTGTGTTTGGGATCATTGTCATGCTGAAAGATCCAGCCACGTAAAATCTCACGATACATGGCCCCATTCATTCTTTCCTTTACACGGATCAGTCGTCCTGGTCCCTTTGCAGAAAAACAGCCCCAAAGCATGATGTTTTCACCCCCATGCTTCACAGTAGGTATGGTGTTCTTTCTCCTTCAAACACAACAAGTTGAGTTTTTACCAAAAAGTTCTATTTTGGTTTCATCTGACCATATGACATTCTCCCAATCCTCTTCTGGATCATCCAAATGCTCTCTAGCAAACTTCAGACGGGCCTGGACATGTACTGGCTTAAGCAGGGGGACGCGTCTGGCACCCCAGGATTTGAGTCCCTGGCGGCGTAGTGTGTTACTGATGTAGCCTTTGTTACTTTGGTCCCAGCTCTCTGCAGGTCATTCACTAGGTCCCCCCGTGTGGTTCTGGGATTTTTGCTCACTGTTCTCGTGATCATTTTGACCCCACGGGGTGAGATCTTGCGTGGAGCCCCAGATCGAGGGAGATTATCAGTGGTTTTGTATGTCTTCCATTTTCTAATAATTGCTCCCACAGTTGATTTCTTCACACCAAGCTGCTTACCTATTGCAGATTCAGTCTTCCCAGCCTGGTGCAGGTCTACAGTTTTGTTTCTGGTGTCCTTTGACAGCTCTTTGGTCTTGGCCATAGTGGAGTTTGGAGTCTGACTGTTTGAAGTTGTGGACAGGTGTCTTTTATATTGATAACGAGTTCAAACATGTGCCATTAATACAGGTAAGGAGTGGAGGACAGAGGAGCCTCTTAAAGAAGAAGTTACAGGTCTGTGAGAGCCAGAAATCTTGCTTGTTTGTAGGTGACCAAATACTTATTTTATCGAGGAATTTACCAATTAATTCATTAAAAATTCTTCAATGTGATTTTCTGGATTTTTTTTTTCTCATTTTGTCTCTCATAGCTGAGGTATACCTATGATGAAAATTGGAGACCACGCTCATCTTTTAAGTGGGAGAACTTGCACAATTGGTGGCTGACTAAATACTTTTTTGCCCCACTGTATACACACACACACACATACTGTACATACATACACACACACACACGTTTGCAAAAGCATGTTATTCAATTGAAAAAATGTAATAATTTGAATAATAAAATAATTAAAATGGCTTTCATTATTTCCATGTCATTATGAGATCAAATTGTAGAGAGCCACAGTATGGGGGCACAAGTGCCACATGTGTTATGTCCACAAACCTGGAATGAAGACGTGCTCAAACTGAACTTCATTACACAATGTTAATAAATACACTGCATACTGAACACTCAGTCATATCCCTGAGGACGAGCCGTAGCTAAGAGGTAACTGTAACTCTGCCATGAGATGGTGGACTCTCCCATATACAGTATATGGTGGCGTGATGACATCACCTACAGGCCGTGTCATCATGCTGTACCCTGTAGTAAATCCCAACACTATATCCCCCACCCATAACACAGAACATACACTAATCAGCCATCCCCAATTTGGTACACTTATGCAATTTAACATTTCAACGTTTAGAACCACATTTAGAACCACAAACTAGGGTCAGTGGGTCGACCACCGCTGGACCTGACGTGGCTGGGTGGATTATTCTGCCACCTGCTCCTAGCTGCGTTCCTACCTAAACAGTTATTGTCTTTTTTAATTTACAGTCTTCCATGGGGATAGTGGTTCTGCCGGAGGGGCCTTGTAATGGGCCCGCAGTAGATGCACCCCCGTAGATGCTGGGTTCCCGGGGCCAGGACCGATCTTCATAACGTTGGGGCCCGGGTCCCACACTGCATCAGCTGACTCCCATGAAGCCTTGCCGTCTGGAGCAGCCACCTGGACAAGCAGGAGTTGGTTTGCATGCTGAAAAGAACCGTCTGTTAATCGAAAACATGCCGATTCCAGTTTCGGCACGATCCTCAGCACCGTCCGCTGCCCCGTCGGCTGTGACTTGGTCAGTCGCTGTCCTGGTCTCTTGTTGGTGCGGACTCGAACTCAGTCCATGACTTTGAGTGGCACCTTGCTTGGTCTCATATGCCACTGTGATCGCTGTGGTGCTGCGTGCTCATCCAGTTTGGGACCTCTGTCATGCTGTAACGGTTCTGTTGTTACCATGTTTGTCGCGGACCCTTCACCCGACTTCACCGTCGCTGTTTCCGTAGTCTGAAACTGGTTGTGGGTACGGAAGGTGACTGGTGTCTCTCCTGTGTCGTTTGTTGTTGCGGACTCTTCACCTGTCAGCTTGGTCATAACCCCCGTAGACTGGCATTGAGTGTGGGTACTGAAACAGTCTGTTTCCTCCTCTCTCCCATCTGATGTGCTTTCTTGTGCCGCGTCGTAGATGGTGTCTGTGCCCGGTTGTTGTGCCTCGAGGTTATCTGTGTGCACGGGTTCCCCCTCCTGCGAATCCACAGCGGCCTCTGGCTGGGCGAGGATCTGAGGCGAATCTGGCCACTGGCCCCCTCCCGGGCAGCTCTCCTCCTGTAGGTACGGGGTAGTCGGTTTGGTGTCTGTGTCACCCTGAATTTTCTCATCTCACACGACTTTATCGTCGTAGATGTCTGTCGTGTCCCAGTTGCCGCAACCGGACCATTCGAACCCGGTGCTGTCGCGGATAGTGAAATCCAATTTTTAATTCAATTCAATTCAATTCAACTTTATTTATATAGCGCCATTTCACAACAACAGTCATCTCAAATTTTTAGAAGAGGTCACATCCCATAATGTTGTCACCGTGTGTAGCCACTTGGAACGTGAAGTCATACACAATCTTCGACTTGTAGTAGACCATTAGCTCGACTGTCCCTACATTACTGAGACTGTGACCACTGCATCCATGCAGCTCTGCTGGGTTCTTCTTTATTTTGTGGTTGGGGGAAAATTTCTTCACCTTGGTCCAGTTTAACATCGGCCTAACCGGCGCCATGTCGAGCAGTAGCGGTCAGCCACACCATC
Organism: Pholidichthys leucotaenia; assembly: GCA_020510985.1. Lineage (NCBI taxonomy): Eukaryota > Metazoa > Chordata > Actinopteri > Cichliformes > Pholidichthyidae > Pholidichthys > Pholidichthys leucotaenia. Next base: position 361,909,426 of record CM035840.1, read on the forward strand.
TAATTCAGCCATGCTGTGTGCATAAGCATTGATGTCAGGGCTTACCACGTGGATGGTGGTCGTTGGTGGGCAGCTTTGTCTGCTTGGCGGGCTCCATGGCACTGGCAACCGGCACACTTTAGCGAAATGGTTATAACGTCCACACTTGTTACAATGTTGTCCTCTTGCCGGGCAGAAATGTGCTTTCTCATGGTGCGTTGGGGAACCACAGCTACCACAGGCAGGGGCCTCTTGGAGTGGTCCTTCAGTTAATGGCGTTCATCTCGTAATCGTCTGCCATGTCTTCATATTCCTCCGTACTCATTGTGTTGGCTAACGTCATCTGTCCTGGTAACTTCTGTAGCTGGTGCCCACCTAGCTCCAATGCTAACTTCTCTGCTGACTCAAGCTGGAACGCTAGCTCTATCGTGCTAGCTAGTGTCATGTCGATTGGTGCCGTTAGCATCTTAGCCCTTAGCCTCGGGATACTCATGTGCTCAGCTAACTTTTTCCACACCATCTCATCCTCTTAACAGTTCAATGAGGCACATGCTAGCCAGATGTCTTAAGTCGGCGACGAATTGCTGGGCGGACTCACCAATTCCCTGTCGCCTCTGGCGGGATCGAATTTGTTGTGCTATCACGTTGTCCGGTGTAGCAAAGTAGCTAGCTAGTAGCTCAACAGCATCCACATACGAGTCCGTTGGACCAAGCGTGTGAAAAATCCTCTGACTTTCTATGCCCAGGTTGTGGACAAGTAGTGCTCGCTTCCTCACTTTATCCAGTTTTCCCAAGTCCAATGCTGCAACATAGCTCTCAAATGCATCCAGCCATCATGGCCACGGGACGTCCAGTTCACCTGGAGACTCGAGGAAAGGCCTTAGCGGTCTCAGGCACGCATCCATGGTTCGTAATTCTCGTTGCCAACTGTTATGTCCACAAACCTGGAATAAAGCTGGACGAGGATGCCGTGCTCAAACTGAACTTTATTACACAACGTTAATAAGTACACTGCACACTGAACACTCAGTCATATCCCTGAGGATGAGTCATAGCTAAGAGGTAACTCTAACTCTGCCATGAGATGGCGGCCTCTCCCATATATATGGTGGCGTGATGACATCACCCGCAGGTTGCATCTTTAAGCTGTACCCTGTAGTAAATCCCAACACTACAGCATGCAGCTCCGGAGCTGTAGGTTGCCAACCCCTGGGCTAGACTAAAGAATGGTTCAGACAAATGTACAAGCTGAACAAAATGTACAAGCTGAAGTTGGGTTTATCATCCTGATCAGCCACTACGTATGTGGCAATAATGTAATCATGAATTCATCCAGGAATTCCCAAAGAAGCTAGCAAGCAAGCCAGCAAAGTGAGTGATCTCTGAAAACTACTTGACGGAATACTGTATATATAAACACTGACTTGTGCATTGCATAATATCTAATCTCATTGTATGTATTTGAAATGACCATGAAGATTTTTTATTATTATTCTCAGTGTGGTGCTAAGCAACACTTAAATGCTTGTACATTTGGGGGACAATTTTTCTGATCGTAGCAAAATAACTGGCTGAGCAAACAAATCAAACCCTTTTGTCATATACTGCTTTGATTTAATGTTTGCTAAACTGTTGTATAATAGCAATATCACACACAACGTTGTGGTGTTGGTAGGGACATCAGCACTTCTGCAATGTCTTAAGTAGCCTACTCAATGCCTAGTGCTTACAACACATCACAGCTGAGTCCTGATGTCCATTAACAACATCACTCTCTCGGTATCCATCCATCCATCCATCCATCCATCCATCCACCACCACTTTTCCGGGGTCCGGGTTGTGGAGGCAGCAGCCCAAGCAGAGATGCCCACAACTCCCTCTCCCCAGCAACCTGCTCCAGTTCTTCTGAGAGGATACCAAGGCATTCCCAGGCCAGCTGGAACACAGTCTTTCCAGTGCATTCTTGGTCTGCCCCATGGTCTCCTCCCAGTGGGAAGTGTTTGAAACACCTCAAGTGGGAGGGGTCCAGGAGGCATCCTGATCAGATGCAGCAGCAGAGTCGCAGTCTTACACGCCTCTCTGCAGCTCCTCTTCATCCGCCACCCCTCAACTTAGCCCCTGTCTTCCCCATCAGAGAATCATTGTCTGCTCCCCCCAAAGTAAATAAAAATATAACGTATAAGCATCCCAAAGTGATTAAACAAAACGCTGGTAAAACTCAAACATGAAGCCTCTAAATTTAATGATTTGGCCTCTGTTCCTCCTCATAATTTAAAAATTAAATGTGGTTTGTTAAATATTAGGTCTCTAACTCCCAAGTCTCTATTAGTCCATGATCTGTTAATTGATCATCAGGCTGATTTAATATCGCTTACAGAGACTTGGTTAGGGCAAGAGGATTTTGTTGGTTTGAATGAATCAACTCCCTCTGGTTATTTAAACTGTCAAAATCCCAGAAGTTCTGGTCGTGGAGGAGGAGGAGCAACAATTTACCATTCCAAATTACGAGTAAATGTAAAGTAAAAAACACGTTATAATTCCTTTGAGGGCCTGGTCCTCAGTATTGGGCATTTTAGCAATTTTAGGCTAAATCCAATTTTATTTGCCATAGTTTATCGTCCTCCATCAACCTACTCAGAGTTTTTATCCGAATTTCCCGAATTCTTAGCTGATTTAGTGCTGAAATCAGGTAGAATAATAATAGTAGGGGACTTTAATATACAGTACATGTAGATGTAGATAGTGATTGCCTTAATTTGGCATTTAGTTCAATATTAGACTTGATGGTGTTTTCTCAGAAAGTAGGAAATTCTACCCATTATCTCCACCATACGTTGGACCTTGTTCTGACATATGGCATAGAAATAGAAAATCTGGTAGTGTCTCCTCATAACCCTGTACTGTCAGACCATTGCCTTATAGTTAAACCTTTGTGGAACCAAGAGGAAACCAGATTTTATGTTTCAACTGTAATGCAATGGAAGGCTGAGGTATCTAACAAAATCAGAACGCAATTTTATGGGGAAAAATTCCATTAGCTGATTATCTAAAAAGGAACTTCTGAATTAATCTAGAAAATTGAAAGGAGGTTACTTAAAAATGAATAAGAATTTTCCTTCAGTTTATAGCTTTGTCCTACGGCTAAGGGACTAATCGTACATACTGGTTATGTCCAATTGTAATTGATATTTGGACATCTTGTTTAAACCCAGCAGATAGGGAAATGGGAGTCTCACTTACGAACAACTGTAGGTGTCATGGTCTGCTCTGCTCGTTATTCCCAGCTGCGCGCACACCTGGTCCTCATCACGGCTGGCCTATATCTACAACGCTGCCCATACAAGCAGTGCGGAGATGTCTCACAGCGCTCCTGACAAGCTTCATCGCCAATCTCTTCTTTCAACCGAGGTCTTAGCCAAAGCCTGTTTCCATCGTCGCTGGAGCATTCCTCCAGCTGCCCACCTAAGCTCAAATTCCTACTCACCTTGCTTTCCAGTCCCCTGTGCACAGGTGGAGTCCGTGGCGGCGGAATCTTCCTCTTATCTCCCTGGCGGCGAATTCTTCCTGCACACCCTCCACACCAACTCTCCCCAGACACTCTCCTGCCGGAGCAGCACCATCTACAGAAGAGCACTGTCTCCCTGGCCGCAGCCATCACGCTGAACCGGAGCCACCACCATCTGCTCCCACAGTAAGCTACAGCGTAACTGTTTACCTCCAGCCGTGACTTCCATCAACAATCTATCTCTGTGTTCCTAGAGTTGCCAAGCCGTACGGTGTCTTGCTCTGTTCCCGGCAGTTCCAGCATACATTTACACTCACCAACACTCTCCTGGTTGTTAATAAACTTAATTGTATCAATTTGGAGTCCGTATCTTGTCACTGGGTCACTTAACCATGTCAGTACATCTCCGCCAGAACGACCCAGCTGACAGCGCTTTGGTGCGCCGTGTCAACAACATGGAGATCCAAATTGATCAATTAGCTTATCAACAGCAGTCCATATTAATCCAATTAGCTCAAGTCACCGACCGCTTAGACCGGCTAACTAGCTCCCAGACTTGTCCTTCTTCCAGCAGCTCCTCAGCTCCTGCTAGCCACCCAGCTAACCAGCTCAGGCAGGGCCCTCCAGCTTGACTTACCCCTGTTCCTACCCCCAACCGCTTTAGCGGCAAATTAGGAGAAGCCAGAGGGTTCGTCATGCAGTGCGAAGTAGTGTTTCAGCGGGTACCCGAGGACTTCTCTTCTGACCACAGCAAGATCAGCTATGTAATTAATCTGCTGGAGGGAAGAGCATTAGCATGGGCTTATGCTGTTTTGGCCAGGACTAACTATGCTAGTCTGACTTCTCACCAATTTATTGATGAGTTCAACGAGGTGTTTGATCACTCAGACTGAGACAGTGTTCTTACCTCTCGGTTACTGAACTTGAGACAGGGAACCAAGGCTGTGGCAGATTATGCTGTGGATTTCCGGGTGGCGGCTACCGAAGTGGGGTGGGGAGACTCTTCTCTCTGTAGCATTTTCATTAGGAGCCTTAGCCCTAGTCTTCGGGATGAGCTAGCTCCTCTAGAGAAGCCGTCTAGGCTATCTGAGTTAATTTCGCTAGCCATTAGTCTAGATAATAGGCTGAGGGAACGGGCAGCTGAATGTAAGGCCTATGGCCATTCAGGAGAACAGCTTCACTACGCCCCACAAACCTCCCTATTGGCTCTGCCATCATCTGATACCTCTGTAACCCCGGAACCCATGATGGTGGGACAGTCCAAGTTGTCCATGGTGGAGAAACAGCAAGGCCGCGAGCTGGGGTTGTGCCTCTATTGCGGGAGTGGGGAGCATGAGGTCTCGTCTTGCCAGCTTCGGCCAAAAGGGGGAGTCCGTGCGTTGCAGTAGGGGGACTCACAGACTCTCCTCAGCCAAACTCCCTATCCAGTCTTCTTCTCCCTATCCAGTTCATACATAAACACACTGAGATTCCTACACAGGCTTTTATAGACTCTGGGGCAGAGCAAAGTTTTATTTCTAGGGACCTGGCAACCCGTTTGGGGCTTCACTGTATTTCCCTTAAGAGTCCGCTACGGCTGATCACTATGTCCAAAGCTCCCGTGGCCATAGTGTCCCAGCGCACTGCTCCTGTGTCCGTCATGGTATCTGGTAACCATCGGGAGGAGCTACAGTTTTTTGTGCTACCGATGTCAATGTCTCCTGTCATCCTTGGTTTTCCCTGGTTATGCCTCCATAACCCAACTATTGATTGGCGCTCAGGGAGTATGAGATCATGAAGTTCATTTTGCCTCAGTGCTTGCCTTCAATCAGCCGCATGCTCGCCGTCCTTGCCTCTGGGGGCTTCCACTGTCCCGCCTCCTGACCTGGCTAGAGTCCCACCTGAATATCATGACCTTGGAGCCGTTTTTAGCAAGACCCAGGCCCTTTCCCTTCCCCCCACCGGCCGTATGATTGTGCTATAAATCTCGGTGTCTTGCTCTGTTCCCGGCAGTTCCAGCATACACTTACACTCACCAACACTCTCCTGGTTGTTAATAAACTTAATTGTATCAATTTGGAGTCTGTGTCTTGTCACTGGGTCACTTAACCATGTCAGTAGATCCAGGTATTCAGTGGTGGTCAGTGCCAGCCGGTGGTATAAGTTCAGGAAGGCTCAGCGGCTCTTCCAGACAGCTTTTGGAACCCAGGGGGAAAGTGACTGCTGATCAGCTTTCAGATCGTTCACAGCTGTGAGAAGCATAGACTCGGCTGGGGGCTCCCACGGGGCGTGCAGCTTGGAACCAGTGGCAGAGTGAAGGCTGGCCCCGGAGCAGGCACGGAGTCCTTTGGCAACCAGTCCAAATTTATTATGTCCCCGGCCCGCAGGACAGATCCAAAGACTGAAGGAAAAATGTTTTTAGTCAGTTTCACCCACGAACTCCTGGTTTCTTGACGGGGTCAGATGTGGATGAGGCAGGAAAAGAAATGTCCAAAAATCTCTATCAGTTCACTTTAAAACAGGAAAATTAAAAATCCACTTTAACTGCATGAAAAGTCAAAAAGGTCCAAGAAAAACATTCAAATAGGATAAGAGCGGCTTCTGAGGTGAAGAAAAAAAAGATTTGAGAGTTTAACTCTCTTTAAGGTGAGCTCATAGAAGAAAAGATGATTTCTCCTCAGTTAACCGGAAAACAAGTAAAACTTATCAAAAGATGATTTAGGAAAGCTAACGCAGGACTTTTCAAGGTTCAGACACACACAAAAGACTTCTTAAAACTCACAGAACAACTTAGACAAAAGAAAACTGCAAAGAAGTACAAAGAACCGAAAAACTCTGAAGAACTCAGATGAAGTCTCCAGAAGAAGCGAAAACAAAAAAAAAAAACCTTTGAGTATGCAGGGCGGCTCTGACGCATTTAACTGAAGCACGCTGCTGGGTCATAAAATGGGACCGGCCACAAGACGGACCAATCATCTTCCATAAAGAAGAGTTTGAATGGGCTTTTGTCCAATGAGGGAACATTCCTTTGTTTGTGAACAGCTAATCAAATGCAAGGGGATTATCCAACAGAGAGGCAGCCTGGTGATTGGTTATCACGAGAGGGAAGACAGACAGAGATTGATAAAACATTCAGTTCTTATGGAATTGTATACTCAATATAAAATCTAACTAATTTAAGTGACTCAAGGCTAATATTCAGTGACCATGCATTTATATCATTACGAATAATTTTAACATTCATTTGAATCAGTCGGCCGTCGTCGGCCTCCATCGGTCTATGATGACCATGGAAGAGAATCCTAAACGTCTACTCTGCTGGAACAGCACCGCCTGTGGCTGAACAGGCCGATGCGCGAATGGCAGTCCCTGTCACACAGGTCACACTTGTGGGTGGTCTCCGTGCTGCTGGGTCTGTGGCGGTTCTTCCTGCGGGTCCTTTTTTCATCTGCTGCAGCAGTCAGTCTCTCTTCACCCGCCTTGAGCTGTCTGGCCAGGGTGCCTCTCCATTTGGAGCGGTCCATTGCAAGGTCCTCCCAGCGCTCTGTGTTGATCTCCAGGGCCTTCATGTCTCTCTTGCAGACGTCTCTAAAGCGCAGCTGTGGGCGGCCAATGTCTCTCCTGCCAGTCGCCAGTTCTCTGTAGAGGACGTCTTTGGGGATTCTGCCATCCTCCATTCGGTGAACGTGGCCTAGCCAGCGGAGCCTGCGCTGCCTGAGTAGAGTGAACATGGAGGGAAGGCCGGCGCGGGACAGAACTTCTGTGTTGGGCACTTTGTCCTGCCAGGATATGTCCAGGATGTGGCGAATGCAGCGCAAGTGGAAGGAGTTCAGTCTCTTTTCTTGCCGGGCGTATGTTGTCCACGTCTCACTCCCATAGAGCAGTGTGCTGATGACGCAGGCGTTGTACACTGCCATCTTCGTCTTGACAGAGAGTTTGGGATTCTCCCACACTCATGTGGTGAGGCGAGCGAGTGTGAAGGCTGATTTTCCAATCCTCTTGTCGATCTCTGTATCAAGGGAGAGGTTGTTGCTGATTGTGGACCCCAGGTACGTGAACTGATTCACGACCTCCAGCTCGTAGTCGTCGATGGAGATGGTTGGTGGTGCTTCCGTGCCTTGCGCCAAGATGTTAGTCTTCTTCAGGCTGATGGTAAGCCCGAAGTCCTTGCATGCTTGGGAGAAGCGGTCCATCAGGGTCTGAAGCTCCTGCTGTGTGTGGGTTGCGACTGCAGCGTCGTCTGCAAACAGCATGTCTCTGATTAGAGCCTCGCGTACTTTGGTTCTGGCTTTCAGGCGGGTGAGGTTGAAAAGCCTGCCGTCAGATCTTGTGTGCAGGTAGATTCCCTCTGTTGCTGTGCTGAAGGTATGCCTCAGCAGCATAGCAAAGAAAATCCCAAAGAGGGTTGGCGCAAGTACACAGCCCTGTTTCACTCCGCTGCGTATGTTGAATGGCTCTGAGACGTTGCCGTCGTGCTGCACTATCCCCTGCATGTTGGTGTGAAACGATTCGATGAGGCTTTGCAACTTTGGTGGGCATCCTATCTTTGGCAGGATCTTGAAAAGGCCCTCTCTGCTGACCAGATTGAACGCTTTGGTGAGGTCGATGAAGGCGACGTACAGGGGCATGTTCTGTTCTCTGCATTTCTCCTGGAGTTGGCGGATGGAGAATATCATGTCTACCGTCGATCGCTCAGCGCGGAAGCCACACTGAGACTCGGGGTAGACACGTTCGGCAAGCTTCTGTAGATGAACGAGAACAACTCGTGCGTAGACTTTGACAACAACGCTGAGGAGGGAGATGACCCTGTAGTTGTTGCAGTCGCTTCTCTCCCCTTTGTTTTTGTAGAGGGTGATGATCTTGGCGTCCCTCATGTCCTGTGGTATGGCACCTTCCTTCCAGCACTGGCAGAGGACGTCATGCAATGGCAGCAGTAGGGCGGTCTTGCAGTGCTTGATCAGGTCGGGGGGTATGCCGTCGTTGCCGGGTGCCTTGCCAGCAGCCAAGCTATCAATGGCCTTGCTGAGTTCGTCGATGGTTGGCTCGGTGTCAAGTTCGTCCATGGATAGCAGGCAGTCGATGGCATCAAGGGCTGACGGTGTCACGGTGTTCTGTCTGGAGTAGAGGTCGGAGTAGTGTTCCACCCATCTCTCCATCTGCTTGTTCTTTTCTGCGATCACCTCCCCAGTGGAGGATTTGAGGGGGGCCGTCTTGCTCTGAGCCGGACCAAGTGCTTTCTTGATGCCATCGTACATACCACGGATGTTCCCTGTTATGGCAGCAGTTTGAATGTCTTGGCTGAGCTGAGTCCAGTACTCGTTGGCACAGCGCCGAGCAGTCTGCTGAACTTTGCTTCTCGCAGCCCTGAGAATCTGGAGATTCTTGTCGTTTGGGTACTTCTTGTACTCAGCAAGTGCTGAGCGCTTGGCTTCAATGACGGGGGTCATCTCGGTCAACTTGGCATCAAACCAGTCCTGTGACTTCAAGGTCTTCCTCCCAAAGGTAGCCAAGGCTGTGCGGTGGATGGTGTTTCACAGCTCTTCCCACTTCTGCTTTGCAGATTCTCCTTCTTGTGGTACACCAAGTTCCTTCTCAAAGGTGGAGGCAAACTGCTCAACAAGTTCTGGTTGGGCCATCTTGCTGGTGTCAATCCGTGCCTTTCCAGGCTGTCTAGCACGATGGAATTTCTTCAGCTGCAGCTTGACCTTGCAACACACCAATGAATGGTCTGTGTCACAATCTGCACTCTGGAACGAACGGGTAATTAGCACGTTCTTCAGTGAGGTGCACCTGGTCAGGATCAAGTCCAGCTGGTGACAGTGCTTTGAGCGCGGATGTCGCCAGGAAACCTTGTGTCGGGGCTTTGTCTTGAAGAACGAGTTTGTGATGCACAGATCGTGATATGTGCAGAACTCGAGCAGCCGCTGTCCGTTGTCGTTCATTCTGCCCATGCCAAATGGTCCAAGACAGGAGGGCCAGGAGTCGTGGTCAGCACCCACTCTGGCATTGAAGTCTCCAAGGAGAATGAGTTGTTCAGAGTTGGGGATGATCCTGACAGTTGTTGCGAGAGTCTCGTAGAACTCATCTTTTGCCTCTGGTGTGGCTGTCAGTGTTGGGGCGTACACACTGACGAGGGTGACTGGGCCTTGAGTGGTGTTGAGGCAGAGGGTGAGGAGTTGTGCAGAGCCATTGCTGCCCGGTTCCACCATCTTCAGCAAGGTGTTCTTCACTGCGAAGCCCACTCAGTGTTCCATGTGTTCGTCACTGCCCTTTCCCTGCCAGTAGAACGTGTAGTCCTTCTCTCTCAGTGTGCCTGCGGCAGCCAACTATGTTTCCTGGAGAGTGGCGATATCCACTCCCAGTCTCTTTAGCTCATTATTGATGATGGCAGTCTTCCTGGTGTCGTTGATGTCCTTGAGGTTAGCAGAGAGTCCTGTCATCATAGTGCGGACGTTCCAAGTTCCCAGTTTTAGAGTTGGTCTCTTTTGTTTTTTTGTCTTGCCTGGTGCAAAGGTTCTCAGCCTGCTGTTCGGACTTCTCCTCATCCCCATGCACCCAATAAGGAAAGCAAGCTGTGGCGGGACAACACCTTATTGGCTGGGAGCTGCCCAGCTTGAGGCGGGCGGTAGCTGTCCAGTGAGATCCGATGATCCCTCCCACCGTCGGGAACAACCCCTGGCGCCGCGCTCTACGCCAATTGAGCGGTGGCTTATAACCGGTAACTGTCATGCCCCGTGTTTTGTCTACGCCAAAGGCGAAGCTGGAGTGTCCTCTCCAGTGATCCGGTGTTCTACCTTCCAGCGTTGGGCATTGGTAGGATTCAAGCCTGGGCAGGAAGATATGGAGGACAAGATGTTGCCCATGCAGCATGTCCCCCCTCTCCACATCACTGATGAATCCAAAGGAACAGCAGGGCTGCTACAGTTTGGCACCAGCACTGTCGCAGGAGCTGCCAGAACGATGTTGAGCACAACAGAGAACTGCCTTAGGGGCTCCGACTCCCGATTTTTCCTCAGGGTTGACTCCCGAAGCCTTTGCCGTGACCGGGTGTGCCGCAAGGCAGCGGAGGTTTGAAATGAGGGTTTACCTTCCCCTAGATGGGCTACCTTCCCAGGTTGATGAGCCACCATCTACCCGAAGCATCTGGTTTTAAGGCGCCAGAGATCCGCCCTCGCCCCTTCTCCTATTAGTAAAAGCAGTTCCACCAGGCTTAGAGACTAAACCACATGGGCAGGCTAGGAGTTGGACTTAGTTGTCAGAGGCTTTTAGAGACGCACGCCATAAGGAGCATTTTATGAGCACTGGGAGCTTAATCCCAGTGCCGCTCCTGGCTATGACAACCTTGGAACCAAGGTTCCAAGTAACACTCATGTGTAACACTCATAGTAGAGTCATTTTTGGGGGTTTTGTGACCAACCTCCCAGGACCTTTTTTTCTCACTGGATTTAGCATTCTAGACCCATTTTAATGAAAATAAGCTCCCATGTACCTCCCAAAAATTACGGGAAACCTTTTTTTTGCCCAAAATTCAAAATGGCCGCCAAAATGCATACCACCACCTATATCTCAGTAACTAATTCAGCTAGGAGGTTGATTTTGGCGTCTAGACATAGGTTTTTGGGGTCAAGCATTCCATTAATGCTATTAGTTTACTTGTGAAACAAACCCATCACGATGAAATCCAATATGGCCGCCAATATGGCCACCGATTAACATTTTTTTTGTTTCTTGACTACTAAGGCACCTAGAAAGCTGATGTTGGTGTCAAAACAGAGGTTTAAGGGGTCATACTATCTGTTTATTCCAATAAAAGTGTGTTTAAATGATTACATAATCGAGAAATCCAAGATGGCGGCCGGCTGTCATTTTCACATGCAATGGACTTTTTCATATTTGTCACCAAATGAGCTAAAAATGTCAAATGAGGTATCCTTACATTCATTTTTAATAATTATTAGAAAGCTCCTGCATTGATTCAGTGATTTCACTGAGGAACACTTGGGTAATCCCCTTAGGATTCCCGGAATCCTATGCTTGATTCATTGATTCCTTTTTGCATAGCAAGAGAGAGGATGCAGTGATTTTGTAACGTCTGTGCTGCCATAATATGTAGTCCTAATCTTTCTAATTTAACCAAGGTTGCCAGGTATGTATAAATTTAGCTTTAAACTTATCTGGAGAGGTTAGAATTCTGAATCTTGTTCCATACTGTATAGTCAGGTAATGTTAGCATATTGACCATGCTGCTTGCTTAATGCTACCGCAATGACAGTAGACAGTACAAGGGCCTTTGACTCTAGGTCTTGTCATCCCTCCTTTTTCTCTCCTCTGTTCTGATAATGACAAATTTGTTTTTGTTTTCAGACACTTATTCATATAAAGTGAGGGATAAAATGGATACTGCAAGTGACAACGATGAATTACCATCAACGTCTTCCGGTGAATACGAATGCATTCTATGTTGTGGTCAACCATGTACCAAAAGTGACTCTTTGGATAATACCAAGGACCAAAAATGGAATTCAATTCGTGAAAAAACTCTACGATGGAAAGGACTTGATCGGTTTCAATGTGGGAATATTGATTGGGCCAAAGGGACAAAAGGGCATTATATGCACCAGACATGTTACACCACATTATCTAACAAGCGTTGTCTATCTCAAGCCGAGAAACGTAAGCATAAATTAGAGGTAGATCTTGAAAGAGACAATCAATCAGTTCAGGGGGATCCATCTCCATCTGCTTTTCACCGAAGAGGCTCCGGTCCAGCATTGGATTGGATTACCCAAGTGTTCCTCAGTGAAATCACTGAATCAATGCCATATTGGATTTCATCGTGATGGGTTTGTTTCACAAGTAAACTAATAGCATTAATGGAATGCTTGACCCCAAAAACCTATGTCTAGACACCAAAATCAACCTCCTAGCTGAATTACTTACTGAGATATAGGTGGTGGTATGCATTTTGGTGGCCATTTTGAATTTTGGGCAAAAAAAAGGTTTCCCGTAATTTTTGGGAGGTACATGGGAGCTTATTTTCATTAAAATGGGTCTAGAATGCTAAATCCAGTGAGAAAAAAAGGTCCTGGGAGGTTGGTCACGAAACCCCCCAAAATGACTCTACTATCATGGAAATAAAACACTCCTAAGACATGCACTCACATTTAAATCAAGGATTAATGAATTACTGCAAACCATTGTTGGTGATCAAAAGGGTGATGATTTTCACAGTGTCCTTAGAATCCTGGGAAATGAGCTGGAAGAAAAGTTTAATGTTTAGTCAGAATTAACAGTCTTAGATTGCACAATGAAACATATTCCGTAGATGTCCACAAGGAGGTACTGTTGAGCTGTAGATAATTTTTTTAGGTCTTTGGAATGTGAGCAGGGGGGCCTAGAGGGTTCTGGGTTATGTCTAAAAGAAGGAGGGGACCCTATATCTGCCAGCTTAAGAAGCTTATGACTTTTTTAAGAGTATCAGTTCCTGGTACGAACAGATACTATCAGCATGAACTGTCCAGTTGGGATTTGACTCCAAGAGTTTATGGTCCACTTAAGCCTTTAAAAGCAAATCCTTATCAGGTCTCTCTACAAATGTGAAATTGTTTACTCTGGGATCCTGAATGATGAAGATACACAGCAATTCTTGACCAGACCATGAGTGAGAGTTGCTTTAAAATGAAGAAAAGTGAAATTTCTTTAAAATGAAGAAAAGTGATCTCCTGGATTGGCCTGAAGAGAAGTTGATGCTACATTGTCCTTCAGGATTTTTTGGTAGACAGCAGAATTCATGATTCCATTTATCACAGCAGTCTTCCAGGTCCTGAAGCAGCAAAACAGCCCCAGACCATCACACTACCACCACCATAATTTACTGTTGGTATGATGTTCCTTTTCTGAAATGCTGTGTTACTTTTACACCAGCTGTAATGGGACACACACCTTCCAAAAAGTTAAACTTTTGTCTCATCAGTCCACAGAGTGTTTTCCCAAAAGTCTTGGAGATCACCAAGATGTTCTCTGGCAAAAATGAGACTAGCCTTTACTACTGTATGTTCTTTTTGCTCAGCAGTTGTTTTCGTCTTGGAACTCTGCCATGCAGGCCATTTTTGCCCAGTCTCTTTCTTATGGTGAAGTCATGAACACTCACCTTAACTGAGGCAAGTGAGGCCTGCAGTTCTTTGGATGTTGTTGTGGGGTCTTTTGTGACTTCTTGAATGAGTCGTCACTGCGCTCTTGGGGTAATTTTGGTCAGCTGGCCACTCCTGGGAAGGTTCACCACTGTTCCATGTTTTTGCCATTTGTGGATAATGGCTCTCACTGTGGTTTGCTGAAGTCCCAAAGCTTTAGAAATGGCTTTATAACCTTTTCCAGACTGATAGAGCTCAATTACTTTGTTTCTCATTTGTTCCTGAATTTCTTTGGATCGCTGCATGATGTCTAGCTTTTGAGAATCTTTTGGTCTACTTCACTTTGTCAGGCAGGTCCTATTTAAGTGATTTCTTGATTGAGAAAAAGTGTGGGAGTAATCAGGCCTGGGTGTGGCTAGAGAAACTGAACTCAGCTTTCCAAAGATGTGATAAACCAGAGTTTATATATGTTTTAATGGGGGGGGGGGGTTCACTTTTTCACACAGGGCCATGCAGGTTTGGATTTTTTTTGTACCCTTAATAATAAACACCTTCATTTAAAAACCACATTTTGTGTTTACTTGTGTTATCTTTGTCTAATAATTAAATTTGTTTGATGATCTGAAACATTTAAGTGTGACTAACATACAAAAAAATGAGAAATCAGGAAGGGGGCAAACACTTTTTCACACCACTGTGTAACAGGCTGCATGCCCCTCCACAGTCTATGTAAAAGAAAAATGCTTGAATATACCCTGGGCTCAGCACAGCCACGTAAACTACACGTTTACCGGTCCCCCCCCCCAAAAAAAAAAAAAAAAAAACCAAAACAGTTTTGATAAAAGCAGACCAGGCAGCCACATAAACCACACATGAAGACAACTAACAGTCCAAAAGAGCTTATTTTAATAAGGCTGGCTCAGCGGCCACCACACACATGAAATAGACTTCACAGTCCAAAAATGACTTCCATTTGATGATTACAGTCAGATATGATAAGGCTTGGTGTTGGACACTGTAATGATATTCTGTATAGTCCATTGATTTAATCAGATCTCTTCTAAAGGAGTACAGGGCCAGAGTTCAGCCTGTTAGTCAGCACTGATACTATAATGGTAGATTTATGTAAGAAATCAATGTGTTTATACTGTAATATTCTCCTCAGAATAGCTGTAGCTACAATAATTTTAGTAAATTAATCATCTTATTTTATTGAGATTGGTGTTGAAATAGTTCCTCTATTTACAAAAAAGTCTCAGAGTTATATGAAAAGTCATAAATTTATGAGAAAAAAATTTACAAATTTTTTGAGCAAAAGTTGCAAATTTCTGTCATAAAAATCCCCTTTGTGGGATAATTTTATATACTGTATATACAAGGAAACAGTTGTACAAGGATTCATTAGAAAAAGGTTCTTAATGGATAAGGAGTAAAAAAAATGTAACTTAATAAAATGAGTCACAGATGTAGGAGAAGAATATTCTAAATTAGACTATTTTTGCTTAAGTAACAGTCAATACTTTCTTGCTATTAATGTCACAAGGCAGCCCTACTTTTCTCAAGTGCAATTTCTGTCTATTTCACCCACCTCTGTCATGGATCTGTGCATGGATTCTGACTTGCAGGTGACAGAGTCTTTAACAGGTGGAGAGGAGCAGCTGATGGGAAATATTTTAAGCCAGCATTTTGTCAAAAGGAGAATCCAGCCATTAGTTGAACCTCAGATTCAAGAGGAGCAAAGTGGTTTTCATCCTGGTCCAATGTCAACCTGAAGGAGCCACATGGGTCTACCCTCCATTGGGGTCACCATCTGGAGGGCAGGAGGGATCATGGGGTCCAGTGCTATGTGGTTCAAGTAGTCGAAGGCAGAGACCTTGGTGGTCTGATCCCTGACTTTCTAAACGCTCTCAGTGTGATACTGATTAAATAACTAACACAAAGTATCTAAGGACAAAAATCCATTGTGTTCATTCCATGATAATACAAACACCATAAGATACTAAGCATAGGATACATAAGATACAGTCCCTTAGTGTTTGTTCCAAAATCTAATTATTTGTGAAATTTCCTCTTGGATCATTGTTACTCATGGATGACTGAAGATTAATGCAGTGTGTTTGTGTGTGTGTGTTCATGGTAATGAAGGTGCCATGTTTTTTACAATGTGGTAACTGTGTAACTGGAACCTCGTCAGCAAGTGACCAAAGTCCATCACCACTGGACTGTAAGATTTCAGGAAGTGACCTTCCAGGACGAAGAGAAAACAGGGAACACTCTCTGCACTAAAAACGGTAAAAGAAACACTGTTTGATCTTCTGTAGCATCCTCTGTCTTCTTTTTACTTAAACTCTGAATTTCTTGCTAATATCCGGTGCCAGACTCAGTTTCCTTCATTATACTCCAATGTTTCTTGCATCCAATTTCTTTTCTTGTCTCTGAAGCTTTTCATCTTTATGTCTGTTTGATAACTGCACATACATAATAGATCAAGGTTGACTAAAATAAGTAATGCATGTTTAAACACCCAATTACTGTATTCTTATTGGAGTATGCTTATTTCATGCATGTAAATGAGCCTAGTAAGCCGTTTTAACTGCAATTGTACAAAAAGCTTTTCTTTTCCTGTTTTTTGTTTTTATTCAAATCACTTTATACAATTTTCTTCTATAATGAAACAAAAATTGGTTAGTACTAAAAGACTGAAATTTTCCACCTATTTTTGAACCTTGCATTTGTGCTATAATACAACTTATAAATAGTTAGATGCTTTTACAACATACACACCTTTAGGAGAGACACACTTGCACTCCATGTATGGTGTTGCAGTTAAGGATTTGTGTTCAAATGAATAGAACAAAAAGAGAATATTGCTTCAAGGCACAGATGTAACAGCATATTCTCTTTCTTGGTACTTAATATACAGTATTGCTGTTCAGTTACAACTGTCAGTGTCACTGACCAATGTGGAAGCTGCCCAGTGGTGAAGGACCCACAACTGTTGAAGCTACAAAATCCCCACAAGGAGGCTGTAGAGGTTGAGGTGACATAAATCAGCAGTCTATCATGCAGGGAACTCAGGTTTATGCCCTGTGTTGTTTAAATCTGTTCCTGATCAGTTTACTTTCATATGAACATGTTCTTAAGATTAGGCAATAAAGCAACACTGAGTATGAATTTCACCTTAAAATAATGTGTTCAAAATCATTTTGATATTGTCACAACTTGCTCTCGCCCGTCATCAGCTCCAGCGGCACGCACACCTGCATCTCATCAGCCGCGGACTATTTTACACGCTCTGCCAGCCTCAGTCTGGAGCCGTCTGCTCGTCTACGCTCCCAAACTCCAGCGCATGACCGACTCTCCCAGGCCTGCACCATCCTTCACCCAGCATGTAAGCTGTTTGTTTCCTTACCAGCTCTTCAGTCTCTCCCCTGTGCACAGGTGGACCCTCCAGGCGGCGGATTTCCCATCCTCGCCTCAACCTCCGCAGCGCTTTCCTCTCCTCGCCGAGTGCGCACCAGAGCGCTGTCTCCCAGGCAGAAGTCCTGCGTCAGCCAACGCCAGCCACCACTACACCTGCACGGTTGCCTGGCTGCATGGCGAACTGTTCCACTCTCGGCGCTTCCTGTTCACCATCAATCCATCCACATCCCTCACACACGCACCCACACACCCACTGTTGTTGAATAAAGCTTTGAATCTAACTCGAGCCTGTGTGCGTGCTCCCTGAGCCCAATATCATGTCAGTACGGCTCCAGCAAAGTGGCTCAGTGGACAGCGGGCTCAGCAGACAGTGGGCTCGCACGCCGGCTTTCTACTCTCGAGGCTCGAGTGGATTTAATTGCTCATCAACAACAGGTGATATTGAATCAACTCACCCAGATTTCTCACCGGTTGGATCGCCTGGATCCTCAACAGGCGTTTCCCCCGGCTCTGCATAGCCGGCCAGCTCCCACCACCTCCCCGGCTAGCCAAGCTAGCCCAGGACCGCCAACACAGCTCACACCCATCCCGACGCCCACGCGCTTCAGCGGGAAACTCGGCGAAGCGAGCGGGTTCCTCCTCCAGTGTGAGTCGGTGTTTCAGCGTGTCCCCGGGGATTTCCCGTCCGATCATAGCCGAATTGGGTATGTGGCTAACCTCCTGGAAGGGCGAGCGTTAGCTTGGGCCTACATCGTCATGGCGAGGCCCAGCTATGCGAACCTAACCTACGCCCAGTTCGTGCATGATTTCAACGAGGTTTTTGATCACTCGGATCGGGACAGCGGTTTAACCACCCGGCTACTTAATCTTCGTCAGGGTAGTCGGTCAGCTGCCGACTACGCTGTCGACTTCCTGGAGGTTGCGGCGGAAGTCGGGTGGGGCAATGCAGCACTTTGCAGCATTTTCACCCATAGTCTGAGTTCCAGTCTACAGGACAAGCTGGCCAGCCGGGATTTGCCTGAACGGCTACCCGAGTTAATTTCCCTTGCTATTAGCTTAGATAACAGGCTGAGGGAGCGGGCCGCCGAGCGGAAAGCTTACAGCCGCTCGAGCGGGGCTTCCGCCCGTGCTCCTCGGTCTCGCCCCCTGGCGTTACCCGCTCCGGAGTCCGCCAACGAATCCGAGGCAATGCTAATTGGGTGGACCAAGCTTCCACTAGCGGAGAAACAGCGCCGCAGGGAGCTGGGCCTCTGCATGTATTGCGGGGATGACCAGCACTCCGTGGAGGACTGCCCGGTTCGGCCAAAAGTGGGAGTCCGCGAGTTGCTGTAGGGGGCCTCACGGACGCAACCCTTTCCAATCCCCTCACCAAATGCCTCCTCCCGGTCAGGTTCTGTCATAACCCCATTGGCCATGTCACTCACGCACTGGTGGACTCGGGGGTGGAACAAAACTTTATTTCTCAAAGCCTGGCAACCCACCT
The DNA here is from genome assembly GCA_020510985.1 of Pholidichthys leucotaenia. Classification (NCBI taxonomy): domain Eukaryota; kingdom Metazoa; phylum Chordata; class Actinopteri; order Cichliformes; family Pholidichthyidae; genus Pholidichthys; species Pholidichthys leucotaenia. The sequence goes on from CM035840.1 coordinate 361,927,925, forward strand.
GGGCATCCTGTGCCAAGCGCTGCCAGCCCCCCTTAACTTGGTCACTCTCGCCCGTACCCCACTCGAGAGGGTCACCCACAGAACCAAGTCCATCTCTGTCATCATTTCTGGCAATCACAGGGAAGACCTCAGCCTCTTTGTCCTGCCCACCTCGGCTTCTCCCGTCATCCTGGGCTACCCCTGGCTGCGTCTCCACAACCCAACGTTTGATTGGCAGTCCGGCAGCGTCCTCTCCTGGAGTACTTTCTGTATGAGCGCCTGCCTCCAGTCCGCTGCCTGTGCTCCGTCGGTGCCGCTCCCCGCTCCCGACTCGCCCCCGCCGGACCTCTCCTTGGTGCCCCCGGAGTTCCACGATCTGGGGCTCATTTTCAGCAAGTCCAAGGCACTGTCCCTTCCCCCCCACCGCCCGTCTGACTGCACTATAAACCTCCGCACGGGGGCGCCCTTGCCATCTGGTCGTCTCTACAGCCTGTCAGCCCCGGAGGGTGAATCTATGGATGCCTACATCAAGGAGTCGCTCAGTGCAGGCATCATCCGGCCCTCCTCGTCCCCAATCGGAGCCGGGTTTTTCTCTGTGGCTAAGAAGGATGGGTCCCTGCGGCCGTGTATTGACTTCCGGGCCCTAAATGACATCACTATAAAGGATAAATACACGCTGCCCCTTATGGACTCAGCCTTCAATTCCCTCCAGGGGGCCTCCTGGTTTACCAAGTTGGACCTTCGCAGTGCGTGCCACCTCATTTGGATCTGGGAGGGCGATGAGTGGAAGACAGGGTTCCGGACACCCAGCGGCCATTTTAAGTACCTGGTCATGCCATTTGGGCTCACCAACGCTCCGGCCGTCTTCCAGCGACTCATTAATGACATTCTTTGCGACTTCTTGGGGGTCTTTGTCTTCGTCTACCTGGACGACATCCTGATCTTCTCCCGGTCTCGGGAGGAGCATCAGGCTCATGTGAGGCGGGTCCTTCAGCGACTCCTCGAGAACAGATTGTACGTTAAGGCGGAGAAATGTGAATTTTATACCAACAAGAACTCCTTCCTGGGTTTCGTTGTCTCCCACAATAAGATTCTCCCCGACCCTGCCAAGATCAAAGCAGTGGTGGAGTGGCCCGTCCCTTCATCGAGGAAACAGGTGCAACAATTTTTAGGATTCGCCAACTTCTACCGCCGTTTTGTGCTAAAATACAGTGCCATCGCCTCTCCCCTGACCCGCCTCACCTCTCCCAAGGTGCTGTTCCAGTGGATGGAGGACGCGGCGTCCGCCTTTGAGAAACTGAAGACAGAGTTCTCCTCCTCCCAGATCCTGACCCAGGTAGACCCGTCACTCCAGTGCCTGGTCGAGGTGGACGCATCTGATATGGGGGTGGGGGCAGTGTTATCCCAGCGATCTCCGGTGGACGGGGTGGAGTGTCCCTGCGCCTTCTTCTCTCAGCGCCTGTCTGCAGCGGAGTGAAACTACGACGTCGGTGACAGGGAACTCCTGGCTGTGAAGCTCGCACTACAGGATGTGACGTCATTGGTTGGAGGGAACAGCACAGCCTTTTGTGGTCTGGACCGACCACAAGAATCTGGAGTATCTGAGGTTGGCCAAGCATCAGAATGCCCACCAGGCGCATTGGTCACTCTTCTTTGGCCGCTTCAGATTCAACATCAGCTATTGCCCTGGCTCCAAGAACGGCAAACCTGAAGCGCTGTCCAGGCAGTTCGCTCCTGAGGAACCAGAGGACCGTGACCACACCATCCTGCCAGCCTCATGCGTCGTGGGTGCCGTTTCATGGGCAATCAAGGACAAGGTCCAGAAGGCACAAGAAGCTGAACCCGATCCTGGCGGCGGTCCGGCTGAGAAACTATTTGTACCATCGTCTGTCCGGGGTGACGTCATCCACTGGGCACACACTTCGAAGTTCACCTGTCACCCTGGTATCTCCCAGCTGGTAGAGCTCCTCCAGCGATCCTTCTGGTGGCCCGGACTCCGGAGTGACGTCACCAATTACGTCCGTGCCTGTCCCCAGTGCGCAACAGGTAAGACCTCGACCTCCCCCCCAGCTGGTCTCCTCCCCCCACTGCCGGTCCCCGGGAGGCCCTGGTCTCATGTTGCCCTGGATTTCGTCACTGGCCTCCCCACCTCCAACTCCTACGACACCATCCTGACCATAGTGGACTGGTTCTCTAAGGCGGCCCACTTCGTGCCGCTCCGCGGCCTCCCCACGGCGCGAGAGACGGCCGACCTGCTAGTTCAACATGTGGTCAGGCTGCATGGGATCCCGGTGGACGTCGTCTCTGACCGAGGGCCTCAGTTCGTGTCCAGGGTCTGGAAATGCTTTTGCAATGCACTGGGGGCCACGGTGAGTTTGTCCTCCGGCCACCACCCACAGTCTAACGGGCAGTGCGAGCGCACCAACCAGGAGCTGGAAGCGGCGTTGCGCTGCATCACCTCTTCAAGTCCTTCTTCCTGGAGCACCTGTCTACCCTGGATGGAGTACGCCCACAACTCCACCTTATCATCGGCCACGGGAATGTCTCCTTTCCGGGCGTCCCTGGGGTACGACCCTCCGTTGTTTCCTGAAGAAGAAGGTGAGGTGGCAGTTCCCTCGATCCAGGCTCATCTCAGACGCTGCCGGCACATTTGGACCAAGCCGCGCCAGGCGCTTTTACGCACGGTGGCGCGCAACTCCAGAGTTGCTAATCACCACAGGAGAGCCGCTCCTTGCTACCAGGTGGGCCAGCAGGTTTGGTTGTTGACCCGGGACATTAACTTAAAGGCAGAGAAGAAGAAGCTGGCTCAGCGCTTCATTGGACCCTTTGCTGTGACGAAGGTAATCAATCCGGTGGCTGTGCGTTTGGTTCTCCCCCCCTCCCTCCGTGTCTGTCCTACATTCCACGTTTCCCGTATTAAACCCGTGGTTTCTGATCCTCTCTGTCCTCCTCCCAGAGCTCCTCCTCCTCTCATGATGATGGGTAGCGACCTGGCGTGGGGGGTCACGGCCATCCTGGACTCCCGCCGCCGGGGTCGCGGACTCCAGTACCTGGTGGACTGGGAGAGAAATGGCCTTGAGTGGAGGTCCTGGGTGCACCCTTCTTGGGTGCTGGATAAACATCTCATCACGGAGTTCCACCGGGTGCACCCAGATAAGCCAGCGCCGGGAGGCGCTGCTCGGGGGGGGGGGGGAGTACTGTCACAACTCGCTCTCGCCCGTCATCAGCTCCAGCGGCGCGCACACCTGCATCTCATCAGCCGCGGACTATTTAACACGCTCTGCCTACAGCCTCAGTCTGGAGCCGTCTGCTCGTCTACGCTCCCAAACTCCAGCGCATGACCGACTCTCCCAGGCCTGCACCATCCTTCACCCAGCACGTAAGCTGTTTTATTCCTTACCTGCTCTTCAGTCTCTCCCCTGTGCACAGGTGGACCCTCCAGGCGGCGGATTTCCCATCCTCGCCTCAACCTCCGCAGCGCTTTCCTCTCCTCACCGAGTGCGCACCAGAGCGCTGTCTCCCAGGCAGAAGTCCTGCGTCAGCCAACGCCAGCCACCACTACACCTGCATGGTTGCCTGGCTGAACGGCGAACTGTTCCGCTCTCGGCGCTTCCTGTTCACCATCAATCCATCCACATCCCTCACACATGCACCCACACACCCACTGTTGTTGAATAAAGCTTTGAATCTAACTCGAGCCTGTGTCCGTGTTCCCTGAGCCCAATATCATGTCAGATATTGCATCAATCTTGCAAGTGCATATCACTTTGATCATAGTTCAAGTAAACTAGCCTCTTTCTAGAAAATTTGAACCCAGTTCCTCATAAATTTAAGATAATATTTTTGTGAATTCATAAATTTGGTACCGTTTTGCTACATGAGTTGTCTCAGGCAGCTCAGTGGAGCAGTGGTTAGCACTGTGGCAGCAGAGCAAGAAGGTTGTGGGTTTGATCTTACCCCTGGCCAGTGGTGATCCTTCTGTGTGGAGTTTGCATGTTTTCCCTAGGTACTCTGGTTTCCTCCTACAGTTTAAGGACATGCACATTAGGTTAATTGGCATAAATGGGATAAATTGTCCTTAGGTCCCCCATCAACCTATGATGTAGCTTGAAGGATATTTTTAAAGACGCACTCCGGTGGATATAAATCTCCCATAAAAACAAATCTACATTGTCTAAAATGGTATTTTATGCCCCATCAAATGCCAGAATCAGTTATTACTAGGCCCAACCACATACTACAAGGCTAATAGTAGCTAGCACTACATTATCAGAATAAATCCTGGGATAAAAAGACTTAGCAGTTGAAGGACGTGCCCAGTTGTATGCATGGTGGCCCAGGATAATGACTGAAGCTGCATCAGTCCTTAAAAGCAGTTTAATGGTAAAACCCATCTTAATTTTGGTCAAGTTTTCAAAGCAGTTTGTTAAACAAGAGCACTCTGAGGCGAGTGCAATATCCCCCGCCTCAGTTTTCTTTGAAGATCCTCGTACTTTCTGTTGGAGAGCAGTTTTCAGTTTTTCAATGTAATTACTGTGGCAGAAACAAATTATGATAAACCCATCATCCATGAATCTACAACAAAGTATATAACCCATAGTTGTAGGGCAGGATCCCGAGGTGAACCTGTGTAGCAAGTTTGGTGATCCCAGAGAGCTATACACGTTCTATAGTAAGACAGCATAAGGAGTGCCAACCTTGACCTTTGACCTATTGACCCCAAACCTATAGTCAGAGTTAACTGTGCTTTAACTTTCCTTTCCCCATTCTATTATGTTGAGCACCAAGCTAGAAGGCAGAAAGTATCATTTTTTTTTATATGGTCTTTGGTATGACCCGGCCAGGATTTGAAGCCACAACCTCCTGGTTGTGGGGCGGATGCTCTATCAACTAGGCCACCACTCCGGTTAACGCACAGAGCTACCAGAAGGACCAACCCCCCCCCCACTGTAGCTTTCACTGCTTACAGTAGCTGTGTGGCCTAGGGTCAGTGAAATGGAGATTAGCACCGCCCCATACAGCACATGCTGTGGAAAGGGATAAACTAATGTAGTCAGCAGTCGTGGTCTCATAGTGAACCTGTGTACAAGGTTTGGTGACCCTAGCTTTCTTTGTTGTTGAGCTATAGTTTATAAGCCATTTTGATGTTGACGTTGGACCTTTGGTGACCCCAACTTTACTCATTGTACAGTAATAAGGCATAGGGAATGTTTACTTTGACCTTTGACCTTTTGACCCCAAACCCATAGTCTGAGGTCAGGATCCCAAGGTGAACCTGTGTACCAGGTTTGGTGGCCCTAGCTTTACTCGTTTTATAATAATAGTGCAAATGGAATGCTAACATGTTTACACGCCACCTTTACCAGCAGTCTTGACCTTTGACTTTTTGACCCCGAACCCATATTCAGAGGTCAGGATCCCAAGGTGAACTTGTGTACCAGGTTTGGTGACGTTAGCTTTACTCCTTGTACAGTAATAAGGCATAAGGAATGTTAACCTGACCTTTTGACCCCAAACCCATATTCAGAGGTCAGGATCCCAAGGTGAACCTGTGTAGCAAGTTTGGTGACCCTAGCTTTCTTTGTTGTTGAGATATAGTTTATAACCCATTATGATGTTGGCCTTTAGCCTTGTGATAACAAAACCATAGTCACACTTCAGGGTCACAGGGTGAACCTCTGTACCAAGTTTGGTGACCCTAGCTTTACTCATTGTACAGTAATAAGGTATAGGGAATGTTAACATTAACCTCTGACCTTTTGATCCCAAATCCATAGTCTGAGGTCAGGATCCCAAGGTGAACCTTGTTATGTCTGGAAATGAGGGCGGACACGTCCATGTGTTGAGGTTAGCTTTATTGAAGGTTAGCACAATACAGTGGTACACAACAGTGGGTGGTTGGTAGCAAGTAGGGTGCTAAGAAAGTGGTTGGCCCTACGCAGCAGTGAAAATATATCCTGCAGCAGCATGACGTCATACGTACAGTATGTACGTGCTACCACAGCATAGTGCATCGCGCCATTTTACATACACCACATTTACTCCCCCCGAGAAGCTTTGAACATTAGCTTGTTTAGTTAGCTTAGCAGGAACATGCTGGCATAAGAACATACTTTTTAGCATATTGGCTAATTTAAAGCTGAAACACACTCATATGAGAGGAGCAATGGATCAGCGTTCTCGTCGCGCCCTCTGCCAGTACCCGGGCTCACCCGGGGAAGCTAATGATCCTACCAGCAGACTAAATTCGAAGAGAAGACGCCTCTGTGCCAAGTCAAAGAAGAATCCTAGTCACAGTCCTAAAGCTGAAAGCAAACAGCCCCGAGAGCACTCTGTGGTAGGATCTGCCCTTCGCATATTACAACTAAACGTTTTTTTTTTTTTTTTTGTTACTTATTTGTACCCGTAGGTAGACTTGGTTTGCAGTCTGGTGACAAGCCACCGGCTGCTGGTCGCTGCGTGCGCGAGCGCCCTAAACCTACATGTTTTTGGTGTGCGGGAGGAAACCGGAGAAATCCCGGAGTAAACCCGCGCAACACGGGGAGAACATGCAAACTCCACACAGCTCACTGTTGGTCGGGGGCTGGGATCGAACCCACGATCTCATGATCCCCGCGGTCCCCCGGCCGAGGGTAAAACTGTGCTGCCACAGTGCTAAACCACTGCGCCACCGTGCAGCCCAAACGTTGAGGGCCTATCTGCAGCCAAGTGAAGCCTTTTCGAAGTCCTCGCCTTCCAACATTCGATTGATGTAATCTGCCTCCAAGAGACTCATATTGGCACAGAGGAAGCTGGCCGCTACACCATCAAAGGCTTTGACTTCCTGTGCTATGTTCCACATACTAAACATGGACGTGCCACCTATGTGCGTTCTGACATAGTTGAAGCAAATCACCTGATAACAATACATTTCTCAGACACCATAACCATTGGTGGCTTCTATATTGTCAATGTGTACAAGCCCCCTAGTGCCAACTGGGATCTGCAGGTCTTACCCACCCTACCCCACCCTGCCATCTATGTGGGGGACTTTAACAGCCATCACCCTGACTGGGGGTACCCAGCAGTGGACAGTGATGGGGAGGCACTTTCAGACTGGGCATCTAGAAATGACCTCGCTATGATATATGACCCCAAACAAAGAGGAACCCTCCACTCTGCTAGGTGGAAGAAGGACTATTCTCCTGACCTGTGCTGGGTCAGCTCTTTGAATGGGGCGCCATATCCTACACAGATCCTCATTCTTGATGATTTTCCACACAGCCAACACCGGCCCCAGCTTGTACACATTGGCCTACAACTTCCAGTCATAAACAGCCCAAGGAAGATGCGCTGGAACTTCCGCAAAGCCAACTGGAAGAAATTCAGTGAAACTCTGGACCGGAGTGTTGTTACCATCCCACTCCACATCATCACTGTAGATGAAGCATACAACCGCTTCTGCAGCGCAATCTTCAAGGCTGCCCATACTGCAATCCCACGAGGCTACCGACCCCTCTATGTCCCATGTTTGGACGGAGAAAGTGCTGCCCTCCTACAATCCTATCAAACATCAGGGGACCCAGAGATAGCAGACCATCTCATTGAATCGCTAAATACAGCCCGGCGAAAGAAATGGGAGGAGACAGTTGCTGACCGGAGCTTTACCCACTCTAGCAGGAAATGTTGGAGCCTCATCCGTCGCCTAGGAGCTGCACAGAAGCCCCCTAGCCAAAGCCGAGCATCTGTCACACCCAACCAAGTTGCATCCCACCTACTGACTATCGCCAAAGCACCCCAAGACAAAGTCATCAGAAGAGCAGTTACAACTGAGCTAAAAAAAACACCAAAAAATGCCTGCAGAGGAAATGAACCCTGAACCCTTCGAGGCTGCTGAACTGGAGAAAGTCCTACAGGGCCTGAAATGTAGAAAGGCAGCAGGATACGATAACATCTTCCCAGAATTCATGAAAAATCTTGGCCCCCGAGCCCTAACCTGGTTGACACAATTCTACACAAGGATCACACAAACAAACTCGATCCCAAAGAAATGGCGGACAGCAAAGGTCATTGCCATTCCAAAACCTGGCAAAGAACTACCAGCAAGCTACCGCCCAATCTCCCTACTCAGCGTTCCTTACAAAATCATGGAGCGCCTAATACTGCAACGTATTTCCCCAGGAATAGAGGAAATTCTATGTGTGGATCAAGCAAGTTTCCGCAAGGACCGCAGTACAGGAGAACAAGTACTGGCCCTAACCACCTTCATCGAAAATGGCTTCGAGAGCAGACTGAAGACAGGGGCTGTGTTTCTCAATCTTACAGCCGCCTATGATACGGTCTGGCACAAAGGCCTCCTCCTGAAACTTATAAAGGCGATCCCTGCTTGGGCAACAACAGTTATTAAAACCTTGCTGACCAACCGAAGGTTCAGAGTCCACCTCGGTCAGAACACAAGTGCATGGAGAACGCAGAAAAACGGACTCCCACAAGGCTCAGTTCTAGCTCCAACTCTGTTCAACCTCTACATAAACGACCTGCCCACTACAAAATCCCGCAAATTCATCTATGCAGACGACATCTGTTTGGCACTCCAAGCACCAGACTTTGAGCCACTGGAACGGGTGCTCACGGAAGATCTTGCCAAACTGGACCAGTTCTGCAAAATCTGGTGCCTAAAACCAAGCCCAGCAAAACCCGTCTCCAGTGTATTCCATCTCCACAATGTAAAAGCTGCCAGAGAACTGAACATCCACCTGAGTGGACTCAAGCTTAAGCATGCCCCGAATCCAACCTACCTTGGAGTGACCCTTGCTAGGACTCTATCCTTCAAAGAACATCTAAAGGGGACGGCTGCTAAGGTGAAGGTACGAAACAACCTGCTATGCAAGCTCGCTGGTGCAAAATGGGAGGCAGCAGCCTCCACCCTGCGCACCTCAGCACTGGCCCTTTCATACTCTGTAGCAGAATATTGTGCCCCTGTCTGGTCCAGGTCATCTTACACACACCACATAGACACCCAGCTCAACACAACCATGAGAACTATAACTGGAACAATCCGCTCAACACCGCTCCCCTGGCTCCCTGTACTGTCAAACATAGCCCCTCCACACATCCGGCAAGCAGCATTAACTCAAAGGATGCTCCAAAAAGTTAAAGATTCTCCTCACTTACCAATCCATGCAGATATCTATACCCCACCCACTGCCCGACTTTCATCCAGACGGCCGATTTGGAAAAACCCTCCCCCAGCTGACTTTACCATCCAGACAGCTTGGCAAGTGGAATGGGAGACCAAGGAGGTCCCAAACAAACACCTGGTGACAAACCCCAACCAACAGGTCCCGGGCACCAACCTCCCAAGGAGACAGTGGTCTACACTTAATCGCTTCAGGACTGGACATGGCCCCTGCTTGGCCAGCCTTCGCAGATGGGGCAGTATCACCATCCCACTGTGCGCATGTGGAGAGGAGCAAACAATGGAACACATCATAGAGGCTTGCCCACTCCAAAGACTGGAAGGAGGATTACACACCCTCCATACAGCAAACCAGGAGGCAACTGCTTGGCTTAAGGACTTTGCATTCGCTAAATAAATAATGACTGAGTCGAACAGGCCGATATAAAGACTAGCGTATTGGCTATTGTAAAATGGAACACATATCTGACTGGGCCGAACAGGCCGTTACAACAAACCACTTAAAGCACATTTCAACCACAACATTTCTAACTGGGCAGCTGGGTAGAATGCTGGTGTGCCCACATACTCATGTGGGTTATTGCCATTGAACAGACTATGCACTGACTATCAATGTATTTAAAGTCAGTAAAATAGTCCTCAAAATGAAGAGGCCTCCATTGGACTTGTGTTAAGCGGGGCTCAGGCTGCGCCAGCTCAGGTGGTTCTGGCTAGCGCCCTGCTGGAGCTGCGGACCATTCATCAGCAAAGTCCCAGTCTGGGCGGGCTGGCTTGGTCACGTTCTCTTGGTCAGATGTGGGAAGTGGCCCTAGCTAAAGGGAAAAAAAAAAAAAAAAAAAAAGATGGTGGTGTAGCGGTTTAATTCAACCCCCCACAACACACAGACAGAACACAGAGACAGTCAGCTCGCACTCCTGGGTTTTTTCCGCTGCATGCTGCGTTTACAGCCGTGAAGTTAAAGTGTTCATGCATCTTGTCCTTACTGTGCTTCTTCTGAGCATCTTACATATGCAGATGGGCTTTGGTGTAAATCTCCACAAACAGACTGGTCAAACACAGCGCTCGGCTAGAGCAAATAACATAACAGTGAAATGTGTATTAATGTCTACAGGCAACCCCGTTTCGTCTGGCTCACCTCTGTAATGCTAATGTTGCCTTTCATGCAAATGTCTCATGCCTGTCCTGTTATCTCTTTGATCAGACCAACTGCTGTGAATGCTTTGATGTATTGTTGTAGTTGGGTGTATATATACTGCATTGTAACCATGCTCTCATCCTCTCTCAACCTCTGCTGCAGGACACAGACTTTGTGTCCGCCTCTCCTCCTCTCCTTCTCTGAGAGCCGTGGGCTCGCTCTCGGCGCGCATGCACGGCGCCGGGAGCGGAGCTTGTGACGGCGGTATGATTAATAAAACTCTACTTAAAACCTCCAACAACGCCGCTTTATTCCATTCCGCCGCAGTGGGAGGCAGCATCCTCCTTCTGCGGCAGCTGGCATGCCGTCGTGGCCCAACAGTTAGATGGAAGGTGACTCGTCCTAGCTGAGCGGTAATCCGCGTCGCTGCTGGCCAAAAGGACTGCAGCTTGTTCGAACAACTGGGTTGACATACCTGGATCCAGTCGAGCACTGTGAGTGAAGGGCACTCCGCTCAGTGTTCCTTCTTCATGATGTACTGTTGTTGCTCTGCCACCCTGCTGTCAGGGAAGAACGCCACCGCTGGAGTGTCATCTAATGGAGGACGTGGCTGGTCCTGTTCAGCGACAGCTTCCAACTCCTGCAGTGATGCAGCAGCTCAAGGAGGCTCATGCTGTGTGAGGTGCTTCTGTCATTGTTCTTCCGTCCCACTGCCGGTAAAAGGCACCATTACTGGAGTATCGCCTGGTGGAGGACGTGAGCTGTCCGGGGGAAGACCTAGGGCAGGCCAGTCTTGCTGCTGATGGGGTAGGTCCTACACTCTTCTGGGTCCTACGGGACTGTGGACCGGAGCTCCTGCGATGAGGTGGCAGCTCGAGGATGCTTGTGCTGTGTGAGGACCAGGTCCAAGGCCAGTGTGGATGCAGGCTGGAGCTCCTATGGTGGCTCCAGGTCCTGTGTGGATGCGGTCTGGAGCTCCTGTGGCTGCTCCAGTTCTACAGGGATCTGCTCCATGTGCGGTGCGAAGGTGGGAGTGGTTGCGTCCACATCTGAGTGCAGTGGACTCGGGCTGTCATTGGTCAAACTAAGCTTACCACTGGGTCGGCGTACTGTGGTGCCTTGCTGTCCCACGGCGTCTACCTTGGGGCTGTCGTGAAGAGACGTGGGGTCAAAGGGCTGAGCAGTCAGGGCAACGGCTTGTACCAGTGGAGTTGAAAGTGGGGACCGTGGGTTGGGGCTCGCTAGCTGCAATTCTAACTGGGCTGTTAACTCTAGCTGGGACATTAATTCCACTGCTTCCGCCACTGACAGGATGTCCAGCGCCATAAACACCGGCCCCCATAGGCTTTACTCAACCAATAGCAGGTTGTCTGGCACCATCTGCAGCAACCCCCGTATTGCCGAATTCGTAGTGCACGTCTTCAACTATTCTCACATGACCCATCTTCCAAGTGTCCAAACTTGCACGTGCTAGCCAAACAGTGGAGGGCGGCTACATACTGTAGGACCGACTCGTCTGGTTGCTGTCAGAGTTGACAAAACAAAAATCTTCGGGCCATTACGCTGTGTGGAGCAGTGGATAGTCCAGTCTATCTGGACTAATCTATCTGGACTATCGAGCTACACACTCATCGTAGGTGTCTGCGGGTCCGAGCAACCGAAAGATGCGCTGTCCCTCGAAACCAAGGCCATGAAGTACAAAGACCTTTTCCCTGGCCTTGCTAACATTAGCTAAGCCGGGGGCGGACATGAAGGTTTCAAATGATTCATACCAGTGGGACCAGGGGATAGGTGCCTCACCATGCTCATTGAGGAACTTCGGCGGAAAAGATGCAAATAAAGTCTCCATCTCCAATGTTATGAGGGTCATCCTCGATGTTGTGTGGGTCATCCTCGTCACCAAATGTTATGTCTGGAAATAAGAGCGGACATGTCCATGTGTTGAGGTTACCTTTATTGAAGGTTAGAACAATACAGTGTTACAGTACAGTGGGTGGTTGGTAGCAAGTAGGGTGCCAAGAGAGTGGCTGACCCTGGGCAGCCGTATAATATACCCTGCGGCGTGGTGACATCATATATGCGTACGTGCTACAGCAGCGTAGTGCGTCACGCTGTTTTACATACACCACAAACCTGTATACCAGGTTTGGTGGCCCTAGCTTTACTTGTTTTATAGTAATAGTAAATGTAGCATTTACCATAGTGCAACTGCAATGTTAACTTTGACCCCTTGACCCCAAACCCATAGTTAGGTCATGGTGTAAATCCTCCAAGATGTGTATTAGATACAGCTACTGTATTGATTTGAAAAGCCTACATCATTTCTTTCAGTAGTTGTGTTCATAAGATTTAGTGAAAATCTGACCTCTGACCTGTGATGTCAAGGTCATCCATTGAGAGGGAAATTGCAATATGCACATCATCAGAGTATATCAAACCATGGTGTGAAGTTTCATAACAATCGGAACCAAACTGTCGGAGGAGTTTTATTTCACAAGACAGTTACTGTCTATCAAGTGAGGTAAAACAGGAGGTCATAGGTCAGGGAATAAAACTCCTACAAAAATCATCTGATCAGAACCAAATTGCAATATGTGCATCATCAGCATATATCAAACCATGATACCAAGTTTCAAAAGAATTGGAACAAAACTGTAGGAGAAGTTGATTTCACAAAAGTGGGACAGACGGACGGACAGACAGACGGACTGATCCATAACATAATATCACCCTTCGGCCTTCACCCAAGGATCTCTTCGACCCCTTTGGGCTTTGTCTGGTGGGGGATAAAAATGCTAACTAGTCTGAAGGATAATGTCAGTTAGGCCAGAGAGTCCTGGTTGGCTCAACATTACCCATGTGCCAGCACCACGAATAGTTACGTCATCAAAACTGTTCTGTCTCAACTCGCTTTTTTGCAGGGGCGGGGCTTAGGTGAAACTTCACAGCAAAAAAACAGATACAAGACATTTGAGCTATTTCACTCTTGATGCGTCTTGTAAGTCATAAAATACATGTTACAGACATGTTAACAAGAAAAAACCCTCGATTTTTGGCGGAGTGTCACTTTAATAACATTACTCTTTTGCTTTTTATCCCTCTCCGGTCGAAGCCCAAAGGGGGATCATGTTATGGGCCTGTCCGTCCGTCTGTCCCACTTTTGTGAAATAAATTCCTGCTACAGTTTTGGTCCGATTGTTTTGAAACTTGGTACCATGGTTTGATATATACTCAGGATGCACATATTGCAGTTCAGTTCTGATCGGATGATTTTTTTCAGGAATTGTAGCCCCTGACCTATGACCTCCTATTTCACCTTAATTCATAAACAGCAACTGTCTTGTGAAATTAACTCCTCCTACAGTTTTGTTCCGACTGTTTTGAAACTTGGTACCATAGTTTGAGATACTCTGATGATGCGCATATTGCAATTTCACTCTCATTGCATGACCTTGAGATCAAAGGTCAGAGATCAGATTTTTCCCTAAATCTTCTAAACAAAATAACGACTGAAAGAAATGATGTAGGCTTTTCAAATCGATACAGGAGTTGTATCTAATACACATCTTGGACGACTTACACCCTCACCTAACTATGGGTTTGGGGTCAAGGCGTCAAAGGTCAAAGTTAACATTGCAGTTGCACCATGGTAAATGGTACATTTATTATTATTTATTTATTTATTTTGGACAAAACGAAACAAAACAGAACATCCAACAAATACACCAAAAGATACAAAAACACAATGCAAAGTGACGAAACCCTTTCCTTGGGTGCCTGAAAAAGAGTAGGAAGAAGCAAAAGCTTTTCAAGTCTACCCCTCAGTACTTAATACTTAAATGAAAACAAGCTGCCACCTATACAGACCAATCCAGAATGAGGAAAAACAAACAATAAAAACACACAAAGAACAATGTAAATCCTTATTTCTTTCCCATTAGGGAGCAAAACAATTCCCTTCCTCGAGTCTATCCCTTTCAAGAATAATATTTTTGTATTTCTTCTTAAACTGTATGGCATTGTTACTCTGTTTAATGTCCTCATCCAAACCATTCCACAAAATCACCCCACAAACTGAAATGCACAAACTTTTTTGTGTAGTGCGAAAACAAGGAACTTGAAAATTAAAATCTTCCTCTCAAATCATGCTCTCCCTCTCTCTCCAGAAACAATTTCTGTATATTTCCAGGTAGTAAATTATTTCTTGCTTTATAAACTATTTGTAAAGTTTTTAATTTCACCAGGTCCATAAAATTCAATAATTTTAACTTTAAGAACAAAACATTAGTGCGATCATAGTAGCCTACATTGTTTACTATTCTTATTGCTCTCTTTTGTAATGTATTTCTGTTGGGTGCTTTTGTAGGTGTTACCCTAGACTTCAACACAATAAAGCAGATATGGTAAAACAAGTGAACAGTACAATGTATACAGTGCGTTGTGGTTTAGAATCTGCCTAACTTTACCCAAAAGTCCAATATTCTTAGCCAGCTTTGAACTCAGGTGTTTTATGTGAGCTTTCCAGCAGAGTTTGTGGTCTAGTATTACCCCCAAGAGCTTATTTTCATATACTCTTTCTATCAATACATTATTAATCATCACTTTCACTTGTTCATGTATAATACAATTTCCAAACAACATAAATTTAGTTTTATCCAAATTTAAAGATAATTTATTTTTGTCAAACCATAATTTTAATTTACCCAATTCATTTGTGACCACATTCAACAACTGCTGCAAATTCTCTACAACACAAAAGACATTAGTATCATCCGCAAAAACTACTTGTTTCAAAATATCTGATACCTTGCAAATGTCATTAATACACAAAATAAACAATCTGGGGCCTAATACTGACCCTTGGGGAACTCCACAAGTAATTTCTAACTCATTCATTCATCTTCTACCGCTTAATCCTTTTCAGGTTGTGGGGGGGCTGGAGCCTATCCCAGCATCTTTGGGCGAGAGGCAGGGCACACCCTGGACAGATCGCCAGTCCATCGCAGGGCCAACACAGAGAGACAGACAACCATTCACTCTCACAATCATACTTAACGACAATTTAGAATCCCCAGTTTGATGCCAATTAACCTAACTTACATGTTTTTGGCATGTGGGAGGAAATCAGAGAAATCCCGGAGTAAACCCACGCAGACACGGGGAGAACATGCAAACTCCACACAGATCACTATTGGTCGGGGGCTGGGATCGAACCCAGGATCCCCCAGCCAAGGGTGAGCTGCTGTGCTGCTGCAGTGGTAACCACTCCGTCACCGCGCCGCTCTAATTTCTAACTGACTTGATCTAAATTCACCCAACTGCACAAACTGTTGTCTGTTTTTAATATAACTTCTCTGCCAGTTAAAGACTATCCCTCTTACACCATAGTCCTCCAATCTGTTAAGTAAAATGTCATGATCTATTGTGTCAAATGCTTTTTTCAAGTCTATAAACACACCCACAGCATGCTTCTTATTGTCAATAGAACTGATAATTTCCTCGATCATCTCAATCAATGCCACTGATGTTGATCTATCTGCCCGGAACCCATACTGACTGTCCATTACTAAATTATGTTTTTCAATGAAACTGTCCAATCTTGCCACAGCGTTTTTCCAGTATTTTAGAGAACTGGGAAAGTAAGGATACAGGCCTGTAATTTGTAAACTGATGTTTGTCTCCTGCTTTATACAACGCGATAAATTTTGCAGTTTTCATTTTGCATGGAAATATACCCGTATTGAATGACAAATTGAAGAGATACTCTAATGGTTCAACAATACAATCAATTACTTTTTTCAAGAGAGTCATATCAATATCATCCCAATCCTTAGATGTTTTATTTTTACATTTGCTAACAATATCTATAATATCATTTTTATCCACAGCCCTTAAAATCATTGAGCTAGGATTTCTGTCTCCATGATCCTTAATAACACCTCCCTCTCTAAGCTGTGGGTCATCTATTTGATCAGTCAGTTTAAGTCCAACATTTACAAAAGCATTATTAAACCTATCTACTACTTCATTCATATTCTTATCTTACCACCATCAATGAAATAATCAGGACAACTAGTATTGGTTAGTCCATTTCTAATAATTCTGTTTATAATCTTCCATGTTCCCTTAATATTATTTTTTTTATTATTTTTCAATAATTTATTATAATAATCCTTTTTACATATCCTTATAATATTAGTCAATATATTTTTATATCTTTTATATCTATTCTCTGCCTCTATTGTTCTATATTTCAGAAACTTCCTATATAGGGTATTGTGGCGGTAATAGAACAGGCGAGATGCAATGAGCTGGAAGGGTGCAAGGTTTTATTTCCTCCAACATAATGAAACACGCTTCGTAGCCCTACAGGTTCCCAGGATGGCGATCGGCCGTGTTCCCGGGGTATGTGCAGCTGCAGAGGCTGGTGTGTGAGTCTGTGGAGCCAGTTTGTCCTTGATGCGTGGCGCGCACTGCGGCCACGTAGCTGGAAGTTGCGCTGTCCTCATAATCCTGTGGTGGTGCGCACGGGGCTTCTGTGTGCTGAAAGTCCGCTGTAGGGAGGCGAGTCAGGGTCGGGGAGCTTGATGGAAATCAACGCAGACGGTGCCAATGATCTTCCCCTTTCAGGCTGTTTCCTTCGGTTTGCTCATGTTGCCGTTCATGGTGTGTGTCGGTCCCAGCGCTGCCCGCTCTGTAGAACGCGCTCTGGTGTGGATGAAGATGATGCAGGCGTTCTCTGGTACTCTGGAATCCACAGCGCGGAGAGAGGGAGTAGACGGTCATTCTCTCTCATCAGGTCACCAGTGTGCAGAAAATGGCATAGTCGAGAGACGCACCATGCACATCCAGGGTCACCAATGTGGAGGTAATAGAACAGGTGAGAAGGCGCACCATGCCATGTCCAGGGCCACCAATGTGGAGGTAATAGAACAGGCGAGATGTGACGAGCTGGAAGGGTGCAAGGTTTTATTTCCTCCAACATAATGAAACACGCTTCATAGCTCGGTGAGCTACTGCGTTACTGAGGCATGTGTAACAAGCTCTTTTATACACATTATACAGACAGAGAGAATGCATGGCACATTAGCATAGTGATTGTCATTTAATACCCATCATTAGCATGACATCAGCTGGCACACGGATGCCTTCTCTGTCCTCTGGGGACGCATACATAACAGTCCCGTCTGATTGCCCCCCGGGGCTCTCTGTCCGTATGCCAATTGTCCTCCCCTTCCTCCAGGATTGATGAGTGTGAGATAATGTCCGTCCGCAGCGTGCTGGATCACCACACAGGCTCTCCCCAGAACACTCAGAAGAGTCTGTGACCCCCCCCCCCCCGGTCATTTGGGCTCCAGCTCCGGTAGAACTGTCCTGCTGTAGAGGAGTATCGGAGGGCATGTCAGTCCATGGGGGGGCGGGGGAGGGGTGGAAAAGACAGTGTGCTCTGCTCCGAGTTCCAGCACGTTGAATGGCCGTGGATTGTGGGCGCACGGGGCCGGCGTGCATGGTGCGTAATGGAACAAACTGGCGATCAGCCAGCTTTAGGGAGTGAGGTGCCGGAAGAACAGTGTGGAGGAGGAGGGGGAGGTGGATGGGAATAAGTGAGTGCCGGCCCGGGACGTCAAAACTGTCTGGGGCACGCAAAAATTGTGTGTGGATCCGCCATGGTGAGGGACTTTCCCAGTAAAACTGGCGGTGAGCCGCAGCGGCTGTGAAAAAAAAAAAAATTAGTCTCTAACTCCTCATGCGGGCGCAGTCCTGCGAGGATGAGGGGAAGGCGAATGACCAAATTCCCCAAGGATGCGTAGTGGCTGTGAAAAAACTGAAGCTGTGTGAGGGACTTGGCAGTTTTGCTTTAGGTGCAGAAGCAGCCCTAAAGGCATCGGGGAAAGCAGTCGGCTAAATTCCCATTGTGCGCAGTGGCTGAGAGACAAACACATGTCCTGCGTGCGAGGCTGCACGTCTGCTTTAGGAGCGGCAGCAGCCCTAAAGGTTCCCAGGAAGACGATCGGCCGTGTTCCCGGGGTATGTGCAGCTGTGGAGGCTGGTGTGTGAGTCTGTGGAGCCAGTTTGTCCTTGGTGCGTGGCGCGCACTGCGGCCATGTAGCTGGAAGTTGCGCTGTCCTCATAATCCTGTGGTGGTGCGCACGGGGCTTCTGTGTGCTGAAAGTCTGCTGTAGGGAGGTGAGTCAGGGTCGGGGAGCTTGATGGAAATGAATGCAGACGGTGCCGATGATCTTCCCCTTTCAGGCTGTTTCCTTCAGTTTGCTCATGTCGCCATTCATGGTGCGTGTCGGTCCCAGCGCTGCCCGCTCTGGAGAGCGCGCTCCGGTGTGGATGAAGAGGATGCAGGCATTCTCTGGTACTCTGGAATCCACAGTGTGGTGGGAGGGAGTAGACGGTCATTCTCTCTCGTCAGGTCACCAGTGTGGAGAAAATGGCATAGTCGAGAGACGCACCATGCACGTCCAGGGTCACCAATGTGGAGGTAATAGAACAGGTGAGAAGGCGCACCATGCCATGTCCAGGGTCACCAATGTGGAGGTAATAGAACAGGCGAGATGCGACGAGCTGGAAGGCTGCAAGGTTTTATTTCCTCCAACATAATGAAACGCACTTCATAGCTCGGTGAGCTACTGCGTTACTGAGGCATGTGTAACAAGCTCTTTTATACACATTATACAGACAGAGAGAATGCATGGCACATTAGCATAGTGATTGTCATTTAATACCCATTATTAGCATGACATCAGCTGGCGCACGGTTGCCCTCTCCGTCCTCTGGGGACGCATACATAACAGTCCCATCTGATTGCCCCCTGGGGCTCTCTGTCCATATGTCAATTGTCCTCCCCTTCCTCCAGCCCTGATGAGTGTGAGATAATGTCCGTCCGCACCGTGCTGGGTCACCACAGAATTCTTTTTTCTGCAAGCACTTTTCAATCCCTTTGTCCCTTTGCCTATCCAGATAATTCATTTTTTTCTTGCATTGCTGAATTGGACAGTTTTTATCATATAAATGATTTAAATATTTTCAAAAAGGAATCATAGGCTATATCAATATCATCAACTTCATAAACTTTTTTTTCCAGTCTTGTGATAATGATTCACTTCTAAATGCTGTCATGGTTTGTGCGCGATCTCGTCTGTGCTCGAGCCATGCATCATCTTCACCAGGTTTGACAGCAGTGTGTACCTTCTGACTCCCCGAGCCTTTATTGTGACAGCGCTCGGAGGGGCTTCCTGCTGTCAAGCCTGTAAGCTGTGCTGCATTTCGGCTCATCAGCAGCTCTCCATTTAAAGACGGCTCTGGGAGCAGAATATTGCGGCAGTCTGGTCAACGATTGCTTGTCAGTGATTATTCTTTGCCAGACGTTGAGCGAGCGTTCCTCGGCTCAGAGGTCAATTATTCCTCCATGGTCTGACGTATCGACCATTCCTGGGTTTTGACCGTAAGTGTGCCTTGTTATTGCCTTGTGATCATCTGAGTGTAGTATTGTATGTTTCAGCCCACTGTGGCTCATTGTTTTGTGTGTTCTTTTGTTAATAAACAACTATGCAAACTTTACCGGCAACTTTTGGGGTCTTATGGTGGCTCGCGAGGGCCACCACATGACAAATGCATTCAAGGATTCTGTCATGAACGGGGTTGACATCTCAACCCCATTCCATGATTTGTGGCTGTATTTTCCCTGGTCGTTGTTTATTAATTGTCAGCTGGCAGTTTTTAGGAGCCTCTGGGTCCTGGGCTCCCTGCCAGTCTGCAGCCACGCCTCCTCCTCTAGGCCAGCATCCACCAGCTGATTGTCATTTTCATTTGTCCATGCACACCTTCTCAAACACACACACATTCATTCTCACTCCACTCACACTCACATACATGCACTCATGCACTTGCTGGTGCCGCACACCTGCTTTCACTTGTCACTTATTAGTACTCAGGGTATTTCTGGGTGACAGTGTGAGCATTCAGTGTGGTGGCATTAGTCATCCTTAGATGTCCTGGCTCCTCGTTGTTGGTTTTCCTCTTTTGGACTAGTGGTGTTGTTGTTTCCAGAGCCCAGTTGGGCTCCGACACGCATGTAAGCCTTCCTCCTCTCATTAATTATTTGCCCTTTTTCTCTCCTCTGCCCAGTCCTGCCTGGGAGCGTGTGGGGCTCAATCCCTCTCCAATCAACGAAGTTTGTAACTGGTCATCTCATCTTTTTTTTTTTCCACAATATCTTTATTGAACCTTTTTTTTTAACAAACATGATACAAACAATCAAACACTAACGCTAAAGTACTACAAAAAAAAAAAAAATGCACTAAAAACACCAACAACCACCAACAAAATCAAGTCTTCAACAATGCTCCTCTGTTTAGTCTAGACAATCCAATACATAAGTATACATATTATGTTCACCAGTTTGGAATTTACAAGGTCCACACACATCATTCACCTTCTTCTTCAAGAGTTATGTTTAAATTTTTTACATAATCAATAAAAGGTCTCCATATATTCTCAAACACAATTTCCTTTGATTTCAGTATATATGTTATTCTTTCTAATGGAAGGTTTGTTAACATCTGTCTTAACCACTGAGTCACATCTGGTCTATGAGTCTTTTTCCATAATAGTGCAATACATTTTTTGGCATTAAGCAAACTGAGGTCTATGAATGTTCTTTCACTTTTATTAAAATTATGCTTTTCTGGGTACAGACCCAACAAAAACAGTTTAGGATTCAGTATGATTTGTTTTGAGATTATTTTTTCAATTGTTACCCTCACCTCTTCCCAAAACATTCTTATTAATCTACATTCCCATAAACAATGAAATAGGGTTCCTTTACTTTCCATGCATTTTGTGCATGTATCTGGTGTATTTTTGTTATATCTATTTAACTCCTCCGGTGTAACATACATCCGCATTAACCATTTGAAATGTATCAATTTAAGGCGTGCATTTATTGATTTGGTTTGAGCTTCTGTACAAGCCAATTCCCATTGTTCCTCCGAAATTTCAATTTGCAGATCTTCTTTCCAGTAGTTTAATCTTTTCAGAGAATTTTCACTTGAAGATAGTGTCAATGAGTTATAAAACTCTGAAATAATACCCTTTCTTTTACTATCTTTCATCATCATTTTTTCCAAGGATGAATAAATAGGTCGAGTGAGAGCTTTATTTTGATTTGATCGAATAAAGTTTCTAAGTTGAAGATATTTTAAAAAATGTGTTCTATTGAGATTAAATTTGATCCTCAGCTCTTCAAAAGACATTATGTTGTCTGCACATGGCAAATATAAATCCTGAATCTTTTGTATCCCTTTTAAATTCCATACTTTAAATACAGCGTCCGCTCTCCCTGGTTTAAAATATTGATTACCCCATATTGGACTAAATTGTGACAATAACTGTGGTTCTTTTAAATAGTTTTTAGCTTCACACCATATTTTGATCATATGCTTTACAAATGGATTTTTAACTTGTTTTTGTAATTTTTTTGCCGAATCTGAGTATATGAATATGGGAAGAGGTAAAGGTAAATTGTATGATTCCATTTCAGTCCAGTGAGGGAGATCATTTGATGAAAAATAATATGTCATAGACCTCAGTTGTGCCGACCAATAATACAACATAAAATTTGGACATTTCAGACCTCCATGATCAAATGGTAAATATAATAAAGACAGACGTAATCTAGCCCTCCTGTTGTTCCATATAAATTCCACTAACTTTTTTTTTATTCTTGAGAATAGATCTAAAGGTGGTGATAAGGGAATGTATTGAAATAAATAAAGTATTTTAGGTAAAATATTACTTTTAAGTATATTGATTCTCCCGATCATCGACATTGGTAGTGACATCCATCTCTGAGTTAACTCATTGATATCTGACATTAAGGCTTCATAGTTGACGCTGGCGACTGATTCTAGCTTAGGCATAATTTGGATTCCTAAATATTTAAACTGATTTACAACATTGAATTGATTTGCCTCAGGGGCTGGGTAATTTCTCTGGGTCTCATTTAGCATTAATATTGAAGATTTAGTTTTATTTATTTTATATCCTGATATTTCCCCAAAATTCTTTATTAAATTCAACAAGGTTGGAATTGATTTTTTTAGATTCGACATAAACAAAATTATATCATCGGCGTACAGGGAGATTTTATGTTCTGTTGGTCCAACTTTAATTCCATATATTTGTGAATGTAAACGTATCGCTATCGCTAAAGGTTCAATTGCCATAGTAAACAGTAAAGGTGAAAGTGGACAGCCTTGTCGACATCCTCTATTGATTTTTATTGGTTTTGAAATATTGTTATTTGTTAGGATTTCTGCTGTAGCATTATTGTATATTATTTGAACCCATTTTATGAAATTATTTCCAAGTCCAAACCTTTGTAGGACTTCAAAAAGAAAGGGCCATTCAACTCTATCAAAGGCCTTTTCGGCGTCCAATGATAGGAGAGCTGTATCCGGTGCTTCTTTATTAAAATAAATAATATTAAATAGTCTTCTTACATTATGGAAGCCTTGTCTACCCTTTATAAAGCCATTCTGATCTCGATTAATAATATTTGGTAAAATTTCTTGTATTCGTCTTGCTAAAATTTTACAGATTATCTTAAGGTCGGCGTTTAATAGGCTTATTGGTCTCATATTTTCACATTTATTAGAGGGCTTACCTGGTTTTGGCAGCAGTATAATTAAGGCATTATTTATGTATGATGGTAAATTATTATTTTGAAATGCTTCTAAAACCATTTCCAAAAAAGGTTTTATTAATTTATTCTTAAATTTTTTATAAAGGTCAACTGGAAGACCATCTGGTCCTGCACTTTTTCCTGATTTCATATTATCAATGGCTAGCCCAACTTCTTCTTGACTAATTTTAGACTCCAATATCTCCCTGTTTTCATTTGGTATACACGGTATAGATAGTTCGTTCAAAAACCCATTTAGTTTTGTTAAATCAGGTTCATTTTTGGTATCATATAATTTTTCATAGTAATCTCTAAAGGCTCTATTAATTTCTAAAGGATCTATAACTACCTGTCCATTACTTATAATACTGGTAATTGGTGTTTTAATTTCCAATTGTTTAATCTGCCATGCTAATAATTTTCCTGATTTTTCACCTTGTTCATAAAAAGATTGTTTCAATCTTAGAAGACTCGAGGCAGCTCTATTCGCTGATTTTTTGTCGTATTCAGCTCTCAAAATCAGTAATTCATTCTCCAACCTTGGGTCACTTCCTGCATACACTTTTTCCTGAAGACTTTTTATTTTATGTTCCAATTTAGCTCTCTCCTCTCGAGTCTTCTTAGATTTTGATCCTGTATAACTAATAATATGTCCCCTAATAAAAGCTTTGAAAGCCTCCCACTTTACACATGCTGATGTTTGTGTAGTATTGATGTCAAAGAACTCGTCTATCTGTTTTTCTATATACTTGACAAATTCCTCATCCTGAAGCCATTTATGCTGAAATTGCCATCTACCTGATTCCTTTGTCAATTTTTTATCTACATATATTAGACAACAGGGTGCATGATCAGAGATCACAATGTTATCATAAAAGCAGTTTTGAATCTTGGACTTTAATTCTGTGGAAATCAAAAAATAATCAATACGTGAGAATGTCTTGTAGGTACTGGAATAACAAGAATAGGCTTTAACTTGTGGTTTCATTTCTCTCCATATATCTAACAATCTCAATTCTTTCATAAAATGATTAATAGTCATCCTACATCCAATGTGCGTACAATCCAGTCCTGTTGATCTATCCACACCTGGATTCAATGTACAATTAAAATCCCCTGCTATTATATGTTGCCCTGTAAGTGATGATAAGATGAGAAATAAATTAGCAAAGAACTTCTGATCATCTATATTGGGACCATATAAGTTCACAAGATTTATATTTTCTAATAGCAAAGAACCTTGAATGATTACATATCTTCCAAATTTGTCTCCAATTACATTTTTCACTTGAAAAGGAACTGATTTATGTATGAGAGTCATAACTCCCCTGGCTCAGGATGAAAATGAAGAGGTGAATACACTTCCCTGCCATCTACTCCTAATTCTTTTAACATCCTCCTCTATCAGATGAGTTTCTTGTAAAAACACAATTCTTGAACCCATGTCCTTTATTTTATTCATAACTTGTTTAAGTTTTTTTAAATTTTGTAGACCTCTGCAATTCCATGAAGTTAAATTAAGATTAACACTTTGGTCCATGATCAATAGAGAGTTTGGGATTACCTTGCAGTGTAAACATGCTCATACAGAGAAGCAAAAACATGAGTGGTTGAACATTCATCCTACAAACTACACACAAACAAATTTCCCCTTCCCACACTTGTGGCAAACCCCCCAAAATCAAAAGAAAAATTCTGTCTCCCGATATAGCCATCGACCGTTCCACACCCACGGGGAACAGCCTAAGCCACTCCTTCTTCATCCTCTCAATCACCCTAACTCTACTGCTTTTAATGACGTAACATTAACTCTCCTCTGTAGTTTTCCAACTTAACTCCAAAATTTTTAACAACTTTGTACATCATAGTTTGTTTTTTTTTTGTTTGTTTTGTTTTTGTTTTGTTTTTTTAATATATAATACAATCTATATTTTGTAAACTTACTATTTACTTCAAGTCAGTCAGATGCCTGTGCAAATGCTTAATTATTCTACCTTATATTTTGTTCATGCTTAGCTCCCACCAGTCTCTTCTTCTTCTTTGATCTTCTTGATGAACTCCTGCGCCTCCTCTGGGGTCTTGAAGATGTGGGTTCTGCCCTCATACGTGGTCAGCAGTCTCGCAGGATAGATTACACCATGACGAATCCCAAGGTTGCGCAGCTCCTTACGTACGGGATCAAACTGCTTCCTCAATTGCTGGATTCCTGTGGCCAAATCTGGGTAGAACCGCACCTGCTGGTCCTGGTGTTTAATCTCTCCTTTTTTAGCTCGTGCAGCGTTGAAGATCTTCATCCTGTCTCTGTTGCTAAGAAACTTCATAATTAAGGTCCTCGGCGGTCCCTTATCTCTCCGTGGGCCAATACGATGTGCTTTTTCCAGAACCACTGCTGATTGCAACTCCTCGCTGCCCAGCACCTCCGGAATCCACTTTTCCAGAAAGGAACATACGTCCCGACCTTCTGATTCCTCTGGAAGACCCACCAGCCTCAAATTATTCTGTCTCGACCGAGATTCCAAATCCAAAATATTATCTTCCAGAGATTTATTTTTTTTTTCCAAAGTGCGCACCTTTAATTGAAGACGGGTGACGTCATCTTCAGCACTAGCGAGACGGAGCTCCATCTGCGCCGTTCGTTCTACACAGTCACCCAATTCCTTTCTTATTCCTTCCAACGCTGTCATAATCCCATCAAATCTAGAGGAAAAGTCCGCTCTCATTGAACTCATGGCAGCCATCAGCGCATCTGCGCCATTCCCCGCAGATATCGCAGCGTTGCCAGCCTCCTCCGCCATATATGGAGTTTTGTTTACTGCGTCACAGACCTGAAAGTCCGTTAATTTGGACTGTTTCGGCGGCTCGCTTTTTCCTTTTCCTGGTTTTCCAGCCTTAGGCTTCGCCGACATATCTTCGCCCAAATGCTGGGATACGTTCTGTCCCAAATGAGAGAGTTATTTGCCGATTTTTTTTTTTCCAGGAGCAGAGCAGAGCGAGACACGTCCGTCCTACGTGGCAGCCATAACCGGAAGTCGGTCATCTCATCTTTACTTATTTTGGACTGTATTCTATGGACACTTTGAATGTTTTTTCCTGTTAATAAACACGTTGCATTTTGGGCTCGCATCAATTCATTTTGTGTGCTGTGCAATAACGCAGCGTACATGACAGTACACCGCCACCACAGAAGAGCCCAGCGGTAAAGTGCATGTTGTTTTTTTTCACCCTTTTCTGTGTGTTTTCCACCCACCTATTCTGGAGCATGATGTCCTTGGTGTGGCGTCTCCACACCAGCAAGAAGCAGACGAGCGGTGGGGCATCCGAGCGTGGAGGAGGAATGGGCAGCCATGTTCGTCCAGGGTTTCATGGATGATGCCGATGAAGCCTATGACCCCGGAGAGAAGTGGGATTGCCTGAATGGGGCTTTGGGTATTCTGGAGGCTCACCCCGGACTCTGGAAGTATCCTCAGTACGCTGAATTGTTATCTTTGGTCTGTGCGTTCCAGCAGGCGTTTCCTGACCTGAGGAGAAGGGCGTTCCTCGCACAGCCCAAGCTGAGATGCTGTTCTCAGCCGGCGGCCATTCCTTCCCCCACTTCGCCTCCAGCTCCAGCATGACCATCGCCAGGTCAGTGGCGGCAGCGACGTCGTCCTATTCTGGATCCCTGGACGAATAATCCAGCTCCCTTGGCGGCCGCTCCTCGTACACCGAGCCGGGCGATCCCCGCAGCGGACTTTCCCCCTTCTTCCTCGCCAGCAGTTCCGCCTGCTCACTTGTCTCCCACTTCTGCTGCGAAGCCTTCTCCCTCGGTGTTTCTGCTGACTGTCAAGGTCACCTCACCTGTGGCTCCCGTTTCCGTGGCCAGAGGGGCGGTTCCTCCACGATCCTCAGGGGGGCCCAGAATTGTCTTCACCATGGAGAAGGATGACGTACCCGCTACAGCAGCAGGCAACATCCTAATCCGGGAGAACAAGCAAGTTTTATTTCATTTTTTTCCTATTAATGATGAAATGTCTTGCCTGATTCCCGGTAGGGAGACTCAGGAGAAGCAGTTTCCTGAGTTTTTCCCCACCTGCTACTGTTATGAACTGCTCACCAGCCCTCTCAATGTTCTCTCCTGTCCTCTCTGAATGCACGCCAGCGCTGGAGCCGAACCGTTGGGACCAGGAGGAGCCAGAGGTCCGGGAGGATCGTTCCCCCGCAGCAATGGTGAGCCAGACCCCAGCCACCACGCCGGAGGAGTCACTGGCGTGGGTCACAGTGGCTGGGGCAATAAGGACTGCTACCTCCATCATGGCTGCTGCGGAGGCCACCATAGCAGAGTGGGAGCCGGAACTAGACCTCCTTGAGGCCGGATCTGAGGTGATGTCACTGCTTGGATCGCCGAAGTCCTGGACGGCAGTGGAGCTCGAGTTCAGGCAAGTGCTCTCCTTTGTCTTTCTCCTCTTAGTATTAGAGCATTTTTGCCTAGCTCTAGGTGAGGAGAGCCAGATGCAGCCATATGCTGCACCTGAGCTTGCCTCGCCGGGCTCCGCCGCTGCCGGTGACCCTGATCCTGCTTCTCTGTGTGTACTTTCTGAGTTTTCTCCCAGGGTCACCGGAGACGTTCCAGTTCAGCCAGAGGTCTCCGAAGGTCCAGCTCTGCCTCCAGAGGACATCGTGGTTCCAGTTCCTCCCGCTGAGGTTATCAGGGGCTCTCTTCCTTCACCCTCGCTTGGGGCCCCTTTGATTGACCACATCCTGGGTCTGGTGTTCATGCAGGTTGGCTGGTCCACAGTCAAGGCAGCATTAGGGCCAGCAGTTGCCCAGCTGGGCCCCACCGCAGGTGCAGCAGGGGCCCAGGTGGGTTCCTCCGTGGGTGCAACCATGGCCTGGTCGGAGTCCACTGCGGGTGCAGCAGGGGCCCAGCTGGGTTCCACTGTGGGTGCAACCATGGCCTGGTCAGGGTCCTCCGTGGTTGCAACACAGGCCCAGCTGGGGCCCACTGGGGCGCAATGAGGTCCTAGGCCGGGACCACCGCTGGTGTGACCTTGTCCTGGCCCGGGACCACTGCGGGTGCAGCTATGGCCCAGCCCGGGTGCATCGCGGGTGCGGCCGTGCTCCAGTCCCAAGCCGGGACCACAGAGGGTGCAGCTGGCCAGTCTGAGAATACCAGGGCCTCCTCTCCCCTTCCAGATGCCTTGTGGGTGTTCGTTCTTCTTCTGCTGGGCACCGTTCTGGTCCATTGTCCTCCGCCACCAGTAACCGCAGGGGTCCCCCTTCCTCTGTCCGGCCACTCGCCTCTCAGTTTTCCGGTGGGTAGGCTGCCGCCTCGTCCACCCCTCTGGCCCTGGTGGCTCAACTATGCGGGCAGGCCGCCCAAAGGACTGGGTCTCTGGGTCAGGTGGCCCATTTTCTCTGGCAGGCTGCCTGATGCTGTACTGCAGGCTGCCTGCTGGCCCTGGGACTTTGGCCGGCCCCCTGAACTTTGGAACTCTTGGGTCTTGGGCGGGGCTTAGACCTAGGTTTGGGGTTGGGTGTTTTTGTGCTTTGCTTTGTTCTGTGGTGTTTAATTCTCTGCTTGTTTATTCCCTCTTGACCTGTTTCCCCCCACCTCTCACCCTGGTTTGTGTGATAGTTTTTTGGGTGAGGGGGCAGGTTTTTCTTTTTGTTTGTTTTCTTTTGATGGTACGGTGGGTGTCTGGGATCCACCCCTTGGGTGGGGGGCTCTGTCATGAACAGGGTTGACGTCTCAACGACGTCCATGATTTGTGGCTGTATTTTCCCTAGTCATTGTTTCTTAATTGTCAGCTGGCAGTTTTTAGGAGCCTCTGGGTCCTGGACTCCCAGCCAGTCTGCAGCCACACCTCTTCCTCTCTGCCAGGGTCCCCAGCTGATTGTCACTTTCATTTGTCCATGCACACCTTCTCTCTCTCTCTCTCTCTCCCCTGGACACCGCAGTTACTGTGGAGGAGGTCCTGGAGGCTGTGGCCGAGCAAGTGGGCCCTGACGCGGTCTGCTTTGCTTCCCGAATGAATAGAGCTGTGGTTGTGTTTCTGGCAGATGAAGATGATGTCCACACCCTGATTGTAAGCGGTGTGGTTATCGGGGAAATGTATGTACAGGTGTCCCCCTTATCTGTCCCATCAACGAGAATCACCGTCTCAGGTGTTCCACCTTTCATCACCGACGAGCAGCTGGCGACGGAGCTCCGCAGATTTGGGAAGTTTGCGGGCCCGTTTACAACTCTGCCTTTGGGATGCAAGGCTGCCAAGTTCAAACATGTGAAATCACTCAGGCGACAGGTGTTCATGTTTCTCGACTCGCCCACTCAGACTCTGGAAGTCTCCTTCAGGGTCAAGCACGGGGACGGATCTTATATGGTGTATGCGAGCTCGGGACAGATGAAGTGTTTTGAATGTGGAGACGTGGGCCATAAACGGTTCGCTTGTCTGCACAGGCAGCAGGCGGAGGGCCCTGATGGGGCTGCGGATGGTGCCGGCGGCGAGCCCTCCACTCACGCCGCAGCTGTGGACGGCGGCGCGGCCTCCGCTCCCGCTACCCCTGCTCCGGAGCCTGCCGCTGTGTCTGTGGACGGCCCGGCTGTGCCGCCCACGGCCCAGCTTGCGGCCGGGAGCGTTGATGGCGATGGCGCCATAAGGGTCACTGATGGTGTGTCACAGTCATCTCACTGTGTGACGTCAACAGCTGGACCACCGGCAGCTGCTCCCGCTTCGGAGGAGGAGACGGAGCACCGACCTGATGGTGCATCAGAATCTCGCTGTGTGACATCAGTGGCTGTGCTTCCGGAGGCTGCTACCGTTACACAGCGGGGGATGGAACCGCGACAGTCAGCTACTGAGGGTGGCGTCCAGGAAAATGTGGCCCATGATGGATCTACTGGCCCAGGAGAACCAAGCGGTCAGCTGAGTTGTGCTGCCGAGGAAATGGAATCTGAAAACGACGCTGTGTCTAATACTGGGTCTATTGAGGCAAAATGCAGTACAAACACGAGTTTGTGCTCACTGGACGAAATCAATGCTTTTCTCGATGAAACCTATAACAAAGCCATTAGGGTCGCCGACTACTTCAGTGACACTGATAAATTCATTAAGTCTGTGGATGTGCTAAGAAGGCAGGTTGGTCTGGACCTCCTGGATGAAAGGAAACGTTATCGCCTCAAGAAACACCTGACAGCCCTGCGTAAAGCAGCAGGGGGAACGCCGGTCAAGCGCGCCCGGCAGGAGGAATGAATGGCGGTCGTTCCTCTGCCTGTTTCACGCATTTTTGGGATATTGTTTGAACAGACTTGTATATGACATTTAATTGACTGTAATTGACCGTCACAGGACTGCATCTTTGACTAGGTGGGCTGCAAGGAATGTTCTGTGTGGTGTGTGGGGGGGGGGCATTTCAGTTTGCACTTTTTCCAATGTGACACACTTGGTGGAATGATGTTGGTGTGCTCACATTTTTTTTGAAGTGTGCAATAAAGGCTTATTTTAAAAGGTCAAAGGTCTCTCTCTCTCTCTCTCTCTCTCTCTCTCTCTCTCTCTCTCTCTCTCTCTCTCTCTCTCTCTCTCTCTGTGGAGGAGGTCCTGGAGGCTGTGGCCGAGCAGGTGGGCCCTGACGCGGTCTGCTTTGCTTCCCGAATGAATAGAGCTGTGGTTGTGTTTCTGGCGGCTGAAGACGATGTTCACACCCTGATTGTAAGCGGTGTGGTTATCGGGGAATGTATGTACAGGTGTCCCCCTTATCTGTCCCATCAACGAGAATCACCATCTCAGGTGTTCCACCTTTCATCACTGATGAGCAGCTGGCGACGGAGCTCCGCAGATTTGGGAAGTTTGCGGGCCCGTTTACGACTCTGCCTTTGGGATGCAAGGCCCCCAAGTTCAAACATGTGAAATCGCTCAGGTGACAGGTGTTCATGTTTCTCGACTCGCCCACTCAGACTCTGGAAGTCTCCTTCAGGGTCAGGCACGGGGACGGATCTTACATGGTGTATGCGAGCTCGGGACAGATGAAATGTTTTGAATGTGGAGACGTGGGCCATAAACGGTTCGCTTGTCCGCACAGGCAGCGGGCAGAGGGCCCTGATGGGGCCGGCGGGGAGCCCTCCACTCACGCCGCAGCTGCGGACGGCGGCGCGGCCTCCGCTCACGCTGCCCCAGCTCCGGAGCCTGCCGCTGTGTCTGTGGACGGCCCGGCTGCGCAGCTTGCAGTCGGGAGCGTGCATGGCGATGTCGCCAAAAAGGTTACTGATGGTGCGTCACGATCATCTCGCTGTGTGACGTCAACAGCTGTGCCGCCGGCAGCTGCTACCGCTTCGGAGGAGGAGACGGAGCACCGACCTGATGGTGCGTCACAATCATCTCGCTGTGTGACGTCACAGGCTGTGCCTCCGCCAGCTGCTGCCGCTTCGGAGGAGGGGACGGAGCACCGACCTGATGGTGCGTCAGAATCTCGCTGTGTGACATCAGCGGCTGTGCTTCCAGACGCTGTTACCGTTACACAGCGGGGGATGGAATCGCGACAGTCAGCTGCTGAGGGTGGCGTCCAGGAAAATGTGGCCCATGATAAATCCACTGGCCCGGGAGAACCAAGCAGTCAGCTGAGTGGTGCTGACGAGGAAATGGAATCTGAGAATGACACTGTGTCTAATGCTGAGTCTATTGAGGCAAAAGGCAGTACAAACACGACTTTGTATTCACTGGAAGAAATAAATGCATTTCTGGATGCAACCTATAACAAAGCAATTAGGGTCGCCGACTACTTCAGTGACACTGATAAATTCATTAAGTCTGTTGATGTGCTAAGAAGGCAGGTTGGTCTTGACCTCCTGGATGAAAGGAAGCGTTATCGCCTCAAGAAACACCTGACAGCCCTGCGTAAAGCAGCAGGGGGAACGCCGGTCAAGCGCGCCCGACAGGAGGAATGAATGGCGGTCGTTACTCTGCCTGTTTTACACATTTTTGGGATATTGTTTGAACAGACTGGTATATGACATTTAACTGACTGTAATTGACTGTCACAGAACTGAATCTTTGAATAGGTGGACTGCAGGGACTGCTCTGTGTTGTGTGTGTGTGTGGGGGGAACACTTCAGTTTGCACTTTTTCCAATGTGACACACTTGGAGGAATGATGTTGGTGTGCTTACATTTTTTTGAAGTGAGCAATAAAAGCTTTTTTAAAAGTCAAAGTCTCTCTCTCTCTCTCTCTCACACACACACAGACACACACACACAGACACACACACACAGACACACACACACACACACACACACATTCTCGCTCCACTCACACTCACATACACACACTCATGCACTGGCTGCTGCCGCACACCTGCATTCACTTGTCGCTCATTAGTACTCAGGGTATTTCTGGGTGACAGTGTGAGCATTCAGTGTGGCGGCGTTAGTCATCCTTAGATGTACCAGCTCCTTGTTGTTGGTTTTCCTCTTTTGGACTAGTGGTGTTGTTTCCAGAGCCCAGTTGGGCTTTGACACGCATGTAAGTCTTCCTCCTCTCATTAATTATTTGCCCTTTTTCTCTCCGCTGCCCAGTCCCACCTGGGAGCGCGTGGGGCTCAATCCTTCTCCAACCAAAGAAGTTTGTAGCCGGTCATCTCATCTTTACCTATTTTGAACTGTATTCTATGGACACTTTGTATGTTTTTTCCTGTTAATAAACACGTTCACTTCACCTGCATTTTGGGCTCGCATCAATTCATTTTGTGCACCTCGCAATAATGCAGCATACATGACAGATTCTTCTGTTCTTACTCTCCTATATCCAGTTGTACATTCATTACTTTTCCTGTTATAACCACAATTGTACATCACAAAAACTGGCAAATGGTCACTAATATCATTCAGTAATAACCCACTCAGGTTCAGGTTCAGGTTCAGGTTACTTTATTTGTACCCGTAGGTAGATTTGTTTTGCAGTTGGTGACATCCATATTTACAAGCCACTAATTACATTCAACATAGACACAAACACAGGCACACATCTTACAAAATAGGTAAATATAGAATATGTACAATATAATTTTATAGCTTGTTCAACTCTTTGACAGCAGCAGGGACAAAGCTGTTTTTGTAGCGCTGGGTTCTACTTTTTGGGACAGCAAACCTCCGTCTGGAGGGAAGAAGCTGAAAGTTGCAGTGCAAAGGGTGGGAGTCATCATTTAAAATCGAGTCGGCCATCCTCTGTACTTGTTTGGTGTACAGGGATGCCAGGCTCAGCTGTGACTCACCAAGCAAACGACTGGACCATCTGACTACCTGATCCAAGGATTTCCTCTGTTTCAGTTTTATCTGACCAAACCATGACATTAAAGAAAAGGATAAAACAGATTCAATAAAAGCCCGATAAAACATAGTCATTATGGGTCGGTCAATTTGGAAGCGTGCAAGTTTCCTCAAACAATGCAAATTTTGCTGACCCTTTTTGCACACCCTTTCACAGTTCACCTCAAAGTTCAATCCACTATCAATAATCGTCCCAAGATATTTGTACGATTGTACACATTCGGTGGTCTGGCCTTTTAGTATGGTGACTTTGTGCCTGGGAGTTTTCCTCCTAAAGTCAATAATCATATCTTTCGTTTTTGTTGTATTCAGCTGCAGGTAGGAATCCTCACACCAGTGAACAAAGTCATCAACTACTGGGCCGTGGCCACTCTCACCATCCTGGAGGAGACTGACAATGACTGAGTCATCAGCATACTTTATAATGTGTCTGTTGTCATGTCTACTCCGACACATGTTTGTGTACAGGATGAAGAGTAGTGGTGACAACACACACCCCTGAGGGGAGCCAGTAGAAGAGCACTTTAGGTCAGACAATGTGCCATTGATCCTTACTCTCTGCGTCCTGTTGGTTAAGAAATCCAGAATCCAACCCACCAGATTATTGCTTAAATCAAATTGTTGCAGGAGCCTTTCAACTAAAATATGAGGTTGGATTGTATTAAAGGCAGAAGAAAAGTCCACAAATAAAAGCCTGGCGTGTGTCCCATTAAAATCCAGATGTTTAAAAAGCATGTCAAACAGAGTGACAGTGGCATCCTCCACTCCTCTGTGAGGCCTATAGGCAAACTGCAGAGGATCCAATGCATGTTCAGTCTGCCTTAGGACCTCACATCTGACCAGTTTTTCAAAAATTTTCATTAAAATTGAAGTCAAAGCAACTGGTCTAAAGTCATTTACCGTTTTAGGACAGCTGGATTTTGGAACGGGAACAACCACGGCATCTTTCCAGATCTTAGGCACATGTTGTGTCTGTAAGGACTTATTGAAAATGTAATGAAATATAGGACTCAGTTCATGTGCACAGGACTTTACCAAGCGCCCACATATATTATCAGGGCCCTGACTTTTGTTCACTTTTACAGCGCGGAACTCCCTTTCAACATCCTGCATCTCAATATTAAAGTGCTGATTGTCTTTGAGTTTCTGTTTCAAATCTTGGATTTCTGTGCTAAAATCAAAGGAGTCAAAACGACCATAAAAACAATTAAGAGCATTAGCCAGCTCTGTGTCTGAACTAAAACCATCTAAAAACACACGATTACTGCGCTCTGTGCTCTGAAGGCCTGCAATAGTTTTCATACTGGCCCAGGCCGAACCCAGTTTATTTGCTGCCATCTTGCTTTCCAATTCTGATTTATAATTCTGTTTTGCTCTTAAAATTTCAGCCTTCAGCTCCTTGGTGGCAACCTGTAGTTCAGAAACAGACCCCTGTTTAAAGGCAAGAGCTTTCCTCTGTAAGCAGGATTTAACTGATTTAGTAACCCATGGTTTGTTGTTGGGGTATATTTTGACACGTTTACGTGGAACAATCTTATTTTGACAGTAAGCCATGTATGAGCATGTGAGCTCAGCCAGAGAGTCCAAGTCATCCCCGCAGGCCATTATGAACATCTTCCAGTCTGTACAGTCAAAGCATTCCTGGAGGCTGTGCTCTGAATCTTCTGTCCACACATCAATGTCTCTCATCTCCACCTTGCCTCTTCTGAGAGCAGTTTTATATGTGGGCAGCAAATGAACACAGTTGTGATCTGAGGATCCTAAAGGAGGAAGGGGGAGTGATTTATAGGCCCTCTCTATGGATCCATAGCACAGGTCCAATGTCTTTTTTCGCCTGGTTGGGCAGGAGACATACTGATAAAAGTTTTTAAGTGTCTTCTTTAAAGAAACATGGTTAAAATCCCCAAGAATGAAGTTTGGCGCCTCTGGAGAGATTGACTGCAGCCGCTGCACCACGTCAGAGATGGTGCTGGAGGCGGAGTCAGCGTCTGCCCTCGGGTGAATGTACACAACTGTGATGAAAAGTTGGGGAAACTCTCGAGGCAAATAAAAGGGGCGTAGTGACACAGACAGCAGCTCCACATCGGGTGTACAGATGCGCTCTCTGACCGTGACAGATGTGCAGTACTGCTTACTAATGTATAAACATACGCCGCCCCCCTGACGTTTCCCCGTTACCTCTTCCTGTCAATCCGAGCGCAGCGGAGCTCCAAAGCCGTCAATCCACAGGTCTGCATCTCGATCATGCGCAGTAAGCCAAGATTCAGTGAAAGCCATGACGCAGCAGTTCTTAAAATCACTATATTGTTTTCCATATTATTTGTAAAAATATTCTCTAATATTGCACTATGCAATGTTATTCTACTTGGCTTCGTAATAAGTGCATATAGACTCATACTATACATGGTTGCAACAAACTCATCTGTCATCACATGCTTATGGGGATTCAACATGTCTATATTCATGTCTCCACAAATGAACACAACCTTCTGATTACACTTTGCAAACAGGCCTTCCATATTATTCTTAAATATTTCAATACTGGAATTGGGTGTTCTGTATACACAACTAACAATTATATTTTTCATGTAGATTTCTATTGTAATTCCAATAACATCATCTATGGTTGATGTCATATTTTCCACTACTTTATAGTTGATACTTTTATCAATATATAAAGCTACACCCCCTCCTCTTTTATTCTTTCTATTACTGAAATTCATCTCATAGCCTTTCAAATCAAAGTCCATCCCCTTCTCTGAACTAAGCCAAGTTTCTGAGATAGCAATCACATTAAATGGTTTAGTGAACTGACTTAAATATTCTTCGATTTTTTTTGAAAATTTGCATATAAACTTCAAATGGATAATTGATATACAATGATCAGACTTGACATTTAGATTGAAGTGTTCATCTGTGTTGTAAGAGCAATTGTTGCTTAGATCATTGTAGAGATTGTTATCAGGATCAATATCTTGTTCTGGTCCAAACATTGACGAAATTGTGGAATTATAGATCACACAACAGTAGCATTTGGACTCCAGGTAGGCTAGGTTGAGAAGTAGCAGGTTAACTCTCGGTAGGCCCAGTTAGACACACTCAGAGCAGCAGAAGGTTGACTCCAGGGAGGCTAAGCTAGCCACACTCAGAAAAGCAGCAGGTTGACTCCAGGCAGGCTAAGCCAGAGCACACTCAGGGCAGCAGAAGGTTGACTCCAGGGAGGCTAGGCTAGCCATACTCAGAACAGCAGCAGGTTGACTCCAGGCAGGCTAAGCTAGCCACACTCAGAGCAGCAGAAGGTTGACTCCAGGGAGGCGAAGCCAGCCACACTCAGAACAACAGCAGATTGACTTCAGGGAGGCTAAGCAGGGAGGCTAAGCTAGCCACACTCAGAGCAGCAACTCTGGAGTGGCCTAGTCAAAGTCCTGACCTGAATCCGCTCATGTCCCTAGTAGGGAGACAACATGAGATAGTTACATTTACAAAGCCAGATGAAGACAGATGCACATTTTCAACACTGCAACCACCTGAGCAGCAAGTGCCGGATGTTATGGATGTTATGTATGTTATGTATATTACTATAAAACGAGTAAAGCTAGGGCAACCAAACCTGGTATACAGATTCATCTTGGAATCCTGACCTCTGACGATGGGTTTGGGGTCAAAAGGTCATAGGTCAAGGTTACCATTGCTTATGCCTTATTACTGTACAACGCATAAAGCTGGTGCCACCAAATCTGGTACACAGGTTCACCTTGGAATCCTGACCTCTGACTATGGGTTTGGTGTCAAAAGGTCAAAGGTCAAAGTTAGCATTCCATTTGCACTATTACTAAAAAACAAGTAAAGCTAGGGCCACCAAACCTGGTCCACAAGTTCACCTTGAGATCATGACCTCAGACTATAGGTTTGGGGTCAAAAGGTGAAAGGTCAAAGTTAACATTCTCTATACCTTATTACTGCACAATGTGTAAAGTTAGGGTCACCAAACCTGGTACACGGGTTCACCCTGTGTAAACCTGACGATGGTTTTGGGATCACAAGGTCAAAGGTCAACATCAAAATGGCTTATAAACTATATTTCAACACCAAAGAAAGCTAGGGTCACCAAAGTTGCTACACAGGTTCTCCTTGGGATCCTGACCTCTGACTATGGGTTTGGGGTCAAAAGGTAAAAGATCAAGATTAACATTCCCTTGTGGAGTGTGTAAATGAAGAGGCATATTCATTTCAGACGATTTATTACACACTCACATCTCACAAGCAAAGAACAGACTGACTGGTCACATCAAGCATTCCTCTCTCTATATCAAATCACACTTCACAAGGTTCAAGGCACTTCCTCATACACAGCATGACATCTACACTACACTTCATTCAACTCCCTCTCACCCACTTGGGCATTGTTCTCCCATGTGTATTCATTGTCTCTGTCTAAGGTGTGAAATAACCTGAGGCCCACACCGCCCCCCCCCCCAGCATCTTACATAGAACAATAGAACATCAGTCCACATGCTGTTTCAACTTCAGTCTCCTCCCATATCTGCTGTAACTGGGGTTTACCACCTCCGTGGCGCTACTGTGCCGGTGGGAGGCTGCTGGGAGTGTGTCCGACTGCGGGTGAGCCGTGGAGGGGGGGGGTGGTCACTCTGTCTGTGTGGCTGCTCTGATGAATCGTTTCCCTGGGGAGGTCTCCATGGGGGTCTTCCACGCCGAGGGGCCCTTGCCAACAGCACTTGCTCATCTGCCACTACAAAGGCAGGTTTGAGTCTGTCTATGCCAATTCTCTCCCGTCTACCTCCCAAGTCTAGCACAAAATGCTTATCCCCTGTTTCCAACACTCTGAACGGTCCATCATAGGGTGGGCGCAATGGAGGGCAGTGGGCGTCGAGTCTGACGAGCACGAACTCCGCGTTCTTCAAGGTTTTAGGCACGAAGGCACGCGGAAAACTGTGATGGGCA
This sequence comes from Pholidichthys leucotaenia, assembly GCA_020510985.1. Taxonomy (NCBI): domain Eukaryota; kingdom Metazoa; phylum Chordata; class Actinopteri; order Cichliformes; family Pholidichthyidae; genus Pholidichthys; species Pholidichthys leucotaenia. The sequence goes on from CM035840.1 coordinate 361,966,167, forward strand.
GGGCCCAGCAGCGTGCCTGTGTTTGCGCTACGCTGCAAAAGCTGAGACTGGGAGCTGCCCGGCGCGGGATTGTCCGGTAGAAATTCCCCGGGCAGCCATAGGGGCTGCGCAAAAACGAGCTCTGCCGGGGAAGCTTCCAAATCCTCTTTTGGCGCGGAGTGCAACCCCAATAAAACCCACGGCAGCCTGTCTACCCAATTTGCATCCGTGAAGCCCTGAGTGCTGCTTTCAGTGATCTATGAAAACGCTCGCATAAACCATTGGCCTGTGGGTTGTACGCGGTTGTACAATGAATTGCAGCACCCAGGCTGCGGGTCATCGCGGACCAGAGGTCGGAAACAAATTGCGGGCCCCTGTTGGACGTAATGTCCGACGGGACTCCAAAACGCGCCACCCGTGTTGTTAAAAAAGCGCATGCTACGTCCGCGGACGTGGTTGCCGCCAGCGGGACTGCTTCTGGCCAGCGCATGGTGCGGTCCACCACTGTCAGGAGGGTGCGTGCACCCCTGTGATGGCGGGAGGGGTCCCACGAGGTCCACATGCACATGGTTGAACCTCTTAGCCGGTACCTGAAACGGCTCCAAGGGAGCCTTCGTGTGCCTGTGTACCTTGGCTTGTTGGCACGCCACGCAGGCTGCAGCTCACTCTTTTACTTGTTTGCGTAGGCTCGGCCACACGAACTTCTCTCCCACCATTTTGACAGACGCGCACACTCCTGGGTGCGTCAGAGTGTGAACTGACTCAAACACGCGGCGGCGCCACGCGACCGGGACTACCGGACGCGGGCGTCCCGTGGAGACGTCGCATGATTAGGGGGGCCGCCATCTTGCAGCACCCTGTTCTCCAGCCTTAACCATGTTGGTCCAAACTGGAGCGCGTGCACATCTGCATCGCTAATCTGCTCCACGGCCATGGCTGCGTAATCTATCCCCACGTAGACTGGGGCCACCACGGCGCGTGAGAGGCAGTCTGCCACCACATTCAGTTTACCCGACACATGCTGAATATCGGTAGTAAACTCTGAGATCGTGGCCAGCTGTCTCTGCTGCCAGCCCGACCACGGTTCTGAAACCTTGGCCATCGCGAACGTTAGCGGCTTGTGGTCTACGAAAGCGGTGAAGCTGCGCCCTTCCAGCCAGAACTGGAAGTGGCGTATGGCCAGATGGAGAACCAGCAACTCTCTGTTGAACGCGCTGTATTTAAGTTCGCTGTCACGCAAAGTTCTGCCGAAAAATGCGAGCAGCTGCCAAGCCCTGGCGACGCGCTGCTCCACGACCGCCCCTATGGCCACGTCTGAAGCGTCGGTGGTGAGCGCTATCTGGGCCGTCGGGTCCGGATGTGCCAGCAGTGCGGCGTTTGCCAGGGCTGCTTTAACTTCTGAGAACGCCCGCTCTCGCTCCGGGGTCCAATCGACTCCATCTGTGGGTTTTTGTCTCTTGAGCGCGGCGTACAATGGTTGCATGAGTCACGCAGCGCGGGGAAGGAAACGGTTATAAAAATTCACCATCCCCAAAAATTCCTGCAGCGCCCTGATCGTCTGAGGCTGGGGAAAATGTGCCACGGCACGCACTTTGTTGGGCAACGGGATCGCTCCTTCCGGAGAGATGCGGCGCCCCAAAAAATCAATCTCTGTCACGCCGAACTGGCATTTCGCCGGGTTGATTATTAACCCGTGCTCCTCCAACCTCCGGAAAACCATCCTGAGGTGGGTTTTGTGTTCGTCTTCGGATGTACTGGCTACCAGGATATCGTCCAGGTAGACGGACACGAACGGGAGATCGCGTAGCACTGCATCCATCATACGCTGGAACGTCTGTACCACACCTTTTAACCCAAATGGCATGCGCAGGAACTCGAATAAACCGTACGGAGTTATTACCGCTGTTTTGGGTACGTCCTCCGTGCGCACTGGGACCTGGTGGTAACTGTGGACCAGGTCTATTTTAGAAAAAACACGCGCTCCGGCGAGGTGAACGGAAAAATCCTGTATGTGGGGAATTGGGTAGCGGTCGTGTGCTGTGGCGTTGTTCAACCTGCGGAAATCACCGCACGGTCGCCACGATCCCTCAGCCTTAGGGACCATGTGTAGCAGGGATGCCCATGGGCTGTTTGATCGCCTGATGATTCCCAACCTTTCCAGGTTGGCGAACTCCTTGTGCGCTATGGCCAGTTTAGCTGCGTCCAAGTGCCGAAGTCTTGCAAAAACGGGCGGCCCAGTGGTGGTGATAAAGTGCTCCACCCCATGTTTAGCGATGGCCGCCGAAAACGTCGGGACCGTGAGTGCTGGGAACTGAGTGAGCAAGTGCGTGGAACTTACCGCCTGGAGTTGTGATGCTGGCTTGTGCTGTTGGCCGGGTCCCTCGAGCTATACAGGGGAGAGATTCAAAGACAGTGCATTAACCAGGCGTCTGTTAGCAACATCCACAAGTAAACCATGTGCACACAGAAAATCAGCACCCAGGAACGGGCAACACAGTGCTGCTATGATAAAAGTCCACTCATACGAGCGGCCATGTAGAGATAAGGTCAGTGTTCTCTCACCGAACGTCTTAATCTCCGAGCTGTTTACTGCCACCATTCCGGGGCCGCTAGGTCCTGCCAGCCAGTCAGTGTAGGACGGCAGGATGACGCTCTTCTGGGCTCCGGTGTCGACGAGGAAGCGTCTCCCCGAGCGCGAGTCCGTCACGTAGAGCAGCTTGTTCTCTTCACCGGCAGTCGCAGCTGCTACCGACTGCCGGCCTTGGCGTTTCCCGAGCACTTGAAGTGGCACGGTGGCGCGCATCTGCGCGCGTTCCCTCTGAAGCGGCGGTGATAGAAGCAGAGCGTGTCTTTCTGGCGCTCCTTGGCCCCCGTTGCCGCTACCGTCGGTGGCTCCTTGCCTCCCCTGGTCGTCTCGCTGGGCTCCGCTGCTGCTGCATTGACTGTGATAGCCCTGGTGGTGAGGATGATCCGGTCTGCCTCCTGGGCTAGCGCACGGTAGTCTCACGCGGCCAGCAACGGCGAATTGGCCAGAACCGCTCTTGCTTCTGTTGGCAGGTTCTGAAGGAAAAGGTGAGCAAACAGAAAGTGCCTGTCGCCCATGCCCATCAACGCCAGCATCTTCTCCATCAGGTCTACGGCCGACCCATCTCCTAACTCGGTCCGCGCCAGGAGCCTCTCCGCTCTCTCACATTCTAAGAGTGTGTATCGCGGGATGAGCGCAGCCTTGAGTGCCTCATATTTGCTGCTGGCTGGTGGCTGATCGAGCAGGCTCGCTACCTGCTGGGCTGTACGGGAGTCCAGCGCTGCTACCACATGGTAGAACTTGGTGTCGTCTGCTGTTACTCCCCGGAGGGCAAACTGGGCCTCGGTGTGGTGGAACCAAGAGCGCGGGTTGTGCTGCCAGAAATCCGGTAGCTTGACTGAAACTGCACACGCGTTGCTGGGGGTTCCAGTCCTGGCTGTCTGCGGGTTGGCTTCAGCGTCTCTGGGGCTTCCCGACCGGGCCGGCTCCGGGGTTCTTGCCTCGTGTTCCATAATACGTCTTGGGTCACCAGTGTGGAGTGTGTAAATGAAGAGGCATATTCATTTCAGACGATTTATTACACCCTATGCTTTATTACTGTACAATGAGTAAAGATAGGGTCACCAGACTTGGTACACGGGTTCATCCTGTGACTAGTGATGTTAAAACCGAGGCCTCATGAAACAATGAGCAACTTTGAGACAACTGCTTCATGAGCAACACAGTGTTATGAAACATCTAATAAAGACTGCCATCTGGTGACTGACTGTCAGAACTGCATCTGAGTTGATTGAAAATGGCAACACTCTATATCACAGATTGCATGACACTGTCATTTTCTCAGGCAGGCTTGTAAAAATTCTGTCAGTTATCTGTCATTTTAATTGACTTTAATTAGATCACCCCCCATATAATCTGTCAAATGATAGACAGCTTTCAGAATTTGTAGTCATTGCTGGAAAAATTCTGTGGAAGGACAATTTTCAGTGAATGAAACCTCTGAGAGAGAGAGAGAGAGAGTGAGAAAGAGAGAGAGAGAGAGAGAGAGAGAATGCAGGGCTTGACATTAACACCGGCCAATTGCTGGTGAATTTCAGCAGTGGCCTGTAAGACAGCTACAGGCTCGACACCTCCAGCTCAACACTGATTCACGCAATATAAAGCGCAAGTGTCATGAGCAGTTTTTTTTTTTAATTTAATAGAATAAAATACAACATACAAACTCGATGAGGATAAAGATTAAGAAGAGTTAGAAAATCAGAACCTTCACAAAAAATATAAAATCAGTCAAACCTCACATTCCAATTAACAAGAAAAAAAGGGGTATATTAAAAGAGAGAGAGTAAAGAGCACAACAATAATCTGATAGTCTTTTTTGATTATAGTAAGAGGAGCTGTCCAATGTCTCTTACAATTTTTTTTGCATCATGAACAGCGCATGAGTGCTGTTTCAGCATGCCCACAGTCACATGACCGTAGCAAGCGAGTCCTCGTTATGTCGGTCGCATTACGTGACTTGAGAGCTCGCAGGAACATATGCAATGCCCAGCCCTCTCAAATTTCTCGCCAGGTCTCAAATCCCGTGATGTGACAACGAGGCCTCGTTCACTACGATCACGTGACTGTGGGCATATTGACACAGTGCTTGACACTCTGCTCGCGACACTTCCGTGTAATATTGCTTGAGTCAGTCTCGAGTGGAAGGTGTCGAGCGTAACATCATTGCCTGTGACCCTGAAGTATGACTGTGGTTTTGGGATTGCAAGGTCAAAGGTCAACATCAAAATAGCTTATAAACTATATCTCAACAATAAAGAAAGCTAGGGTCACCAAACTTGCTACACAGGTTCACCTGGTGATCCTGACCTCTGACTATGGGTTTGGGGTCAACAGGTCAAAGGTCAAGATTAGCATTTCTTATGCCTTGTTACTGTACAACGAGTAAAGCAAGGGCCACCAAACCTGGTACATAGGTTCACCCAGTGACCCTGAAGTGTGACTGTGGTTTTGGGTTTGCAAGGTCAAAGATCAACATCAAAATGCCTTATAAAGTATATCTCAACAACAAAGAAAGCTAGGGTCACCAAACCTGGTATATAGGTTCACTCGGAGACCATAACCTCTGACTACAGGTTTGGGGTCAAAAGGTCAAGGTTGGCACCCCCTATGATCTCTTGCTATAGAACATATAAATTTTTCTAGGATCACCATACTGGCTACAGTATATGGGTTCACCTCGGGATCCTACCCTACAACTATGGGTTGTATACTTTGATGTATATTCGTGGATGATGGGCTTATCATAATTTGATTCTGCCACAGCAACTGAAAAGTTGAAAACTACTCTCTGTCAGTAAGTATTGGGATCGTCAAAGAAAATGGAGGTGGGGGATATTACACTCGCCTGAGAATGCTCTTGTTCATAAATGAAGATAACCTTGTGGCGACTTACTGTCTAATGCCTGTCTGTTTCAGAGATGGACATGAGGTTTATGCTGCTTCTGATGACTCTGGTAGTTGGTGTGACTTCAGTCTCTGCTGCAGCACAGGTAAGAGTTTTATTTGATTTTAGAGATTAGTCATTTGTTACCTGCTGCACACTTCCAGTATAATCCACCCTTTTTCTGTTGTCCGTCAGACAGCTGTTTAAAATAATCTGCCATTACAGGCAGTCCATGTGGCTTGACATTACACTGTGAACCTGAGGGACAATACAACCACCTGTTTCGATTCCAGTGAATGCTCACACATTCCATCTACTGCCTAAGTACATAACTACAAAGAAATTAGTGAGAAATAAAGTTGATACTACTGCTATGAGATGGCCCTTATCTTTATTTTCTTCATGTCTTCTTCTGATTCTTTCCCACATTATTGTTTAAATGGGGTCTACTATGGAAAGGGAGATTGATAGAGTGATTGATTGGCAAGAAAGTCTGCTGAGAGAAACAAATTATATTTGAACACTCAAAAAGATCTTAGTGTAAGGCTTGAGTGTGTAAGGCTTGAGTGTGTAAGAATGTAAGTAAAAGATCTGTTAACATTATGAATGATGTTTAGAATGATGGCGGTGCGCATGGACGCTGCGGCCCCTCTAGGTATCAGTGAGTGTGAGAGTTTTGAGTGTTTTAATCATCCCAGACGTACAACTTACAACCGAGAGACCTTATTAAGCATCAAGGTAATGTACGCTGCAAGAATTGTGGCATTCGGGTGCGATTTGGACATTCTACGCCAGCATAGAATACTATCGGGGTTAGGCTGGCAGCTACCCGGGAGAGGAGGAAGTGTAAGCGGCGCAAACGTAAACAAAGGAGAGGAAAGAGGGCCGGAATTCATGCTAGGCTAAAGGCTAACCCCTCCAGACTAGCAGTACCGTCACTCCTTCTTTCCAATGTCCGGTCACTCGACAACAAGCTGGACGAGCTGCGTCTGCTGAGAGAAACCCGCAGAGAGTGGAGGGACTGCTGTATGTTTGCATTCACGGATACATGGCTCCACGACAACATCCCTGACGCGGCCATTCAGCTGGAAGGGATGACATCGTTCCGGGTGGACAGGAAGGCTGCTAGCTCTGGTAAGAGCCGAGGGGGGGGGGCCTATGCATCTATATTAACAAGACTGGTGCGTTAACGCCACGTTAGTATCTAAACACTGCTCTCTGTTGGCGGAGTTCCTTATTGTAAATTGTTGGTCATTCTATCTGCCAAGGGAATTCACCAACGTGTTTGTAGCTGCTGTTTACATAGCTTCTAGCGCTAATGCTAAAGCTAATGCTAACGAGGCACTCGGAGAGCTGCACGATGCTATTAGTGAATTTCAAACTTCACACCCGGACAGTTTTGTGGTGGTTGCAGGGGATTTTAATCACACCAGTTTAAAGACTGTGCTCCCCAAGTTTAAACAATGTGTAGACTTTAAGACCAGAGGAGAGAATATGTGGACTTGGTATACACAAACTTTCCAGATGCTTATAAGGCAGCATCTCGCTCCCACCTCTGCCATTCTGACCACCTATCCGTGATGCTGGTGCCTGCCTTCAAACCTTTACTGAAGCGCAGCAGGCCAGTAGAGAAACAAATCAGGATTTGGCCAGAGGGTGCAGCCTCAGCACTTAAGGACTGTTTTCTGCACACAGAATCAGAATCAGAATCAGAATCAGAATCAGGTTTATTGCCATTGTTCATGTAGTACACAAACTAGGAATTTGTCTCGGTACAATGCTGCAACATTAAAGATAAGATAAGATAAGATAAGATAAGCCTTTATTAGTCCCACAACGGGGAAATTCCAGGATTGCAACAGCACAGGGATAGCAACACTCAGAGCAACAATCAGAAGGCAAGAAAAAAAACAAGCAAGCAAGAGCAGCTAATAAACATATGTACGTATTACTATAAAATATATATATATACACACACACACAGACACACAGTGCAGAGCATTGTAGCTGGATGGAATAAATATATGAATATATGAACACACAGTGCAGAGCATTGTAGCTAGATGGAATAAATATGTAAATATATAAACACCCACAGTACGGAGCATTGCAGCTAGGTGGAATAAATATGCAAGTATATAAACACACACAGTGCGGAGCAATGTAGCTAGATGGAATAATATGTAGATATATAAATATATAAACACCCACAGTACGGAGCATTGTAGCTAGATGGAATAAATATGCAAATATATAAACACACACAGTGCAGAGCATTGTTGCTAGATGGAATGAAACAGCATAACCGTCTACTTAGTTATCCTACATGGTATGATTATGTGCCCATACATATTCTCACCCTCCATAGCGACCGGTATGTTCCTAGTTGTATGCCGGAGAGGACCATTGTGTAAGTCTATTGCATCTTTTGCATTCAAAAAACTATTAGTTTGTTACATCTTTTTGCTATCTCTGCGAGCAGCCCTGCTTAGGTTGTACAGTCTGACAGCCGTTGGTAGGAAGGACCTACGAAACCTCTCGGTTGTGCACCTGGGATGATGTAGTCTGCTGCTAAATGAGCTCCTCAGTGCATTCAGTATGTCCTGCATAGGGTGGAACTCGGACTCCAGCAGAGATGACAGTTTAGCCACCGTCCTTCTCTCTCCTATCTCCTCCATCGGATCAAGGCGCTGCCCCAGGACAGAGCTAGCTTTCTTAATCAGTTTGTTCAGTCTCTTCCTATCGGCTGCAGTAATGCCACTGCCCCAGCAGACCACTCCAAAAGTGATGGCTGATGCCACCACCGTGTCATAGAATGACTTCAGCAGCGCCCCTTGTACACCAAAAGACCTGAGTCTCCTCAGCAGGAACAGCCTGCGCTGTCCCTTCTTGTAGAGTGCATCAGTATTGTGTGACCAGTCTAGTTTATTGTTCAGATGAATACCCAGGTACTTATAGGATGTCACCATCTCGATGTCTGTTCCCTGTATATTTACTGGTACTGTGAGGGGCTGCCCATGCCTGCGGCAGTCCACCACCAGCTCCTTAGTTTTCCTCGCGTTGATCTGGAGGCAGTTCCGATGGCACCAGTCCACGAAGTCCTGGATAAGCCCTCTGTACTCAGCTTCATCTCCATTGGAGATGAGGCCAACGATCGCAGAGTCATCAGAGAACTTCTGTAGATGGCAGTGTGTTGTGTTGTGTGAGAAGTCCGCAGTATAAAGAGTGAACAGGAAGGGAGCCAGCACCGTTCCCTGGGGGGCCCCCGTGCTACTGATGATCGTGTCGGACACACAGTCCCGGGTTCTCACAAACTGAGGCCGGTTCGTGAGGTAGTCCAGGATCCATGATGACAGGTGCTGGTCCGCCCCTGCGCGCAGCAGCTTGTCCTTCAGGATCATCGGTTGGATGGTGTTGAAAGCACTGGAGAAGTCAAAGAACATGATCCTCACCATATTCCCGGGCTTCTCCAGGTGGGACAGAGAACGGTGAAGGAGGAAGATCACCGCATCCTCCACCCCAATGCCATGCTGGTAGGCGAACTGGAGTGGATCCATCGCTGGTTCCACCAGGGGGCGGAGGTGAGCAAGGAGCAGTCTCTCCAGGGTCTTCATCAAGTGGGACGTCAAGGCCACCGGTCTGTAGCTGTTCAGGTCTTTGGGGTGGGAAGTTTTTGGTACAGGTACCACACAAGATGTTTTCCACAGCTGTGGTACCCTCCCCAGTTTCAGGCTCATGTTGAAGATATACGTCACAATCCCACACAGCTGGTCTGCACAGGACTTGAGGAGCTTTGCGCTGATGCCGTCCGGTCCCGGCGCCTTCCTCGCCTTGATCTTCCTCAGCTCCGTCCTCACCTGGGTCCTGGTCAGGGTCAGGATGGGGGGCTGTGTGTTGGTAGTGGGGGGGTGTTGGTAGAGTGGGGAGTGGGCAGCAGGACTTGATTTCTTTAGAGGCAGCAGTGGTTGTTGTGCAGTCAGGGGGGAGGGCGGTTGGTCAAATCTATTGAAAAACAGATTCAGGTTGTTCGCCCACTCCCTGCCCCCTGTGGCCTGGGGGGAGGTATTCTGGAGCCCCGAGATGGTTTTGAGGTTTCTCCAGACCCCGCTGATGTCGCTCTGTTGCAGCTTGTCCTCCATCTTCTTCCTGAAGCTGTCCTTGCCTTCTCTGATCTTTCTCCTCAGCTCCCTCTGTACGGACTTCAGCATCTCCCTGTTCCCCGACCTGAAGATCCTCTTCTTCTCTCTCAGAAGTGTTTTTATCTCAGGGTTGATCCAGGGTTTGTTGTTTGAGTGACGCCGTATGGTCTTGGTGGGAACGGATTTGTCCACACAGAAGCTGAGGTAGCCCGTGAAGGTGTGAATGAGGCCATCGATGTCCTCACCATGTGGATCGCAGAGCTGCTTCCAGGCGGTGGCTTCAAAACAGCCCTTTAGGGTGTCCATTGTCTCCTCAGACCATAACTCCACAGTGTGCATGGCCGGAGGTTGTCTGTGCACTAGGGGTTTGTACACCGGCCGGAGATGAACCAAGTTGTGATCCGATCTCCCGAGTGGGGGTAGTTGTGATGAGGTGTACGCCTCCTTAGTGTTTGCGTAGAATAAATCCAGTGTTTTATTGTCTCTAGTGTGGCATGTGACATACTGGGTGAACGTGGGTAGAATGGGAGACAGTGAAACATGGTTGAAATCGCCTGAGATGAGGAGAAGAGCATCTGGGTGTTCTGTCTGCAGCCTGCTGGTTACTGAATGGATGACGTCACGTGCTGTCCCAGCGTTCGCCGTCGGATTTGCATAAACAACAATGCAGATCACGTGTGAGTGTTCTCTCGGGAGATATGTAGGCCTCATGCTAACAGCTAGCAACTCAATGTCTTTGCTGCAGTGTCGTTGTTTAACAGTGATATGTCCCGGTCTGCACCAGTTGTTGTTAACATACATGATCACTCCACCGCCCCTAGCCTTGCCACTGTCTGGTGTTCGGTCAGCTCGTATCATGTGAAAACCCTCCAGCTCAATGTTAGCATCTGCTGCTAGTTCAGTTAGCCACGTCTCAGTAAACAAAAGGAGAGAGCACTCCCGGTATGTGCTATCATAACGGGAGATAGCCGCTAGCTCATCTAACTTTCCCAGTATCGACCGTACATTTCCCATGACAACAGATGGAAGGGAGGGTCTGTACCTTATATTTTTTGTCCTCCGCCTTACTCCAGCCATGGAGTAAGGCGGAGGACAACATGATAAGATAAGATAAATAAACTATACATGTAATAAAGTGTAGGATAAGATTAAGTGATACTGGTCAACAGTTAAAATATATATTAGCCAGCAGCAGATACTGTGGAGAACTATATAGTGCAGTCGGTAATGCAGGAAGAAAACAGTGATGATTGACATGAGTCTGGTTGAGCTGCTGTACATGGTGCACGAGAGTCACTTAGTGTTCAGCAGTCTAATGGCAGAGGGGAAGAAGCTGTTCATGTGACGGGAGGTTTTAGTCTGGATGGACCGAAGTCTTCTACCAGAGGGGAGGGGGGCAAACAGTACGTGACCAGGGTGTGAGGGATCGGCTATGATCCGGCCAGCACGCCTCCGGGTCCTGGAGATGTACAGATCCTGGAGAGATGGGAGCTTGCAGCCGATCACCTTCTCAGCAGTGCGCACGACGCGCTGCAGCCTTAGTCTGTCCCTGGCAGTGGCTCCTGCGTACCACACAGTTATGGAGGTGGTGAGGATGGGCTCGATGATGGCTGTGTAGAACTGCACTAACATCTTGGTGGGTAGCTTGAGCTTCCTCAGCTGCCGCAGGAAGAACATCCTCTGCTGGGCTTTTTTGATGAGTGAGCTGATGGTCAGCTCCCATTTGAGGTCCCTGGTGATGGTAGTGCCTAGGAAGCGGAAGGAATCAGCAGTGGTGATGGGAGAGCCTGAGAGGGTGAGGGGGGGCAGAGGAGTAGTGACTTTCCTGAAGTCTACAATCATCTCCACTGTCTTCAGAGCGTTCAGCTGCAGGTTGTTATTGCTGCACCAGGACGCCAGCTGGGCCACCTCTCTCCTGTAGGCGGACTCGTCGCCGTTGGAGATGAGCCCGATGAGGGTGGTGTCGTCCGCAAACTTGATCAACTTGACAGACTGGTGGCTGGAGGTGCAGGAGTTGGTGTAAAGGGAGAAGAGTAGGGGGGAAAGTACACAGCCCTGGGGTGATCCGGTGCTGATGCTAGTATAGTCTGAGACAGTCTTTCCCAGCCGCACATGCTGCCTCCGGTCCGTCAGGAAGTCGATGATCCACCTGCAGAGGGAGTCAGGCACGTTGAGCAGGGACAGCTTGTCCCGGAGCAGAGCGGGGCGGATGGTGTTGAATGCGGAGCTGAAGTCCACAAACAGGATCCTGGCGTAGGTTCCCGGGGAGTCCAGGTGCTGCAGGATGGAGTGGAGGGCCAGGTTGACTGCATCGTCTACAGACCTGTTGGCTCGGTAGGCAAACTGCAGCGGGTCCAGGAGAGGGGTGGTGATGGACTTGAGGTGGGACAGGACCAGGCGCTCAAAGGACTTCATGACTACAGAGGTGAGCGCTACAGGTCTGTAGTCATTAAGTCCAGTGATCCGTGGCTTCTTGGGGACAGGGATGATGGTGGAGGATTTGAGGCAGGATGGCACGTGGCATAACTTAAGGGAGGTGTTAAAAATGTCTGTGAATACAGGAGCCAGCTGTTTCGCACAGAGTCTCAGGGTGGAGGGAGACACGCCGTCTGGGCCGGGGGCCTTGCGCGGGTTCAGTCTGGAGAACTGTTTGAGCACATCCTGCTCACTGATGATAAGGGGAGGGGGGGAGGAGGGGGGGGTGCCTTAAATGAAGTAGGGAATGTGGAGGCTGTGGAGCTGGAGGGAGGGGGGGAGTTGGACACAGATGACGAGGTGTCAAAACGGGCATAGTGTTGGGACAGTCTCTGACAAAGGGCTTTGTCATCCTGACTGGGAGGTCTTCAAAATAGCAGCCTCCCAGGGAGACAGGACAGATGTGGAGGAATATGCTGAAATGGTCACCAGCTACATCGCGAAGTGCACAGAGGATGTCACTATAGTGAAGACTATCACTGCACGGGGTAACTATAAGCCCTGGATGACTGCAGAGGTGCGCTCGCTGCTCACAGCCAGAGATGCAGCCTTCAGAACGAAGGACAGGATCGCCCTCCGCTCAGCCAGGTCTGCGCTCTCAAAGGGAATTAAGACGGCAAAGCGCGCCTATGCGGAAAAAATCCAGGGACAACTCTGTGACACAAGGAACACCAAACGGATGTGGCAGGGAGTTTGGGCGCTGACGGATTATAAGTCTAGGCAGGGGGTCGATGATGACGACGCTTCGCTTCCAGACAGGCTCAACAACTTTTTTGGACGTTTTGAAGCATCAAACCCGACAATCAGAGGGAGGGCTGGCCCATCTCCACCATCGGTTGGGCCAGCTATCATCATCAACGCAGCGGACACACGGAGGACCCTAATCAGGGTCAACCCACGTAAAGCTGCAGGTCCGGACAACATCCCGGGACGTGTGCTCCGAGACTGCGCGAGCGAGTTGGCGGATATCCTGACTGACATTTATAACATCTCCCTGAGTCAGGCCATCGTTCCCAGATGCTTTAAGACTTCTACCATAGTACCGGTGGCAAAGAAACCAGTTGTGTCCTGTCTGAATGACTATCGTCCTGTTGCACTGACACCAATTGTGATGAAGTGTTTTGAACGGCTTGTCAAACCACACATCACAGCCTGCCTCCCTGCATCACATGACCCGCTCCAGTTTGCATATCATTCAAATCGCTCCACGGAGGATGCTATAGTCACCACCCTGCACTCTGTCATCACCCACCTGGATCAGAAAGACACCTACGCCAGACTCCTGTACATTGATTTCAGTTCAGCATTCAACACCATTATTCCCCACAGACTGATGGAGAAATTACTCCTTCTCGGTCTGAACACCGCCACATGTCTCTGGATCCTGGATTTCCTGACTGAGAGACCTCAGTCTGTCCGTGTTGGAAATAACATCTCCAACTCTATCACGCTGAGCACCAGATCCCATCAAGGCTGCATACTCAGTCCACTGTTGTTTACACTTCTAACACATGACTGTGTATCCAGACACGAGGAGAACCAGATTATTAAGTTTGCAGACAACACCACAGTGGTGGGACTTATTCAGAGGGATGAGGAATCAATGTACAGGGAAGAAGTGAGAGACCTGGAGGGCTGGTGCAGGGAGAATAATCTGGTGCTCAACGTGGACAAAACGAAGGAGATGATTATCGACTTCCGGCGGTCACAGCCTGAACACATCCCTCTCAGCATCGGCGGCCGTTTGGTGGAGATAGTGGAGAACATCAAGTTCCTCGGAATGCAAATCTCGCAGGACCTGACCTGGAGCAAGAATTCCTTGGGGATCAGGAAGCGGGCTTAGCAGAGACTGTACTTCTTGAGGAAACTCAAACAGGCCTCTCTCCCCATCTACATCCTCAGGACCTTCTACAGAGGTGTGGTGGAGAGTGTTCTGACGTACTGCATTGCAACATGGTACTCCAGCTGCAGTATGTCAAACAAAAAAGCCCTGCAGAGGATAGTTAAGGGAGCTGAGAGGGTAATTGGAGTCTCCCTCCCCTCTGTCCAAGAACTTTTTCAGAACCGTTGTAGGAGCAGGGCACTGAACATTGTCAAGGACCATTCTCACCCTCTGCATAAACACTTTGAACTGCTGCCATCTGGCAAACGATTCCGGAGCATCAGAGGCAGAACCACCACAGTGATTAACAGCTTCCTTCCACAAGCTGTTAGGATGCTGAACAGATGATCCGGAATCTCTCATACATACTACTGTACCTATGGACATTATGTATATTATTTGTATATTATAGTTCTAGTTAGTTTTCAAGTATGTCTCAGGGATGTGTGAATGGCTGTGTTGGGGTGGGGGGTGAGGAGGTGTGTGAGTGTGTCTTAAATTATGTTCTTTTTACTTATATGGATGCCGAGAGAAACACAATTTCATCTTGCCTGCACTACAGTTGTATGTACAGCAATATGACAATAAAGGTTGATTTGATTTGATTTTGATTTGATGAGGAGTCTTTTTTTCACCTCTTGCAATATTCGTTACACATTTTCAAGTTTCCTTTTAAGATTGCATTTATTTTTTCATAAATTTTGAAAATTTTCCCTGTAAATTTGCATTTCAAGTTTTTCCATGTTAAATTACTTTTTTGTTATTAATATTTTATATTTTCTCATATTTTTAATGCCTTTCATACTTAAATTTGTAATTTTTTTAATGAATATTTGCCACTTTTTTCTTGCAAGATTGTATGTTTTTCTTACAAAATTGTGATTTTCTTTCTCTTAAAATTGCAATATTTTCTTATAGTGTGGTGACCCAGCACAATGCAGATTGACTCTTATTCACGCTCAGCAAAGGTGGAAGAAACGGAACACAATTTGCATTCAGAGGACAATGCACAGACGGACAAAGAGCCAACCAATGTCACGCTAATCATGTGTATTGACTGTTATGCTAATGCACCATGCATTCTCTCTTCCTGTATCACTGATAAAAGAGCTTGTGTGAGATGCCTAGAAGACTCTACACAGCAGAGCACAGCACAACACAGACCACTGTAGCGCACAGCACTACAAGTGTGTCTCATTTTGATGGAGGAAATAAAACTCTGCAACCTTCCAGTTTGCCGCATCTCGCCTGAACTTATTTTTCCTCCACAGTGGTGACCCTGACGTGATCTGAACACGCAACCTTCTGGTGGTCTGACGAGAGAGAATGACCGTCTGCTCCCTCTTACCGTGCTGTGGACAGCAGAGAACCAGAGAACGCCAGCAACCTCTTCATCCTCACGGGACCGCGTGCCCCGGAGTGGGCAGCGCTTGGACCGACACGCACCATGAACCGTGACACGAGCGAAACGAAGGAAGCAGCCTGAATGGGGAAATCATCAACGCCGACTGCGTTGATTTCCACCAAGCTCCCCAACCCTGACTCACACAACAGCGGACCTCCCGCGCACAGAAGCCCCGCACGCATACCGCAGGATTACGAGGACAGCGCAACTGCCAGTTATGTGGTCACGGCGCCAAGTGCTCACCACACACAGACTGATACATTGTCCTCGGCCGCTGCACATGCCTGAGAAAAACGGCCGATCGCCGCCCTCGGAAACTTCAGGGCTGCTCACGCACCTGAAGCAGACGTGCAGCCCGCACACAGGACTTTGTATGGGTTTCTCAGCCACGGAGCACAAGGGGAATTTAGCTGATTGCTGTCCCCGATGGCTTTAGGGCTGCTTCCGCACCTAAAAGCCAAATTGCCAGGTCCCTCACACAGCTGCAGTTGTTTCACAGCTGCTACGCAACCTCGGGGAATTTGGCCGCTCGCCTTCCCCAACATCCTCGCTGGATCGAGCCGCGAGAGGAGTCAGAGACTTTTTTTTTTTTTCACAGCCACTGTGGATCACCGCCAGGTTTAATGGGAAAGTCCCTCACCATCGCGGATCCACACACAATTTTTGCGCGGCACAGACACCTTTGACGTCCCGGGCCGGCACTCACTTACTCCCACCCCCTCCCCTTCCTCCTCCACAGCGCTCTTCCCGCACCTCACTCCCTAAAGCCGGCCGATCGCCGTCTGGTTCCATTACGCACAATACACACTGGCCCCCGCGCCCACGATCCACAGCCATTCAAAGTGTTGGAACTCGGAGCAGAGCACACTGTCCTTTCCACCCATCCTCCGTCCCCCCCACGGATTGACATGCCCTCTGGCACTCCTTTACAGCAGGACAGTTCTACTGGAGCTGGAGCCCAAACAATGGGGGGGGGGGTGTCACAGCCCCTTCTGAGCGTTCTGGGGGGAGCCGTGTGGTGACCCAGAACAATGCAAATTGACTCTTATTCACGCTCAACAAGGGTGGAAGAAACTGAACACAATTTGCATACAGAGGACAAAGCACAGATGGACAAAGAGCCAACCAATGTCATGCTAATCATGTGTACTGACTGTTACGCTAATGTGCCATGCATTCTCTCTTCCTGTATCACTGATAAAAGAGCTTGTGTGAGAGGCCTAGAAGACTTTACACAGCAGATAACACAGCACAACACAGACCACTGTAGCGCACAGCGCTACAAGTGTGTCTCATTTTGATGGAGGAAATAAAACTCTGCAACCTTCCAGCTCGCCGCATCTCGCCTGAACTTATTTTTCCTCCACAATAATTTTTTTTAAATGAACAACTGTTTTTTTTTAATTATCTGTGCTTTACTTGTAAATTAACATTTTATTTCTTTTTATTTATTAGTTTTTTTCTTGCAAATTAGTTTTCTTTTTTTTATAAATGTACAACTTTCTCTAGCTTGTTTGCAACCTTAACCTATTAATTTGGTAGTATCTTTAATTTGGTAGTATCTTTAAATGTGAAACTTCTCTCATAAATTAAAACATTTTTTCTATTCAGGCGACCTGGATTGCATTTTCATGGACACAAAGATGAAAAAAAAATAATACAGTGGGGAAATAAGTATTGAACATGTTAACATTTTTCTCATTAAACATATTTTTGATGGTGCCATTGGCCTGACATTTTCACCAGATATCAGTGACAACCCAAGTGATCCATACATACAAAGAATTCAAGGCAACTGTGTTCACAAAACAAGCTATACTTAATAAAGCGGAATGACACAGGAAATAAGTATTGAACACGAAGAAAAAGCGGTGCAAAAAGGCATAGAAAGCCAAGAAACCAGATGAAATACATCCGAATGTAGGAAGCCATCCCATCCCCATCATTGCAAATTAATTTCAGCAGGTTAAGTCCTGACTGATAACCTTTAAAAAGGTCTGTGAATATCAGATTGTCACACCACAAAGAACTCATGATGGGGAGAAGCAAAGAGCTCTCTCTAAACATTTGCAACCTTATTATTGCAAAACATAATGATGGCATTGGTTACAGGTGCATTCTTAAACTGCTGAATGTTCCAGTGGGCACTGTTGGAGCTATCATTCGGAAGTAGAAAGAACATTATTTTGGCTGGACTGAAAAGAAGACCGGACAAATGTATGAATGGACAAATGTACAGAGACATCCTTGAGAAGAACTTGTTGCCATCTACCAAGATGCTGAAGATGAAATGAGAGTGCAAATTTCAGCAAGACAATGATCCCAAACACACAGCCACGGAAACTCTCAACTCGCTCCAGAGAAGGAAAATAGAGCTGCTAGAGTGGTCCCATCAGTCACCTGACCTGAATCCAATTTAAAATCTATGGAACGAACTGAAGATCAAAGTTCACAGAAGACACCCACGGAACTTTCAAGATTTGAAGACAGTTTGTGTGGAAGAATGGACTAAAGTCACTCCTGAGCAATACCTGTGCCTAGTTTCTCCATACAGGATGCATCTGGAAGCTATTATTGCCAAGAAATGCTTTTCTGCTAAATATTAAATGAATTTCACCAAGCATGTTCAATACTTATTCCCCGTGTCATTCCAATTCATTAAATATCACTCGTTTTGTGAACACAGTTGCCTTGATTTCTTTGTATGTATGGATTACTTGGGTTGTTACTGATATCTGGTGAAAATGTCAGGTCAATAGCTCCATCACAAATATGCTTAATCAAAAAAATGTTGATGTGTTCAATACTTATTTTCCCTGCCATATGTGATCTGGAATGCAACTAAATTTGTCTGTTTATGTGCATGTTTTAGCCAGGAATCATACAGAGTCTTCTGCTGGCCACCTTTGAGCGTCCCTGGCTCTGGGGTCTCTATGTGTTTGCGGTTGGACTCCCCATCATTCTCTTCATAAGCTTCATGTGGCCTGACAAGGTACATTATACTTTATGTGAACGTGGATATTCTTTCCAATTAGTAGGATAGCTACAAAAATATGTATGTATGTGATGTGCTTGCATGTAGAGGTTTGGTCCCCCTGATCAACCCTATTACTATAAGAAGTGTGATGATCCTCAGCCTGATGATCCAGAATTTTTTGACCCGAGAGGATTGGCACATAAGAAAGGTAATATAATGTCGATTTTATTTACTTCTTTTTAAATGATATTAATGAACTTTTAAAGCCCCACTAGGTAACCCATGCTAGATGCATTTTTTTTTTTTTTGTCAAATGCCTGGTACCTGTTTACCTGGCCACATGCATATGGGTGAACCTAGAGGAAGTAAAGAAAAATAGCTGACAGTTCTCCTATCCTCTCTACAGCCTCATAACAGTGATTGGATGATAGCTGTACTTGTGGGAGGGTGTACTCATGTTTCTGAAAGTTTCCATCATGGCAGTTATACAGTAAACATTTGCTGATATCTCAAACAAAACATCAAAAATGTTTTTGAAAACATTTGAGGCAAGAAATAAGCTTTTTAGTAACTGAATTTGTTTGGCACTGATGCCAACAACTGTTGGTTTAAACGTTAAGAAAGAGTCCTCTGTAGCTGACATCTAGAAAAAGCTCATTTGAATAAAGTTGGCTAGATTCAACTTTTTAGACTCACCTACTGGGGCTTTAAAGGCATTTAAAGTACCTGATTTAAATGTTTACTTTTTGATATAAAGCTTTAAAGCCTTTGAGCCATGGTGGCAAAACTTAACTATGATTTTTTTTCTTTGCGTATTTAGGGTCAAACACCAGTGCAAAAACTTCAGGAAAAGAAACCTCATCAACTCACAAGAGGATACCGAGAAAACAGTAACACATACAATCATGTGAAAAAATTAGGACACCCTGTAATAAGCCTGTGTTTTTTTTTTGTTTTTTTTTACATATTTGGACATATGGATATTTAATATCAATGTTAGAAATGCTGGAAGATTCATGTAATTCAACTAAACAATTAAAAATGAATTAAAGACTTTTTTCAAATTTTCTGTAAAATGTAATTCTTAATAAATAGTGAGGAATAAATTAGCACACCCCATCTTTTTTAGGACACCCCCACATTCATTCCCACTTAAAATGGTTAAAATAAATGTTAAGAAATGCAAATGTGATAGAAATGTTTAGCTAAGTTAGGATATTAAATATTTTTACACAATGTGCTTGCTCTAAATGTCAGTTAAAAGATTTCACAGCTTATAGCATACATAAACAGGTTTTTAGCTCTGCTCACAAACACCCTCTATTGCCTAGCAACGAAGTACTTGCTTCTGCTTACATATAGAAAAACAGAAAGCTGTACCTGGGTTAAGGGTTGTGATATAAGGAACCGAAAGGAAATAGAGGAATTGAAAGGAGACTGTGGAATATCACCAGGAAACATCTGCCAGAGACCGTTCCAGAGGAGGGGGCATCTGATGGAGTCAGCAGTCCTTACCAGCTCAACGAGAAGATAGCCATTGTGGGGGTGGCGGGAGATGCCCCCTGGACCAGAGACCTTATATACCTTTTGCTTTTGGTTTTCGGGGTCTTCACTATCAGGTTGTGCTGGGACGAAGACCTCACAACTGTGATATTCTCTGCATGCTTCAATAAACAGATCAGTTGAGAAATAGTACTTCTCATGTGATTTTTAATCCTCTGGTGTATTTTAAATGGTTTTGTGCTAACTGTCCAATTTTTGAACACACTTTTCAGAACAGAAAGTTTTACAACCTGGTGACCCTGACATGATTGGCCAGTTGGCCCACTCCATTGACAGGCATCGGAGGTGACTGGACGAAAAGCTTTCACCTGTCTATTGCAGACAATTCTGGGCCTATATTAACAAGGTGAGCAGGGAAACTTTTTTAACAAATCTCTGTAGGATTGTCTGCAATATGCAGTAGAAGTAAGTCTTTTTGTCATAATTACAATTTTACCAGAAATCAAGAATTTGATGATTATAATTTTTAACAGAAATTTGAGAACTTAATGTCATTTTTTGAAGAATTAAGAACATGCAGAGAATATTTTAATCATTTGCATTTTAGGATAATATGAATGAACTGTCTAGTCATTGGTACATTTTAAGGTCAGATTAATAAACCGCCTTTTATAGAGAATACAAAGTATTGACACAGAAAAGACGTATTACAAGAATATAAATTACAAACACCGATTGAGTAATATATAAATAAAGTGCAATATATTACAAGATTATCAATTACAAACAATGATTGAGTAATATATGAATGGAAATAATGGGTATTTAAGGAATATATGACACAACACGAGAATCTTAAGTAAAAACAAATAGTGAATTGTGTCACCATAAGAAATATAAAGAATATATGGCACAATACAAGAAACGTAAATTCCAACAAACAGTGAGTAATTGTGTTTGGCCAGTTTGATAAAATCAGTTGGACTGATCTCTGTAAAAACCTATCAATGGTTTTGGTTATCAAACGTGAGCCAAGGTAAATAGCATCTGTTATAGAGTTAAACTGGTTAAAAGACCATAGTATCAACAGCAAAGGGAAAGACACACAATCACACAATTGTTTCCGCAGCTATTGTGTATGATATGTATGTTGACATTGTGTTGCCTCTGTAAATCTTGTGGGGATAAATGTGTGGGTGGTTAACCTCTTATATCCCAATTTAAGACACGAAGAGTGGTGTAGGGTGAAAGGGGTTAGTCCTGATCCTGAATTCCCATTTCTGGTGGTCTGGAATAAGAGGCAGTGTACTGTCCATCCATCTTCTTCCGCTTAATCCTTTTTGGGTCGCGGTGGTGTGTGTGTGGGGGGGTGGGGGGTGGGGGGGCTGGAGTCTATCCCAGCATCTTTGGGCGAGAGGCAGGGTACACCCTGGACAGATCGCCAGTCCATTGCAGGGCCAACACAGAGAGACAGACAACCATTCACTCTCACAGTCATACCTAAGGACAGTTTAGAATCCCCAGTTTGATGTCAATTAACCTAACGTGCATGTTTTTGGCATGTGGGAGGAAACCGGACAAATCCCCGAGTAAACCCACGCAGACACGGGGAGAACATGCAAACTCCACACAGATCACTGTTGGTCGGGGGCTGGGATTGAACCCAGGATCCCCCAGCCAAGGGTGAGTTGCTGTGCCGCCGCAGTGCTAACCACTCTTCCACTGCGCTGCCCCGCAGTGTATTGTGAGGGTTGGAAAATAAAGGCAAAAGCCCCCAGGGAATGTAATTTTTTTTTTTTTTTGGTCCACCTGAAACAAAAGACCCTGTTTTCCACCATAATTCTGAGTTGGCCACATCCACTTGGCATCAACAGGATCCAAGTAGAAGCCTGATGTGGCCAGAATTGTAGAAAGGAATTCAGGGATCTGGAGTTTGGACCCTAGGGATTGTAAATATTTACTAACTTTTTCTTTCCTTAGTTTGTATAGAGAACCTGATAACTATGGCATTGTCAAAACCATTTTTTACTGTGAAGGAAATATGTGAGAGGACAGAAAAGGCTATTGAAAGGCAGACAGAAAAAAGGAAGTCAGAAAGTTTCAGCAGTGGGTGTGGGACAGGCAGAGTCAAGGATTTTTACCAGGGTCAGAAAAAAAACATGCCTCAGTCAACTAAACTGGTAGGAATACTGCAAATAATCATACAAAGTTATCTCACAGCAGAGGAAAATTATGTTAAGGCAGGAAATACTAAATTGGGAAAAATTAAGAACAAGTTGCAGGAAACAGAGAAGAAAAAGACCAGGGCTATGTGTTACATTCCTAAACTTGTGGCAGCATTGAAAGCAGGACAGATAGTTGTAAGTGATACTGGAAAGGTAACCTTACAGCTGATTAAGCAAAAAGAGGGCAGTGGGAAACCACCTCATTATGATGAAGCTGCCTCATCTCCTCCAACAGCTCCCCTAGCCTCTTGTGTGTCACAATCAAGCCCATATGCCAAGTGTGAAAACATGCTCACCAAACAAATGCCCCTTACTACATTTGTTAAAGAAAACCATGACATGGTAAATGCAGTAATAGGAGTGCTTCACATGAGGCAAATGCTGACCACAGGAGACAGCAAAAAAGCTGCAGACACAGTACAACAAATTATTAACCAACTAACACCTACAGAGTCACTAGGTCAACACGATCACCCTTATGACAGAGAGGAGGTGGAGGAGGGGGAGTCCCTTGGCAAACTGGTGATAGCTGCCACCTCCACCCCATCACCAAAACTGGAAATAGGAAATGAAAGGGATGACTTAGGGGCTGCAATGAACAAATTACAGCTGTTACAGTGGCAACTCCTCAGGCCATTATTGGCCCCGTTCCTGCTGAGCCCTTTGTGTTGGCACCCCAAGAACAATGTTATTCCCGCCCACCACAAAGAGGGCGTGGTAGAAGTGCATAAAGAGGAAGAATGAGAACATCAGGCCCACCCAGTGATATGTGCCTGCGGTGTGGAAAAACTGGCCATTGGACTCGTGGTTGTAGAGCTCCACCTACTGGTAGAGGAAGTGTCTGGACAAATTATGCATCCACCCCACCTCCAGCACCCGGGGTGTGGCTAGATCAGCCACAGCAGCCACAGTAGCCTCAGCAATCACACATGGCTCCCAACCAGAGCATGATGCCTAGTACCATTGAACTGTTCATTGGCTGTACCGGATTTTGTCCACTCTTTTCTCTATACACCAGACTGTCCTGGAAATCTCTTGGGAAGAGATGTATTGCTGAAAGTGAGGGCAAACATCTATTTTGCTTCGACTGGAACTGTTGTGTGTCTGCCAGATGGGACCATGCTCCGGTGCGCATCAGATTTGTCTACTTCCTTAAATGCTCCACACTTAAATGCTCCACAGTTGCATATACAGGAAGCAGACAGAGAGGAAGATCAAACCTCTTTTGGAACTGTGTGGTGGCTACAGCTGAATAATGTGAGCCCTGACAAAAATCAACTGGTAGACAAATATATTGCATGGACCCCATGGATAGACTCTGTTTGACCATATGACCCCCCACATGATCTACTCCACTGTACAATGAATTATTCACATGATGATCAGGAAATGTATGATGATCAGTGGGAAACTTTGGTGGGGGTACAGGACTTGTATGTAGGTCCACAAGGAGTCACTGCTGCAGTTTATTTGGACAAGGACTTGTTGCCTCTGTATTCCCTCTCGGACACTGCTGCATCCCATGTCACACTGGGGGTATCCGCAGGGGAGGAGGCAAGGGCACTGCAACCAATAGTGAAAACCTGTCTTAAGTTGACTGACTGGGTTGTCACACAGTGTAGGGACCTGCATTACTCGCCATCTGCTGATTGCTATCGCATCTCATGCAATGTCACAATTGAGGCTACTTCACAAATATTGCATCTAGATAGAGCACATGGCAGAGAAAACACCGACCATCCAGATTCTGGTGCACTTTTGGATGCTCTGCCCTCCTCTTTATGGTCAGACGGTTCTGCAGATGTTGGCCTGATTACCTGTTCACCAGTCAAAATCTCACTGAAAACATATACTCAACCAATATGGCGAGCACAGTATCCTCTCACAAAGGAGAAGGGGACAGGCATAGCAGGAACAATACAGGGTTTTCTTCAGGCAGGGGTTCTAGTGCCAACACAGTCCCCATGGAACACACCATTTCTTCCTGCAGAGAAGCCTGGCAAAACGGACTACAGGATGGTACACGACCATTCTGTGGTTGTTCCTACAAATTACACTGTTCCAAATCTTTATCTGCTTCTGAATAGCGTTACACCACAGCACAATTTTTTTTTACTGTTGTGGACATTTCTAATGCTTTTTTCAGCATTCCACTACATGCAGACAGCAGGCCTCTTTTTGCATTCACTTATCAGGGTCAGCAATACACATACAGCAGACTACCACAAGGTTTTGTTGACTCACCAGCCATTTTTAATCACATATTGCGTCAACATTTGCAGGATTTATTCCTGCTCCCTGGCACATTGTTGTTGCAGTATGTTGATGATCTGTTATTAGCAGGCCCTACTGCTGCCTCTGTGCTTTCAGCCATGAAGATCCTCTTGATACATCTTTATCAGAAAGGCTACAAACTAAGCTGCAAAAAAGTACAGTGTTGTCGCCCCAGAGTTCATTATTTGGGCAGGCTAATCACATGTGGTGATTCCGCGGTGTCTCCATCACAAAGGTAATCAATTCTTCACACCCTAAACCGCGCACTATGAGGGAAATGATGTCATTTTTGGGTCTTACCGGATACAGCAGAAATTTTGTCCCAAATTACACTGCGCTCATTCAACCCCTGCGTGATCTCCTAAAAGAAGCAGGACACAAAAATCTCACATCACCATTGCAATGGACTACTTCAGCCGAGGGTGCGCTCACTGAACTAAAACAACTGTCACATGCATGTTCACTCAAACCACCTGATTACACTTCCCCATTTCACTTGGATATTTCTGAACAGCACAGAATTGTGAATATCATGCTGTATCAGAAGGGGGAAGGTACAGGGTCAAGGTCAGTTCTAATGTACTACAGTTCAACATTAGATAGCATAGAGAGAGGACACCCACTGTGCACACATCATGTTGCCGCAATAGCCAAAGCAGAGAAAACTTCTCACATTACCATGCAACACACTGTGATTGTGCCCACAATGTACTGAGTAGCTTCATATCTACAAAGTGTGTGGTTCACACTTTCAACCAAAAGAACACAAAGGTTGAAAAGAATACTACAAGCACCAAATGTCATTTATATAAGTGAAGGCACAAATATGGCAGAGGACATGCTCACAGGTGACACACCCCACGACTGTTGTACAATTGTGGAAACAGACATGAAATTCCAAATCTCCAAGCAAATGAAATTGAACATCCAAATTTGAATCTTTTTTGTGATGGATGTTGTTACAGGAAAACAGATGGATCTTTGAGTGCTTCATATGCAGTTGTAAAATATGATGAAGGGGCAGGTGCTTTTCAAACTGTAGAGGCAGGAATGGTAGACCAGCCTGCCTCTGCTCAAAAAGCTGAAATTGTAGCCCTCACTAAAGCATGTCAATATGCAAAACAGCAAAAGACAAACATATACACTGATTCAGCTTATGCTCACCAGGCTGCACATGTTGATTTGCCACATTGGAAAAGAGAAGGATTCCTCACTTCAATTAACACACCGATTAGACACCTAACTGAAATGGGTGAGTTGTGGGAGGCCATGGGTCAACCAAAGAGTGTGGCTATTTTGAAGTGCAAAGGACATCAAAAAGGAAATGCTATTGAAGCCAAAGGAAATGAAGCTGCTGACTTGTTTGCTAAGCAAGCAGGTGGTTATGCTACCCAGGCAAGTATGACGGTACAGAAGGAAGATCAGAAGTACATGGAATTGGGTGAGGAGTCAATCAAGCAGCTACAAGAAAAGGCAAGTCCTGAAGAAAAGAGTAGGTAGATAGAGAAAGGAGAAAAGAAGGATGAAGAAGGTTTGTGGAGATCAGTTGATGGAAGGCTATTAGCCCCAGCTAAGGTGTTGTTGTCGTTGTGTAGAGAAGCACACTTGAAAGGCCATGTCTCAAAAACAAAAATCTCTGCTTTGACTGAAGCACACTGGTGGCATCCACATTTGGTTGAGGTTGCAGAACTAGTTGTTTTTGAATATAAAACATGCCAGAAGTTCAATCCTAAATGCACGTTAAAGGCTTCTATGGGAACTTTTCCAGCCCCTGAAGGGCTATGGAAAGACATTGTGATTGATTTTACAGACATGAGCCCAGAAAACAGATGCAGAGGTTACAGATATCTGTTGGTGTGTGGGGACACATTTTCAAGATGGGTTGAGGCTAAAGCATGTAAATCAGAAAGTGTGAAGGAAGTGATTAAATGGCTGACTGAGGAAATGATTCCTAGGCATGGGTTTTCAAGAGTGATCAGATCAGACAATGGCAGACATTTTGCAAATAAACATTTGAAGAAAGCTGAATGTGCCTTAGGCTTAAGGCATAAGTTTGGTTCTATGGTGCATCCATCCTCCCAAGGGCTAGTTGAGAGAACAAATGGTACACTGAAAAGAATACTAGCCAAACAATGCATGGGGACAGCATGACATGGGTTGATGCACTTCCATTAGCGCTGATGGCACTGCGATCTACCCCCAACACGATGCTCTGCCTGACTCCTCATGAGCTGCTAACAGGGGGAAAGATGTCAGGACCATTTGTTGATACACCTTTGACTCCTAGAAACAGTTAAGCTGTAGAAGTGTCACAGTACATCAAAAGTCTAAAGAAAATATCTGAAGCTCTCGCAACAGATTCCGGACATTCTCAACAAGGAGACACTGTCTCATTGGAGCCTGGTAACTGGGTGTGGCAAAAAGTAGTGAGACCACAGTGGGACTCACCTAAGTGGCAAGGACTTTTTAAAGTAATAAAAGCCACTTCAGATGCAGTACAAGTGTGGACAAAAAAGAAAACTCAGTAATTGGATTCATGTGACTCATTGTGCTAGAGCTGTTGAGCCAAATCGACCTCTACTGCAGACCGTTGCTGACATAGTCAGTGCAGATAGCAGTGATGTCACCTGTATTGTTTAACTGAGCCCAGATGGCAGTATTACATGTGCTATAGAGGCCTTAGAAGGCCTGAGAACAGAGTTTGGTCAAAATACTGGTTATGAGGAAGATGCATTTACTGCCTGGTTGCAGTCTATCTTTGGACGTTGGGCAGGAGTGATTTGATCAGTAATACTGATGATTGTCATCTCCATCACAGTGATTCTGGTAGTGGGCTGTTGCTGCATCCCATGTCTAAGAACATTGTTGGAAAGATGCATAACCACTGCACTGTCCAAAGAACCAGCCCAAAAGATTATGGCTCAAGTCCACTCCCAAGTGGCGTCTAAGTCTCCCCTCCACAACAATGACCATTGTGAATCTGGGAATGACAGTGATGAAGGAGAGACTATTGTTTGAAATGTATACAGTATATTATGCCTTTCTACTATCCACTGTTCTGTCCACTGTACACACATTCAGCATCGCACTCATGCATATGAATCTACATGAAAAGGGGATGCGCTGAAGGCACCCTCCTGCGGTGGGCCATGTGCTAGTAACCTCTGGTCCCTTCTTATTTCTTGTGCTTTTTTACAGGTATCATCAAAACATTGTGCTATTTGCGGTCATGTAGTCAGAATAGATGTGAAGGTTTAAAGCTCTGTTGTACAGCAGGTCTTGAGGCACGGATACAGCATACATGGACAGAAATATCTCCTGACGTGAAATGTTTTGCTTTGCTTATTTACCATTTATCCATTTTGCTGTGTTTTATTTCATTGATAAAAGTTTTATGAAAGGCCGCCAAGCAGAGGGGCTGGCATTTTTGCAGGTAAATATGCAACAATGAATAAAAGAAATGCATAAATATGATTGCTTAACGACATATATTCTGCCAACAGGTTTTTCTCGTGCCATAATCAATGAGTAAAGCATATCCAGGGTCTGTGGGTTAATGTGCCTGCTTTAGGTGTTGGTTCCATAGAATGGAGCCAAAAGAGGGATTCTGTGATAGAAATGTTTAGATAAGTTAGGATATTAAATATTTTTACATAATGTGCTTGCTCTAAATGTCAGTTAAAAGATTGCACAGCTTACAGCATACATAAACAGGATGTGGGTTTTTAGCTCTGCACACAAACTCCCTCTATTGCCTAGCAATGAAGTACTTGCTTCTGCTTACATATAGAAAAGTAGAAAGATGTACCTGGGTTAAGGGTTGCGATATAAGGAACCGAAAGGAAATAGAGGAATTGAAAGGAGACTGTGGAATATCACCAGGAAACATCTGCCAGAGACTGTTCCAGAGGAGGGGGCATCTGATGGAGTCAGCAGTCCTTACCAGCTCAACAAGAAGTTAGCCGTTGTGGGGGTGGTGGGGGATGCCCCCCCGGACCAGAGACTTTATATACCTTTTGCTCTTGGTTTTCGGGGTCTTCACTATCAGGTTGTGCTGGGACGAAGACCTCACAGCTATGATATTCTCTGCATGCTTCAATAAATAGATAAGTTGAAAAATAGTTCATGTGATTTTTAATCCTCTGGTGTATTTAAAATGGTTTTGTGCTAACTGTCCAATTTTTGAACACACTTTTCAGAACAGAAAGTTTTACACAAATAAAAACAAAAACAAGGTTAGCCATGGACATGTGAACATTTTTTTAATAAATAACTGAATATTTAATGGGGTGGCCTAATTTTTTCACATGACTGTATGTTAGCTACCTCATTAAATAGAATTAATAACTTCCATCCACCCAAAGGACAGGATCCAGTGTTGCCAGATAGGAAATATTGAAGTATTGTACCAGTGGCTTAAAATTATCGTATTTTGAGGAAAATTATCGTACACACCGTTTTTATTCTGACGTGGCTCAGGACCATCTGCTTCAGTAACACATTATCACAGATTGTGTATATTATGGCCTATAATGCAGTTTTACCTTTAAATAATCTAACACATTGGTTGAAAAAAAGCGCCTGTTGCAGACCAGCACGTCTGCCTGTGTAGAGTACAGGATAAGCCCCTGGCCTGCACCGAACAGCCCAGAATATCAGTCATACTTAATTCTCTTCTATATGGCTTCTGTTGAATCATCATATGTCAAGGGCTTGCCTCATAAATATTTTGAGAAGTAATCTGTTTATACATTAGGAATAAACATCAATCTGCCTAAACTACTACTAAAATGCCTCTGATAACTGAAGCAGAAACCTGTTTCACAGTTTTATTGAGAACCATAATCCGGTGACATTTTTGCACAAACATTTGGACACTGCAGCAGCAACAGAAAGCTTTAGTGCTAATGCCAACAACAGGTTTGAACCACCCAGTAAAACTGGGGTCTGTTTCCCCCCCATTCATTTCTCAACCTGCTGGTAATGTTGCTTACTTGTTGAGTCTGCTGTGCCGATCGAATGTACTAGATTTTGTGGATGGACTGTACTGAATCACTCACCAGAACTGTAGTGAAAGCCAGGGATCAGCAGCTGAATCATCCGCCTGAGCAACAAACGACCCCCTCCTGCTCCGTTCAGCCGACTCTCATGGTAGACAGTTGGAGCTCCTGTACAGCACTGAGTGATTTGGTATACCACTATTTTTCATGGATCTTTTTAGCTTAACTCAGTATGTTTCAGTGAACTGTGGATCCCATCAGTAGCCTCCATCCGAGGCCGCCTCTCTGCTACCACCAGGCGAGTCTTCTGTCTCCTTCCACGCAGCCCGCGCACGTGAGATGATGTGTAAAAACAAGTATAGTATGTATGCACACTTTGCACGGGATCTGTATCCTGGCTGTGTTTGCTAATGTATTAACTTAGCCACGTTGAAGGGGTCAGATTATCGTACATTATGAGATTTTTGAACTTATTGATCGTACATCGTACAGAGGGCAAAATTATCGTACAAATACGATAATTATCGTATGTCTGGCAACACTGACAGGATCTGAAGGTTTCCAAAGCAGAACACAGAGGCCCTTGATGCATGAACACACCCAGACAAGTTCAAACTGGTGTCCTACACTTTTGGGTCGAATCTCAATCTCCTCCCTAAACCCTCAAGCTCTGAGCCTTTGTAGACTTAGGCGGCCGCCATCAGTAGTGCTCGAGTGTGCGAGTCTTCAAGGGGATGAAGTGGCTCAAAATGGCAGAAATGAGACACACTTCACTTTACCTTGGCAACACCAGCACCATATAATATGAGAGTTGCAACACTCTAATCTCGCCACTGCCCGGTCATGTGGTTCATGGAGCGCCAAATAGTTCCAAACAACGGCTTTTCTATAATGGTGTGTGAATGGCAGCTGTGACAGTCTGCGGTATTAACAGCATTTTTTAGCCATATTAGGTAAATATTCAGAATTCCTATCATTAGGTACTGTGTTGATACAGTTTATATATATTTGTTTGTCCAGTCCTCTAGAGGGCGCTAGGCTCTGTAGTAGCTTTAAGCTTGCCAGTAGGTGACAAGAAGAAGAGACCGAGCATACTGAATGTCAATAGGAACACGAGTCTGCATCGCTGTTCCTTCTAAAGCCATCCGCTCACTTCCAGCCCTTTGAGTGGCAATATGAGTAAGTTTAGTAGTTTATTGTGATAAGTAGATAAAGTATAATTGATTATTAGAATAAGTTTGATGAGTTTTCTAGATGCTAACCGGCGATGTGTTTATGATAGCGAAGCCGTATCCGAGTTCGTGTGATGACGCTGTTTAGCTAGTATTGATCTTTTAATGTACCGTTTGTAGACATTGTATTTATTTTCTAGTCTCTAAGTGTTTCTTTGTGTCTGTGTTTTTCAGTTTCACACTTTTTTGCATTAAATCCTAGTCCAAAATGACACCTGCCTGTTCCTTGGAGGAAGTGATGCAAGAGAGAGTTTAGCTGGCTGTGAATCTCAATATACGACACGAGTCACATTGGGTACAACAGTACAGGTACATTGTTTAAATTTATAATGAACAAATTTAAATGGATTATGATATAAACAGCAGCTTTAAAAAGACAGTCAAAGTATGTTTTGGAGAGATGAACTGCTGATTCACACAGATGAAAGCTGCAGTGCAAATATCACTTACCTTGCTGTGTGGTCTTATTTTATATTATGGATCTGGTAGCTCCGGGCTGGAGCTCTGCAGCACCCGCGGTGGACCCGGGCTGGGCCAGTGCTGCACCCTCGGTGGACCCGGGCTGGGACAACGCTGCAACCTTGGTGGGCCCCAGGCTGGGGCGCAGTGCCCATGGCGGGCCCAAGCTGGAGCGCAGCACCCACATTGGACTGATGCTAGGGTGCAACACCCATGAGGGTCCCTGGTTGGAATGCAGCACCCACGGAGACTCGGACTGTGGAGCAGGAACCCACACAACAACCTCGGGCAGAGGGGAGGCTGCACCCATGGAGGTCCCGGGCTGGGACGGAGCACCCAAGATGACCTCAGCAGGTGGAGCTGGACCCATGATGTCCTCAGGTGGCGAGCCTGAACCCAGGGAGTCATCTGGTGAGGTTGGAGCTTCCCTGGCGACCCTGGAAGAAGGCTCAGAACAAACAGTGAGAGATACAGGGCCAGGGTCACCGGCAGCGGTGGAGCCTGGCAAGGTGAGCTCAGGCGCAGCTGATGGCTGAACCCGACTCTCCTCACCAAGAGCCAGGCAAGATTTCTCCAGCACAGAAAAGAGAAAAACAAAAGAAAGCACTTGCCTGAGCTCGAGCTCCGCCGCCGTCCAGGACTCCGTCAATCCAGAGGACGAAGTCTCAGGGCCGGTCTCTTGGAGGTCCAGCTCTGGTTCCAACTCTGCTGTGGCAGCCTCCGCAGCAGGCATAATGGTGGTTGCAGTCCGGGGACCCCCAGGCAAAGCAGCCCCGCGCTGGTGGCTTGTCCGGCGTGGCAGCTGGGGGTTGGCTCACCACTGGCGCTGGAACTGGTTCCTCCAGGGCCACAGGCTCCTTCTGCGTCCGGCAGTCCCGGGGTCAGCAAACACTCAGGGGCCACAGGAAAGGACATGGAGAGGGCTGGTGAGCAATTAATCACTGCAACAGGTGGGGAGAACTCAGGGGACTGCATGTCCTGAGACTCTCTACTGGGAATCAGGCAAGGCATATCATCAAAAATAGAAATAGAATGAATGGAAACTTGCCTGCTTTCCCGGTGTTTGACATTATCTGCTGCAGCTGGTCTAACGTCATCCCTCTCCGTGGCTATGGTGAATGTGGGCCTCCCTGAGGATTATGGAGAAGCCACCCCTGTAGTCACAGAGACGAGCGGAGCCGGGGGAAAAAATGGACCCTCTCAGTAACAGGAGAGCACATCGAGGGGACGGGAGTTGCAGCAGCAATGAAGGAAGAGGAGGCTGACGGGACAGCCAGCAAATGAGGAGAAGAGAGAAGGACTGCTGCGGGAATTGTCAGGCTCGATGTCGGGGAGGTGGCTGCTGAAGAGGACGTTGTCATCGTGGAGTTAATGGAGCAGGAACGTGCGCTGGAGGCTGGTGCGGAGTGGAGACGACAGCGGTCTGGGAACTCTTCCCCTTCAAAGTGCGCCCAGGCTTCTCCGGAGAACTTTTCACCATCCCACCATTCTTACGTTGCAGTGCTGCCACCAGAGAGATCCTCTCCTTTCCCTCAGTGTGCTCCGACAGCTGAGGGCGCCGACGAGCAGCTGCCTCTGCGAGCTCCAGATACCACAATGTGTCTTCCGTGTCATGTTTGGGGTTGCCCTACCCCGTCCATGACCTGTGGCTGTAGGGTTTTGATTATTGCTTATTAATTCCAGCTGACAGATTGAGCTTTGCTCTCTGCCAGTCCTACAGTCACGCCTCCTCCTCACCAGACATTCACCGGCGTGCATTGTTTCACCACATGCGCACGCACGCACGCACGCACGCACGCACACACACACACACATATCCAATTATCACGCACCTGCTTGCCACACGGCTGTGTCCACTTGCCTTCATCAGTATATTGAGCCAGTGTGGCAGCTTATGTCAGCATGGGACAACTTAGCTCCCCAGATTATTGGCTTCCTTCCCCTAGACTTTGTATGTTGTGTTTTAGAGCCTTTCCGCTCCAACATACTTGTAAGTCTTCCTTTGTGCCTTTCCCTTCCGTTCCTGACTGTCCGGAGCACGAGAGGCATTCCCTTTAAGCCTATGAGTTTTGTAGCGAGTTGTCAACTCTTATCCACAGTAATTGTTATTTGGACATTCTGTACATTTTCCCTTTGCTAATAAACACATTACTTACACTGCGTTTTGGACTCATTGCCAATTTATATGTTCCCTGTGAGGTTACGCAGCAGACATGACACTCCGGGGTGGAAAATGAGTGTGCTGCGGAGATTTGCCCATCAATCTCCATGAGAGCTTGGCAACACTCCCACCCCTGATGCTTTGGGTATCCCCATGCACCTGCTGAATCCATAATTGCTCCGACGAGCAGGTGAGAAGAGAAAAAAAAAACACAAAAAGGCAAAAAATATGCACTACTACAGCAGCCGGATCTTATTATGGCAGCTGTATTCTGTCAACGCTGAACGGTAGCTGTGACATTTATTAACCAAAAGAACAAAAATCCCAAAAATAGTGCTGACAATACAAAAATGCAAACAAGGGTAAAATACAAGGAGGGCACTGCAGAGCAGAAATGCTCTGGAGGAGATGAGGAGAAAAACACTTACAGTTGGATGAAGTGAGATCAGATACAGCGAAACAGTGAATAGACAGAGCTTAAATAATAGACAAACAAATGAGCGGCAGGTGCAGGGTCGCTGAGCTGACAGGTGACCTGATTGCCTAACTGCTCGCAGCTGGGGATGACAGGAGAGCAGACTGTGAGCAGCTAGAGGAGGCGTCTGGAGAAGGGAGGGCACAGGTGTAAACAAACCCAAAATACAGACAGAAACCAACAAAATCAAACTAACAGACATACAAAACTAGAAATAAAGTGAGGGTCTGAGCTCAATGAAAACACATGCTCAGACACATGACAGTTTTGGTGTGGTTTTCTTTTTGATGTTACGCTGGGATGTCTGGATCCACCCCTTGGACGGGGGGCTCTGTCATGATGGGGAGCATGGTTGGGGAACCGTACTAATGTTTCTGTTTATTTCTAGTTATTTTCTATACTTTTTCTACTTCAGTTTTATTATTGTATTTGTGAATGGTTTTGTCTGTATCCTGTTATCTGAGTTTGCCCTTTGTTTCTGTTTGTTTTGAGTTGTCCTGTTATTGTATCTTAGTTTGGTCATTATAGTCTTGTTTATTATTTTATGGATCATCTTGTATTTTGAATTATATACTCTTGTATTTAGACTTGAGCCTACTCACGTCTCTGCTTTTAGTTTCCTGTTGAGTTAGTGATGTTTATTATTATTCCCAGCACCATTAGCATTCTTGTTTGTACTTTATCTTGTCTTTGCCTTGATGGGGTATTATTTTCTCCTTGTGTATTATTTTATCTGGATCTCATTTTGTATTCATGTAATCCTGTGCTTTTATTTTAACAATCGTCTTTGTTTTTTCCTTTTTCTAGTTCAATTCATGATGTCACAAACGATAGTCGAGCGGTCAAGGCACCAGAGAAAGAGCGGAGGCTTCCAAAGTTTGCAACCAGCAATTTTTGTTTATTGCAATAGTCTTCACAGGCAATAACTTCAACGCACATCCGACACCCCACACAAACCAAATGAGAACACCTGTTAATATACTCAGTGAGATAATTAATCTAATTGGCACATACCATAATCCCAGGTAAGACAATGAACATTTCATCTTCCCACATATACCCAATAATATCTAAAAAGGACATAAATACATAAATAATTTCCCCACAATATTTACAGAATAAATAACACCATAAATAATACAATAAATAATTTAAACCCCTATTTACATATTAAATACCCCCTTTACTCCACCATCCTATACTACCTCTTGCTGGTATCCTTTAAAGGCCCTCAAACCCCTGAGGAGTCTTTTACCCGGATACCACCAGGAAGCATACTGGCAAAGGTACGTGGTTCCAAGATTGATCAATTGCCTCACCCAGTTAACATAATTAATATTAACAATTATCTCACAAAAGAATTCAATTCAGTCAAAACACATTCTACAATTATATGTGCATTTTACAATCCAATACATGTTAACATTTGCAAATATAAATCCTTTTACAAATATAATATAATATTCAATTACCAGACCATACAGTGGCGACACTCTGTCGTCACATGCGGTTTGTCTCAGCTGTGGTATATTTTGGGTGATTATCCTTGCTCCTGTTATCCACACCTGGTTTTCATTTGTCTCATCTCTTGTTGTACTATTTAAGGGATGCTGCCCCACAGTTCAGGGAGAGGTCCTTCACTTTTTTAGTGCTATGAGATGACTGTTGTTGTGAAATGGCGCTATATGAATAAAGTTGAATTGAATTGAATTGAACTTTGTCTTCAGACGTGAGTTCCATGTCTAAGTCTACTCCGGCGTTTCAGCACGCCTTAGCCTTCTGTTCAGTCTACCTGTAAGTTATCCAGTCCTATATATTTTGTGTTTTTCATTAAACATTGGCAAACTCACAGTACAGCATTTGGGTCTCCATTCCACCCCGCTTGGGCATTTTTCCCTGCATTTGGTAGTGCTGAGATGACTTTTGTTGTGATATGGCGCTATATAAATAAAGTTGAATTGAATTGAATTATGACAGTTTGCCTCTTTTAGCCGAATGATCTCTCCTACTACTGAATCTTCTCTTTGAGACTTGGCCAGCTCCTCATTACTGATTGCTGGGAGTGGTGTTGGAGGCTGGTGTCAGCAGTGAGTGCCAGGGCAGTAACCCAATCTATGTCTTGTTGCTGACCTGCTTTAGTCCCATTCCATGTGGCTTGCACAACTTCATGAGACAGCTCCTCAGTGCACTCTGTTACATATCAGTGTCAAGTGGCATGTGGGACAGTGAGTTAGCATCTGTGTTTGCTTTCCCACATCTGCATTTTATCTCAAACCGGAAATCTGACAACTCCCCAATCCCCAACCCGTCGGTGCTCAACACCACTGAGCTTAGCAGTGCTCATCACATAGGTGAGTGGGTTATTGTCTGTATAAACAGTAAAGTGTGGGGCATAATACAAATAATCTCTGAACTTTTCACACACTGCCCATTTCAGCGCCAAGAATTCTAATTTCCCACTATGCAGACAGTAGTTTTTCTCAGCTTGCGACAGTATTCTGGAACCATACCCTATAACCCTTAGCTTACCACCCTTCTGCTGATAGCGCACCGCACCAAGGCCCTGTTCTGAGGTGTCTGTGTGTAGCAAGAAAGGTAAGTCAAAGTCTGGGTGGGCTAAGACAGGAGGATGGGTGAGCATGTCAATGAGTTACTCTAGTGCCCCCTGATGTTCACCAGTCATCTCTACATGAGCACTGGAGGATAGGTGAGGGACCTTGGACTTCTTTGGCCGAGACTGAGCTAGTGACATGCCAGGCTTAACATGAGGAAGCTCATACATAGGTTTTGCAATGCATCAGAAGTCCTGTACGTAGCTGCGGTAATACGTAGCTAAAGAAGCCTAAAAGCTGCCTCACACCACCAACAGTTTGGGGTGTTTTGGTCTTGAGTTACTGCACAGCCTCCAGATCTCTTGGGTCAATGTAAACACCCTCTGCAGATACAAGATGACCTACATACTGTATCTTACTTGCCTGCGAAACAGTTCACATTTCTCAGGTCTTAACTTCATGCCATGATGCTGAAATGCTCTCAGAACTTTGCAGACACCTTCAACATGTTCTTCAAAGGTTTTGGCATAGCAAATGATGCTATCTAAATAGGGAATGCAGCATTCATCCCTGAGTTCATTCAACGTCTTTTCCATACTCCTCTGGAAGGCAACGGGTGCACTGGAGAGGCCAAAACGGTATTCTAACCCAGTCATATAACCCCCACGGAGTTACAAAGGCTGTGAGATGTCTTGAGCCTTCTGCCATAAACCCTTGATGGTAGGCCTTCCCTTGATCAAGGAAACTGAACCAAGAGTGGCCTCCCAGTGTGCCAATCAGATTTTGGATCTGTGGTAGTGGGTGCCTATCAGGGATGGTTTTTTGATTCAGTAAGCGATAGTCAATACAAAGACATAATATACCATCCTTTTTGCGAAGACATACAACAGGGGCTGCATAAAGGGACTTTGATTTAATGATCCACCATTTTGCCAAAAGGTCTGGGATATACTCTTTTACTTCTGCAAATAATGGCTTTGGGACTGAGCTGTAAGCCGTTTGTACAGGAATGTCATCTTTTAGGTTTCGTGACATCTGTAATCTTGAAATACAGCTGATATCGGTTGAGTTCCTTGCAAAAAGCAGCTGACTCGTCATACAGCATGGTTTTCACAACCACCTGCTGCTCCTCTGAAAGGTGGGTGAGGTGAACTGGTAGCTGCCAAAGAGTACCTGAACAGTTTGGAGCAGGTGAGAGAGTAGTGGCACTCTGGACCTTTGTGTCTCTGTTTGGGAGTAAGTCAGTTTCAACAATTTTTTTGATAGGCTGAATGTTGCCAATAAAGGACTTTTGGGGCAGAACAATATCATGTTTTGTCTGATTCCCCAAAGGCACATTAACATGGGGGTTTCTTCCCATTTGGATTTCTAGGAAACCCTCCCCTACATCTAGTTGCTATAACTGTGGGTGGTTTTCTTTGATCTCAAAAAACACCAAAGAGTCACAAGGGTCAAGCTGAGGTGATACTCTACACTTTGCCCAAGTTACACTACTTGCTGGGATGACTGTCTTTTTGACCTATTCTCACGCACCCCTGATCTGAAATAGTGTTTTTGGTCTCTACAAAATGTACAATGGTCTGGGTGGTGTCATCAGGGATGGACATTGCTCCACCTAACAGTTGAGTTAAAGTAGGAACAAGTCTCTCTGGTTTTCCCTGGATCACCACTTCCACCACACCGAATCATAGTAGTGGCATTTCTATGGGTAATGCGCTCACTAGGAAAGGCACACTGATTGATAAGTCTGGGTCTTCATTTCCTTGTAAGTTTACAGTTATGATAACCCACCCATCAAATGGGATTTGTTCTCCACTTACTGCATACACTTCCAAAGTCTTTTTATTCTCCATGAGCTCAATAAGCTCAGACAATGGACGGATGTCAAGATTGGATAAATACTTCTCTTTCCAAGGCCTGTCTATTATGCTGACTTGGGCACCAATGTCCAGTAGAGCATTAACTGCAAGGCCATTGAGGATGCACTTGATTAAAGCTTTCCTACCTCTAAGGTTGGTGACTGGCTCATTGTTAAGTATTGTGCTATCCTGCTGGGGCTTAACTGCAGTTTTCTTGCAGCCACATTTTTTTTTTTGTTAATAGTAGCTATTTCTGTCATGATGTATTAAGTTTTGACAGCTCACGTGCACGATGCCAAACACAGGAAGGAACCACACAGAAGGGCACGTTTGACAATTTTATTAATAGCAAAAACCTAAAGTGCACAGCTACAGAAACAGTCACTCGCCAGAGGAAAGGACCTGTGGAGAGAAGACAAGAGCCGTGAGCTGAGGAGTAGAGTAAGGGGAAATAGGCCAGCCAAATTGCCACTTACTTGGAAAATCCAGAGAGGACCGGCAGGACCCAGCGGGGATTAGACGAACCAATAGGATAAGGAGGGGTAGTGGAGCTGATGGTGCCTGACCGGGTGGATGAGATTGCTGAAGGACAGTGTGGTGGGGCAGGAGAGCGCACACAGGGCAGCATGGTGGTGCAGTGGTTAGCACTATTGCCTTACAGCTAGAAGGTTCCTGGTTCGAATCCCCAGGCTGGCAGGGGTTGGAACCTTTCTGTGTGGAGTTTGCATGTTCTCCCTGTGCTGCGTGGGTTTACTCCGGGGGCTCCGGTTTCCTCCCACAATCCAAAGACATGCAGGTTAGGTTAATTGGCTGTTCCAAATTGTCCCTAGATATCTGATTCCTATAGGCCCTTAGAATAGAGTATTAGTGAAAGTGCTTTGAGTGGTCTTTGTGACTAGAAAAGCGCTATATAAGTGCAGGTTAGTTAGTTAGTTAGTCCCGGTGACACACCTACATGGTGGCAGCAACCTGAGGAAAAGAAGAGAATAAATGTTAACAGTGTGTTAACGATTTAAACTTGTAAATAACTTGCTTGAACTTGGGCAGTATACCCAGACGAGCCAGCGTAGACTGCGTGGAGAAGGTTTCCTTAAGTACGCTGGCTGATGAGCGAGTGTAACGGATGCCAACTAGTGCTGTTCGGCGTAGAACGTTAGTAAAACCTCCCTCCCAAAGCCTCATACAGTATCGGTAGCGCTGAGCTACCGGTCGGACCTTTAGCTCAGCACGATCGTGCTGTGTGTGTCTCTGTGTAGTTAACTGTGAGGTCGCGGGTTCGTGTCCTGTGTAGGGCGAACTGCGCTGATGACCTCAGTTAGTTAAAAGTGGTGCTGTGAGCCCCGGATGGTAGCGCTGAGCTACCGGTCGGACCTTTAGCTCAGCGCGATCGTGCTGTGTCTCCCATGCTCGAACTGTTAGTTGACTGAGAGGTCGCGAGTTCGTGTCCCGTGTGGGGCGAACTGCGCAGGATGATCTCTGTCACACGGGCACAGGTATGTCTTCTGCCTCAGGTGCTGTGATGAGTTGGAGGAGATGAGACTGGAGGGGAGGGGCACGCTCCCGCTGCCCATGACAATTTCAATACTTGCTTTTGACTTTGTGGTTCCAGTCGCAGTGTGGATGCTGTCTAACACGGCCTCTATATTTGTAGGTTGGGACTTGGGAAGAGCTGTGGTTACCGTTTGTCCCATCACAGCAACTGGTCTGCATTTCCCTGATGCTTAGGGTGTTTTAGGCAAGCCACAGCCCTGTGGCCCTCTTGGCTGCAAGAGAAGCAGTGTTTACAGTCTTGTAAGCCCCCTTGCATGCATCTTGGACAGCCATAACGTCTTTCTTTTCTGGGTACTTGTGTAATTTTGTTACTTACTAACCTGAAAAGAACAGGTAAATGATGAAATGGACAACAGGTAGTGTGATTCCTTCTCTCGCTTCTGCCAGTCTGAAGACAAGAGCTAATCACCACACCATCTGACTAGGAAGAGGGTGCCCTCTTGTGACATAACTTGGAATCTAACCCCACTGGGGATCTTTTAGAGAATCAGAAAATTAAGGCCCTTCTTTTACAAAATTACACAAATACACAAAATACACAAATTTAAATTATAATGTGACCACACATTACGGTGTGTCACATATATGAGACTAAAAAAGCACTCAGACAGTGCATACCTCCATCCGTCCCTCATGGATCACCTCCAAAATGTAATGAGTTCATGCGTAGGCCACACGCCAGCTCTGGGGAAAATTGCAGTGTATCGAGTAGTTTTGGAGGATTCTTGCTAACACACCGTGAGAAGATAAGAGCCTTGGTGGAGGTATGCATTCTCAGATCATCACCAAATTGTAATGGGTTCCTCTGTAGTCCAAGGACCATATCTGGTAAAAAAAAAATTTCTTCCAAATCCATCCATTAGTTTTGGAGTATTCTTGCTAACACACTGTGAGAAGATAACAGCCTTGACTGAGGTATGCATCCTTGGGTCATCACCAAAATGTAATGGGTTCATCTCTAGCCCAAGGACCACCTCTGGTGAAAATTTCATCCAAATCCATCCAGTAGTTTTTGTGTAATCCTGCTGCACAGATACAAACAAGGTCCTTGGTGGAGGTATGCACTCTCAGATCATCACCAAAATTTAATGGTTTCATCCTTGGCTCAAGGGCTACCTCTGGTGAAAATTTCATCAAAATCCATACAGTCATTTTTGCGTAAAGCTGTTAACAAACAGACAGACAAACAGACAAACCACCCCGATTACATTACGTCCTTGGTGGAGGTAACGATGTGTGTGTGTGTGTGTAAAATATCTTATTTTACAATAATATATATTTCATTTCATTATATATTATGCTTTTGATTATTGATTCAGCTGAATCATTTATTGTGAACTACAGTGTGATGACGCCGCCTTCCTGTTGCATCATCACACCGCCCTATATTAAGGGCCAGTCTCCATAGGCACTTCCTCTTGTGCCGGATGACTCTGCTGGGTGCATACCGTGTACTCTGTGTTCTCTATTTAATAAAGTAGTGTTCAATGCTACATCTCTGTCGGCCTCGTTCATCACCAGGTTTGTGGACATAACATTTGGTGAGTGAGGATTAACGTATGGAGGCATGCGTTACACCATTCCGTCCCTTCCTTGAGCTGCCGGGTGAGCCACCGGTGCCGTGGCCTTGTTGGATCGAGGCCTTCCAAACTTGCATCATGGTGCTGGACCTCAGGAAGCTCGATAAGGTGAGGGCACATGCACTTCTCGTCCACAACCTGGGTATCAAAGGCCAGCGAGTCCTGCGGACGCTCGGCACATCAGACTCATTCAAGGACGTTGTGGAGCTGCTAGCTAATCATTTCACTACCCCAGACTGTGTTACCGTTCCAAGAATTCGCTTTCGCCAGAGACATCAACGTGTCGGTGAGCTTATCCACCAGTATGTTGCTGATTTGAGGCAGCTAGCTAGTGAGTGTTGTTTTGGGCCATTTGAAGACGAGATGGTATGTGACCAATTGGCCGAGCACATGTGCAATGCTGGCCTGCATGCTAGGCTATTAACGGTGCCTAATGACTTGACGTTAGCTAGGGCTGTCGAGATAACTTTCCAGTTGGAGGCTGCAGACAAGCTAGCTTTGGAGCTAAACTGGCGTCAGTCACAGAAGCCACTGGAGCCGCCCGCCTCAGCTAATGTTGTGGACCCTGATAGCAAGGATAGCTTGGATGTAGATTGTTCGGAAGCCAATGCTGTCAGCCGAAGGTCTGCCCTGGGAACCCCCGTTGCAGGGGTGTTGGGTCCAGGACGCACCGCCATAAAGCAAGAGAGTGCCTGGCAAGAGGGAAACAATGCAGTAGATGTGGACGCTTGAATCACTATGCCAGAGCGTGCTGCTTACCTGATCCAGAGAGCCCATGGAAGAAATCATTCCGCCCGCCCCGACAACTATCCACTCAGTGAGTCCCAATACCAACAGGTATACATATTGTGCAGTGAAGTTAGACAGTGTGGAGGTGCCACTGTTACTCGACATGGTGGCGGTGCGGTTCATGCTGAGTTGGGCCATGGTGACAAAGTTTTCCTCACACCACAGGATAAGAAGTAACCCAGCGCCGTTGAATGGCTACGGTGGTAGCAGGCTGTGTACTGTTGGAACTGTTGAGTTGACTGTTGGTTACAAGTTTGAAACGATGATTGACTTCACATTCCAAGTGGCGGCGTGCAGCGATAATATCATGGGGTGTGACCTATTCTACGGACTGGGTTTTGCCATCAAAGACAGTGCTGGGAATGAATGGTCTGGTTGTGGCTGCTGGGGCTGGCGGACTCCAGTGGTCGAAGAGGACGTGGTGTGGGATGAGGAGCTAACGGACACCTTCGCTTTCGACCCGGACCAGTTTTGCTCAGTGTCGGTGCAGGAAAATCTTAATGCCTGCACTCAGGAAGAGGTAGTTGGGGGGACCGAACGTGACAGTGGTGCACCCGTGCTGACGAGCAACACCATGCTAGCCCCGGATGCCTCCGGTACTTGGTCGCAGTTGGGTGAGGGGTCTGCAGTTACAACGGCGACCACTGCAACGTTCTTAGAAGAGGGCAGGGCACGACCGACAAGCATGGAGTTACCGCATGCTCAGCAGCAGCACGTCAGGCCGAGTAAGGTCCCACTTCAGGTTTTGGACTTGGTTCGGGTTCGGGGTGATGAACAACCACGGTGAAGTTGGGCCATACAACAGCCGTTGAAACACTGAGCACACCTGCGGATAGTGGCGAAGTTGGGAGTGGCGTGCTTCTGGTTGTCTGATGGCTCGATGAGGCACACCAACCAGGTGCGGCATGTCCAGGAGGATGCTCCAGGTGGCGAGGCTGGACGGGAGTCGGTGAAGGTGGTTTGGGATCTGGGCTCCAACGTCCAGAAGATCAGCCTTCGCTCTGGGGGCCTGTTGCTTCCAGGGGCGTGTCTCCAGGGGCTGCCCAGGCCCCCACCGCCGGTTCCACCTTTTTCCACCTGAGTGACTGTGCTGTGACAGCTTCTTATGTTTATAGTTTCATTTAATGTTTAATAATAATAATGCATCAGATTTATATAGCGCTTTATCATAGACACTCAAAGACGCTTTACAAGTAGATACATTATTCATTCACTCCAGACAGACAACGGTAGTGGCAAGCTACTACTGTAGCTACAGCTGCTCTGGGGCAGGCTGACGGAAACGTGGCTGCCAATCCGCGCCAACGGCTTTTCCGGCCACCACCAAACATTTATACACATTCATACCCTGTGTTTTGGACACAGGAGGCAAGGTGGGTAAAGTGTCTTGCCCAGGGA
This sequence comes from Pholidichthys leucotaenia, assembly GCA_020510985.1. Taxonomy (NCBI): domain Eukaryota; kingdom Metazoa; phylum Chordata; class Actinopteri; order Cichliformes; family Pholidichthyidae; genus Pholidichthys; species Pholidichthys leucotaenia. The sequence goes on from CM035840.1 coordinate 362,009,550, forward strand.
CACAACGGCAGAATATCTGGGGAGAGTGAGATTCGAACTGCCAACCATCCGGTTATTAGACGACCTGCTCTACCTCCTGAGCCACTGCCGTCCGTGTGCGTTTGGTGTGTTTAGTTTAGGAGCACAGCAAATTTTTAGTTTGGTTAAAGACTTTTAGTTAAATGTAGTGGCAGAATAACCCACTGTGCTGTGCGGGACGTGTAGTAGTCCACCCACTGGTCCTGTTTTAGGTTGTGTTGGTGTGATGTGTTAGGCCTTAGTTTTACATTAATTGGAGTATGATTGGGGTTCTAAATTAGTGTGGGTTCAATTTGAGTGAGTGTTTTTGGACCTTGTGTGTGGGAGGGTTATGGCGTCATTTATTGTGAAGTGCGGTGTGATGACGCCGCCTTCCTGTTGCGCCATCACACCGCCCTATATTAAGGGCCAGCTGCCATAGGCACTTCCTCGTCACTTATCCATCCAAAGCTACTAATGTAGGGCTCATTGTGTTCCCAGCAATCATTAGGAATAGCTTTTGCAGGATGTGACCTCTTATGCCCCTTCAAGTTGATCCAGTATGCCAGCATTAATTTGGTTCTTCTTAATCTTAAGGGCATTTCACCCATCTCTACTTGGATCGCTGATACTGGAGAAGTTTTAAATGCACCACAACATATCCTAAGAACCTTTGTCTGCTCTATGTCCAGTTGGTTCAGGTGACAATCAGAAGCTGACATGAGTGCAATACATCCATAGTCTAGCGTCGCTCTCATTAGTCCTCGATATACCCTCAGCAGAGAGGCCCTAGAGGCCCCCCAGTCCCGTCCTGCCAGGCATCTCAAAATATTATTTGTTTTCTTACATTTTCCTTTAGTTTTTTCAATATGCTGCTTCCAGGTTAGTTTTTCATCAAATAACACACCTAAATACCGAACTACCTTTACTTGCTCTAACTTTTGGCCATAAAGTTTTAAAGAAATTTGTTTGTGACTTTTAGAGAAGCAAATCACTTGCGTCTTTGAGACCAATAATTTAAAAGCCCACCGGTTTGCCCATTGTTCAACTTAGTCTATTGCTGCCTGCATTTTCCTCTGAATGTACTCAAGATTACGTCCCCTTATCCATAAGGCCCCATCATCTGCATACAAGGCCTTCCCTATTCACCTCTCGATTCCCTCAAAAATATCATTAATCATAATATTAAACAGAACAGGGCTACACACGCTGCCTTGGGGAGTACCATTTTCAACTTAATATATTTTAGAGTACTCTGTACCAACTCTTACCTCAATCATTCTATCATACAGGAAATCTAATACCCAGTTGTATAAATTACCTTCAATACCAAATTGATTTAATTTAATCAGCAACCCTTCCTTCCACAGCATGTCATATGCTTTTTCTACATCAAAGAAGACAGCTATCACATTTTCCCTATTTACCTGGGCCTTCCTAATTTCAGATTCTAGGTGTAAAATGGAATCCATAGTATTTATCCCTTTTCAGAACCCACTTTGAAAAGGAGAAAGCCATTCCCTCTCTTCCAAAATGTACAGGCGTGGACAAAAAAGCAAAAACCCACAATAGTCACAGAAATAACTTGAATCTGACAAAAGTGGTAATAAATAAAAATTCTATGAAAATTAACCATTGAAAATCAGACAGTGCTTTTGAATTGTAGTTCAACAGAATTATTAAAAAAAAAACCAAACTCATGAAACAGGCCTGGACAAAAATGATGGTACCTTTAACTTAATATTTTGTTGCACATCCTTTTGAGGCAATCACTGCAATCAAACGATTTCTGTAACTGTCAATGAGACTTCTGCACCTCTCAGCAGGTATTTTGGCCCACTCCTCATCAGCAAACTGCTCCAGTTGTCTCAGGTTTGAAGGGTGCCTTCTCCAGATGGCATGTTTCAGCTCCTTCCACAGATGTTCAATAGCATTTAGATCAGGGCTCATAGAAGGCCACTTTAGAATAGTCCAATGTTTCGCTCTTAGCCATTCTTGGGTGTTTTTAGCTGTGTTTTGGGTCATTATTGACATAACGTTCGGCTCAGGAGACGCACACACACAGGCTCAGAGTAGTTCAAACTGTTTATTAACAACAGGGATGTTTGGGTGCGTGTCTGCGGAATGTTAATGTGTTGGTGGTGGCGTCTGCTTTGGACCCAGAGGCAGGAGACCGTTCAGCCGGCAACCTTGTTGGGACAGATGACTGGCGCTTCAAGGATGGAAGCCCGGGAGACAGCCACCTGCAGGGCTCGGTGCAGCAGCGAGGAGAGACGAGGGACGGGATTGTCCGCCGCCGAGGAATCCACCTGTGCACAGGGGAGCAGACTGGAGAGATGAGGTAAGGGATCTTCTTACCGGTGACGAGGATGCTGAAGAGAATGTGGTAGAAGCCCATGGAAGGGAAATGAAGTCTACGGCTTCAGGCCGAAGCTCAGGGCGAGGCGGCTTTTATCCCTCGCCGCTGACGAGTAGCAGGTGCGTGAGCAGGTGGCGCCGCTGATGAATGGCGCGGCGTGACAGTACTCCCCCCTCTAGCAGCGCCTCCTGGCGATGGCTTATCCGGGTGCGCTCGGTGGAAGTCCGCGATGAGCGATGGGTCCAACACAAACGACGGGGGCACCCACTGTCGATGCTCGGGCCCATAGCCCTCCCAGTCCACCAAGTATTGCAACCCACGACCCCGGCGCCGGGAGTCCAGGATGGAGGAGGCGGACCAGGCCGGATGGCCACCAATCATCCGGGGCGCGGGTTGCGCTGCAGGAGGAGGGCAAAGGGGGTCAGAGACTGCCAGTTTCACCTTCGACACGTGGAAAGTAGGATGAATGCGGAGGGAGGGGGGAATAGCCTCGCGCACAGCCACCGGGTTGATGATCCGGGTGATGGGATAGGGACCCATGAAGCGCTGTGCCAGCTTTCTCCTCTCGCCTTTTAGAGTGACGTCCTGGGTGGAAATGTAAACAAGCTGCCCAACTCTGTACGCCAGGGCAGGTCTTCTACGCCGGTCCGCCACAGTCCTGTTGCGCTCCGCTGTGCATAATAGCGCATGGCGCGCGGCAGTCCAGGTGGAGCGGAACTGCCTGAGATGGGCCCTAACTGACGGGACAGTTACTTCACTCTCCTGCTCCGGAAACAGCGGGGGGTCGCAACCCAGGGACGCCTTGAAGGGGGACATCCCTGTTGCAGAAGAGCGAGCGGCGTTGTGGGCATATTCAACCCAGGCAAGATGGTTGCTCCAGGACGTGGGTTTGGATCTGGACACACAGCGGAGCGCAGCCTCCAGCTCCTGGTTGGTCCTCTCACACTGCCTGTTGGATTGGGGGTGATTGCCGGAGGAGAGGCTCACCTTGGCTCCGATGGCATTGCAGAAAGACCTCCAAACCTCGGATGAAAACTGGGGGCCCCGGTCCAAGACCACGTCCACCGGAATCCCGTGCAGCCTGACCACGTGTTGGACGAGGAGGTCCGCCGTCTCCAGGGCAGTAGGGAGGCCTCGCAGGGGGACGAAGTGCACGGCCTTGGAGAAGCGGTCCACGATGGTCAGGATGGTGTCATAGGAGTTGGAGACAGGGAGTCCGGTGACGAAATCCAACGCGATGTGCGACCAGGGCCTGCCAGGGACGGGCAGGGGCTGGAGCAGACCCGCTGGAGGGGCATTTCCCGACTTGCAGGTGGCACAGATTGGGCAAGCCCGGGCGTAGCGGGCTGCATCCCTCCGCAGGCCTGGCCACCAAAAGGACCATTGGAGGAGATCTATCATCCGGGAGGTGCCAGGGTGACAGGTGAGCTTGGAGGTGTGGAGCCAGTGGATGACCTCTCCTCGGACCGCGGATGGCACGAACAGCCTCCCCTCCGGTCCGCCGCCAGGGTCAGGTTCCACCTCCTGTGCCTTCCGGATCTTGCTCTCGATGTCCCACGAGATGGCTCCCACGACGCACAACCTGGGCAGGATGGAGTGGGGCGCCTCCTCCGACTCCACGGGGGCGAACTGCATGGAGAGAGCGTCAGGCAGGACGTTCCTAGAGCCAGGCCTGAAGGTGATGGAAAATTGGAACCTGGCGAAGAACAGGGACCAGCGCGCCTGGCGGGCGTTCAGGCGCTTGGCAGATCGTAAGTATTCCAAGTTCTTGTGGTCCGTGAGGACCACAAACGGCAGGTTTGCCCCCTCTAACCAGTGGCGCCACTCCTGCAGGGCGAGCTTGATGGCCAAGAGCTCTCTGTCCCCCACATCGTAGTTTCTCTCCGCCGGGGACAAGCGCCGGGAGAAGAAGGCGCACGGTCGTTTGGCGCCATCGTCCGGTGACCGCTGGGACAGCACTGCTCCCACTCCCGTGTCCGAAGCGTCTACCTCTACGATGCACTGCACCGCGGGGTCGACCTGGCGAAGGACCCGGGAGGAGGAGAATTCCGCCTTCAGCGCCTCAAAGGCGGCAGCGACCTCTTCGGTCCACCGGAACGGGACCTTCGGGGACGTGAGGCGGGTCAGTGGTCCAACGATGGCACTGAAATTGGGGACAAAGCGGCGGTAGAAATTGGCGAAGCCAACAAATTGCTGCACCTGTTTCCGGGATGCAGGTGTGGGCCATTCCACCACCGCCTTTACCTTCTCTGGGTCGGGGAGCACCTTATCGTGGGTGATGATGAACCCCAGGAAGGACGTACTCCTGGCGTAAAATTCACACTTTTCTGCCTTAACGTACAGACGATTCTCCAGCAGCCTTTGGAGGACCCGCCTCACGTGGACCTGGTGCTCATCCCTGGACTTGGAGAAGATGAGAATATCGTCCAGGTAGACGAACACGAAAAGGCCAATGAAGTCCCGGAGGACGTCATTAATGAGGCGCTGGAAGACTGCAGGAGCGTTGGTCAACCTGAACGGCATCACCAGGTATTCAAAGTGGCCGTTCGGGGTACGGAAGGCCGTTTTCCACTCATCTCCCTCCCGGATCCGGACGAGGTGGTAAGCGCTGCGTAGGTCCAGCTTGGTGAACCAGGTCGCCCCCTGGAGGGAGTGGAAAGCAGTGTCCATGAGAGGCAGGGTGTAACGGTCCTTCTCCATGATATTATTGAGGGCCCGGTAGTCGATACAAGGGTGGAGGGACCCATCCTTCTTTCCCACGAAGAAGAACCCTGCCCCCACGGGTGACGATGATGGGCGGATTATCCCAGCACTTAATGACTCCTTCAGGTAGGCGTTCATCGTCTCCTTCTCCGGCGCAGACAGGCTGTAAAGGCGACCAGAAGGTAAGGGAGCCCCCTGGCAGAGGTTGATGGCGCAGTCATAGGGCCGATGAGGGGGGAGAGACATAGCTTTCGCTTTGCTGAACACCATACCCAGGTCGTGAAATTCTGGGGGCACCAGAGACAGGTCCGGGGGTGCAGCGTCCGTCGCAGGGGGAGGAGCGGACGGAGAGCAGGCAGCGGACTGAAGGCAGGTGCCCATACAGAACGTACTCCATGCCGATATCCCAGCTGATTTCCAATCCAGGACCGGATTGTGAAGGCGGAGCCAGGGATACCCCAGGATGACGGGCGACACAGAGTTGGGAAGGACGTAAAAGGTCATCTCCTCCCGGTGGTTTCCCGAGATGATGACCGGTAGGGGGACAGTTTGATGTGTCACTCTCCCAAGGGTGGCACGGGAGAGGTGGACTAGGGAGATGGGAGTGTTGAGTGCCTGGCAGCGGATGCCCAATCGGGTTGCCAGGCTTTGTGAAATGAAGCTGCCTTCTGCGCCCGAATCCACCAGTGCGTGGGTGAGGTGCCCAGTGGGGTTATGGCAGAAACGGATGGGCAGCTTCAATTGGGTGAGTGATCCTAACCGATTGACGTCCGCGAGGCTTCCAACAGTGACTCGCGGACCCCACCGACTGGCTTTCCGTGGACAACGCTCCACGGTGTGTTGGTCGCCTCCGCAATACATGCAGAGGCCCAACTCACGGCGGCGTTGTTTCTCCACAGGGGAAAGTTTAGTCCAGCCCGTCACCATCGGCTCCGACTCCTCGGGGCACGATGCTGGCGGCGCCACCAGGGGGCGAGCTTGGAACAGGTGCGGCGAGGCTCCACGAGGGCGAGAAGAAGAAAACCTCCGCCCCGAGGAGCGCTCGCGCAGCCTGTTATCCAAACTTACCGCTAAGGACGTCAGCTCCGCTAGCGTCCCAGGGATATCCCGACCAGCCAGTTCATCCCTCAGATCACTATTGAGGCTGCGGAGGAACAGGCCACAGAGGGAGCGTTCCTCCCAGCCCAAATTGTCACGCCGGCGCGGCGTGACAATTATCCTGTTGCAAGACCCATGACCTGCGACTGAGACCAAGCTGTCTGACACTGGGCAGCACATTTCTCTCTAGAATACCTTGATAGTCTTGAGATTTCATTGTACCCTGCACAGATTCAAGACACCCTGTGCCCGATGCTGCAAAGCAGCTCCACAACACAACAGAACCTCCTCCATGTTTCACAGTAGGGACAGTGTTCTTTTCTTGGTATGCTTCATTTTTGCGTCTGTGAACATAGAGCTGATGTGCCTTGCCAAAAAGTTCCAGTTTTTTCTCGTCTGTCCATAGGACATTCTCCCAGAAGCTTTGTGGCTTGTCAACATGCAGTCTGGCAAATTCTAGTCTGGCTTTTTTATGATTTGTTTTCAACAGTGGTGTCCTCCTTGGTCGTCTCCCATGAAGTCCACTTTGGCTCAAACAATGACGGATGGTGCGATCTGACACTGATGTACCTTGACCTTGGAGTTCACCATGAATCTGTATAGAGGTTGTTCTGGGCTCTTTTGTTACCATTCGTATTATCATCTCCTCCTGCAGCCACGTCCAGGGAGGTTGGCCACAGTCCTGTGGATCTTAAATTTCTGAATAATATGTGCAACTGTAGTCACAGGAACATCAAGCTGCTTGGAGATGGTCTCAAAAGCCTTTACCTTTAACATGCTTGTCTATAATTTTCTTTCTAATCTCCTGAGACAACTTTCTCCTTTGCTTCCTCTGGTCCATGTTTAGTGTGGTACACACCATGTCACCAAACAGCACAGTGAGTACTTGTCACCCTTTAAATAGGCCGACTGACTGATTACAAGTTTGTAGACGCCTGTGATGTTAATTAGAGGACACATCTTGGTTGAACATGTCCCTATGGTCACATTATTTTCAATCTTTTCTAGGGGTACCATCATTTTTGTCCAGGCCTGTTTCATAAGTTTGTTTTTTAAAATAATTCTGTTGAACCACAATTCAAAAGCATTGTCTGATTTTCATTGGTTAATTTTCATAGAATTTTTATTTATTCCCACTTTTGTCAGATTCAAGTTATTTCTGTGACTATTGTGGGGTTTTGTCCACATCTGTAATTCAACCTTTCAGTCACCATTTGTTCCATTGTTTTCCCTAACTGTGAGGTAAGAACTATTGGCCTATAATTATTGGGATCTGATGACTCGTTCCCTGGCTTTAACACTGGTACTATAACCAATTGTTTCCATGCCCTAGGAATCTTCCCAGTTTCCCAAACTTTATTAAACAGCTTTAATATTGTTTGAAGTGCACTGTCCTCCATGCACGACATCGTATAACATACGCCATCCTTCCCTGGTGAAGACTGCTTCGATTTCAGAATAGCCCTTTTCAATTCCGATAGAGTGAATGGCAAATCTATCATGCCCCTTGAAGTATTCTTCCTTATATTCACATGTGGGTGTTTGGATAAAGTGCTTTCCCTGTTTTGTCTAATTGTGTTTAGTAGGTTTTCTGAACTATGAATCTTCACTAAAGTTTGTGCCAAAAGCTCTGCTTTGTTTATACTAGTAATAGCTATTTCCCCATTAATATCAGTCATTTTCTTAATCATTCCCCAAATATCTGATAGCTGTGTTTCTCTTCCTATAGTATTACAATACTGTCTCCAACATAAACGCTTAGCTGTTTTAATTGTTTTCTGGACAATTGCCTGACACCATTTGTACTCAATCACTGCTTCCAAAGTATGATGCTTTTTCACTTGTCTGAATGCCCTGTTTCTACTTTTAATAGCTTTATTACAATTATCATCCCACCAAGGAAGATTCTTTCATTGTCTATAACCTGTACTTTTTGGTATTGTTTGATCTGCAGACTCGATTATAGTCGCACTCAGTGCAGTCATGTAGGCAGGACCTAGTTGTAGAAATACAGTCCTCAATTTACAACCTCTAAAGGCCAGCCAGTAAGCTTTCTTTGGGTTCCAGCCCATGTTGGAATAGAGGATAATGAGGATGTGGACTTATTAGCAAAACAATCATTGAAATTTGAAGCAGTGGATCTGGAGATCTCACTCAGTAAGGCAGAAGGCAAATCAATAATTAACAAGTATATAGTGTAAAAGTGGCAAGAATACTGGGACTTAATAGATACAGGAAGATATCTTTATGACATTCAAAAACAGGTAGTCTCTGGAATGGGAGTTGGCAGAAACAGGAAAGAGGAGATACTCATCACCCAATTAAGAATAAGACATACTACTTTGACCCAGACGCTACATAGAATAGGTAAACACCCAACTGGCAGCTGTGCACATTGTGGTTCTCCGGAAACAGTTCAGCACGTTTTGTTAGAATGTCAGGGATACCAGGAACAAAGGAAACATCTGATTGCAGTAATGGAAAGGGCTAATTTAAGTTTTGGTTTGGAAAACATACATATTAGGAACCTCAGTCAAAGAAAAATATGTAGCTCTACTTAGATATTTAAGTGCAACTGGATTAATCAAAAGAATTTAGTTTTTGTTTTGTTTTTTCCCCCCTGCCATTCTCTTGTCCACGCTCCAACCCGGTGGGTGGTGATGGTGCACCTGCGGGCTGGTTGCTGGCTGGCAATCAGATCTAGAAGAAGAAGAGTGATATAAGCAGTGACGCGGGTGACAACAACAAAACCTGGATGAATCCCGAATCTTGGTCAAAGCGTCACAAAGCTATGAGGAAGACGTCATCACAAAGCCACAAAGCTATGAGGATTACGTCAGAAAGCTATGAGGATTACGTCACAAAGCTATGAGGAAATCTTCACAAAGCTATGAGGAAAATGTCACAGAGCGATAAGAGGAAAACGTCACAAAGCTATGAGCAAGAAGTCACAAAGCTATGAGGAAAATGTCACAAAGCTATGAGGAAAACATAATCAAGTCAATGGCGGAAATGATTTAGAGTGAGCAGACAAATTAGCAAAAAGTGCTCTTGGAAAAGACATAACTATACCATTGTCTCTTGGAAAAGGTGAAGGGAAAGCAGTAATCAAGAAAAAAGGAACTGAGCTATGGCAAAAAAGATGGGATGAAGATCATAAAGGTAGATCGTATTACAAAATACAAAAATCTATTGCAATAAAGAATTTCATAACAACCAATAGGAGGGAAGACGTAGAGAATGGGATTTAACTGGGATTCTGGGAACAGATGGAAATGGAGAGGCAATAAGAATCACGAGAAGGGCTCTTTTCTCTTTTTTAAATAACACAGGATTACGTCATAGAATTTAGAGGTTGGGCTCAGATGACATAATGTTACACACTCTTGTACAGTAGGTGGCGGTATGCACCTTTCAGTTGTTTGCTATCCGCCAGTAACCAAGAGAAGAAGAAGAAGAAGAAGAAGAAGAAGAAGAAATACGTGGCGGTAATGCACTTGTAAGCTGGTTGCCAACCGCCAATCAAACCTAAAAGAAGAAGAAGACACTTCCTCTTGTGCCGGATGACCTGCTGGGTGCATACTGTGTACTGTGTGTTCTCTATTTAATAAAGCAGTGTTCAACGCTACATCTCTGTCAGCCTCGTTCATCACCAGGTTTGTGGACATAACAGATATGCCATTAAACTTTTGTCAGTTTCAAGTTATTTCAAAGACAGTTTTTTATTGGAAGGAAACCAACAATAAGCTTCATAAAAAATACGTAAGTTTCATAATAAAAGAACTGAGACACAATACAAAATAGATCATTTAAATAACAGTGAAATACAAAAAACAACTAAAAACACAAAGCAAAGATTATGGAAGTTAGGTTATTTCACACCTCAGACAGAGACAATGAATACACATGGGAGAACAATGCCCAAGAGGGTGAGACGGGGTTGAATGAAGTGCAGTGTAAATATCATGCTGTGTATGAGGAAGTGCCTTGAAGCTGGTGAAGGTGACTTGAATTAGAGAGAGGAGTGCTTGCTGTAACCAGTCAGTCCATTCTGAGCTTGTGAGATGTGAGTGTGTAATAAATCATCTGCAATGAATCTGCCTCTTCATTTACACACTCCACACTGGTGACCCAAGACGTATTATGGAACACGAGGCGAGAACCCCAGAGCCCCGGCCTGGTCGGGAAGCCCCAGAGACGCAGCAGCCATTCCACAGACAGCCAGGACTGGAACCCCCAGCAACGCGTGTGCAGTTTCAGTCAAGCTACCGGATTTCTGGCAGCGCAACCCGCGCTCTTGGTTCCACCACACCAAGGCCCAGTTCGCCCTCTGGGGAGTAATGGCAGACGACACCAAGTTCTACCATGTGGTAGCAGCGCTGGACTCCCGCACAGCCCAGCAGGTAGCGAGCCTGCTCGATCAGCCACCAGCCAGCAACAAATATGAGGCGCTCAAGGCTGCGCTCACCCGGCGCTACACGCTCTGGGAATGTGAGAGAGCGGAGAGGCTCCTGGCGCGGACCGAGTTAGGAGATGGGTCGGCCATAGACCTGATGGAGAAGATGCTGGCGTTAATGGGCACGGACAACGGGCACTTTCTGTTTGCCCACCTTTTCCTCCGGAACCTTCCAACAATGGCGAGAGCGGTTCTGGCCAATTCGCCATTGCTGGCCACGCGTGACTACTGTGTGCTAGCCCAGGAGGCGGACAGGATCATCTTCACCACCAGGGCGATCACAGTCAACGCGGCAGCGGCAGAGCCCACCGAGACGACCAGAGGAGGCGAGGAGCCACCGACGGTAGCAGCAGCGGGGGCCAAGGAGCGCCAGAGAGACACGCTCTGTTTCTACCACCGCCGCTTCGGAGAGAACGCACGCAGATGTGCGCCACTGTGCCAATTCAAGCGCTCGGGAAAACGCCAAGGCCAGCGGTCAGTAGCAGCTGCGACCCTCGGTGAAGAGAACAAGCTGCTCTACTTGACGGACGCGCGCTCGGGGAGGCGTTTCCTCGTGGACACCGGAGCCCAGAAGAGCTTCATCCTGCCGACCTACGCCAACCGGCTGGCAGGACCTAGCGGCCCTGTGATGTTGGCAGCAAACGGCTTGGAAATTAAGACCTTTGGTGAGAGGACACTGATCTTATCTCTACACGGCCGTACATACGAGTGGACTTTTGTCGTAGCAGCACTGAATTACCATATCCTGGGGGCTGATTTTCTGTGTGCACATGGTTTACTGGTTGATGTTGTTAACAGGCGCCTGGTTAATGCACTGTCCTTTGACTCTCTCCCCTGTATAGCTCGAGTGACCCAGCCAACAGCACAGGCCAACGTCACAGCTCCAGGCGGTAAGTTCCACGCACTGCTCACTCAGTTCCCAGCACTCACGGTCCCGATGTTTTTGGCGGCCATCGCTAAACACGGGGTGGAGCACTTCATCACCACCACTGGGCCACCCGTTTTTGCAAGACCCCGGCACTTGGACGCAGCTAAACTGGCCATAGCGTGCGAGGAGTTCGCCAACCTGGAAAGGTTGGGCATCATCAGGTGTTCGAACAGCCCATGGGCATCCCCGCTACACATGGTTCCTAAGGCTGAGGGATCGTGGTGACCGTGCGGGGATTTCCGCAGGTTGAACAACGCCACAGCACACGACCGCTACCCGATTCCCCACATACAGGATTTTTCCGTCCACCTCGCCGGAGCACGCATTTTTTCCAAAATAGATCTGGTCCGCGGTTACCATCAAGTCCCAGTGCGCACTGAGGACATACCCAAAACAGCAGTAATAACTCTGTTTGGTTTATTCGAGTTCCTGCACATGCCATTCGGGTTAAAAGGCACGGCACAGACGTTCCAGCGCATGATGGATGCAGTGCTGTGCGATCTCCTGTTCGTGTTCATCTACCTGGACAATATCCTGGTAGCCAGTGCGTCCGAAGACGAACACGAAACCCACCTCACGATGGTTTTCTGGAGGTTGGAGGAGCACGGGTTAATAATCAGCCCGGCAAAATGCCAGTTCGGCGTGACGCAGATTGATTTTTTGGGGCACCGCGTCTCTCTGGAAGGAGCGATCCCGCTGCCTGGCAAAGTGCGCGCCGTGGTGGATTTTCACCGGCCTCAGACGGTCAGGGCGCTGCAGGAAGTTTTGGAGATGGTGAATTTTTATAATCGTTTCCTTCCCCGCGTAGCGTAGCTCATGCAACCATTGTACACTGCGCTCAAGAGACAGAAATGGACCCCGGAGCGAGAGCGGGCGTTCTCGGAGGTTAAAGCAGCCCTGGTAAACGCCGCACTGCTGGCGCATCCGGACCCGGCGGCCCGGATAGCGCTCACCACCGACGCTTCAGACGTAGCCTTAGGGGCTGTCATAGAGCAGCGCGTCGCCGGGGCTTGGCAGCCGCTCGCTTTTTTCAGCAGAACTTTGCACGACAGCAAACGTAAATACAGCGCGTTCGACAGGGAGTTGCTGGCTCTCCACCTGGCCATGCGCCACTTCCAGTTCTGGCTGGAAGGGCGCAGCTTCACCGCCTTCGTGGATCACAAGTCACTAACGTTCGCGATGGCCAAGGTTTTGGAACCGTGGTCGGGCCGGCAGCAGAGACAGCTGGCTACGATCTCAGAGTTTACTACCGATATTCAGCATGTGTCGGGTAAACTGAATGTGGTGGCGGACTGCCTCTTGTGCGCCGTGGTGGCCCTGGTCTACGTGGGGATAGATTATGCAGCCATGGCCGCGGAGCAGATTAGCGATGCAGACGTGCGCGTGCTCCAGTCTGGACCAACAGGGTTAAGGCTGGAGAGCAGGGTGCTACAAGATGGCATGCCCCTCCTAATCTGCGATGTCTCCACGGGACACCCGCATCCGGTGGTCCCGGTCGCGTGGCGCCGCCGCATGTTTGAGTCGGTTCACACTCTGGCGCACCCAGGAGTGCGCGCGTCAGTCAAAATGGTGGGAGAGAGGTTTGTGTGGCCGAGCCTATGCAAACAAGTAAAAGAGTGGGCTGCAGCCTGTGTGGCGTGCCAACGAGCCAAGGTACACAGACACACGAAGGCTCCCTTGGAGCCTTTTCGGGTACCGGCTAAGAGGTTCGACCACGTTCACGTGGACCTCGTGGGCCCCCTCCCGCCATCACAGGGGTGCACGCACCTCCTGACAGTGGTGGACCGCACCACGCGCTGGCCAGAAGCAGTCCCGCTGGTGGCAACCACGTCCGCAGACGTAGCATGCGCTTTTTTACCAGCATGGGTGGCGCGTTTTGGAGTCCCATCGGACATTACGTCCGACAGGGGCCCTCAATTTGTTTCTGAACTCTGGTCCGCGATGGCCCGCAGCCTGGGTGTTACAATTCACCGCACAATCGCGTACAACCCACAGGCCAACGGGTTATGCAAGCGTTTTCATTGATCACTGAAAGCAGCACTCAGGGCTTCACTGACGGATGCAAATTGGGTGGACAGGTTGCTGTGGGTTTTATTGGGGTTGCGCTCTGCGCCTAAAGAGGATCTGGAAGCTTCCCCGGCAGAGCTGGTTTTTGCGCAGCCCCTACGGCTGCCTGGGGAATTTCTGCCAGATAATCCTGCGCCGGACAGCTGCCCGTCTCAGCTTTTGCAGCGTAGCGCGAACACAGGCACACTGCCGGGCCCTGCCCACCACTGTTTTCTGCGTGTTTTCATGCCTAAAACTTTGAAGAACGCGGAGTTCGTGTTCGTCAGACACGACGCACACCGCCCTCCATTGCGCCCACCCTATGATGGACCGTTCAGAGTGTTGGAAACAGGGGATAAGCATTTTGTGCTAGACTTGGGGGGTAGATGGGAGAAAATTGGCATAGACAGACCTAAACCCGCCTTTGTAGCAGCGGACGAGCAGGTGCTGTTGGCTAAGGCCCCTCGGCGTGGAAGACCCCCACGGAGAGCTCCCCAGGGAAGTGATGCAACAGAGCAGCCACACGGACAGGGCGAAGTTTCCGCCCCCCACCCCCTCGCCACGGCCCACCCGCAGTCAGACTCACTCCCAGCAGCCCCCCACCGGCACAGCAGCGCCACGGAGGCAGTAAACCCCAGTTACAGCAGATTTGGGAGGAGACTGAAGCCGAAACAGCATGTGGACTGATATTCTATTGTTCTATCTAAGATGCTGGGGGGGGGGCGGTATGGAAGTTAGGTTATTTCGCACCTCAGACAGAGATGAATACACATGGGAGAACAATTTCCAAGAGGGTGAGAGGGGGTTGAATGAAGTGTAGTGTAAATATCATGCTATGTATGAGGAAGTGCCTTGAAGCTGGTGAAGGTGACTTGAATTAGAGAGAGGAGTGCTTGCTGTAACCAGTCAGTCCATTGTGAGATGTGAGTGTGTAATAAATCGTCTGCAATGAATCTGCCTCTTCATTTACGCACTCCACAAGATCATTGAAACAGTTAAGAATCAGATGGTGGTATTTTTATTAAAAGGTTACAAAAATGATGTGAATTCATGAAGAAAGTCACAAATTTGTAAGAAAATTTGATGTTTTTTTAAGGTGCCCATTCATTTAAACTTAAACACGTAGACAAAATTGTTGGTACCCCTCTGTTAATGAAAGAAAAACCCACAATGGTCACAGAAATAACTTGAATCTGACAAAAGTGGTAATAAATAAAAATTCTATGAAAATTAACAAATGAAAATCAGACAATGCTTTTGAATTGTGGTTCAACAGAATTATTTTAAAAAACAAACTCATGAAACAGGCCTGGACAAAAATGATGGTACCCTTAACTTAATATTTTGTTGAACAACCGTTTGAGGCATTCACTGCAATCAAACAATTTCTGTAACTGTCAGTGAGACTTCTGCACCTCTCAGCAGGTATTTTGGCCCACTCCTCATGAGCAAACTGCTCCAGTTGTCTCAGGTTTGAAGGGTGCCTTCTCCAGACGGCATGTTTCAGCTCCTTCCACAGATGTTCAATAGCATTTAGATCAGGGCTCATAGAAGGCCACTTTAGAATAGTCCAATGTTTCACTCTTAGCCATTCTTAGGTGTTTTTAGCTGTGTGTTTTGAGTCATTATCCTGTTGCAAGACCCATGACCTGCGACTGAGACCAAGCTGTCTGACACTGGGCAGCACATTTCTCTCTAGAATACCTTGATATTCTTGAGATTTCATTGTACCCTGCACAGATTCAAGACACCCTGTGCCAGATGCAGCAAAGCAGCCCCAGAACATAACATAAACTCCTCAATGTTTCACAGTAGGGACAGTGTTCTTCTCTTGGTATGCTTCATTTTTGCGTCTGTGAATGTAGAGCTGATGTGCCTTGCCAAAAAGTTCCATTTTTTTCTCGTCTGTCCATAGGACATTCTCCCAGAAGCTTTGTGGCTTGTCAACATGCAGTTTGGCAAATTCCAATCTGTTTTTTTATGATTTGTTTTCGACAACGGTGTCCTCCTTGGTCGTCTCCCATGAAGTCCACTTTGGCTCAAACAATGATGGATGGTGCAATCTGACACTGATGTACCTTGACCTTGGAGTTCACCATGAATGTGTTTAGAGGTTGTTCTGGGCTCTTTTGTTACTATTCGTATATCCGTCTCCTCCTGCAGCCACGTCCAGGGAGGTTGGCTATAGTCCCGTGGATCTTAAATTTCTGAATAATATGTGTAACTGTAGTCATGGGAACATCAAGCTACTTGGAGATGGTCTTATAGCCTCTACCGTTAACATGCTTGTGCTTAAAATTTTATTTCTAGTCTCCTGAGACACCTCTCTCCTTTGCTTCCTCTGGTCCATGTTTAGTGTGGTACACACCATGTCACCAAACAGCACAGTGAGTACTTGTCACCCTTTAAATAGGCCGACTGACTGATTACAAGTTTGTAGACACCTGTGATGTTAATTAGAGGGCACATCTTGGTTGAACATGTCCCTATGGTCACATTATTACCTTCGCCAGGAGGTTATGTTTTTGTCCGGGTTTGTCTGTCTGTTTGTTTGTCTGTCTGTTTGTCTGTTTGTTTGTCTGTCTGTTGGTTAGCAAGATAACTCAAAAGTTTTGGATGGATTTCGATGAAACTTTCAGGCCTTGTTGGAAATGGTACAAGGAAGAAATGATTAAATTTTGGGGATGATCCGGATCACCATCTGGATACAGGAATTTTTTAAAGGATTCTTTATTGTAACAATAATAGGTATCATGATCATCATCGTAACTACAATAATAGGTATCATCATCATCGTGATGATGATATGATGACTATGATGACTATGATGATGATGATACCTATTATTGTTACTACGATGATGATGATACCTATTATTGTTGTAACTATGATGGTGATGATGATGATGATACCTATTATTGTAACTATGATGACAATGCTCAGATGATAATGCGCAGACCTCCGCCGAGTGCTTTTCTAGTTACTGTTGACATGGTAACAGTAACTTTCTACAGGCATGCAGAAATGCTTGCTTACACTTGCTTTCTATGGGCATGCACTGGTATGCATGGGCATGCACAGGTATGGGAATGTTTGATGGAATAATGATCCTTACTCTTCGTGAAAACGGGGATAGCTTCAACCTCTTCAGTTGGCAGCAGCAGTGAGATCCAGGAATAGTGATTAGCAAGAGAATCTTCACTAACTGAATGTGGCTAGCTTAGCCTGCCTGGAGTTTTCCTGGAGTCAACCTGCTGCTATTCTGAGTGTGGCTGAGTGTGGCTGGCTTCGCCTCCCTGGACTCAACCTGCTGCTGCTCTGAGTGTGGCTAGCGTAAGAGGTAATTTTGGAAAACAGGCAGCTCTTTACTTGAGAAGTAATTTTCATGATTATTCAAACTGATTAGTTTAAATGTTATACTTAAACATTTTAATGAATAATTTAGTTGGATTATCCAGTTTTTGCTCTTTCGTGGTGTTAGTCTGGCAAGAGAAAGTACACAGAATGGAAAAGGCTTTTATTATGAAGGAGGAGTGACGGAAGTAAAGTGGGGGGATGTTTTTGTAAATAGAATGTTGGGTGCAGCTATGGCTAGATATTAAAATTATGGGAAGAGCTCAAATGGTCTTGTTCTTGTGGCAGAAGGACTAACCTTTGTTAGAAAAATACCCGATTCTTTGATTGAAAGATCCAAGAACAAACTGGAGATTTCTTCAATTTAAAGGATGGTACATTTATTTAGAAGTCACATGTAAAGCAAGCAGCGCTGGACCAGTTTGACGCTGTCCCCTCGAGAACGTCGTCAGACTGCCCTGACTTCCGGGTGTGGGTTACATTCATCTTCTCGGGGGTGGGGCAACCCAGTACAATAGGATGGACTTATACGCAACTATCTTATTGGCTAATCTACCTATGGCGGGAACAGGCCATCCACTTTCTCCAGAGCCCTGTGTGGTCCTTCCTGGCTCCCTTCTCCTTCCAAGCCTGTTTTTCTGTTGGGGCTGCAGCTTCCTGTATTTCCTTGATGTTATGTATATTCAACTCTCTGTGCGGTCTATCGGCTGCCCTCTGATTCATCTGTTTCCTTGCATCATACCCTGCCACTGCCTTAGCTGCTACGTCTGCTGCGTTGTTTCCTCTCGCTATTCTGCCATTTCCTCTTTGGTGCCCTCTGCACTTGACAATTGCTACCTGTTTGGGTTCCAATAGTGCATAGTATAAGTCCAACAATTGGTCCAGGTGTTTTACTGGTGTGCCAGCTGAGGTCACAAACCCTTTCCTTCTCCAGTGGCACATGTCCACGTGTACAGCTTGTACTGCGTATGCTGAGTCTGTATATATTGTTGCAGTTTTCCCTTCTGCTAACCTACATGCTTCTACCAATGCCACCAATTCTGCCATTTGTGCTGATGCTGGTTGTGGGATGATCTGTGCCTGCTTCGTTTCCAGGCCCTCCGGGGTTTCTTGTATTACTGCAAACGAGGCTATCAGATTGCCTGCCTGTGTATGATGGCTATGGCCGTCACAAAATAAAACCATCTCAGCACTCTCTAGTGGTTCAGCCTGTACGTTATCATGTAGTTTCATTTCTCTTTTTGCTTCAGCAGCACAATCATGGTCTTGTATGGTGTCTATCTGTGACGCCATGTTTACTCCTGAGCTGGTGAAATGTATATGTGGTTTATCAAGCAGCTGCTGTAATCCTTGAGCCCTGTGTGCTGATAACATGAATGCATTTGAGTCAAGAAGGGCCTTAACTCCATGTGTTGTGTGAATAATGGTTTGATTACCCATTGTCAGGTGTGATGTCTTTTCCACAGCTTTTCCTATAGCAGCCACATGTTTCACGCAGGCCGGATGACCTATTTCGACATTATCCAATTTGCTACTGTAGTACATTAGTACTTTTCTATCCGTGCTCGTCCCACTCTCCCCCTTTTGAAACAGAACGGCATTAACAAAGCCGTTCTTTTCATCCACATCCAGATGGAAGGGTCTGGAGTAATCAAGTGCATGTAGAGAGCATGCCGAGGAAAGAGCAGTTTTTAGTTCAATAAAGGCCCGGTCTGCTTCTAATGTCCATTCCAGGGGAGCGTTGTAGTTTCTGTATCCTGCGTGAGTGATTAGTGCCCTTAGGGGCGCCACTGATCCCGTAAAGTCAGGTATAAAGTTCTTGCTGTATGTGACCAGCCCCAGAAATTGCATCATTGCCTTTACAGTCATGGGTTTGGAGTGGTTAAGGATGTCAGTTTTATGTGCAGCAGTCATACTGCTCCCGGAATTGCCAATCACCCGGCCCAGAAAGGTAACCTTTGGTCGCCCAATTTGTAATTTGGATTTGGACACCTTGAACCCACATGCAGCCAAATGATTCAGTACTGTGGCAGTCGCGGTCATAATTGATTCAGAGTCTGGGGCTGCTATCAGAATATCATCTACATATTGTAAGAGTGTGACCCCTTCTGGCAGTGCAAGCGACTGTAGCTGTTGTCTTAGGACATGATTAAAAATGGATGGTGAGTCAACAAAACCCTGTGGCAGCCGGTTGTATGTGTATTGCGCACCGTCGTAGGAGAAGGCAAACAATTGCTGTGAATCCGGATGAAGTGGTACACAGAAAAAGGCATTTGCCAGGTCAATGCAAGAGAAGAAGTTATGGCTCGGTGAGATTGCATTTAGCATTGTGTATGGGTTAGGTGTGTCGTAGAGAGTGGGTATTACCATTTTATTAATAGGCCTAAGGTCCTGAATCATGCGGTAATCTGTTTTCCCTGGCTTGGGGACCGGGTTAATCGGGGTATTCCATGGGGACTTAGTGGGAACCAGAACCCCCGATTGGATTAGTCCATCAATGGTTCCCCTGATTCCTTTTATTTGATCCAGTCGAAGGGGGTATTGGGCACGGTATATAGGCACAGTGTTAGGCTTTAGAGGGATTAAGACAGGGGGGATGTTAAGTAGGCCCACGTCCGTGGAGCCTTGAGACCACAATGTGTCAGGGAGACTGTCTAACAATGACTGTGAATGTGGGTGGTCTGTATTCTCTCTACCGTGTGTGCGCGTGAGGAATCTTTTTTCAAGCTGCACAGTCATAGTGGACCGTTGTGCGATTCTATACATTTTTAAGGAAGGAGAATATTGTAGACTCTTGTTCTGCATGGGTAACCAATCAGTTGTTGTTATGCCCCTCTTTATCATTGGGCCCAGGTTTTTTGCTTCCCCACCATCCATTATCTTCAGAGTCACATGGGGTGCAGATGTGGCAGTCAGTGCATATAAGGGTTGTAATGAGTCAGGTACAGTGACTGCCGCCGCCACGCCTTCCTTTCCCACATAAATGTCCTCAATCTCAATCGTTGGTTGGTCTGCCGTTTCTTGGAAGTGTCGTGCATAACCTTCCCACAATGCATCATAGTTTTCATTTCCAAAAAACTCATAGTTGAACATGCAATGGGGTGGGTCATGGGCATTTTCATATGGGTACACTAGGGACATCCAAGGAAGCCACTGTGAAAAAATGTCCCCTAAGTGACTTTGTTCAAGGTCAAGGAGTAGCCCCCACCAAATTTCCGCACCCATTTCAGTGAGTGGGTCACTTGGTTTTGCAGGAGACTGTATCATTTGTCTCAGTGCCCGTTTGGGCGTTGCACAGCGCTGCACTGAACCATCAGGAAAGGTTATGTCAATGTGGGTGGGTGCCAACAGTAATGAAATCTTTTGTGAACACATTATGTCTCTTGCCACCAGGTTCACAGGGCATGTTGGTGACAGTAAGAATGAATGTTCAAATCTCAGTGAATTCCACAAACAGGGAACAGGTCTAGACAGGGGCCACTCTTCTGTGTTACCCGAGAAGCCAACAACAGGTACGGTATCCATTGAAATGGGGAGTGGCGTGTTTAGGGTGGAATACCTGGCTCCTGTGTCAATCATGCACATATAATCTCGACCGTCCACTGTCAGCTTCACTAGAGGTTCGAGAAATAGATCTGCGGGACACAGAGAGTCACCTGCTGTCAATCCTGGGCAGCCCTATTGTGGGAATTGGTGTGCTCCGGGGGCTTGGTGCCAATTGTCCTGTGCCCGAGGAGGAAGAGGAGAATCATGTAGGGGAGGATATACACTGTGTTGATAGTTGGGGGACCCCCCTGAGTGGCTCTGTGAGTGCTGCCGTGGGCAGCGTCGAGCCCAGTGGCCAATTTGCTGACATATGAAGCATCGGTCCCGCGGGTTGGGCCCCCCCTGGGGTTTATTGTTAACACGGCCTCTGTCTCTGTCATTAAGCTTCCTATGTTCCCTATAACCCTGCGGCTGATGCTGATAGACCAGACTAGGTGGGGTGTCTGGGTAAGATCTATATTGCTGTAGTGTGAGGTCTTGAGGTGGTTGCATGACTAAAGGTTGGTGGGGGGTGAGTTGTTGCGGCATCTGATTGACAGAGGCCTTATTCTGATTCACCTTATCCCTCATCTCCTTCAACTGTGCCTTTGCCACTTGTGACTGTAGAGAAGCTAACTCTTTCTTTTCCTGTTCGCGTGTCTCAATCTCATTATCAATGTACTGAATAACATGAGATGACCACATAGCGAACGATAGGCTGGAGAGTCCAACCACTTGCTTTAATAGTTTTTGTATAGTGGTGGGTAATGAGGCCTCTACTGCTCCCCTAAAGAGCATTTCAACTGTACAGTTAGTGGCCGGGTCCTCACCTGTCCTGTCTTGCCACAAATCTCTTACCCTGAGTAAGTATGAGGCCCCCTTCTCATGGTCTTTAGGTGGGATGTCACACAGTTCAGCCGATTTCATTTGAATAGGGAACTTTTCTCGGATTATGGGCCACAGTATATACACCACTACTGATAATGGGGATTCGTCTCTTTCTAAGTGTGTGCCACCTATTAGTTCCACCTCCCGCAGCATTCCCAAGGAGGTGCAGGAGGAGAACAGCCGTCTAAAGTCTCCCAGAGCAGGTGCTATCCCAGCACAGGTCTCAAGGAAAGCTTTGATCCATGGTGCACCGCCATCATGTATATTTGGCAGCCGTGATTTTATTAAGGCTGTGTCTTGGAGTGAAAATGGAGTGTAGTTTGTGGTCACACGGCCTCCAACTGACGTCGCCGTGGTCAGTGGCATTTGCCTCGCATGGGGGGCATGATTTCTGTCTATACATGTGTGTATGTTACCATGGCTAGGTGTGTGGGTTGCTATGTGTGGGGCTGTGTTCTGCAGAGGAGGCCGCACAATGTGGATATGTTCCCATATCCTGAAGGGCTAAAGTGATGGCGTTTACGGATGATGTGTCTTGATCAGTATCTGTCTCAGTATATGACCTGGTGACAAAAGTACAATCTGACCTTGTCCCTCTATTACCAGGGGTGCTCGTAGCACTTTCTACAGTTTTTCCTAGAAATTCCTTAATTTGCTCACTACCTTCAGGCTCCTCCTTAGCTGTTTGTAATAACCCATTTTTGATCACCATCAGGGGGGCCATCATCATGGGTGTTGATTGGGCAAGCTCAATTGGCTCCTCGGCTGAGACTAGAGCTTGTGTCCCTGTGTAGGGAGGTCGGGGTGCAAGTAATTCTCCACCTAGAGGGGGAGCTGTAGACTTAACAGCAGGTGGTTCAATGGCCTGAGGCCGCATTTCTGTCTTTGTAATGGAGGCTCCTGGGGTCAATGGAGGGACATTTGCATTGCCTGACATCCTCTGCAAGGTAAGTTTAATTTCCCCCAGAAAACATTGACAGTCTGTGAGAAATTCTCCTGCTCTTTTTAATTCCTTCCCTGTCCTCCCTCTCCTAAATATACTGGCCTCCCGGTGCTTATTGCTTGCCTGCTCATGACTTCCTCTTGCCTGTCTTATAAACATAGCTAGTTCTCCCTGGTGGGGGGGGGGGGCTGTTTTCACATCCTGCGAACATTCCTCTATCCTGCATTTGTTTGACCCAGCTGGCAAATCTCTCCCTTCCTTTCTTTTGATCCGTGACTGGGACCTTTGTCAGCCATCTAGCCATTGTTTGGGATAGTGCCGACCCCAGGGAGTCGGGCTTACAGGCCTGCCATCGTTCCATTGTTTCTTGAGACATTTCACACAGGTATTACCCGTACCCTTTGCTGCAGCTGAGTGACGTATTGTCCGTGTATTTAGACCCTAACAGGAAACTTCTACACAGATGCTAACCGTCTGTGCGCCTGTTAGCTCGGACTTAACGCCAACCTATCTACACGTTTTAACTCAAGGCAGCAGTGGTACCGTATCTGCTTGTATTCCCGCTATCCTAGTCCAACCCCTTGTATTTACACTATCACGCAAGATCTGTTTTGCTATGTGGAATTCTCAATCAGTCTCGACTGGTTGATACACACACAGGAATACAGTAAAGATATCAATTGAGTGATGAACCACCCCACATTTCACAAATAGAGAATAACAAACTTAATTTTCTACCAGCCACAGCGGCTTGGTACATATACAGGAATACTATACAATGCCAGATGTGTGAAAACTCACCCCTGTCTTGCTGTATGGAATTGTCAAACTGGAGTTCTCAATCAGTCTCTGCTGCTTGACACACACAGAGATACAATATTATGACAGTGGTAACTCACTTCACTTTTCCTGTTTATTTATTTATTTTATTCATCTATTTTAGTTTGTTGCATTTATTTAATTATTTTTTTATTTATAATTTAATTCATTTATATATTTACTTATCCGTACCAACCTGCAATTCTTCATTTAAATTCTCTCACCTTGATAAATAAGATCAGTTCGTCCAGTTGAACACAGACTGGTTGACTTTGAATACATGAATAAAAGTTGCGTCACCCTTTCAGTCAACAGAAAGGTGGACGTTTTGCCTAATTAGAATTTGATTCAAAAGTTGTTTTTTTTCTTTGAATGCCTCTTTTTTTTATATATTCCTTGGTAAATTGTGGAGTGAATGTAGTTTACCCTGACCCAGCTTGGCCACCGCTCGATCAGGGAAAAACACACTCCCCCGTGCAAACCTGCATTTTAGCAGGTCCCTGAGGTCTTTTGTTTTTATTTACCATATGGATTTTAAAGCTTTAATTTCAACCAGAGAGATAAAGTTCCAGTTCCAGATTTATTATTAAGATTTTAAGTTTTTGTTGGCAGTAATTTTGTGAAATAGTGCACTTCCTATATTTGGCCACACGATGGAGGCACTGTGCCACAGCTTGAAGGTGATTCAAAATGGCGCCCTCACATGCGCAGTAAATGGGACACGTGCAAAATGGCTCCTGAGCCTATTGTTCACAAACCATGTGCTTTGTTTTTTTTTTGTTTTTTTTTGTTTTTTTTTAAGAAACTGGAGAGCTGTCTCCTTGACCCCAGCTAGCACACTAGAATAGCTTTACAACCTTAATTTAGGGCTTCATTTTAATGCTGTTACCTCAAATAATTCTCCTCTCAGTAACGTGTTTTACCAACTGCACCTCCACTCGGTGGTGGGGGGGTCCATTACTTTTCTTTGTTCTTGACCACGCGGTCCGGAGCCTGCGCTCAGTGGTGGGGGTGCATACTTTTCCTTTGTTCTGACCACGCGGTCTGGAGCCCGCCATTAGTTAAATCATTGTGGGGAAAAAATTTACTAAATATTCTCAGCTCCCGGTATTTCCCAACCCACACTTTTATCCCCTAAGGACACAAAATTTTACAGAAATCAGTTCTATACTTATGAATGCATTCATTATTGTTGGAATAAAAGAATCTTATGCAATTCTGTAAGCTATTATTTTATACTTATGAGCAGACCCTCACTAAAGGTGGAAAAAAGATTCTTGCGGCTGCTTGTTACGTTACTCACTCATGATGTAGTCTGAGGTTCTTATAACGTATTAAGAGTATCCTTATATATACTTACTGCTGCAACCGAAATCAGGCTAACCCTGGATTTCAATTTGGAAGACAGGCACGGCCGTTGCCTCCTATTGTCTTATTAATTCTGGGTACAGACTGCAACTCAGAATCTCGCCGATCCATTTAATCTTTTGTCAAACAGAGGCTACTTTCACAAAGGCCTCGGCAGGTCCCCCTGTACAAGCAGTAGCGTGATTTAACTCTAATCACAGCGGACACTTTCCCCCGTGGCCTCTTTTCGACTACGAGAACAAGCGGTGTCTTGTGTTTAGCAAATTAAATGATCGCGGCTTCACTCCCAGAGTGGCATCGGGTCGAACGCTTCAATGGCTCCCCCCGGCATCAGGTTGCTAAAACCTGGCCCTTTTCATTTGGGAGACGAACCTGGGTGATTATTAGTCACCCTGGCATCCTAAGTCTCGTCATTTTGGCTCAGACTGAATCCAAAACGTTTCAAAATTTGGCGGACCATGCACCCGTCATACATGTCCATTGACCGCGGCCGTTCTATCTCAGACTGAAAATAGAACACGTGCACTCCCTTTAACTTTTCAAACTATTATTTAAACTTTACATGTGACTCCCAACCAAATGATAAATTTCGAGATCGGATATACCCCTTTATCAGACAACTGTAAATTATGGTGGCCAAACTGCAGAATTTTGTAGAAAAAGGCTCTGCTTACCTTTTTATTCAGGCGCCACAGTGGCCTGCAAAAGGGTCCTTCCGATGTGGGTTTTTGGGTCCTTTCTATGTAGTTTTTTCGGCTCGTCTCGAACTACTTCAATCCGGGTCACCGGCACCAATTTGTTAGAAAAATACCCGATTCTTTGATTGAAAGATCCAAGAGCAAACCGGAGAGTTCTTCAATTTAAAGGATGGTACATTTATTTAGAAGTCACATGTAAAGCAAGCAGCGCTGAACCAGTTTGACGCCGTCCCCTCGAGAACGTCGTCAGACTGCCCTGACTTCCGGGTGTGGGTTACATTCATCTTCTCGGGGGTGGGGCAACCCAGTACAATAGGATGGGCTTATACGCAACTATCTTATTGGCTAATCTACCTATGGCGGGAACAGGCCATCCACTGAACACGCCACTTCATTCTAGAATGTACTATCAACGGTGTGCGTGGGTGTTTAGTTTGGGTGTGTATCTAATGTGAGAGACCTGACCTAAGAGAGAGAAAAGAGTGGGCTCTATACTTTGGTCTCATTCCTATTATCTCAGGTTGTCATAACATAATCGTTCATAAGCATGCAAACAGAATTTGTATGGAATATGTGTAGAGCATAATGAGAGATCACCTACAGAATTATTATTCTGGCACTAGCTATACATTAACCCTTTCACCTTCAACTATCACCCAAGCAAGCTTACACTGGTGGCAGCGGTGTTGGTTTTTAAGGAGGACTCTTCTCAACTTGGTGAGCCTATTTAGCAATCCGACAGTTGGAGGCTAACTACAAGCTAAGCTAACGGCTAGTACAGTGAGCTAGTTGCCGCCAATTCCATTTCATTGTTTTGTAGCTCAGTGTTATTAGGCATCATGTACCTATTGCTTTCTCCTTCTGGAGTGTACACCACGCCACTATGTCTGACGGGGAGTCACCAGACACCAGTATCAGACAACGCAGCAGGCAGTCTGCCCCGGTTTCACCTGCAGCAGTGCAGGATCCACCCGGAGGAATTTCGCTGCCCCCGCCATTCTGCACTGACGATCGGGAGTCCTTCCAATTATGGGCTCGCCGCTATGAGGTAATTTAGGCTGCCTGGTACAAGGATTGCAATGTTGATTTGGATGCAGTATTGGCATTGGAGCTACCCACAAGACTGCTGCCTGAACTGTTTATTGTATGGGACAACCTGCCTTACACCACACAGCGTTCCTATGCAGATACAAAGAAACATCTTCAGGCTGCTTTTGGTCAAAAGGACGTTATCGCTTCTTTATTCCCAAATGCCCGCAGTAGAAAACCAAATGAGGCCATGGAGGTTATGCTGCGGATGTGTGCAGACTTGTGAAGGAGGCTTTCCCTGATTTTGAATACAATGCATCCAAGTACATGAAAATGTCACGCTTCATTGCTGGGTTGGATCAGGAGCTCCAGATTAAGTGTCATGAGAGAGGAGTGAAAAGTTTTCAAGAAGGTGTGGAAGTAGCCACTCTAGCTGAGCGTGCTTGCCAGGCTGCAAGGTTAGTGACGCCAGTCTCCCCACATAATATCACTACCAGAGATGTTGGCAACACAACCCAGTCGGTTAATTCTGTGACTGACAATGACACGTATGTGAGAACCACTGTCCAGGACCTCACAGCCACCATCCAAAATTTGAGCAAAGATCTTGTTGCACTGAAGATAAAACTGGAAGAGCAAAGCAGAATGTACCAGCCAGAAATGCATGGCTACAGACACTCTCACAGGTCTCCTTTACGTTATGGGCGTAGTCCAGCTAGACACACTGAGACCCGCAGTGCACGTCTCTCCTCAAGACGCTTTCCCTCCTCCTCACCTGAATTTAACTATTGGCGTTCACCAACCCACAGTTACAGATCTGGAAAATACCAGCGCTCATATAGCCCAAATGCAGCAACATATTCAGCGGACAAGTCACGTAGCCAAGAATCCTATTATTCTCCCGAACAGTATGATAACAGAAGTGGAGCTCACCGCTTTCTTTCAGGGCCCCCTTTGAGTTTGTGTCAGAGGAGCCCAAGTCCCTGCAGTAAACATGTTTCATTCCAGGACCATCAGAGGGGCAGCCATGGATTCCAACACCTGGTTCGTGGCCATCAGCAACACTCAAACTATGACTACCTGGGCCCACAAACCTCTCATCAGGGAAAACGGGCACTAGCTGAAGACGTGGGGCACTCTTCAGCTGGGCCCTTAGGAGCCCCAAATGAAATTGATAAATCTGCACCACACATCAGTACTGCTTTGCTGCCCTCTAGTGACAACAGAGGTACTACATTTTCCTCTACTGAAGATCAAAACACTGTTGCAGTGGTAAATGAGATACCCTTTTCTTCATATGTAAACGGACTTGTTTTCAATCTTTTTTTAAAGTAATTCTTTTGAACCACAATTCAAAAGCATTGTCTGATTTTCATTGGTTAATTTTCATAGAATTTTTATTTATTACCACTTTTGTCAGATTCAAGTTATTTCTGTGACCATTGTGGGTTTTTCTTTCATTAACAGAGGGATACCAAAATTTTGTCCACGGCTGTAAGTTGTACGGAAGCGTATTGTACACAAGCATATTACTGCCAGCAACACGCTTCCAGTTGTGGAGGAAGGGGGGGAAAAAGTTTCTACTTTGCTCTTTGAGGCCCAGTTTGTTGCGCAGCTCCATGTAAATTTGTCTGTGTATGTGTGTATGGGGGGGGGGGGGAGTGAAAAATGCTCAAAATCTTCTTTAGATTTGATTGGCGGTTGGCAACCAGTCCACAGATGCATTACTGCCACTGGCCTGATCATCATCACTCTACATCCCTGTATAAGGAGTTCTGAACAACTCCCCATGTGTGAAAAAATTATCCGTCCTTGGACTGTGTCCTTCCTCGGCAGTGGCGTCAACCCACACCTGTGGCTCAAAATGATTTTAGGTGGCTGCTTCTTCTTTTAGATTTGATTGGTGGTTGGCAACCAGCTTACAGGTGCATTACCACCACGTACTTCACCCTGTATCATCACTCTATCTGGTCATTAGCTGTAGTCCTTCTATCATCATTGCTGTGTCCAATCGAACCTCAACTCTGTCTTCAGACATCACTCTTCTTCGTCTTCTCGTACTTCACTCTATATCATCACTTCACTCTATAGCATCACTCTACACATCTTATTCAACTCCATCTCTTTTAGGTGGCTATCTTATAATCACTCAATCTCTGTGCATCTGTTTGTGTGTCTGTGTGTCATGACCATAGGACTCGTTAAAAGATCATAGGATTGCCTATGATGTATACATGATGTCTATATGACATCATATAGACCATAGGACTCGCTAAAAGGTCATCAGAAATCATAGAACTCACTATGACATCATTAAAGAACAAAGGCAGTCATCACTCACAATCATAGGACTCAATCATCAAAGATCAAATGCAGGCATCACTCATGATCATAGGACTCACTATGAGATCAAAGATCAAATGCAGGCATCCTAGGTCTCACTATGCTGTCATTAAACATCAGAGGACTCACTATGACATCATCAAAGATCAAAGGCAGTCATCACTCATGATCATAGCACTCGCTGTGACACCATCAAAGACCAAAGGCAGCCATCACTGAACGAATGCTGACGTGCTTGCTTACACCCTTAGATTTGATTGGCAGTTGGCAACCAGCTTACAGGTGCATTACCGCCACTGTGTCTGTGTGTCACGACCATAGGACTCGCTAAAAGATCATAGGATCGCCTATGATGTTTCTATGATCTCTACATGATGTCTATATGACGCCATATAGACACTGTCACAACCATAGGACTCGCTAAAAGATCATAGGATCGCCTATGATGTTCCTATGCTCTCTACATGATGTTCCTGTGATCTCTACATGATGTCTATATGACATCATATAGACACTGTCACGACCATAGGACTTGCTAAAAGATCATAGGATCGCCTATGATGTTCCTATGATCTCTTCATGATGTCTATATGACGTCATATAGACACCATAGTATAGAGTGATTCAAGAAAATCTGTGTGTGTGTCTGTGTGTGATCAAAGGCAGGCATCACTCACGATCATACGACATCGAAGATCAAAGGCAGGCATCACTCACAATCATAGGACTCACTGACATCATCAAAGCTCAAGGGCAGGCATCACTCACGTGCACTCACAATCATAGGACATCAAAGATCAAATGCAGGCATCACTCATGGGCATAGGACTCGTTATGACATCAAACATCACATGCAGGCATCATAGGACTCACTATGCCATCAGCCTATGGTATCTATATGATGACATCATCAAAGATCATAGTACTCGCTATGGCATCTTCAAAGATCAAAGGCAGGCATCACTCACGATCATAGGACTCGCTATGACATCATCAAAAATCATAGGACTCGCTATGGCATCATCAAAGATCATAGAACTCCCTATGACATCATCAAAGGTCAAAGGCAGGCATTACTGAATGAGTGGTGACGTGCTTGCTTACACCTGCTTTCTACGGGCATGCAGAAATACTTGCTTATACTTGGTTTCTACGGGCATGCACGGGTATGAACAGGCATGCACAGGTATGCACTATCCATCCATCCATCCATCCATCCATTCATCCATCCATCCATCCATCTATCTTCTTCTGCTTAATCCTTTTCGGGTCACGGGGGTGCTGGAGCCTATCCCAGCATCTCTGGGCGAGAAGCAGGGCAGTAGTTTAAAATTAAAGTGATTTTGATTTTTTTTTTTAGAAACAAATAGTCATAGAAATGGCTTTAATTCACACCCTTGCTACAAATTAACTGAAGGGAATTCTGTGAATTACAGTTATTGCAGTAATAAAGCTAGTAACTCATAGAACTGCGAATGCTGACATGTTGCAATTTGTGTTTTCATGTGTGTGAGGAAATATATACAGTAATTTTAAAAAGAAACAGTATAGAAAGGAACTTTGCCATAATAAGGTAAAATGAGGAGCCGACTCTAAAGAGAGAAAAAAGGTCTTGGACATGCACTGGCTCTGAGGAATGACTAAATAGCATTACTGTACTGCCTTTCGTCCAATAGGCTCAGGCATGTCACTGAAAGTTATCCATAAATGGTATTACTACCAGACAGCAGGGAAGACCAAGAATAGCCAGAAAAGATAATGAACTGAAGTTCTATAAAATGGCCAGTGTGCTTAAACAATGATTTAATGGTGTATCTCTTTTACCCAATGAGAATGATCAGTAGGTGTGGAAAACAGTGGTCCAGAACAGTATATAAGATGGTCAAAAAGCTCTGTCGAGTGAGATGATAATTTCGGCCGCACCTCGGACACAGTCCAGGGATGGATAATTTTTTCACACATAAGGAGTTGTTCAGAACTCCTTATACAAAGATATAGAGTGATGATAATCAAGTCAGTGGCGGTAATGCACCTGTAAGCTGGTTGCCAACCACCAATCAAATCTAAAAGAAGAAGAAGAAGGTGCGGCATGAATCCAGCTTTAAACAGCTTCTTGACTAAGACAGAGATTTCATGAAGGAGATACAGAGTGATGATAATCACGTCAGTGGCGGTAATGCACCTGTAGGCTGGTTGCCAGATCCCAATCAAATCTAAAAGGAGAAGAAGAAGAAGTGGGACCAGATGGGGACCAGATAGAATGCTATAGACATCATATAGACATGGAAATCTCACTGTTTGAAGAAGAAGATTGTTCAGAACTCCTTATAAGAACTCCTTATAGAGTAATGACCAGATAGAGAGAAGGACTACAGCTCTTGACCAGTTAAGAGTGATGATATAGAGTGAAGTACGTGGTGATAATGCACCTGTAAGCTGGTTGCCAACCGCCAATCAAATCTAAAAGAAGAAGAAGATGACCAGATAGAGTGTTGTGGACATCACATAGACACGGGAAATCTCACTGTTTGAAGAAGAAGAAGAAGAAGAAGATTGTTCAGAACTCCTTATAAGAACTCCTTATACAAAGATATAGAGTGAAGAAGACGAAAAAGAGATTGCCAACCAAGAAGAATTCTGACTTTTGATACAGAGTGATGTTTACTGAGTGACATACATGGCGGTAAGGACTACAG
This sequence comes from Pholidichthys leucotaenia, assembly GCA_020510985.1. NCBI lineage: Eukaryota > Metazoa > Chordata > Actinopteri > Cichliformes > Pholidichthyidae > Pholidichthys > Pholidichthys leucotaenia. The sequence goes on from CM035840.1 coordinate 362,040,800, forward strand.
CTCCTGGCCAGATAGAGTGATGATATAATGCACCTGTAAGCTGGTTGCCAACTGCCAATCAAATCTAAGAGAAGAAGAAGAAGAAGTTAGCTCAGAGCCCTTCTTGTGTTGCTTGTTGCTGCATTGAACTGCTTTCTGGGTTTTTGTTTTTTTGTGAACAATAAAGCTCTGTTGCCCTGAATGCTGACTTCTCCTGCTCATTTTTGAAGACTCTTTAAAAAGATGTCTGAACAGCTGAACAAAGATAAGAACTAGATTTAGATCCTTGTCTGGGGACTTCTGTTCTATGACATCATTAGGGTTTGTAAAATGTTGCAAAACAGTTGGCAAACAGTTTTCAAGATGGCAAACAAGTTTTCTTGTTATTTTTCCACAGTTTGCGAAATAGTTGTTTACAAACAGTTGTAACACTTGTTGCTAAAGTTCTTTTTGGTTCACCAAGTAGTGAAGACTAAGCAGCTGTTTCAGAACCTTAACGAAACCTTGAAATCTGAATGGTGGGGAGGGTTTGCTGATCTTTTCATAGGGTTGGTTCCAAGAGTCACCTGACGTTCAGCCTGGTATTTTACTCTGAGTTGGCAAAAGGTCCCAAATATTCCCAAACAGTGGTAAAAGTGTGGCAAGTAGTTGCTGTTGGTCGCAAAAACTCTCACTAACATTTGCTAACAGTCGCTAATGTATACCAACTGTCTTTTGCAAACACTTGCGTGAATGTAGCTAAACATCACAAATGTCGCTAATGAGAGAGGTAGACCCCAATTTTTGTAAATATTTGTCTGAAAAGTTGGCGAATCCAAAAATCATCAACAATCATCTGCATTCGCCAGTCTGTGAGATACTAGCTTAAATGAGCATTAATTATCCACCTTATTCCTGAGGGCGCTGCTGTAGAAACGATTATGGGCGCAATTTCCAGTTTCGGCTAAAGTAGTGTTAAATCAGTCAGCAAGAGTGGAGTGATGGGGCATTTAAAATAGCAGTTTTAGAAGTGTTTCTAATTCGTTTTAATGTATAGTTCACATGTGTTTTGCAGTCAAGTGGCAGATAATTTCAGCACTTGTAGTTTTTGTATTTTTGAATGTTTTTGCATAGTTTGGTACATGCTACTGTTCGTGGTGTGATGCTCCTCACAAATAAGCACAGCTAAATCTGTGGCTTCAACAGCAATACGTAGATCATGCACCGAAAACTAAAGGATTGTTCATGTGATCGGTAGTACAGACACCACAGCACCAGGTATGTTTTCACTTGTATGAATGTCACAGACCTGACGTTTTACCCCGACATTAAAACACCCAAGCAAGGTGTTGTGGTTCTTTTTGGCTCTGACTAGACTCTACGTCTGTTCTGAGGTAAATCTGATTATGTCCAACATATTTTAACAAAATGCAACCGACTTCATTGCAGTGGAAACATTGATATATCACAGAGCTTTTATGTTTTTACAGCGTTAGCATTTTAGCAGCTGAGCTGTTATGTCTGTAAAGTAAAGAGTGGACAGGAGTCTTGTTCATGCAGCCAACAACTACTTTATTACAGAGAACTTGGGATTATATACACAGTGGGCTGTGCCCGCCTGACGTCACCTTGTAGGTGGGCATGGCATCACATACACACACATTCCCATACACAACATTCTCCCCCCTTTAGAAAAATGAAAAACCACACACTCAATTAAAACCTCCCAAAATTTGAACCTGATTCACACACTAGGAACACAGGGGATAATATACTGCAATAACATCACATTCACACAAAAACAACCAAAATTGGACCACATCTCTGAAAATGCATAAAATCAATCCCATATTATCCACACTCACATGCACACCAGCATCATATATATGCAAAATACATATACAGTTATTTACAAATAATATTTTTTAAGTAACACCGATGTCCATGGGCAGCCACCATTTACCAAACTGCCTCGGAGGCCCCGGGCAGCCCCACGGCATATGCACCCCTGGCCACTGTCTGCCTTCAGGGTCGAAGCCTCCCTCCCTGGCGAAAATGTCCCTTCCCGCCATTACTTGCTTCTCTTCTCTGGGCCGGACCTCATTGTTGACCCGGTCTCCCGCACTCACTACGACAATGGCGTTTGGCGTGCTGCAGAACTGCGCCAATTGGCTCCGCTCTGCTCTCTTTTCTCTTGGACCCAGCAGCCGTTTTCCCGGGGACCCTGCTGTGCCGTTTGTTTCCCACAACAAAGGCAACGCGGACACTGGCACCAGGGTCTGCCCTCACTGGGTCATCACGGTTACAGTCACCATCACCTTCCAGCTCACCAGGCCAGTCCATGTCCCGAACTGCGCCATCATCGACGTCTGGCTGCAGCTACTGTCCCTCGGGGCTCTTGGTGTCACCCACATCGGCTCTATCCTCCGACCTGGGCACCTCGTCCCTGCTCACGGCCCGCTCATTCCAAGCGTTCTGCTGCATTGATTCCCTGTCCGGTTGCAGCTGTTCTCCCTCTGGGCTGTCAGCGTCAGTCTCGTCAGCTCTACTCTCCGACCCGGGCGCCTCGTCACTGCTCCCAACACCCTCGACCCAGGTGTTCCGCTGCGTCGTTTCCACGCCCAGCTGTCGCTGCTCTTCCCCAGGGCCCCCAGCCTGTATGGTCCCACTCATTTGTTGTCTAGCCTCCAGTTGTGGGGATGGCTCTTGCTGCTCTCCCTCTCCGTCGTTGTCACACGCCGTGCCGTCTAACCCGTCAGCGCTATGGTCCTGCGCCAAGCTGAGCTCCATGGCTGGTTCGTTGCTGTCAGTGACCGGGGACTCTTCCAACCGTGGTCCCGGTTCTGCTTTGTGGTCCAGCTTACCGCTTGGTGCTAGGTTTTGGCGCAAAGTTAGCTCCTCCACTAGCCCATCCATTGACATAGACTGAGCCGTTAGCTTCCCGAAGCAAACTAGGTCAGTCGTTCCTGGCGCCAAAAGCTCCATCACCTGCAGCCTCCTGGTCCACGTCTGCCCAGCGAAGTGCTCGGCCAGCCACTCAACAGTATTCATAGCGCTCCGCTGTGCCCAGCGTACCGTGGATTCTCCGGCCCTCCGCGCCAAGGTTGTGGGCCAGGAGTGCCTGCCGCTGTCTCCCGCCAAGCCTATGGAGACCCAGCGCTTTGATGTACTCCTCAAAGTCGGTTCTCCACTCCGGCCACGGGATCACTGGCTCTCCTGCGCACTCCAGAAACAACAGCAATGTCGGAGGCAACCAGCACACTCCCACTGGTCTCCTCGTTGCCAAATGTTATGTCTGTAAAGTAAGGAGCAGACAGGAGTCTTGTTCATGCAGCCAACAAGTACTTTATTACAGAGAATTTGGGATTATATACACAGTGGGCCGTGCCCACCTGACGTCACCTTGTGGGTGGGCACGGCATCACATACACACACATTCCCATACACAATACTAACTAACAGAGCAACTGTTTGCAAGGCCACTTTTTAAGGTCATCTTCTCATCCCTCAATAGTTGTGGGAAGTGGTATGATTATATTACTCTTTTTGAGGTGCAAAAGGCCGTGTTCCTGCATTTGTGATGCCAAAGTCATTGTTTTTTAACAAGGAAAAGTGTCCCCTTTCAGTGACAACCCCACTTTCTAAATTACTTCCGGAAGTTGTGCCCATAATTCACGCAAGGCATCATGGGGGCTAGGAACAAGGTGGATAACCATTGACTGAGTTTGATATAAACAGGCAAAACAGCTTTTCTGACTAATAGTAACAACACATTTAAAGTTCATACATTATCATGCTATATCTTCATTACTAGTGCATAACCGTGCATGCCCGTATAAACCCGTGCATGCCCATAGAGGGGATGCATTGGAACAGAATTCTTGCCAGTTACAGGACAGTTGGTATAGCAACACAGCACTAAGTGGCAATCACATGTGACGGCTTTTGTATGCAGCAAAACATAAAAAATCACACAAAATATGTCCTGCCATCTGGGGCTGTTTGCCCCTGCTTGTTACGTCTTCTCCTGTCTGTCACTGTTCTGTGTTATGTTGCTTACCTGTGTCTATATACTGTATATGTCTTGTAGGGAGTCATGTGCTCTGTCTATGTGCCGTCATATAGACATCATCTGGTGGGTCTTTTTCTTCTTCGTTCAGACCACTGAAGGGTCTCCTCCTGTCTCAGACGGCTGTGTTGTTCAGTCATGCCTGCGGCGCACTAGTGGAACCTGAGGCGTTTCATGTTCACAGCATCTTTTCTGACGTGCAGCAGTTCTCCTCATTCTATTGCTCTCCATCTAGTGGGTCTTCTTCTTCTTTGTTCAGACCACTGGTTGAGAGATAGGTGCGTCGTAATTCCAGTTCATGGGCACAATCCTGAAAAAGTGGCTTTCGACCCTGTTCAGGAAGGCCCGTGCATGTCCGTAGAAACCAAGAAACCGGAGCACCTGGAGAAAATCAGCGCTTTGCTTGGCATTTTCCACATTTGTAGTGTAGACTGGCATTCGTCAAGGTTACACATTTGCCGTCATATAGGCATGGCAAGTCGTGCTATGATGCCTGAGTTCATAGGACGCGCTATGATGATGAGGTAGAAATCATAGGCCATCCTATGATGTCCTAGAAACGTGCTTTACAGTCTGCTGTACCCTATGCTGGTGAAGGGTGTCCTCCTGTCTCAGACGGGTGCGATGTACTGCTGGAACCTCAGGTGTTTCATCTTCATGGCATCTTTTCTGATGTGCAGCAGTTGTTGTCATTCTATTGCTCTCCATCTAGTGGGTCTTCTTCTTCTTCTTCTTCTTTGTTGAGACCACTGGTTGAGGTGTGTCATAATTTCAGTTCATCGACAGGATCATGAAAATCATAAAGACACATGGTATAGGACATCCTATGATGTTCAGGCAGTGATCAAATGACATCATAAAGACACATGTCCTATGCACATAGACAAATCTATGTGTGACAAATCGTCCTATGATCTCTGTGGTCTATGTGGCATCATAAAGACACATTTGTCGTCCTATGATGCCTGAGTTCATAGGACATCCTATGATGTTCAGGCAGAGATCATAGGCCGTCCTATGATGTCCTATGAAGCGTGACACACAGACAGACACAGATTTCTTGCATTTATAGAGTGATGATGATGATTTTATAGAGTGAAGTGATAGAGTGATGATATGTCAGGAGAAAAAGTGTGTTTGTTGGATCAGTTACTGTGACTTCTGAATGTTAAAGGGGTCACTGATAGCACTTATTCCACATTTTAACAGTTTACACGTCTTAATGAAATGTTTGGGACATATTTTGTTCAAATTTTCTTTATTTAATGGACCTCTTGCACAATGCAGAGTAATGGACTTCCACATTCCAGTCCTCCCGCAGCTCCGGTTCCACTTCCATTATAGTTTCCCATTCCCTGGTGCTTTTTCGTCAATAAATCAGTTTTATCCCTTTCATTTATCATTGTCCATACTGGAAATAGTGTGCGGGCAGATTGTTTTTTCATTATAAAGTTCGAGTTTCACTTTTTGATCGTTTTTGTAAACATACTGAGCTATTTAATAGTTCCCCAATTAGCTTAGCGGCTAGCAACTATGTTGTTTATGCCTGCACCATTCCAAATACCATTGCACCACAGCACTCTTTTGTCTTTAAATCCATTTATCTGCTTTCACTTAATCATTGTACAGTTTGTAAATTGGTAGTTCATTTTTTATGTAGATAGTTCATGTTTGCCATTTGGATTGTTTTTTTTATAATCTTAATGCAAAAAAAAGAGATTACGCGTAGCATTGCTTGCTGTCATGGCTCTTTTTTACACCCAGTGTTTGGAAGAGCTGCCAGAAATCCAAGGTGACTGATGCACTGTATATCATCTTGTGAAAACCAGCTTTAAAACGTCCTCCTCGGTGCTGGATAAAGGGTTTAAACTTTGTGTTCAGCTACATCTGTAATTATGAAGGTGAGTAACGTCAACCTATACAGTCACCACTACAGTTACATTAACAGAACAAAGGATAGAGTACACACAAACAATATAAATCCATCAAGGTCCCCTTTCTAAGCCGGCGAAGTCCACAGGGAGATATAGTATTATCCTGGGGAAGAAAATGTCTACTGCACACCTTGGACTGGTTGGTGACAATAAATCCTTCCCTTCTAATCTTAACTTTCTACTTTTCCCTACATCAGGATCTGCTGGAAAAAAGTGAAAGCTAATGGTGGAGCACCTGATATGTCTGTAACAGGGGTCAGCAACCTTTATCACTCAAAGAGCCATTTGGACCAGTTTCCCACAGAAAAGAAAACAATGGGAGCCACAAAAGCCTTTTGACACTCAAAATGAAATAACACTGCACATACAGTTAGGCCCAAAAATATTTGGACAGTGACACAAGTTTTGTTATTTTAGCTGTTTACGAAAACATATTCAGGATACAATTACATAATCAATATGGGCTTAAAAGTGCAGACTCTCAGCTGTAATTTGAGAGTATTCACATCCAAATTGGAGCAAGGGTTTAGGAATTACAGCTCTTTAATACGTAGCCGCCTCTTTTTCAAGGGACCAAAAGTAATTGGACAATTGACTCAGAAGGCTGCAAAAAAAATAAATAAATAAATAACAAGGCTGCATGGGCTCTTCCCTCGTTAACCTGTCATCAATTAAGCAGTTAAAAGGTCTGGAGTTGATTTTAGGTGTGGCGTTTGCATTTGGAAGCTGTTGCTGTGAACACACAACATGCGGTCAAAGGAGCTCTCAATGGAGGTGAAACAGACCATCCTGAGGCTGAAAAAAAAGAAGAAATCCATCAGAGAGATAGTAGAAATGTTAGGAGTGTAGGGAGTTAGAAATGAAGAAGCGATGTGACTTTTATAAATCAAAGTTTAATATCAGCTTCGCCTCCCTAACATGTCTCATCTCGGTGCAGAAGCAGAATAAGAGGTCGAACGCAGTCAGACCTTCATACTTATACCCACACTCAACAAAAGACATTGCATATCAAAGCTGACATCCCGCATTAACATAATCCCCCCTCCATTGTCCTCCGTCTCCTCCACCTGACCCTGGGTGGTCAGGGAGATCGATCCGGTCTCCACCGCTGCGACTCTGTCTGTTCTCTGATCCTCGCTGGCGGTTGAGACCTCTTGTCCTGTTCATAGGCGTGAGGTCATTCCACATATGTAATCACTAGAAAGTTTGGAGAAGAATTGGAACAGCTCATGATCCAAAGCACTACATCTTCTGTAAAACATGGTGGAGGCAGTGTGATGGCATGGGCATGCATGGCTTCCAATGGCACTGGGTCACTTGTGTTTATTGATGATGTGACAAAAGACAGAAGCAGCCGGATGAATTCTGAAGTGTATAGGGATATACTTTCTGCTCAGATTCAGCCAAATGCAGCAAAGCTGATTGGACGGTGCTTCACCAATGATCCAAAACATACTGCAAAAGCATCCCAGGAGTTTTTTTAAAGCAACGAAGTGGAATATTCTGCAATGGCCGAGTCAATCACCAGATCTCAACCCAATCGAGCATGCATTTCACTTGCTCAAGACAAAACTTAAGGCAGAAAGACCCACAAACAAGCAACAACTGAAAACAGCTGCAGTAAAGGCCTGGCAAAGCATCACAAAGGAGGAAACCCAGCGTTTGGTGATGTCCATGGGTTCCAGACTTCAGGCAGTCATTGCCTGCAAAGGATTCTCAACAAAATATTGAAAAGTAACATTTTACTTAGGGTTATGTTTATTTGTCCAATTACTTTTGAGCCCCTGAAATGAGGAGCGTTTGTATAAAAATAGCTACATTTCCTACATGTTTAATCATATATTTTTGTTCAACCCCTTGAATTAAACCTTAAAGTCTGCACTTCAATTCCGTTGTAGTCGTTTCATTTCAAATCCAATGTGGTGGCATGCAGAGCCCAAATCATGAAGATTGTGTCACTGTCCAAATATTTCTGGGCCTAACTGTAACACTTTTTCCTCCCTTTATGCTATGTATAAACAAACTATAATGTGTTGCGTTTATGAAATCAATGAACTCCTGCAGAGAAAATGAAATTACATTTCTGCATGCAACAAAAGCATTTTGAACTCCGAAAAAAAAAAAAAAAGACGTTGGGTTGAAGGTTACTTTCAAGTAAAATACTCAATATCTATTTGAGTCCTTCTGGCATTTATGAAAAAAACGCCATACTTAAATTATCCACCAGCAGCAAACCAAAAATGCTGTCCTCTTCTGTGTGCCGTCCTTTTACTGGTGCATGCAGTCAGCTGTCAAACTGATCTCTGAACTCACAGAATCGTTTCCCAAACGATGTTTGCATTGCGATGATTGCAGAATGTAAATACTCCGAATTTATCATGTTGTGAGCTTGTTTGAACTCTCTCAAACTGGGGAAGTGAGACACTGCACCTTTCTGTAAATCTCTGGCAAGCACCGTCAACTTGTGCTCGAATGCCAAAACCTCCTCCAACATGTGCAGGGCTGTGCGTCCTTTCCCCTGAAGAGTTGTGTTCAGCGTCTTCAGGTGCGCTGTCATATCTACCATGAAGTGTAGCTTTTCCAGCCACTCTGGCTGTTCCAGCTCAGAAAAGCTGAGCCCTTTGCTGCCCAGGAAAGTTTTCACTTCTTCCAGACACGCAGCAAAGCGTTTCAGCGCCTCCCCTCTGGACAGCCACCGGACTTTGTTGTGCAGCAGGAGATCAGAATATGTGCTTTCCAGCTCGTCCAGAAACAAACGGAACTGACGGTGATTAAACTTTAACACGTTTTATTTAGATTTTACAAGATCACCATAATCTTCAAATTTAGAATTGCATGTTAAAAACTAGTGAACTAAAATAAGATACATTTTAATTAAATACTCATTATTTATTTTCCAAAGCCACAGGGAGCCACAGCAGAGGGATGAAAGAGCCGCATGTGGCTCTGGAGCCGCGGGTTGCCGACCCCTGGTCTGGAATAACAGAACTGTGGAGGCAGGAGCTGTACTGAACTCAAACTTTACTACATTCACTATCAACACCACGTGTTACAGTAAGCTAGCTATAGGGTGGTACAGGCTCTGCGTAATTTGGAGGCGAGGTGTCAAAGTCCGAGTCTCTCGCCATTAGTTCCCTCTTATAGTTGGGACGTGACGACGGGCGTGCGTCCCAGTGTCCGCAACGTGCCTGGTGTCTATGTAGCCATACATAACATCAACCCCCAATCTGGAAAAGCTCAAAACACACAAAGTCACTGTTGTGGCTTGAGTTCAGGGGCCTTCTGACAAGCCAGCGGTGGGCGTGGTCCTGGAGGTGCCAGCTGCGGCGGGCCTGGGTGTGCTCTCCCATCAGTGAAGTCCCAGTCCGGGTCCCACACTAGCTGGATCGGTTCCGGAGTTGTCGTTCAGTCTAGGGCGTCTGCTGCTCTCACCTTCTGCAGACAGCTGGCATGCCATCTTGAACCGTCGACCATCTGGAAAGTGGCTGCCCTCAACTGTGTGCTGATCCGCATAGGCAGAGACGGGAGCATCTGCAGGTTGCCTAGGTGTTGGGATCAGCGTGCCCAAACCCAGTCAAGTACAGCGAGCGGCGATTTGTCCGGCCGTACCCTGCGCTGCTGCTCTGCTGTCTTTGCTGTCGGTTGTTGCTGTGGTGGCGTGCCATTCACACTGGCGGCAGGATGCGCCCTTGGTTGTCATTGTTCTGCTGGGTCCTTCTGGGCCCCAAACTCTCCATCCTGCCATGCTGCAGCGACTCCCTGAGGTTGATACACAGCGAGAATGCAGGATGAGTACGGCTTCTTCTCTCTCTCCTGGTGCTCGTTGTGGTCGCGGTGATGTGTCACTGTCGTCGGCTATGGGACGCACACCGGGTTGTCGTCATTCACCGGGGTCTCCTTTCTCCACAAACTCCTTCTCCTGTAGCTCCACAGTGGCTGCTTGAAGCTCATGCTGGGTGAGGATCGGAGGTGAGTCTGGTTTGTGCCCTCTCTTGTCGCTGCGTTCCCTCAGCGGCGTTATGCATGGAGTAACTATACCCCTGTCCGAGTGTGTTGTGCTGTCTTCATCAGCGGTGAAACAGAGTTCTTTGTTGTCATGAATAGTAAAGCCCAACTCATAAAACAGGTCACACCCCAGGTTGTTGTTTCCATGTGTGGCTACCTGGAAGGTGAACGCCGGGAGGACTCTTGACCCATAGCAAACCATCAGCATTATGGTTCCTACAAGGCTGATATGAGTGTGCCCATACCTGTAAAGCTTCAATTTCAATTCAATTCAATTCAACTTTATTTATATAGCGCCATTTCACAACAACAGTCATCTCATAGCACTATCAACTGTAGGGGGGAACCCCCACAGTTGCAGAAAGACCCCAGCAATCAGGCGATCCCCTGTGAGCAAGCACTTGGCGATGGTGGAGAGGAAAAACTCCCTTTTAACAGGAAGAAACCTCCAGCAGAACCAGGCTCAGGGAGGGGCAGTCATCTGCTGCGACTGGCTGGGGGGTGAGGGGATAGAGAAGAAGAAAAGAACAGACATGTGGAGAGCAAACAGCACGATGGGGACTCAATTTATGGGAGAGAACAAACAAATGTTAATGACCAGCAAAAAAAATATTTCATAGAGAGTGAGGAAAGGAGTGAAGCCCAGTGCATTACTGGAGGTCCCCCGGCTGACTAAACCTATTAGCAGCATAACTAAGGGAGGGTTCAGAAACACATGATCCCTAATTGTAGGCTATATCAAAAAGGTAGGTTTTAGCCCTATTCTTAAAAACAGAGATCGAGTCTGACTCCCGAATCCAGATTGGCAGCTGATTCCACAGGAGAGGAGCTTGATAACTGAAGGCTCTGCCTCCCATTGTACTTTTGGAGATTCTAGGTATTACAAGTAATCCTGCATTTTGGGAGCGTAGTGCTCTGTTAGGATAATACGGTAGTATCAGATGTTTTAAATAAAAAGGAGCCTGATTGTTTAGAGCTTTGTAAGTAAGAAGAAGGATTTTAAACTTAATTCTAAACTCTATGGGAAGCCAATGAAGGGAGGCCAGAACCGGAGAGATATGATCTCTCTTTCTAGTACCTGTTAAAACTCTTGCTGCAGCATTTTGGATCAGCTGAAGACTTTTTAAAGATGTTTTAGGACAGCCTGATAATAAAGAATTACAATAATCTAATCTCGAGCTAACAAAAGCGTGGATCAGCTTCTCAGCATCACTCTGAGACAAGATGCTCCTAATCTTGGCAATATTACGCAAATGATAGAAGGCAGTCTTAGAAACAAATTTAATATGTGAATTGAAGGACAAATCCTGATCAAAAATAACTCCAAGGTTCCTCACAGAGCTATTAAGAGAAAGAGTAACTGCATCCAAACTGAAAGCTTGATTTGGAAAGGAATTTCTAAGGTTTTTTGGACCAACAAGAATGACTTCAGTCTTATCTGAATTTAATAGCAGGAAATTACAAGTCATCCAAGCTTTGATTTCCTTAAGACAGGCTTCTAACTTGGCTAATTGATTACTATCATCTGGCTTCATTGACAGGTATAATTGTGTGTCATCTGCATAACAATGAAAATGTATACAGTGCTTTCTAATAATGTTGCCTAACGGAAGCATATATAAACTAAAAAGAGTAGGGCCTAGCACAGATCCCTGTGGAACTCCATGACTAAGCTTTGAGTTGAAAGAAAACTCATTATTTACATGAACAAACTGGAACCTATCAGATAAATAAGATCTAAACCACTGCAACGAAGTTCCATTAAGTCCAACATAGTGTTCTAATCTATCAAGTAGAATATTATGATCGATAGTATCAAAAGCTGCACTAAGGTCTAAAAGGACAAGTACAGAAACTAGTCCATTATCAGATGCAATGAGGAGGTCGTTAGTGACCTTCGCTAAGGCTGTTTCAGTACTATGATGGATTCTAAACCCAGATTGAAACTCTTCAAGTAAACCATTTCCCTGCAGGTGGTCAAATAATTGCGTAGCAACAACTCTTTCTAAGATTTTTGAAATGAAAGGGAGATTAGAGATTGGTCTATAGTTAGCTAAAGCTCCTGGATCTAGCGTTGGCTTTTTGAGTAAGGGTTTAATTACAGCCGTTTTAAAAGCCTGTGGTACATGGCCTAAAGTTAATGAAGAATTGATTATATGAAGAATAAAGCTACCAATAAGTGGGAAGACTTCTTTAAATAACCTGGTAGGAATAGGGTCTAAAAGACAAGTTGAAGGTTTGGATGAGGAAACTATTTTGTCTAACTCACAAAGGTCGATTGGAGTAAACTCATCAAGACAGACATCAAAAGAGGGAGTTGTAGTAGTTACAGTATTTAAGTTAACTGTGGGAAGAATCTGATTGATTTTATCTCTGATGGATGAAATTTTATTATTGAAAAAGTTCATAAAGTCCTGACTAGTAAGCCCTAAGGGAATGCTAGGATTGACAGAGTCCTGACTCTTTGTCAACCTGGCTACAGTACTGAAAAGAAACCTGGGATTATTCTTGTTCTCTTCTATTAATGCAGAGTAATAACTTGTTCTAGCTTTTCTAAGAGATTTTTTATAAATTAAAAGATGATTTCTCCAAGCTAAATAGATTTCATCTAAATTAGTAGAGCGCCATTTTCTTTCTAATTGACGAGTCTTCTGTTTTAAGCTACGAGTTTCTGTGTTGAACCAAGGAGTTAGAAATCTCTGATTAGACTTTTTCTTTTTTAAGGGGGCCACCAAGTCTAGAGCCTGATGCAGAGAAGCTGAAACACTATCCACCATGTTATCAATTACAGAAGGAGCAAGCTGTCTATAGCTTATTTCCGTTGTGTTGACACATGGCATAGAGGAAACAATCTGCATAAATTTGGAAACAGCATCATCTGAGAGGCATCTACTGTAATAATATTTTTCTTTAGGAGCCAAATAGTCAGAAATAGTAAAATCAAAGGTTAACAGACAATGGTCTGACAGTACAGGGTTATGAGGAGACACTACAAGATTTTCTATTTCTATGCCATATGTCAGAACAAGGTCCAATGTATGGTGGAGGTAATGAGTAGAATTTCCTACTTTCTGAGAAAACCCAATCGAGTCTAATATTGAATTAAAAGCCACATTAAGGCAGTCACTATCTACATCCACATGTATATTAAAGTCCCCTACTATAATTATTCTATCAGATTTCAGCAGCTCTGCTGAAATCTGCTGCATTCTTCTCGATAGGATGGTTGGGGAAGAATCTCTTTACTATAATCCAGTTCAGCACTGATCTTACAGCGGCGGTGTCCAGCAGCAGCGGCAAGTCGACATCATCCAGCCTCACTGTGCCCCACATGTACGCCATCCCTCTGGAGCTCACTGCGCAGATGGTAGTCATCAATGATTTTTTGGGGCTGGGTGTCTGGTCTGGTGTCTGCCGTAACAAACGGCAGATCTTGGTGAAGTGGTTAAATTTGCCACAGCATCTGCATCGTTGTCCTCTGGCTGGGCAGATACGCGCTCTCTCTTGGTGCGTCAGGGAGCCACAGTTACCACATGGACAATGTTTCACGACACTCTACCCGGCCAGACTCTTCTTCTGGGTTAACCACCTGCACCAACCAGGCTCATCGTGGGAGCTCACCTAGCTGTGATTCCAGCTTGTCAGCCGCCTCAAGCTGAAGCGCAAACTCCACCGCCTTCACCAACAATAGGTTGCCTGGCACTCTGATCAACTCCACCAGCGTGCTCCGCCAGTTGGTCCCGCACCATTTCTTTCTCCAAATAGCCAAACTCACATGCGCTCACCAGACAGTGGGGGTCCGCGATGTACTGCTGGGCCAGCTCACCCACCCACTGTCAGCGCTGACGGAACTGAATCCTCTTCGCAAGCACACTTTCAGGTGTCGTGAAGTGTCCAGCGAGCAGCGTGATGCAGTCTTCTTATGTGTCCACCTGTCCTAAATTCTTAAATAGCCGCTGCTCCTCGGCACCCAGGCTGTAGAGCAGGATTGCTCGCATCCTTAACTTTCCCTGTCTGCCCAGGTTTGCATCCTCCGTGTAACTGCAGAATAACTCAAACCAATGGGGCCATGGAATGGAGTTGCGAGGAATGGTAGTGGTGGTGCCAGGCACACTTCCATCTTCAGGAAAAGTCAATTTTCCTCCAGAAGATACCAGTTTCTCCTCATCGCCAATGATTTGTCTGGAATAACAGGACTGCGGAGGAAGGAGCGGTACTGAACTCAAACTTTATTGCATTCACTATCAACACCACATGTTATAGTAAACTAGCTATAGAGTGGTACAGGCTCTGCATTATTTGGAGGCGAGGCACCAAAGACCCTGTCTACTGCCATTAGTTCCCTCTTATAGTCAGGACGTGATGACGTCACGACAGGCGTGCGTCCCCATGTCTACAACGTGCCTAGTGTCTATGTAGCCATACATTACAGTACCAAGCTGTTGAACAGCAAAGAGGGACAGAGCAAGGCTCTGCAGAACTCACCCCTTTCTCATAAACTTGATAACACTTTTCTTCATGTTAGTGGCTAATATTAGCCAAGCCAACAGACGGGCTTCTTCTTCTTCTTTCGGCTGCTCCCTTTAGGGGTCGCCACAGTGGATCATCTGTCTCCGTGTCACCCTAACCCTTGCATGTTCTTTTGTAACAACAACCCTCTCTATGTCCTCCTTCACTACATCATGAATTTTCTCTGTGATCTTCTTCTTTTCCTCCTGCCTGCCAGCTCCATCTTCAACATCCTTTGTCCAATATATCCACTATACCTCCTCTGCACATGTTCAAACCATCTCAGTCTTGCCTCTCGTACTTTGTCTCCAAACCGCTCAATGTGAGCTGTTCCTCTGATATACTCATTTCTAATCCTGTCCCTCCTAGTCACTCCCAATGAAAATCTTAGCATCTTCAGCTCTGCCACCTCCAGCTCTACCTCCTGTCTTTTTGTCTGTGCCAACGTCTCCAAACCATGCTGCTACCTTTCTGTCACAAATCACCCCTGACACTCGTCTCCACCCACTCCACCCTGCCTGCACTCTGTTCTTCACCTCTCTTGTGCGTTTTCCATTACTTTGGATGGTTGACCCCAGGTATTTAAACTAATCTACTTTCACTACCGTGACTCCTTCCATCTTCACCGTTGCACCTGCCTCCCTCTCATTCACACTCATGTATTCTGTCTTGCATCTACTGACTTTCATTCCTCTTCTCTCCATAGCATACCTCCACCTTTCCAGGTTCTCTTCCACCTGCTCCCTACTCTCACTGCAGATCACAATGTCATCTGCAAACATCATGGTCCACGGAGACTCCTGCCTGACCTTGTCTGTCAGCCTGTCCATCACCATGGCAAACAAGAAGGGGCTCAGAGCCGATCCCTGACGTAATCCCACCTCCACCTTGAATCCATCCATCATTCCTACAGTGCACTTCACCACCGCCTTGCTGTCCTGCACCACCCTCACATACTTCTCTGCCACTCCTGACTTTCTCATACAGTACCACACTTCCTCTCTTGGCACCGTATCATATGCTTTCTCTAGATCCACAAAGACACCTTCTCTGTACTTCTCCATCAGCACTCTTAGACCAAACATTGCATCTGTAGTACTCTTTCTTGACATGAAACTGTACTGCTGCTCACTGACTGCCACCTCTCGTCTTAACCTGGCTTAAGCCAACAGACGGACTGATCATGCTATTTAAAGACAATCGTTATTTAAAATGAAATCAAATGTGAAACAAAAACTCTCTATATAAAAATTGAACTGTCAATACCTATTTACAAAATGTACAATGATAAGTGTAAGCAGATAAACTGATTTAAAGATGACAGAACTGTCATATTGACTGGACAGTCAGCCTACGTGCAAGGTGCAATCGCCAAAGAAACACACACAAAGAACATTTGACCCTTTATTAATTTTCAAAAACACGCGAACTTGGAGAAAACCAGTCACACGCCAGAGGAGCAGCAAACCTGCAGAGGATGAGACGAGGCTGATTAATAGAGGAAAGGAGGAGGATGGTGAAATCCAAATGATACCACTTACGTGGGAGAAAAAGAGAGACCGGCTCAGAACCCAGCGAAGGAGATGAACCAGCAGGTTGGAACTGCTGGCAGGGGAATGAGGAGTGGAGTCTGACCGGGTGGAGATGATGAGCTGCGACAGGGGGAAGCCACAGGCTGGTGAGCGCACCGAAACCCCTGAAGATGCACTGCTTCGTCGGCAGCAACCTGGAAGAAAGGTAGAGAAGAAAACGTGTCAGGTATGGAAACCCAAAACACATGCAGCTTGCTAATTTGAACTTATTCTGCTCGAGGCAGTATACCCAAACGAGCCAGCATTGAATCACTGAAGAGCGCTTCCTTATAAACGCTGGCTCAGCAGGAACAGCAGGTGCGTCAGATGAGATGATTAGGGAAGCAGAGGAAATGGGCAGAGGGGGCAAGCGCTTGCCAGGACATGACAAGAACACTGTGGTGTGGGAAAATATAATGGGATTTGGCTGTGACTGGAGGTGAGTTGCGGGCAGTCTAGAATGGGGAAGTATGTCACTCTACATTGTGCAAGAGGTCCATTACTGCAGCAATTTTTTTTTCAACTTTTCTGAAAACGGTCTGTTTTGAGTGTATTGTACCTTGAAGTGTTCAGACTGTATTCAACTCCATCCTCCCTTTTACATCATATACAGGGGGGGGGGGGCTGAAAAATTCATAGTGGTCAAATTTGACCAAATGTGGTTTGTTTTTCAACTGCAGGGATCCAAGCACTGCCACACAGATGGAAGAAGTGAGTGGACCGGAGGGGAGACGTTGAAACATAAACCACATTGGTCAAATTTGGGCACTATGAACTTTTCAGCCTATGAACCTTTCAACCCCCTTCCAAAGAGAGCCTAAGCCACGCCCCCTCTACTTCTGCATATGAGACCTGAAATCAGAAAAATTCTCCATTGAAATGAATGGCAAGAGCGAAATTATCTTTTGATCCCGATTGAATTTTGCCACGAGTTACACATATGTTTGTAATGAATCCCCGTGTGCTTTTATGCAGCGCACGGAGAAGAGAAGACAGATTCACGCACAGGATACACCACAGACAGGTTTATTAACCTCTTGCACTCCGGTGTACCACGGACGGGCACATCTCTGCGTCCCAGAGCGCACGAGGGCGCTCTCGTGCGCCCTCGTGCACTCTCGGACGCATGAGGGCGCTGCTCTAAGCGCGCACTGAAAAAAAAAAAAGTTCTTCCACTACAGACATAGCCACGAACAGATCAGATATGATTGACCTCTCATTCGACTAATAAGAGCCTTGAATTGGGTTTCTGAAACCTTGAAGAACCAATGACTTAAAACCTAGCAAGAAAGACCCGCCTACCAACGCTGTGAATGCAGCCAGCCAATTGAAGCACAGAAGTTCGGGCTGGGTGAAGAGAGACTGACTGCTGCAGCAGATGAAAAAAAGGACCCGCAGGAAGAACCTGCTACAGACCCAGCAGCACGGAGACCACCCACAAGTGCGACCTGCACTTATTCCAGCAGAATAGCATTAGAGAGGATAGAGGATTCTCTTCCATGGTCATCATAGACCGACGGAGGCCGACGACAAAGGTCGTAAATCATTCGCCAAGACCGCAATCATGGAACTATGTTTTGACCGGGAACCACGAGCGGACCAGCGTCGCGTTCGTCTGACAATGAGGAAGAGAAGTTCGCCAGGACAATGCTGCTGTGAAGAGGTAAGGTGTTATAAGCTAAATTATTCTTTAT
Source organism: Pholidichthys leucotaenia (assembly GCA_020510985.1). Classification (NCBI taxonomy): domain Eukaryota; kingdom Metazoa; phylum Chordata; class Actinopteri; order Cichliformes; family Pholidichthyidae; genus Pholidichthys; species Pholidichthys leucotaenia. The sequence continues at coordinate 362,058,540 of CM035840.1, forward strand.
CCCTGAAAATTGTAATCAAAAAGTGACTTTTGACCGATCGGTAAATTACAACTGTGCGGTGCACGAAGTCCGAAGTGCGTGCGCCACGGTACACGGTTCATTCGCCGCATCCGGACCGTGAACGCCCCCACCCCCCCGCTACTCTTCTGTAGCGAGGGGGGGGAAGCCGCGGTGACTGCGCCGCGGTCGCCACATAGCCACATGAGTCTATTCCGTCATGTAGCGATGGCCGATGTCCGTCCTCTGTAGCGAGGGGGGGGGACAACCCCCCCCCCCACACACACACAGCCCTGAGTGTCACCTTTCATTAGAGCCCAGGATGAAGCTTCTATATTGAATCATTCACAAGTTACAGATGTTTTTCCAAACTGTGCCATTTGGCACAATTTGGCACAGTTCAAAAACGCCTGGGAACTACCTGAGGAAAAAGCTGTGTAATTTATTCACTTTTTGTGGTATTGTTACAAAATTTTGACCTCAGCTGGATAACACTTGGTTCTACATTTCTGTTGCATTTACCAGCCCGGATCTGAAGCTGTGTGTTATTTGCAAGCATTCGTATCCAAAAAAACACCCAGGCCAAATTTATTTTCTTCAAGTTCAGTATGTTTAGATGACTGTAACTCAGTGGCCGGAGCACTTAGAGAGATTATGACTGTTTTGCCAAAAAATTCAAAGTGTTTTCTTTTAAATGAGACCAACCCCATGAAGATGCTGCAAAGGGTTGAAGAACAGCTTTCAATTTACTTTGGGCATGTTATTTTTTGGCGTTTTTAGGGAAATTGACCGGAGTGCAAGGGGTTAACATAAAGTCTCACAAGAGTCAGAGCAGGCATACAGAAAATACAAAATGGCATGCACTTACAAAAACACACGACGTGACGTGCAAAAGGCTTACCACAGAATAAGGTGGCATGAGCAGGAACGCTCGAGCAGACTACGGCGTAGCGTGGCTGTAACAGAAACAATAATCCAGCAATGCTAGACAGAAAATGAACTGCTTAAATACAAGCACTGAGGACTGAATAATTGGGTGCACCTGAGCGCGGAGCGGGAAAAGTAATTACAGGGAGTGGAACCAGCTGACTGTCAAGAGAGGGAGGTGTGGTCTGGCTGGCGGACTGACAGGCCCGCCCATAAGTGTAGGCTAAACGAGCTGCCTGGCAGCCCTTCAGTCAGAGAACCAAAACACATAGCAAGACATAACAGATCAGACAACATACACAAATAATAATGACACACAGAGAAGAGTCATGGGACCAGGCCTAAAGGACAAACAGGCCCGGTTCATGACAGTTTGTCAATTTAAAAGATAATTTTTCGTATAAATAACGGTGTAGGTTGCAGTCTAAGTGTTAAGGTATAAGGTTATGAAAATACATAAATTAAAAAAACTACAAACACAGATGGACGGAGCTTATGTCATCTTTTCAAAGTGCGCCCAGGGTGAAGTAACTAACAGTCCTCTGGATCAGCTGCAGCTCTCACAATACAAAGCAATACCTTTGTGTTGTTTTTCTCCTCTTTGGATCCTTCTTTCATCGGTCAGGAAACAGGAGGTGAGGTTTAAGTAATCTCCCACCATGATCGTGTTTAGTGATGTGGGATGATGGGAGTTGGGACTTTGTGATAGCTGCATGTTCCGGCCCCATTTTAAGTGCAGATTTTTTATGTGCTTATGGGTTGTTAGTCGATGTTGCTAATAGGAGATTAGTGGACTCTCTTTTACCTCACTGCCCTGTACAGCTCGGGGAGCTGGGTCGACAACACTGGTTAATGTTATAGCTCCAGGGGGTAAGTACCAACATTTGCTCGCACAGCTCCCAGCACTCACAGTCCCGACTTTTTTGGCTACGGTAACGAAACATGGAGTCGAGCACTTCATAATGACAAAAGGTCCGCCGGTGTTTGCGCGTTCTCGGTGTTTGGACGCAGCTAAACTGGCCAGCGCGCGAGAGGAGTTTGCCAACTGAGAGCAGTTGGGCATCGTCAGGCACTCCCAACAGCCCATCCACATCCCCGCTACACATGGTGCCTAAAACCGACGGGTCTGTTATGTATGTATGTAAATAGACTGGTACGACCAAGATGGTGGCCGGGTTGGTCATGGGACAGACCAGGGTTTCTGGTGGTGATGCCGCCCAAGGTATAAAAGAGTGGGCGGAAGAGGCTCTGCCTCTTTCACTGTGGCGCCACCTGGCCAGCAAGAGAGCGCCGTAAGCCTCTGTATATACTCTTTGTGTTATCTTGAATAAACCCTGTTAACCGAGGTGAGACTCACTCATCATTCCTACATTATGGACATAACAAATGGTGATGAGGTAAAAGCGGTAATGGAACGCTCTATTGCTGGCTTTCAGCCATTCCTCGAGGCTCCGGGTGAGCTGCTCATGCCGTGGCCTAGGTGGTTCGCTGCCTTTACCAACTATCTTGTTGTCCTGGGTTTGGGAGATATGGAGAAGCTCCGTGCACGAGCTGTGTTAGTACATAATTTAGGAATGGAAGGGCAGAGGATTCTGGAGAATCTTGGAGGTGTGGACAGTTTTGACGATGTGGTGCAGCTAATGGTGCGATATTTTAAGGCGCCGGAGAACGTCATTGTTAGACGCATTCAATTCCGACAGCTCCGCCAGCAGTCGGGAGAGCCTGTGCGAAGATTCGTGGCAGACCTCCGAGAGCTGGCGAGGGAATGCAGATTCGGGGCTCTGGAGAACAAGATGATTCAGGACCAGTTGGCAGAGCACGTCTGCTGCACAGCGGCCTGGTCCAGATTGTTGACGCACCCAGGAGAGATGACGTTAGCTGAGGCTGTCGAGCTTGCCCAACAGTACGAGGCAGCAGAGACCATCGTGAGGGGCTTTACTGAAGGGGCCTCTCTGGAGAAGAATGAGTCTTGCGATAAGGCACTGAGATTGGACCCTGGTGATGGCGAATGCGGAGACGATGATTTTGCCTCCGTGGTCAGGATAAGATCTGCCCCTGGTATGCCAATATGTTATGGATGTGGGTCCACTGAGCACCGCTATAAGTCCAGAGTGTGCCCGACAAAAGGAAGGTGTTGTGGCAAATGCGGTCTTTTAAACCATTTTGCCAGGGTGTGCGAAAACTTCATACGCAGGAGCCGTGGGAGAGATCCAGGTGCTACACAGAAGACTCTGACAGTTGTGCATACCGTCTCCCCAGAGACGACAGGGAGGATTGGTTGCACCGTCGCGTTGGATGGAGTTGAGGTCCCGCTCCTAGTGGACACAGGAGCTGTGATTTCCGTCCTGAATCTTGAAACCATGGACAGACTGTTTCCCCACCAAAAGATAAGAAGGCAACAAGTGGAGTATTATGGTTATGGGTGGAATAGGTTGGCTATATTGGGCTACGTTGAGATGGAGGCCCAATATAAGGACAGTGTGGCGCCCAGTGTTCACATTAACGTTTCTGCATCCGGTGTTAACGTTATGGGCTGCAACCTATTTTACAGCCTTGGGTTCTCCATTATGAATGTCTCCGGTGAGGAATGGTTTGGATGTGGACTGTGGGGTCGGCCTGTTCCTGCCATGGAGGGTGCTGAGGTGTGGGATTCGGACTGGATGGTCAATGTGACGTTGGGAGTGCACACACTGCACCACGCGGAGACCTCTCGGGATGGACCCGATGCTGCCACGCAGGCTGCCCTGGACGAGGGTGCCGAAAGGCACAGCAGGACCCCCGATGAGGCTCATCAGGACGAGGTGCCAACGCCGGGAGAAAACGGGGCTAGACCGCAGAGCGTGGTTATCGTAAAGTGCTCCCAGCGACGACCTGCCAAGAGGACACCCAGGAGAGCCCACGTGTCGGAGCAGCTGGAGTCGGGGGCCAGTCGCAGGATCGGTGATCTGATGAAAAGAAAGTGGGCTCACTTGAAGACCAAGGTTGATGCTCGAGTACATAGAGATCACAGTCCATGCGAGCAGCAGGACAACCAGAGGTGGTTGCAGGTGGAGCCCGGTTGGATGGAGGAAGATGGGCGCAGGTCTATCCATGTCTGGAGACATGGAGGTGGAGAGGAGACGGCGCAGCAGGAACCCTGATGTGAAGAGATGGAGAAGCCTTGAAAGGGATCCATCCGGGGACTGAGGGTTTCATTTTGCATGTTTGTGTTGTTTCTTCAGTCCTGTTTTAATGTTGGTTTTCCTATTTGGTGCCCGGGTAAATTAATTTTAAAAAAAAGGGAAAAAGTGACAAGGTGAATTGTTCAGAGTGGGTGTGAGTGCGGGAGGCGTCCTTTTGGTGTTTAATGACAGTTTTGTCTATTTTACATGTCGTGTTGATGTCTGTGTGTATGCACTATACCTTTGATTATTTTGGTGAATTGGGTTTTGTGTCATACCACGTACCAAAAGCCAGTTTAGAAAGCTTGGGATCAGTCCGCCAAGGTCTCCGCCTTTGACTGCCACCTAATCCACATAGCACCGGACTTCCATGATCCCTCCTGCAGGTGGTGAACCTACTGGAGGGCGGACCCATGTAACTCCTTCGGGCTGAGCCCGGCCGGGTCCCATGGGTGGAAACCCGGCCACCAGACGCTAGCCTTCGAGCCCCTCCCCCAGGCCTGGCTCCAGGGTGGGGCCCCGGTAACCCCATACCGGGCGGGGTACACTGAATCCTTGATATACAATTTATCATGAGAGTCTGTTGGATCGTTCTTCGTCTGGCCCTTCACCCAGGACCAGTTTGTCTTGGGAGACCCTATCAGAGGCAAATTGCCCCGGACAACATAGCTCCTGGGATCACTGGGGCACGCAAACCCCCCCACCACGATAAGGTGACGATCCATGAGGGGGACAGGATTTTATCCTGAAAAAATCCTGAAAAAAAAATCCTGAAAAAATCCTGAAAAAAGAAATCCTGTCCATTTTATGGACAGGATTTCTAGGCGCAGCCAGGGAATGGAGGGTGTCATGCTTGGTGACCACAGGATCTCATCTCTGTTGTTTGCAGATGATGTTGTCCTGTTGGCTTCATCCAGCAATGACCTACAGCTCTTGCTGGGACGGTTTGCCGCTGAGTGTGAAGCGGCTGGGATGAGAATCAGCACCTCCAAGTCCGAGTCCATGGTCCTCAGCCGGAAAAAGGTGGATTGTCCTCTCCGGGTTGGGGACAGGCTCCTGCCCCAAGTGGAGGAGTTTAAGTATCTTGGGGTCTTGTTCACGAGTGAGGGGAAAATGGAGCGAGAGATCGACAGACGGATTGGAGCAGCATCTGCAGTGATGCGGACGTTGTACCGGTCTGTTGTGGTGAAGAGGGAGCTTAGTTCTAAGGCAAAGCTGTCGATTTACCAGTCAATCTACGTTCCTACTCTCACCTATGGTCACGAGCTTTGGGTAATGACCGAAAGAACGAGATCGCGGATACAAGCGGCTGAAATGAGCTTTCTCCGTAGGATTGCTGGACTCACCCTCAGAGATAGGGTGAGGAGCTCAGTCATCCGGGAGAGGCTCAGAGTAGAACCGCTGCTCCTCCACATTGAAAGGAGTCAGTTGAGGTGGTATGGGCATCTGATTAGGATGCCTCCTGGACGCCTCCCACTTGAGGTGTTTCAGGCACGTCCCACTGGGAGGAGACCCCGGGGCAGACCCAGGACTCGGTGGAGAGACTATGTCTCCCAGCTAGTCTGGGAACGCCTTGGTATCCCCTCTGAAGAGCTGGAGCAGGTGGCTGGGGAGAGGGAAGTCTGGGCTTCTCTGCTTGAACTGCTGCCTCCGCGACCCGGACCTCCGGAAAAGCGGTAGAAGATGGATGGATGGATGGATGGGTTTTGTGTCAAATTTTGGTTTAATAATTCTGGCCCGCGGCTTCTCTGTGTGAATTTACATTAGTATTTTCTAGAGTTTGCCTGGCTTGAATGACTTGTTTTGATCGGGTTTTAAGTATTTGCTGGAATTTGGTTTAATTGAATTGTTTTATTTATGTTGCCCCTTTTTGTACATTTTACTTTGTGTGCCCATTGTGAGGTGGGAGTTGGGGTGGGGGGCTGCCTGTAGGAAATGTCTTGTGTTTTATTGTATGTGTTATTTGGTGTGTTTTTATGGGATTGTTTTCAGTTAGGAACACGGCTTATTGTTATTATTTTGTTTATATATTCCCCTGTTCCAAGCCGCAGAATAATCCGCTCAGCTGTGTAGGGGGTGCTGGTGGTCTACCCAGCCCCTCAGCCTTAGTTGTGTGAGTGGATAGGTGTTTTGTTTATTTTCTGTACATATTTTTGGACTAGTGTGTGTGTCGGGTGATAAATTTGGGTGGGTTATTTGTGTGCTTGGCATTTTTTTTTTTTTGAGGGGGGTGAAATGTTATGTATATAAATAGGCTGGTACGACCAAGACGGCGGCCGGGTTGGTCATGGGACAGACTGAGGTGGCTACTGCCGGTTTCCGGTGGCGATGCTGCCCAGGGTATAAAAGAGTGGGCGGAAGAGGCTCTGACTCTTTCGTCATGGAGCCACCTGGCCAGCAGGAGAGTGCCGTAAGCCTCTGTATATACTCTTTGTGTTATCCTGAATAAACCCTGTTTACCGAGGTGAGACTCACTTGTCTTTCCTACATTATGGACATAACAGGGTTGTGGCAACCGTGCGGCGATTTCCAGCGCTTGAACAACGCTACGGAACACAATCGCTATCCTATCCCACACATCCAGGATTTTTCCATGCACCTGGACGGAGCGCATGTTTTTTAGAAAGTGGATCTGGTCCGCGGTTACCACCAGGTCCCGGTACATGCGAAAGACATTCCAAAAACAGCAATAATAACTCCTTTTGGCCTTTGAGTTTTTACGCATGCCGTTCAGATTAAAAGGCGCGGCGCAGACCTTCCAGAGGATGATGGATGCAGTGCTTCGTGACTTGCCCTTCGTGTTTGTCTACTTAGACAACATTCTGGTAGCCAGAGCATCGGAGGAGGAGCACATCGCCCATCTCAAGACAGTTTTCCAGAGGTTGGAAGTGCATGGGTTGATAGTTAACCCGGCGAAGTGCCAGTTCAGTGTGCCAGTGATTGACTTTTTGGGCCACTGCATTTTGCTGGAGGGCGCAATCCTGTTACCGGACAAGGTGCGCGCGGTGTCGGATTTTCCGCATCCGCAGACCATGAGGGCACTACAGGAGTTTTTGGGAATGGTTCATTTTTACAACCGTTTCTTTCTCCGAGCAGCCCAGCTGATGCAGCCATTGTATGCCGCACTTAAAGGAAGAAGCCTGTGGACACCATCGACTGGACTCCCGAGCGAGTCCAGGCTTTTACTAACGCCAAAACAGCGCTTGTGGATGCCGCGTTGTTAGCCCACCCAGATCCATCTGCACGGATCGCGCTCATGATGGATGCAGCTGATGTTGCCATAGGGGCAGTGGTGGAGCAGTGCGTCTCAGGTTCATGGCAGCCACTCGCATTTTTTAGCCAGACTTTGCGCGACAACGAACACAAGTACAGCACATTCGATAGAGAATTGCTGGCTCTCCACTTGGCAAGGCACCATTTCCAGTTCTGGCTGGAGGGGCGCGAGTTCACTGCGTTTGTGGACCACAAGCCGCTGATGCATGCGATGTCCAAGACCTCAGAACTGTGATCAGCTCAGCAGCAATGGCATTTGGCCGTAATTTCGAAGTTTACTAATGACATTCAACATGTTGCCGGTAAACTCAATGTTGTGGCCAATTGCCTGTCGCGCGCATTAATCGCCCCGGTCTACATGGGAATAGATTTACCTGCCATGGCTGTGGAGTAAGCCGGGGACGCGGACATTTGCGCGCTCCAGTCTGCGCCAACTGGGTTATGAGCTCTTGGCGCCGTCGCATTTTTGAGTCAGTCCACTCCCTTTCGCATCCGAGAGTGCGCGTTCGGTGATGCTAGTGGGGGCGAAATTCGTCTGGCCGCACTTGTGCAAAGATGTGAAAGATTGGGCTGCAGCTTGCAACGCGTGCCAGCGGGCCAAAGTGCACAAGCACACCAGAGTCCCCCTTGAGCCATTCCAAATACCGGCCAGGAGGTTTGACCACATCCACGTGGATTTGGTTGGACCCCTCCCTCCGTTGCAAGGTTTTACGCACCTCTTAACAATCATGGACCACGCCATGCACTGGCCTTAAGTGGTCCTGCTGGCTTCTACCACATCCACAGAAGTCGCTCGCGCTTTTTTGTTGGCTTAGGTTGCACATTTCGGATCTCCGTCGGACATCACGTCCGACAGGGGTCCACAATTCGTTTCAGAATACTGGTCCGCTATGGCCCAGAGCCTGGGGGTCAAAATTCACCGCTCTACCGCGTACAACCCCCAGGCTAATGGGTTATGTGAGTGTTTTCATAGGTCGCTTAAAGCAGCACTCAGCGCTTCGCTCACAGACACAAATTGGGTCAACCGCCTGCCCTGGGTTCTTTTAGGGTTGCGCTCCGCACCTAAGGAGGATTTGGCAGCCTCCCTGGCAAAGCTCGTTTTTTCTCAGCCGCTGCAGATCCCCGGAGAGTTTTTACTGTAAAAACCCTGCACCCAAGGCTGATCCGCCCATGCAATTTTTACATAGTACAGAGGCTGTGAGTGTACCAGGCCTGGCCCACCATTGTTTTCCCCACACATTCATCGCAAAAACTTGCAGAACAGCAGTTTTGTTTTTGTCAGGCACGATGCGCACTGGACCCCACTGTGCCCACCATACGATGGACCGTTCAGGGTGTTGGAACCCGGAGAGAAGCATTTTGTGTTAGACTTGGCGGGGGGGGGGGGGCATAGGGAGACCATCTGCATCGACAGGCTGAAGTCCGCATTTGTGTTGGCAGATGAGCATGTGGTGTTGGCCCAAGCTCCCCGGCATGGACGCCCACCATTGGTGGTTCTGTAAAGTGGTGATCCCTCAGCAGGGACCTGCGCTCACGAAGCTGATGTGTTTTCTCCCCCTACCTTTTTTCCTCCACAGACTGACGTGCCCTCCTGTACACCTCACCAGCAGGGCGGTTTGACTAGATCGGTGACCCCCCGCTGCAGCTGCTATGGGCGCCAGCTCAAGCCCAAAGGACGAGGGGGTTAATACCCTTTCTGGGTGTTCGGGAAAGAGGGGCTGTGTGGCGGCATGGTGTTGGACTTCTCCACCCAGGGAACAAGGGACCAAAAGAGGAGGTGTCACCAGGGGTTATCAGACAGGACAGTAAGGACTATGCGCCCCCCGGGGAGAGGAGTAAATGCCGGAGCTGGGAATGGGTATGGCTGCCCCATCATGTTTGTGGTGCTGGGAGCACCAGGGCGTGACGGTGGTGGGTCCTGGGCTGCTCAGCTTGGTGGCCCTCGCCCTGGGTTGGGATTTGGGGACAGTGGGTGGCCTCATGAACCAGTTTGCGAGCTGGCTTCTGGGGGTGGGGTGGGGGAGTGGCCTCGCTTTTGGACTGCCTCCCTCTCAGTCTTATTTTCCTCCCCCCCTCCCTGATTCTGGGTGAATATACATCTTCTTGGATACATTTAGGACTTTGGGGTGGGGGTGTGCCGCACTGTGTCAGCGAAGGGGATACCTCTGCTGCATGGTAGGGCTGCCCCACCTCAATTTTAATTGCAATTTAGACACTGAGGGCTTGGGGGTATGAGGGCTTCGCTGCCTATTGCAGTGGCTAGTGGTGTTCTAACCACAATCCCCCCAATTTTAACTGCACTATGGTAGTCCACACATTTACACACAATCACATCAAACAACTGACATACACCTACCATGTTTTGTGCAAGGGGGAGGGGGTGGGGGTCTTCCCCCACCCCTGCTATCCTCCTCCTGTTGGGGGCTTGGGGTCCCAGTGAAGGGCCTGGGACCTGTCATCTTGTCAGAATCCCTGGGTGCTGCTGAATGTATAGATACAACCAAGGGAGTGAGAGAGGGACTGAATAAGAGAGTATGCGAGGGTGAGGGAGTGATGAATGCAGGTGGTGATGGTGGGCCAGTTTTGTGTGGCGCTTTGCGTGTTGGGTGGCATCTCAGGGCGTCTGTGGTGGTCTGCTGATCAGTTGCTCAGCTGGGCACCGGGGGCGGGGGTCTGCTTCTGTGGCCGCGGCTGCCCTGGGGTGGGTTGGCGGGTGGGGGGGTGGTGGCCGCTGGCCTGCGCCGGCAGTCTCCCCGGCCACTGCCGGGCACTGGAGCGCATTCAGGCTCGCTGCATGTGCATCGCAGTCCCTCTAAGAAATAAGGATGAATGAGGGTGGGTGAGTGTGAGGGGGAGAGCTGGAATGGAAGTGAGCAGGTCGGAGTGTGAGTGAGAGTGCTTGCATTGGTGAATTGCATTGCTTGCATTTTTTTTTTTTTTTTTTTTTTAGATCTTAGATCCAAGATGGCGCCCACAGTGGTCGCCATGGTGCTTCGCTGCGCTTTTTTTGGTTTGTTTTTGTTCGGCAATTGTGTGTCTGCCTGCTCTTACACCCGTGAAGAGCTACTAAATATCAGGACTTTCACTCACACGGACCTACTCCCAGTTTTTTTGGCTCCTGCCGCCGATCTGGTTCACTTTTTAGCCCAAAAAGTGAGACGGCGAAAGAGAGGAAGACGAGCGAGCACCCTCGTGCGGCTTCGCAGGAGAGGCACGCGCACGGCTTTGCCTGGAATATTTCTGTCCAACGTCAACTCTCTTTATAACAAGGTAGATGAACTGAGACTGCTGATGTGATTTAAGGACCTCTCCACCTCGTGTGCCCTCTGCTTCACTGAGACCTGGCTCAAGGAAAAGACACCAGACAGCGCGCTCCTCCTCGAGGGATTTCAGCTGTTTCGTGCTGATCGAGACACGGGGCTCTCCGGCAAGACCACAGGCGGAGGAGTCTGCTTCTACATCAACAGCAGCTGGTGCTCCGATGTATCTGTGATCTCCCAACACTGTTCTCCCGCTCTGGAATATTTATTCATCAACTGCAAGCCATTTTATTCCCCGCGTGAGTTTGCTTCATTCATCCTGGCTGCTGTTTATGTCCCGCCCAACGCGGACGTGCGTGAGGCTCAGCGCACGCTCGCGGATCACATTCAGCAAGCGGAGCGGACTTTCCCGGACTCTCTGGTTATTGTGGTTGGCGACTTTAACCAGAGCAACCTGAGCCACGAACTCCCCCCGATACAAACAGTTTATTAAATGCCCCACCAGAGGAGAGAACACGCTGGATCACTGTTACACTACAGTTAAGGACGCATATCGCGCTGTTCCCCGCGCTGCGCTCGGACTATCTAATCACGTGATGGTCCACCTGATTCCCACATACAGACAGAGACTGAAGCTCACAAAACCTGTTGTGAGCACTACGAGGAAATGGACCAGTGAAGCTGGGGAGGAGCTGCGCACGTGCTTGGAAATAACTGACTGGGGCATGTTTAAAGGAGCCATGCATGATCTGGATGAATACACGGACACTGTGACCTCATATATCCACTTTTGTGAGGAGAGCATTCTTCCATCGCGCACCAGGGTGAGTTACTCCAACGACAAGCCCTGGTTCACAGCTAAGCTCAGACAGATCAGGCAGGAGAAGGAAGCAGCGCTGAAAAGTGGAGACAGGGACTACTACAAGGAGGCCAAATACCGGTTTAGGAGAGAGCTGAGGAGAGCTAAATCTGTGTATTCTGAGAGATTCCAGCAGTAGTTCACTGCTAACGACTCTGCTTCTGTGTGGAGAGGACTGAGGCAAATCACCATCTATCGGCCTCAGGCTTCTAAAGGACAAGATGACAAAGCCCTTTGTCAAAGACTGTCCCAACACTATGCCCGTTTTGACACCTCGTCAGCTGTGTCCAACTCCCCCCTCCCCCCAGCGCCACTGCCTCCATGGTCCCCACTTCATCAAAGGCGGCCCCCCCTCCTCCCCCCCGCCCTTGCCATCAGTGAGCAGGACGTGCACAGACAGTTCTCCAGACTGAACCCGCGCAAGGCCCCCGGTCTGGACGGCGTGTCTCCCTCCACCCTGAGACACTGTGCGGAGGAGCTGACTCCTGTCTTCACAGACATTTTTAACACCTCCCTGAAGTCATGCCACGTGCCGGCCTGCCTCAAAACCTCTACCATCGTCCCTGTCCCCAAGAAGCCACGGATCGCTGGACTTAACGACTACAGACCTGTAGCGCTCACCTCTGTAGTCATGAAGTCCTTTGAGCGCCTGGTCCTGCCCCACCTCAAGACCATCACCACTCCCCTCCTGGACCCGCTGCAGTTTGCCTACAGAGCCAACAGGTCTGTGGACGACGCAGTCAACCTGGCCCTCCACTCCATCCTGCAGCACCTGGACTCCCCGGGAACCTACGTCAGGATCCTATTTGTGGACTTCAGCTCTGCATTCAATACCATCCGCCCCGCTCTGCTCCAGGACAAGCTGTCCCTGCTCAACGTGCCTGACTCCCTCTGCAGGTGGATCACCGACTTCCTGACGGACCGGAGGCAGCATGTGCGGCTGGGAAAGACTGTCTCAGACTCTGTTAGCATGAGCACCGGATCACCCCAGGGCTGTGTACTTTCCCCCCTGCTCTTCTCCCTGTACACCAACTCCTGCAACTCCTGCCACCAGTCTGTCAAGCTGATCAAGTTTGCGGATGACACCACCCTCATCGGGCTCATCTCCAACGGCGACGAGTCCATCTACAGGAGAGAGGTGGCCCAGCTGGCGTCCTGGTGCAGCCACAACAACCTGCAGCTGAACGCTCTGAAGACAGTGGAGATGATCGTGGACTTCAGAAAAGTCACAGCCCTTCTGCCCCCCCTTACCCTCACAGACTCTCCCATCACCACTGCGGATTCCTTCCGCTTCCTGGGCACCACCATCACCCGGGACCTCAAGTGGGAGCCGACCATCAGCTCCCTCATCAAAAAGGCCCAGCAGAGGATGTTCTTCCTGCGGCAGCTGAGGAAGCTCAAGCTACCCACCAAGATGTTGGTGCAGTCCTACACGGCCATCATCGAGTCCATCCTCACCACCTCCATCACCGTGTGGTACTGTCAGAAAATTGTTTATCATGCATGTTCAATCATTTATCATTTTATAATTACTAACATCATTATCATTATCATTGCATAACCATCTTATATGATTAAAATGTATACTGCATGCATCTTCTATGAGTTTATAGCATACTGTATTGTTTCTCTGTAATAAGTGGACCCATTGAGTGTCCTTCATTAAGATGTGCTTAGAAGTCAAAGTGTCTCACCAGACCAGACTATGTATATGATAAGGGGTCTGGGAGTGAGGGAGAATTGATCTTGTTTTCCTATGAAATGCTGTGACTATGATTAACTTGGAGTCTGGGGCACACCTGCAAGGCCATGTTTTCAGTCCAGGCCAGTGTTTTGTATACTCATATTATGACTGTGAATTGTATCCAGTAGATGTTTGTGTGACTATGTATAAATACTTCCTGATTGTTTTTTATTGCCAGTGCTGCATTTTCTGTTAAAAGTATGGCACTCCTTGCAAGTAAAGAGCTCATATGAGGAATATACTTGTGTCATGAATCTTATTTGAGGTAACGAACCAACATACGATCACTCTAAAGTTTCCAGATTCTGACAGGTACGCAGGAGCCACCACCAGGGACAGACTAAGACTGCAGCGCGTTGTGTGCGCTGCTGAGAAGGTGATCGGCTGCAAGCTCCCATCCCTCCAGGACCTGTACATCTCCAGGACCCGGAGGCGTGCAGGTCGGATCATAGCCGACCCTTCACACCCTGGACACGCACTGTTTGCCCCCCTCCCCTCAGGCAGAAGACTTCGGTCCATTCAGACTAAAACCTCCCGCTACATGAACAGCTTCTTCCCCTCTGCCATCAGACTGCTGAACACTAAGTGACTTATTAGACTCTCGTGCATTACGTACAGCAGCTCAACCGGACTCATGACAATTATCACTATTTTCTTTTTGCACTACCGACTGCACTATGTGGAACTCCACAATATCTGCTGCTTGTTAATATATTTAAAAATTGCATAGATTAGTATTACTTATTCATATTCTACCTTTTATTGCATGCATAGTTTTTTATTTTTATCTTTAGTGCTACTCCATGTTTAATGTTGCAGCATTGCACCAAGACAAATTCCTAGTTTGTGTACTACATGAACAATGGCAATAAATCTCATTCTGATTCTGATTCTGATTCTGAATGTGAGTGGGTGTGGGTGACCCTGAGGGTGAGTGGGAGTGAGTTTGAGCGGGTACAGGAGTGAGAGAGAATGGGTGAGTCCGGGTGAGTGAAAGTGAGGGAGTGCAAGTGGGTGTGTATGAGAGTGTGAGGGTGTGAAGATGTGGGGATGGGTGTGGCTGCAAGTTGGGAGGTGCTGAATTGAGGGGGGTAGTGCCTCTTGGCTATGTGGGCTCCCCTGGGTGGGGGGGACCTCTTTGGGCATAGGGGTTCCCGGGGTGTGCGGCGGTGGTGCTGGGGGGGCACACACAGTGTGAGGGTGCCTGGGGGGGCTCCGGCCTGGGGGGTGGGGTCGCTGGCCTCCTGGCGCCTGGGGCCCAGGGGCTGGCGTTGGCCCCACTGGGGGGGTTGGGGGTTTGGTGGGCCCGGGGGTTGGGCCTGCTGCGCCTGCTGCCTGGCGGCCTGGCTTCCCTGGCTTCCCAGTCAGAGACTGTCCCAACACTATGCCCGTTTTGACACCTCGTCATCTGTGTCCAACTCCCCCCCTCCCTCCAGCTCCACAGCCTCCACATTCCCTACTTCATTTAAGGCACACCCCCCCCCCCCTCCTCCCCCCCTCCCCTTATCATCAGTGAGCAGGATGTGCTCAAACAGTTCTCCAGACTGAACCCGCGCAAGGCCCCCGGCCCAGACGGCGTGTCTCCCTCCACCCTGAGACTCTGTGCGAAACAGCTGGCTCCTGTATTCACAGACATTTTTAACACCTCCCTTAAGTTATGCCACGTGCCATCCTGCCTCAAATCCTCCACCATCATCCCTGTCCCCAAGAAGCCACGGATCACTGGACTTAATGACTACAGACCTGTAGCGCTCACCTCTGTAGTCATGAAGTCCTTTGAGCGCCTGGTCCTGTCCCACCTCAAGTCCATCACCACCCCTCTCCTGGACCCGCTGCAGTTTGCCTACCGAGCCAACAGGTCTGTAGACGATGCAGTCAACCTGGCCCTCCACTCCATCCTGCAGCACCTGGACTCCCCGGGAACCTACGCCAGGATCCTGTTTGTGGACTTCAGCTCCGCATTCAACACCATCCGCCCCGCTCTGCTCCGGGACAAGCTGTCCCTGCTCAACGTGCCTGACTCCCTCTGCAGGTGAATCATCGACTTCCTGACGGACCGGAGGCAGCATGTGCGGCTGGGAAAGACTGTCTCAGACTATACTAGCATCAGCACCGGATCACCCCAGGGCTGTGTACTTTCCCCCCTACTCTTCTCCCTTTACACCAACTCCTGCACCTCCAGCCACCAGTCTGTCAAGTTGATCAAGTTTGCGGACGACACCACCCTCATCGGGCTCATCTCCAACGGCGACGAGTCCGCCTACAGGAGAGAGGTGGCCCAGCTGGCGTCCTGGTGCAGCAATAACAACCTGCAGCTGAACGCTCTGAAGACAGTGGAGATGATTGTAGACTTCAGGAAAGTCACTACTCCTCTGCCCCCCCTCACCCTCTCAGGCTCTCCCATCACCACTGCTGATTCCTTCCGCTTCCTAGGCACTACCATCACCAGGGACCTCAAATGGGAGCTGACCATCAGCTCACTCATCAAAAAAGCCCAGCAGAGGATGTTCTTCCTGCGGCAGCTGAGGAAGCTCAAGCTACCCACCAAGATGTTAGTGCAGTTCTACACAGCCATCATCGAGTCCATCCTCACCACCTCCATAACCGTGTGGTACGCAGGAGCCACTGCCAGGGACAGACTAAGGCTGCAGCGCGTCGTGCGCACTGCTGAGAAGGTGATCGGCTGCAAGCTCCCATCTCTCCAGGATCTGTACATCTCCAGGACCCGGAGGCGTGCTGGCCGGATCATAGCCGATCCCTCACACCCTGGTCACGTACTGTTTGCCCCCCTCCCCTCTGGTAGAAGACTTCGGTCCATCCAGACTAAAACCTCCCGTCACATGAACAGCTTCTTCCCCTCTGCCATTAGACTGCTGAACACTAAGTGACTCTCGTGCACCATGTACAGCAGCTCAACCAGACTCATGTCAATCATCACTGTTTTCTTCCTGCATTACCGACTGCACTATATAGTTCTCCACAGTATCTGCTGCTGGCTAATATATATTTTAACTGTTGACCAGTATCACTTAATCTTATCCTACACTTTATTACATGTATAGTTTATTTCTCTTATCTTATCATGTTTAATGTTGCAGCATTGTACCGAGACAAATTCCTAGTTTGTGTACTACATGAACAATGGCAATAAACCTGATTCTGATTCTGATTCCCTCAATTGTCCCTCCGGGGACGGATGCCTGGCTTTCCTGGGTCTTGCTGACCTCGGGCATTTGTGCCCTGTGGAAGTTGGTGGTGCTGCCTTGCCTGATCGGGGTTCCTGGGGGGAGAGCTGCTGCTACCGGCCCCCCTCTTCGCATGTTTCCTGACAAACCACTCACGTGCACACACTTATTTTGCGCGCACTCTCATATACAGTATATGCACACAGACGCACACACAAATGGCTCTCCTTAAACAGGTGCGGAAGCCAGACTCATGTTGAGATATCTTTGGTAGAAGAAGCAGTTTGTCTTCTGTTTGTTTTAGTTGTTGGTTGGTTTGTCTTTTTGTCTGTTCCCCTCCCTTTTCTTTCCCCCTCCACAACTTCCTTTCCCTATTCCCCATCCTGTCGGGTCCTCCATAGGTAAAATAATTAAAATAAAGTATTAAAAGTTATTACAGGAGGAGTTTACAACAATATACAGTACATAGTTAATGTCATGGTGCCCGCAGGGCCATCATCAGTCTCAGCTGCGTGCACACCTGTTGCCAATCATCAGCGGGCTTTAAGAGCCAGGCCTGCCAGCGGCTCAGCACGGAGCCATCTGTCAAACTCACGAGGACACGTCTCTCGTCTCCAGCCACGTCTTAGCTCAACCTCTGACTACGAGCAACACGTCGAAGCACGTAAGCTTAACCTCCACTTACCTTGTCAAGTTCCTTTCCCCTGTGCACAGGTGGACCTCCCCGGCGGCGGACCCTCTCTCCCCGACGGCAGCTCAGCTCCACGTCAGTATCAGGGTAACTCCCTCTTCCTCCGGCACAGAGCTAGACGCTCTTTCCCTGGCTGTCGCCCACAGGACAAACCGGAGCCCAGCATCACCACCTGCAAAGGTAAGCGACTGTCTTTATGACGCTCTCAGCGCTGGTGCAGCGTTAACGCCTCTGCTTTGTCTCCATAGGGTTGCCAGGCCGAACGGTGTCCTGCTCAGCCTCCGCACGAATCCAGCACTTCACGCACCACATTGTACATACACGTACTCACACACAAGACACGGGTTGACAATAAAAGGATAATTGTATTCTCTCGAGTCTGTCTTCTGTCCCCTGGGTCCAGAAATTATGTCAGTATGGCTCCGTCAGAGTGACCCAGCAGACAGCATGCTAGCACGCCATTTAAACACCTTAGACGCTCAAGTAGAACAACTAGCTTACCAACAGAACGTTATCCTTACCCAGTTAACCCTAATTAACAGCCGGTTGGACCGTCTGGATGGACAGCAGACGTTTCCACCGGCTTCCGGGGCTCCACCGGGCCCCGCTCGCCCCCCGCCTAGTCAGGTTAGCCAGGTCCCTTCAGCCCGCCTCACACCAGTGCCCACACCCGCACGCTTCAGTGGGAAGCTCGGGGAAGCCCGGGGGTTTATCCTGCAATGTGAGATGGTTTTCCAGCGAATACCAGGGGACTTTCCTACGGATCATAGCAAGATAGGCTACATCGCTAACCTGCTAGAAGGTAGGGCGCTAGCCTGGGCCTATGCCGTTATGGCTAAGCCCAGTTATGCTAACTCAACATATCAGCGGTTTCTGGATGATTTCCATGAGGTGTTTGACCACTCCGACCGGGACACCATGCTCACCACCCAGTTGTTAAACCTTCGGCAGGGCGGTAGGTCCGCTGCGGACTACGCGGTCGATTTCCGGGTGGTAGCCGCTGAAGTCGGGTGGGAGGACACCTCGTTGTTTAGCATTTTTATCCGTAGCCTAAGCCCCAGTCTGAGACGAACTAGCTAGATTGGATAAGCCAGAACGACTAAACGAGCTAATCTCTCTTACCATTAGCTTGGATAACAGGCTGAGGGAACGAGCAGCCGAGCAAAGAGCTTCTAGTCGCTTGAGCGCGCAGTTTTTTCGTTCCTCACAGTCACCCCAGTTGGCTCTGCCCTCTCCGGAAGGACTTCCGGGGCAGGAGGATATGGTAATCGGGCGCTCCAAGATTCCGCCTGCTGAGAAACAGCGCCGTAGGGAGTTAGGGCTGTGTCTTTATTGTGGTAGCAGTGCACACGAATTGGGAGAATTGTACGAGTCGGTTAAAAGAGGAGGTCCGTGGGTCACAGTAGGGGGACTCACGGACGCGTCCCAGTCTAAACCCCTCACCAGCTGCCTCGTGCCCATCCGATTCATCCGTAAACACACTGAGTACTCCACCCATGCACTGATTGACTCGGGGGCTGAGCAGAGTTTCATATCAGGAGACCTGGCAACCTGGTTAGGGCTCACCTGTCAAACTCTCCAGCCACCGCTCAAGCTGATAGCCCTATCCAAAGCCCCGCTAATGACTATTTCTCAGCAGACCGCCCTAGTGTCGGTGATCGTTTCTGGGAACCACTGGGAGGATCTACGCTTTCTGGTGCTGCCCTCCTTCCCTTCCCCGGTCATCCTGGGCTACCCCTGGCTGCGGCTGCATAATCCATCCTTCGACTGGCAGACAGGAAACATCTCATCCTGGAGTTCGTTCTGCCTCAGCGCGTGCTTGCAGTCCGCAGCATGTGCCCCATCGGTGTCTGTGGCCCCACGCACGTCCCCCCCCCCAGATCTGTCCAAGGTGCCAGCTGAATATCATGATCTGGGGCGGTTTTCAGTAAGTCGCGGGCGCTGTCCCTTCCTCCCCACTGCCCTTATGACTGCGCTATTAATCTCCGGGCTGGTGCCCTGCTGCCGTCAAGCCGTCTGTACAGCCTGTCTGCTCCGGAACAGGAGGCGATGGATACGTATATAAAGGAGTCGCTCAGCTCAGGGATCATCCGCCCGTCCTCTTCGGCGGTGGGGGCAGGATTCTTCTTCGTTGGAAAGAAGGACGGCTCCCTGCGGCCATGTATCGATTTCAGGGGTCTCAATGATATTACGGTGAAGGATAAGTACACCCTGCCCCTCATGGACACGGCATTTGATTCCCTCCAGGGGGCCTCTTGGTTCACCAGACTCGACCTCCACAACGCGTACCATCTCGTGCGGATCAAGGAGGGAGATGAGTGGACGACTGGCTTCCGGACCCCAAGCGGCCACTTCGAATACCTGGTGATGCCGTTTAGGCTGACTAACACTCCGGCCGTCTTCCAGCACCTGATCAATAACGTTCTCCGGGATTTCCCGGGCACCTTTGTCTTTGTCTACCTGGACGACATCCTCATCTTCTCCTGATTGCTTGAGGAGCACCGGGTGCACGTGAGACGGGTCCTCCAATGACTCCTGGAGAACCAACTGTTCATGAAGGCTGAGAAATGCGAGTTCCATGCTAACAAGATGTCTTTTCTCGGCTTTGTGATTTCCCACAACCAGGTTCTCCCCAACCCGGCCAAGGTCAAGGCGGTGGTGGACTGCTGCCCCCCCCCCCCCGTCCAGGAAGCAACTTCAGCAGTTCCTGGGGTTTGCCAATTTTTACCGCCGCTTTGTGCCCAAGTATAGCATGGTGGCCAGCCCGCTGACCTGTCTCACGTCCCCGAAGTTTCCCTTCCACTGGACGGAGGAGGCTGCAGCAGCGTTCGGTGCACTCAAGAGGGAGTTCTCTTCGTCCCGCGTCCTTACGCAGGTGGACCCGGCTCTCCAGTGCCTGGTCGAGGTGGATGCTTTGGATTCCGGGGTGGGGGCAGTACTCTCTCAGCGCTCTCCGATAGACGAGGTGATCCACCCCTGTGCCTTCTTCTCGCACCGCCTGTCTCCAGCAGAGAGGAATTACAGCATCGGCGATAGGAAACTGTTGGCGGTTAAGCTCGCATTGGAGGAGTGGCGCCACTGGTTGGAGGGAGCTGCCCAGCCTTTTGTAGTTTGGACTGACCATAAGAACTTGGAATATCTGAGGACAGCTAAGCGGTTGAACTCCCGTCAGGCCCGCTGGTCCCTGTTCTTCGGTCGGTTCGACTTCACAATCACCTACCGCCCCGGGGATAAGAACGATAAACCAGACGCTCTCTCCAGGCAGTTCTTGATGGAGGTATCCGAGACCAGGAACAAACGATCCTTCCCCCATCCTGCATCGTGGGCGCCCTCTTGTGGGACATCGGGGAAAAGGTTGTGAAGGTGCAGGAGACTGAGCCCGATCCGGGAGGTGGCCCCTTGGAATGATTGTTTGTCCCTACGCCGGTCCGGGGTGAGGTCATTCAGTGGGCTCACGCCTCGAAGTTGGCATGCCACCCTGGGGTGTCTCGCACGATTGAGCGTCTCCAAAGGTCGTTCTGGTGGCCGGGGCTGCGGAAGGACATCAATGCCTACAATTTGGGCCTGCACTCAGTGCACCACCGGGAAGTCATCCTTCTCCCCCCCGGCCGGACAGCTTCACCCCCTGCCGGTCCCTAGTCGTCCCTGGTCGCACATCACCCTGGATTTCGTGACGGGCCATCCAATCATTTTATGATGGTCCTGACCATTGTTGATCGCTTCTCCAAGGTGGCCCACTTCGTTCCCCTCCGGGGGTTGCCAACGGCACAGGAGACAGCGGACCTGTTGGTTCAGCACGTCATTCGTCTTCATGGGATCCCCACGGATGTCATCTCGGATCGTGGGCCCCAGTTTGTTTCCCAAGTTTGGAGGACGTTCTGTCATGCACTGGGGTCAACAGTAAGCCTGTCATCTGGTTACCACCCTCAGAGCAATGGGCAGTGCGAACGAGCGAATCAGGAACTGGAGGCCGCCCTACGCTGCATCATTGCCTCCAGCCCTACTTCTTGGAGCAGCCATCTGCCGTGGATTGAGTACGCCCACAACTCCACGGTTTCTTCAGCGATTGGGATGTCCCCCTTCAGGGCATCTTTGGGGTATGACCCCCCACTGTTTCCGTAGAAGGAGAAGGAGGTGGCGGTGCCTTCTGTCCACGCCCATGTCAGGCACTGCTGCCGGCTCTGGACTACCACCCGCAGAGTTCTCCTTCAAACCACCGAGCGTAACATCAGGACAGCCAATCGCCGCAGGAGACCAGCTCCCGAGTACAAGGTGGGTCAGCAGGTATGGCTGTCAACTTGCAACATTAATTTGAAAGCAGAGAAACGCAAGCTGACCAAGCGTTTTATTGGGCCTTACCCTATTGTACGTGTGATTAACCCTGTGGCTGTCTGCCTAGCTCTCCCCCCCCCTCCCTCCGCATCTGTCCAACCTTCCATGTTTCACAGGTGAAACCCGTCTGTTCAAGCCCCCTCTGCCTGCCCCCCGTGGCTCCACCTCCCCCGATGATGATCGATGGCCATCCGGGGACGTGGGGGGGCGTGGGGAGTCACTGCCATCCTGGATGTCAGCCTGCGGGGTCGCGGCCTACAATACCTGGTAGACTGGGAGGGATTCAGCCCTGAGCATAGGTCCTGGGTACGTCCGTCTCTTGTCCTTGATAAACAACTCATCCGTGACTTTCACCGGACGCACCCGGGTAAGACAGGGCAGGTGCAAGGAGGCACCTCTAGAGGGGGGAGTATTGTCATGGTGCCCGCAGGTCCATCATCAGTCTCAGCTGCGTGCACACCTGTTGCCAATCATCAGCGGGCTTTAAGAGCCAGGCCTGCCAGCAGCTCAGCACGGAGCCATCTGTCAAACTCACGAGGATACGTCTCTCGTCTCCAGCCGCGTCTTGGCTCAACCTCTGACTACGAGCAACATGTCGAAGCACTTAAGCTTAACCTCCACTTACCTTGTCAAGTTCCTTTCCCCTGTGCACAGGTGGACCTCCCCGGCGACGGACCCTCTCTCCCCGATGGCAGCTCAGCTCCACGTCAGCATCAGGGTAACTCCCTCTTTCCCTGGCACAGAGCTAGACACTCTTTCCCTGGCTGTTGCCCACAGGACAAACCGGAGCCCAGCATCACCACCTGCAAAAGTAAGCGACTGTCTTTATTACGCTCTCAGCGCTGGTGCAGCGTTAACGTCTCTGCTTTGTCTCCATAGGGTTGCCAGGCCGAACGGTGTCCTGCTCAGCCTCCGCACGAGTCCAGCACTTCACGCACCACATTATACATACACGCACTCACATACAAGACACGGGTTGACAATAAAAGGATAATTGTATTCTCTCGAGTCTGTCTTCTGTCCCCTGGGTCCAGAAATTATGTCAGTTAGATCCTGTATAAGGCTTCTTTTGGCAAAGTAAATCTGTTTTGGCACAAGAAAGGTGACAGATTTCTGTTCTGCTTACTTAGCTGCCTGACAGGACAAGAGGGGGAAAAAAAGAGGAGGTGTCACGGGGGAGGGGTATCAGACAGGACAGTAAGGACTATGTGCCCCCCGGGGAGAGGAGTAAATGCTGGAGCTGCTGGGAGAATAAAGGTGTGAGTGTGGCCCTGGCGTTATGTCATGTTAATATGCCACACAGTTCTTTGTGCAAATAACAATGTGTTATGGTTGGAAGTTCCGGGTCTCGTTGCATGGGAATAAAGAGATAAAAGAGGAATGCACAGAGACCCGGGATTCTCTTTTGCTGTAAATTACGTATGTTGGAGAAGGAATAAAGTTACTGTGTCGTCCAGCTCATTGCCTCGCCTGCCTCCTTTCTCCACACGCTAATCATTTAAACCAAAACTAAATATTACTCTGTTATTATTCACCTTATTCCTAGGAACGATTATGGGCGGAGCTTCCAGTTTCAGCTGATGTAGTGTTAAATCAGTAAGAGTGGGGTAGCAGGGGCATTTAAAATAGCGTTTTAAAAGTTTTTCAAATTCATTTTAATGTATAGTCCACATATGTGGTTTGCACTCAAGTGGCAGCTAATTTCAGCACTTGTAGTTTTTGTATTTTTTGAATGTTTTGGCGTAGGTCTGGTACTTGTTGCTGGTGTTCGTGGTTGTACCATAGACTGTATAAATAGAGGCTTCTTTGTGGCTCTGGCTAGATTCTACGCCTGCTTTGAGGTAAATCTGATTATGTCCAACATATTTTAACAAAATGCAGGCGACTTTATTGTGGTGGAGACATTGATATATGTGACCCATGCTGGCAAAATGAGTCAGAATGTGCACCATGTGGAGCGTGTAAATAATGAGGCTGATTTGGTTCAAGCGGTTTATTACACGACTCACACAAGGAGTATAGACAGAATGGCATACAAGTAGGAACTCTTCCCTTAAATAACATGACATCCTTCTAGACTCTTCTCACACACAAAAGATAATCCCTGTCTAGATTCTTCTCACACACAAAAGATAATCCCCGTCTAGACTCTTCTCACACACAAAAGATAATCTCCCCGTCCGACTGCAGTCAGTCCATTCATCCTTGACACCTCCCTGTTATCTTACTAGGGCATCTAGAAACTTCTCACACACAAAAGGTTAACTTCGCGTCCTTTGTTCCTGTCTAAGGTGGTAAACCATTATGCACTCCCCAGGTTGCCACCCACCCACCCCCCCAGCAACTTAGATAGGACAAAAGGGTAACAGTCCACATGCTGTGATAAAACCATTAACATCAGTCCACATGCTGTAGAACAATCAACATCAGTCCGCATGCTGCTTGGGCTTCAGTCTTCTGCCGTATCTGCTGTAGCCAGGATTCGCTGCCTCCGTGGCGCTGCCATGCTGGGGGGCTGATGTCTGGGGGTGAAAACTTTTTGACTGTCCGTGTGGGTGCTCTGGAGAATCTTTTCTCTGGGAAGTGCCCCGTGGGGGTCTTCCACGCCGAGGGGCCCTCGCCAACAGCACTTGCTCATCAGCCACAACGAAAGCAGGTTTGAGTCTGTCTATGCCAATTTTTTCCCTCCTACCCCCCAAATCTAGCAAAAAATGCTTATCTCCTGTTTCCAGCACTCTAAACGGTCCATCATAAGGTGGGCGCAGTGGGGGGCGGTGGGCGTCATGTCTGACAAACACGAACTCTGTGTTTTTCAAAGCTTTAGGCACAAAAACGCGCAGAAAACTGTGGTGGACAGGGCCCGGCAGCGTGCTTGAGTCTATGCAACGCTGCAGCAGCTGAGACGGGGAGCTGCCCGGCGCAGGATTATCTGGCAGAAACTCCCCAGGCAGCCGGAGTGGTTGTGCAAAAACGAGTTCTGCCGGGGAAGCTTCCAGATCCTCTTTAGGCGCAGAACGTAACCCCAATAAAACCCATGGTAGCCTGTCTACCCAATTTGCATCCGTCAGTGAAGCCCTCAGAGCCGCTTTTAACGACCTATGAAAACGTTCGCATAACCCATTAGCCTGCGGGTTGTACGCGGTTGTGCGGTGAATTGAGACACCTAGGCTGCGGGCCATGGTTGACCAGAGTTCAGAAACAAATTGAGAGCCTCTGTCGGACGTAATGTCCGACGGAACTCCAAAACGCGCCACCCATGCTGTTAAAAACGCGCACGCCACCTCCTCGGCCGTGGTTGCCGCCAGCGGAACCGCTTGTAGCCAGCGCGTGGTGCGGTCCACCATTGTCAGGAGATGCGTGTACCCCTGTGATGGCGGAAGGGGGCCTACGAGGTCCACGTGGACATGGTCGAACCTCTTAGCCGGGATGCGAAACGGCTCCAAAGGAGCCTTCGTGTGTCTGTGAACCTTGGCTCGTTGGCACGCCACGCAGGCTGCCGCCCACTCTTTCACTTGTTTGCGAAGGCCCGGCCACACATATTTCTCTCCTACATTTTGACCGACGCGTGCACCCCTGGGTGTGCCAAAGAGTGAACCGACTCAAACATGCGGCGGCGCCACACAGCTGGAACCACAGGCCGTGGGCGACCCGTGGAGACATCGCAGATTAAGGGGGGAATGCCGTTAAGCAGCGTCCTCTTCTCCAGCCTTAACCCTGTTGGTCCAGACTGGAGTGAGCGCACGTCCGCGTCACTAGCCTGCTCCGCAGCCATGGCTGCGTAATCCAACCCTACACAGACTGGGGCCACCACGGCGCGCGAGAGGCAGTCTGCCACTACATTCAGCTTGCCCGACACATGCTGAATATCGGTAGTAAACTCTGAGATCGCGGCCAGCTGCCTCTGCTGCCGGCCCGACCAAGGTTCTGAAACTTTGGCCATCGCGAATGTTAGTGGCTTATGGTCAACGAACGCAGTAAAATTGCGCCCTTCCAGCCAGAACTGGAAATGGCGAATGGCCAGGTGGAGAGCCAGCAACTCTCTGTCGAACGTGCTGTATTTACGTTCATTGTCGTGCAAGGTTCTGCTGAAAAAGGCAAGCGGCTGCCAAGCCCTGGCGACGCACTGCTCCACGACAGCCCCTATGGCCACATCTGAGGCGTCAGTGGTGAGGGCTATGCGGGCCGTTGGGTCTGGATGTGCCAACAATGCGGCGTTTGCCAGGGCTGCTTTAACTTCCGAGAACGCCTGCTCTCGTTCCGGGGTCCATTCGACCTTATTCGCGGGTTTCTGTTTTTTAAGCACAGTGTACAATGGCTGCATGAGCTGTGCTGCGCGGGGAAGGAAACGGTTATAAAAGTTCACCATTCCCAAAAATTCTTGTAGCACCCTGACCGTTTGCGGTCGGGGAAAATCTGTCACTGCGCGCACTTTGTCAGGCAGCGGAACCGCTCCTTCGGGAGAGACGTGGTGCCCTAAAAAATCAATCCCCGTCACCCCGAACTGACATTTCGCTGGGTTGATTATTAAACCGTGCTCTTCCAACCTACGGAAAACCGTCGTGAGGTGGGTTTCGTGTTCGTCTTCGGACACGCTGGCTACCAAGATATCGTCCAGGTAGACGAACACGAAAGGGAGATCGCGCAGCACTGCATCCATCATGCGTTGGAACGTCTGTGCTGCCCCTTTAAGCCCAAACGGCATGCGCAAGAACTCAAACCAAACGGAGTTATTACCGCTGTTTTGGGTATGTCCTCAGCACGCACTGGGACTTGGTGGTAACCACGGACCAAATCTATCTTAGAAAAAATGCGCGCTCCTGCGAGGTGAGTGAAAAAATCCTGAATGTGGGGAATTGGGTAGCGGTCATGCTCTGTAGCGTTGTTTAACCTGCGGAAATCGCCGCAAGGTCGCCACGAACCTTCAGCTTTAGGGACCATGTGTAGCGGTGAAGCCCATGGGCTGTTTGAGCGCCTGATGATGCCTAACCTCTCTAGGCTAGCAAACTACTCGCGCGCTATGGCCAGTTTAGCTGCGTCCAAGCGCCGAGGTCTTGCAAAAACGGGCGCCCTGGTGGTGGTGTTAAAATGCTCCACCCCATGTTTAGCGATAGCTGCTGAAAACGTCGGGACTGTGAGTGCTGGGAACTGAGCGAGCAGTGTGTGGAACTTACCGCATGCTGCTGTGACGTTGGCTTGTGCTGTTGGCCGGGTCACTCGAGCTATACAGGGGAGAGAGTCAAAAGACATTAACCAGGCGCCTGTTAGCGACATCTACCAACAACCCATGTGCACATAGAAAATCAGCCCCCAGTATATGGTAATCCAATGCTGCTACAACAAAAGTCCATTCAAATGTACGACCGTGTAGAGACAAGAGCAGAGTCCTCTCACCAAAGGTCTTAATGTCTGAGCCGTTTGCTGCTGCCATCTCGGGGCCGCTGGTTCCTGCCAGCCGGTCAGCGTAGGCCGGCTGGATGAAACTCCTCTGTGCGCCAGTGTCCACGAGGAAATGCCTCCCCAAGCGTGCGTCCGTCAAATAGAGCAGCTTGTTCTCCTCCCCAAGGGTCGCGGCTGCTACCGACCCCCGGTCTTGGCGTTTCCCGAGCGCTTGAACTGGCACGGTGGTATACATTTGCGTGCCCTCTCTGCAAAGCGGCGATGGTAGAAGCAAAGCGTGTCACCTCCACGTTCCTTGGCCCCCGCTGCTGCTGCCGTCGGCGGCTCCTCACCTCCTCGTGTCGACGTGCCGGGCTCCGTCGCTGCCGCAATGGTCACGAAAGCCTTGGTGGCGACGATGATCCAGTCTGCCTCTCGGGCTAGCGCACGATAGTCCCGTTTGGCCAGCAACGACGAATTGGCCAGGGCCGTTCTCGCCGCTGTCGGAAGGTTCCTGAGGAAAATGTGGGTGAAGATGAAGTGGTCGTCGTCCATGCCCTTTAACCTCAGCATCTTCTCCATCATGTCCACGGCCGAACCATCTCCCAACTCGGTCCGCGTCAGAAGCCTCTCTGCTCTCTCACCATCCGAGAGCGTGTAGTGCTGGATAAGGGCAGCCTTCAGCATGTCATATTTGCCGTCGGCTGGTGGCTGATCGAGCAGGCTCTCGATGTGCTGAGCCATGTTGGCATCGAGCGCTGCGACCACATAGTGGAATTTTGTATCATCCGCCGATATCCCTCGGAGGGCGAACTGCGCCTCGGTTAGGTGGAACCAGGAGCGCGGGTTGTGCTGCCAAAAATCAGGTAGTTTGATCGCTACAGCGCACGCGAAGCTGGGGGTTCCAGTCGAGGTTGGCTCCGGGGATCTTCCGTTGTATTCCATGATTCGTCTTGGGTCACCAGTGTGGAGTGTGTAAATAATGAGGCTGATTTGGTTCAAGAGGTTTATTACACGACTCACACAAGGAGCATAGACAGAATGGCATACAAGTAGGAACTCTTCCCTTAAATAACATGACATCCTTCTAGACTCTTCTCACACACAAAAGATAATCCCCGTCTAGACTCTTCTCACACACAAAAGATAATCTCCCCGACCGACTGCAGTCAGTCCATTCATCCTTGACACCTCCCTGTTATCTTACTAGGGCATCTAGAAACTTCTCACACACAAAAGGTTAACTTCGCGTCCTTTGTTCCTGTCTAAGGTGGTAAACCATTATGCACTCCCCAGGTTGCCACAACCACGTCATTATGAGCTACAGGCAGGAGAAGTCAGAAATCATGACACTTTCTTTGTTTGCTAGCGGCAAGTCCCAGGAAAACCCCCGTGAGTGCCTGGTATCATTGTAAAGCTTAGAAATCATACTTTCTAAAAATGGATATGTTTTGGCGGAAGACATAACTCCTGACCAATCGAACACGAGTTTTAAACCTAGCCAAAATATAAACAAATCGGCTTTTTAAGGGTCCGTTTTTGCACACTTCCTACAAATTAAATATCTTTTTTTTAATTATTTAAGTTTTTGTAAAGGGTATACATGTCATTACAGCATTGCATTGTTTACATTTTCATCACATGTTCCCTTTTTTTGTTTTTTGACAACATTGGAAAAATAATTATTACAACACCCTTTTTTTAAGTGAAAGAAAAAGGGAAATTAAAGAAAGAACAAAAAAAAACAAAACAAAACAAGAAAAAAAAAACAAAAGAGCAGAAAAAAAATAAAAATAAAAGAGTGTCTGAGTAGCGTTGGAACAAAGAGAGGTGCCATTATTGAAATGGTATTTGTCAAAGATTAGATCTAATGGAAGACACATATGTGTTCCAGGGTTGCCAAAAGTTCAAGAACCCATCCATGTCCTGCCTCAGTGCAAATGTCAACTTTTCCATCGAATAAATGTCTTGAATCACATTAATCCAATCTTCAGGTGTAGGACAGTCCTTCAACATCCATTTTTTTTGTTAGAGCTTTTTTACTTGCCAATATTAAAACAGTGAATAAGTATTTTTCTCCTCGTCTGGGCTGCACGGTGGCGCAGTGGTTAGCACTGTGGCAGCACAGTTTACCCTCGGCTGGGGGATCGCGGGGATCGTGAGACCGTGGGTTCGATCCCTGCCCCCGACCAACAGTGATCTGTGTGGAGTTTGCATGTTCTCCCCGTGTTGTGTGGGTTTACTCCGGGATTTCTCCGGTTTCCTCCCACATGTCAAAAAAAAAACATGCAGGTTAGGGACACGGGGCGCTTGCGCACGCAACGACCAGCAGCTAGCGGCTTGTCACCAGACTGCAAAACAAATCTACCTACGGGTACAAAACAAGTAACAAAAAAAAAAAAAAAGTCTTTCCAGTGATTCTGGTAGTAAACCCAAATACAAAGTTACAAAAGAAAAGAACTGTTATTTTGAATATTTTCCCCAATATTGTCTGTACATTGGTCCAATATTGGTGGATAACTGGGCATGACCAAAACACATGAAAATGATTTGCAGTCTCTTCACCACACAAGCGCCAACAATTCAACCCCTTACAAGTAAATCTGTTTTGTGCTGGTGTTCTGAAAAATCTTACCAAATTTTTCCATCCAAATTCTCTCCACTGCAGGGATGAGGTACTTTTCCATTGTTGTTTATTTAGCTTTTCCCATTATTTCCAGTTGTAAAGTGAAATTCCCCTCTTTTTCCCATCTCTCTTTTATATATGATGTGTTGTCTCCTTTTAAGTCTTGAAGACCTTGGTATATTTTAGAAATGTATCTGATCCCTGGGATCCCTTTATATGCCATTAAGAAGACCTTCAGAATACCTGACTGGGCCCTTTCCAAATCCTCCTTTTTAAGTATTTTGTTTATGTGGTGTCTAAGTTGAAAGAACCTGTAAAGGTCTTGATTTATTAGACCTTGTTTTTTCAAATCTTCAAAACTTCTTAAAGTTTGCCCTTTAAAAAAATCGTAATATTTTATCAGTCCGTTGTAGCCGCACATGGGGAAAACATAATGAGTAGCATCTTAGATAAGAACAAAGACCAGAGTATTTAAGAGAAGAGTTTTGTCTGAGATGTCCTCTTTCTACTATGCTTACGCGTGAGATGTGTAATAAACTGCCTGAGACAAATCCACCTCGTCATTTACACACTCCACACTGTTCTCTTTCCACTTTTTAAATCTAGTGTCTGTTTTATTAGGAGTAAAGTCTTGATCATAGGCAATCCATTGCAGTAATCGATAGGGTTCTTTAGTTTGATTCTCTCTGACTATCTTAAACCAAATTTTTAGCGGGGTCTCTATTCACGGGTTAGTGTTATTCAAAAGTTTAGGTTGTGGCAACCTGGGGAGTGCATAATGGTTTACCACCTTAGACAGGAACAAAGGACGCGAAGTTAACCTTTTGTGTGTGAGAAGTTTCTAGATGCCCTAGATTTCCGCAGGTTAAACAACGCTACAGCGCATGACCGCTACCCAATTCCCCACATTCAGGATTTTTCCATTCACCTCGCAAGAGCGCGCATTTTTTCTAAGATAGATTTGGTCCGTGGTTACCACCAAGTCCCAGTGCGTGCTGAGGACATACCCAAAACAGCGGTAATAACTCCGTTTGGTTTATTTGAGTTCTTGCGCATGCCGTTTGGGCTTAAAGGGGAAGCACAGACGTTCCAACGCATGATGGATGCAGTGCTGCGCGATCCCCCTTTTGTGTTCGTCTACCTGGACGATATCTTGGTAGCCAGCGCGTCCGAAGACGAACACGAAACCCACCTCACAACGGTTTTCCGAAGGTTGGAAGAGCACGGTTTAATAATCAACCCAGTGAAATGTCAGTTCGGGGTGAGGGGGATTGATTTTTTAGGGCACCGCTTCTCTCCCGAAGGAGCGGTTCCGCTGCCTGACAAAATGCGCGCAGTGACAGATTTTCCCCGACCGCAAATGGTCAGGGTGCTACAAGAATTTTTGGGAATGGTGAACTTTTATAACCGTTTCTTTCCCCACGCAGCGCAGCTCATGCAGCCATTGTACACTGCGCTCAAAAAACAGAAACCTGCGAATAGGGTCGAATGGACCCCGGAACGAGAACAGGCGTTCTCGGAAGTTAAAGCAGCCCTGGCAAACGCCGCATTGTTGGCAGATCCAGACCCAACGGCCCGCATAGCCCTCACCACTGACGCCTCAGATGTGGCCATAGGGGCTGTCGTGGAGCAGCGCTTCGCCGGGGCTTGGCAGCCGCTTGCCTTTTTCAGCAGAACCTTGCGCAACAATGAACATAAATACAGCGCGTTCGACAGAGAGTTGCTGGCTCTCCACCTGGCCATTCGCCATTTCCAGTTCTGGCTGGAAGGGCGCAATTTTACGGTGTTCGTTGACCATAAGCCACTAACATTCGCAATGGCCAAAGTTTCAGAACCTTGGTTGGGCCGGCAGCAGAGGCAGCTGGCCGCGATCTCAGAGTTTACTACCGATATTCAGCATGTCAGGCAAACTGAATGTAGTGGCAGACTGCCTCTTGCGCGCCGTTGTGGCCCCGGTCTGTGTAGGGATGGATTACACAGCCATGGCCGCGGAGCAGGCTAGTGACACGGACGTGCGCGCGCTCCAGTCTGGATCAACAGGGTTAAGGCTGGAGAGTAGGACGCTGCTTAACGGCATTCCCCCCTTAATCTGCGACGTCTCCACGGGTCGCCCACGGCCTGTGGTTCCGGCCGCGTGGCGCCACCGTGTGTTTGAGTCGGTTCACTGTTTGGCACACCCAGGGGTGCGCGCGTCGGTCAAAATGGTAGGAGAGAAATATGTGTGGCCGGGCAATCGCAAACATGTGAAAGAGTGGGCGGCAGCCTGCGTGGCGTGTCAACGAGCCAAAGTTCACAGACACACGAATGCTCCTTTGGAGCCATTTCGCATCCCGGCTAAGAGGTTCGACCATGTCCACGTGGACCTCGTAGGCCCCCTTCTGCCATCACAGGGGTACACGCATCTCCTGACAATGGTGGACTGCACCACGCGCTGGCCAGAAGCGGTTCCGCTGGCGGCAACCATGGCCGAGGAGGTGGCGCGCGCGTTTTTAACAGCATGGGTGGCGCGTTTTGGAGTTCCGTCGGACATTACGTCCGACAGAGGCTCTCAATTTGTTTCTGAACTCTGGTCAACCATGGCCCGCAGCCTAGGTGTCTCAATTCACCGCACAACCGCGTACAACCCGCAGGCTAATGGGTTATGCGAACGTTTTCATAGGTCGTTAAAAGCGGCTCTGAGGGCTTCACTGACGGATACAAATTGGGTAGACCGGCTACCATGGGTTTTATTGGGGTTACGTTCTGCGCCTAAAGAGGATCTGGAAGCTTCCCTGGCAGAACTCGTTTTTGCACAACCACTCCAGCTGCCTGGGGAGTTTCTGCCAGATAATCCTGCGCCGGGCAGCTCCCCGTCTCAGCTGCTGCAGCGTTGCATAGACTCAAGCACGCTGCCGGGCCCTGCCCACCACAGTTTTCCACGCGTTTTTGTGCCTAAAGCTTTGAAAAACGCAGAGTTCGTGTTTGTCAGACACGACGCCCACCGCCCCCCACTGCGCCCACCTTATGATGGACCGTTTAGAGTGCTGGAAACAGGGGATAAGCATTTTTTGCTAGACTTGGGGGATAGGAGGGAAAAAATTGGCATAGACAGACTCAAACCTGCTTTCGTTGTGGCTGACGAGCAAGTGCTGTTGGCGAGGGCCCCTCGGCGTGGAAGACCCCCACGGGGCGCTTCCCAGAGAAAAGATTCTCCAGAGCACCCACACGGACAGTCAAAAAGTTTTCACCCCCAGACATCAGCCCCCCAGCATGGCAGTGCCACGGAGGCAGCGGATCCTGGCTACAGCAGATACGGCAGAAGACTGAAGCCCAAGCAGCATGCGGACTGATGTTGATGGTTCTACAGCATGTGGACTGATGTTAATGGTTCTATCACAGCATGTGGACTGTTACCCTTTTGTCCTATCTAAGTTGCTGGGGGTGGTGGTGTGGCAACCTGGGGAGTGCATAATGGTTTACCACCTTAGACAGGAACAAAGGACGCGAAGTTAACCTTTTGTGTGTGAGAAGTTTCTAGATGCCCTAGTAAGATAACAGGGAGGTGTCAAGGATGAATGGACTGACTGCAGTCGGACGGGGAGATTATCTTTTGTGTGTGAGAAGAGTCTAGAAGGAAATTATCTTTTGTGTGTGAGAAGAGTCTAGAAGGATGTCATGTTATTTAAGGGAAGAGTTCCTACTTGTATGCCATTCTGTCTATGCTCCTTGTGTGAGTCGTGTAATAAACCGCCTGAACCAAATCCGCCTCATTATTTACACGCTCCACAAGGTAAGGCATTGTTCCCTATTATCGCCTGTAGGGGAATGTCACTTGTTATTTGGCATTCCATCTCCTTCCATTGTGCAGTGTAGACTGGGATACATATCTCTACTAAAGTTTTAATTTGTGCGGCTTTAAAAAATATTCCCTGATATTGGGCAGCGCGAGCCCACCTTTGTCTTTGTTTAGCTGTAGGGTTCTATATCTGATTCTAGGTCTCTTGCCCTGCCATATGAATCTTGAGATCCTTCTGTCCAGTTCTTGCCATGTTTTTTTGGGAGGTTCTACCGGTATTGTTTGGAAAAGGTATAGAAGACGTGGAAGTATATTCATTTTGACTGCTTCAATTCTTTGTGCAGTACTTTAGCACCTTGGGAGAGCCAGATTATTTAGCATCTCAGACAAGAGACAGTGGATAAACATGGGAGAACAATGTGCAGGAGGTTCCTGGTGAGATAGCAGGAAGGAGTCAAGGACGTAGGGGGTTGAATGCAGTGTGACTGCAAATGTCATGTTGTGTGTGGAGAAATGCCATGAAACTTAAGAGGAGAGTGCCTGCTGAAATGTTCAGTCTGTTCTTTGCTTGTGAGATGTGAGTGTTTAATAAATCGTCTGAAATTAATCTGCCTCTTCATTTACACACTCCACACTGGTGACCCAAGACGTATTATGGAACACGAGGCAAGATCCCCGGAGCCGGCCCGGTCAGGAAGCTACAGTGAGGCGGCAGCCATCCCACAGACAGCCCGGACTGGAACCTCCAGCCATGCGTGTGCGGTTTCAGTCAAGCTACAGGATTTCTGGCAGCACAACCCGCGCTCTTGGTTCCACCTCACCGAGGCCCAGTTCGCCCTCTGGGGAGTAACGGCAGACGGCATCAGATTCTACCATGTGGTCGCAGCGCTGGACGCCCGCACAGCTCAGCAGGTAGCGAGCCTGCTCGATCAGCCACCAGCCAGCAGCAAATATGAGGCGCTCAAGGCTGCGCTCATCCAGCGCTACACACTCTCGGACTGTGAGAGAGCGGAGAGGCTCCTGACGCGGACCGAGTTAGGAGATGGTTCAGAATCAGAATCAGATTTATTGCCATGGTTCATGTAGTACACAAACTAGGAATTTGTCTCGGTGCCATGCTGCAACATTAAAAACATAATGAGATAAAGAGATAAACTAAAAAACTAAAGGACTAAAAACATGCAATAAGTGTAGAATACTAAATAATAATAATAATAATCATAATAATAATAATAATTAATTGTAGAAGAGCTTGAAATGATGAGGCGATTTGATATATAAACCAAAGTTTATTTATCAGCTCTCCTAACAAGTCTCATTCAGTGCAGAGGTAGCAGAAGGAAAAGAGACCGAATATCTCCGGCTCACTGACTTTATACTTGCACATAACAAAAGACATGCATAACAAAGGCTGACATCCCTCATTATCTTAATCCCCCCATTGTCTTGGTATTTCCTCTCCTCGCCCAGGGGGTGAGGGTAGCTCCTCTGGTCTCCACCGCAGTGTCTGGGAACGTCTTTGTTCTTCACTTGGCGGTTGAGAGCCTTTGTCCTTTCAGAGGTGTGAAGTTGCTTTACATATGTAATTACCAAACATTTCCACATGCTTCAACATATGTAGGTTATGGAATATATGATTAATATAGCCCACAGCCCCCCCAAACGACTAAGAAAGGACAATAGAAAGGTTTACAGTCTAAGATAATTACTATGACATACTAAGTGTTACATCTCTTGCCACAGAAGAAACTTTCCAGCAGCCATGCCCCTAAGAGAGTTCAGTGGTAATCATAACAGCATAGTAAAATCATAAGTCAGTCCTAAACTGTTGCAGCACAATTAGTGAACAATTGTGGAGTAGTTTGCATCAGTCCCTGTGCTGTCTGGGTTTTAATCTTCTCCCAAAACTGCGAGAGTTGAAAGTCTGTGTTGCCCAGCGACAGCCCCAAAACATCACTGCTCTAGAGGAGATCTGCATGGAGGAATGGTCCAAAATACCAGCAACAGTGTGTGAAAACCTTGTGAAAACTTACAGAAAACGTTTGACCTCTGTCATTGCCAAAAAAAGGTATATAACAAAGTACTGAGATGAACTTTTGTTATTGACCAAATACTTATTTTACCGAGGAATTTACCAATTAATTCATTAAAAATCCTTCAATGTGATTTTCTGGATTTTTTTTTCTTATTTTGTCTCTCATAGTTGAGGTATACCTATGATGAAAATTGGAGACCTCTCTCATCTTTTAAGTGGGAGAACTTTCACAATTGGTGGCTGACTAAATACTTTTTTACCCCACTGTATATATTTATAGTAATATGTACATATGTATACTAGCTGCTCTTGTTTTTTTCTTGCCTTCTGATTGTTGCTTTGTGTGTTGCTATCCCTGTGCTGTTGCAATCCTGGAATTTCCCCATTGTGGGACTAATAAAGGCTTATCTTATCTTATCTATTGTCCTTCTCTGTTTACCCTCTGCATCCAGTCTGAGATGATTAACCCAGCCTCTAGTCTGTGTGTTATGGGTTTTGTCACCTGATTTTCTCTCTGCCCACCTACTTTTTCATTTCTGGCTACGCCACTGTATTACAGTGGTGCTGTTGTCTAATTACTGTCATTCTCCCTGATCTTTTATTAAAAAGGGCACTATAACTCTTCCTCCCTCTGAACAGTGTGAAATCAGTGATAACCACGTTCTTCAGTCAAGTGTCTCACTGCAATAAAGATTGAATGTTTCCTTCTGCTCTCCCTCTTTCTGCTGGAGGTGACCTTCAGTGGCATTTAGCTGCTCATGGGTTCTATGACAATTTCCAATAAATGACTACTTAGCAATGTCTTTTAACCACACTCAGAAAGAATTCAAGTTAGATAAATGGATATGTAGCAAATGTGCTTGAAAGGAATTTTTTTTCAAAGGATCTTCTGAAAATCTAAAATATGTTTTCCTGAAAGTTGTTGGCAATTGATCTGAACACTCCCTGCACATTTGGTATTTTTATGACTGTAGAAAATCAGGTATTCCATCAGTTTTCCATTATCCTTGGTTTAAGCCTTTTTCCACTCCTTTTCCATCCAGCTGTCGGGAAGATATAACACCAGTCCACAGCCACAATAATCACACAGATGAAACAGAGCTCTTTAAGAAAAACATTCTTTGACTCCTTTTTTTTAAGTGCAGCCCAATCAAAAGAAGAAGATGAGGATGGCAGGATCTTTTCTGTTGCTACCAGGACTGATAATCCTAGTTGGCTTTCAGCTTCTGTGTGTAAGTACATAGATTTGTCTTCTTTGCATAGAATTATTCAGGCAGGCCAAACAAAGTGGACTGCTTGTTCAGGCCGTATCAGCTATTCTCGTGCCCGTTACCATATTATAGAAGAAAATACCTTCCATCATAGCTGTTCAAGCTACAGGAAAAAGCTTGAGTCTTTGCTTATAAATTCATGTTCCCACCTACACAAATGCCAAGCTCAAAGTGCACTATTCAACTGCGTAAGACAGGCACAGAAGAAATGTATTTACTTTGTTCACTTAGAAAAAAAATAGTTTATATACAGTATATCATTGTTATTGTAGCTTTTGTTACTCATTGTTTCACTCTCTACACTTTAAAAAAAAATCAACAAAATTGAACTGAATGATCTTACAGCAAATTTAAAAAAAAGAATGTATCAGAAATAGCAATGCAATTGTGTGTGTGTAGGCATCAGACAATTGCCCTGAAGAGGTGGCTCGTCTGCGGGAACAGGAGAAGCTTTTGAAGGACCAGCTTCAGAAACAGGAGCTCCTCCTACACAAATTACAACTGCTGCAACAACATGGCAACCAGAACAAAGTCAGAGCCAATCAGAGCCAAGACACAGAGTATGCAGGTCAGGGCTGCTGGTCTCAAGACTGGAAGAAAAAATGAGAACGCTAAAATAAGAATAACATTACCAGTTTTAAGAGTGCATCTGTATATTTGTGTGTATGATAGACTGTTCGGAGCTCTTCAGCTCTGGCTTCAGATCCAGTGGTTTATACAGAATCAGACCCAAGGACAGCCTTTCTCCAATCAGAGTCTACTGTGATATGAGTGAAGGAAGTGGATGGACTGTTATACAGAGACGGATCAATGGGAGAGAGACATTTAATAGGTATGTTTGATACTTGATAATTAGTGTTAAAAAAGAATTAACTGAATCTTATATCAAAGAAATTTGAACACTATCTAACCACCAGGTCATGGACTGAGTATAAAGATGGTTTTGGGGACCTGGATGCAGAATTTTGGGTTGGAAATGACAACCTGCATTACATCTCTACACAAGGTCAATATTATTTACTTACGTTTTCAAAAAAGAGCTGCATTATTGATTCTTTCTTCATTAAAAGCTGTGGAAGCATTCAGAATCTCTGGCTTCAGTGCCTTCATTTCATATTGAGAATGACGGTCTCATTGATTCTATTTCTGTAAAGGTTGATAGGCTGCAGTTTAATTTGTGACCATATGGTGTCACTAAAATTCAGGTTTCAAAAATTCCCATACATTCGTGAACAAGACACTGATGAGCCAAACTGATTACTCTGAGATTCATCAAGTGACTTGAAACTCCATTTCAGACAAGTGCTAATGTTGTTAAACAGTTGCACTGTCCCCAAGTTACTCACAAAAACTGTGATCACTAATGCATTCTAATGCTACAGAAACTTTCTGTCTTTAATGTTTTTATGTTATGTTTATGTGCTTTAATGTTTTTTTTTTCCTTATATTTGACTGTTTCAGGGAATTATTCTTTGAGGATCAGCTTGGAAGATTTTGATGGTAATCAGCGCTATGCGGAGTACAAGAACTTCAAAGTAGCTGATGAAAAGGTGCTAATGATAAGTGACTGCTTTAAAAAAAAAAACATGCTCTAGTCTAGATTGTTTTCCCCCATCTCAAACTGCTGGTCTGCAAACTGTAGCTTTGGAGCCACAACCAGCAGCTTTCTATATCAGAAAATTACATGAAAAATAATTACAGTAACAAGAAAAAGTCACAAATTTAACTCAAATTCACAAATTATAAGATGAAAAATTAATTGAAAATGTTAAATTGTGAGAAACAAGTAAACATTGTTATGAAATTGATGATGAATTATGATTTTGAAGAAAAAGAGAGGAAGCAGAAATAAGGAAATGAAGGCTAAAAGGTTTAAAAATATTGCATGATGAGTCTCAAAATTGGGAGAAAAATCTCACAAAATTCATGACAAAAAAGTAAAAAAAAAAAAGAAATATATCTGAGAAAAAGTCACATATTTATGAGAAAACTAGAGGGAACTCAGAGAGCACATACCTCCACCAAGGCTCTATCCATCCATCTGTGTGTACCTCCATCCATCCGTACCTCCACATTCATCTACTTTTCCATTAGCCTGCAGACAGACTGATGAACAGATCATGGATGATCACATTACATTATGTGATAGGGCCTTGGTGGAGGTATGAGCTCATGGTTGACCTCCAAAATCTAATAGGTTCATCCATAGCCCAAGGGCCACCTCTGGTGAAAATTTCATCAAAACCCATCTAGTTTTTGCATATCCTGCTAACAAAGAAAGAAAGAAACAAATAGACAAGCAGACAGACATGCAAACATACTGCCCCGATCACATTATCTCCTTGGCAGAGGTAATTAACCATCATAAAAAAGGGGCAAATTTACATCCTTTTACTAATGTTATCCTTGTAATTTGGCTACTTATATTTCAGAGCTCAACTACTTTGTTTTGTGGCTCTAAACAGATATTTTTGGTCAAATTTAGATTAGACTCTTCCCATAGTAGATGCTGTTTTATTTAGTATACTTTATTAATTCCACAGGGAAATTCAGGGCATCCACGTGGATGGATGAGGCAGCCACGGTGCAGCGCCAATCTATTCACACCTAGGGCCACATTTTACGGTCTCCAATTAACCGGAGTAAACCCACGCACACACGGGAAGAACATGCAAACTCCACACAGAAGGGTCACTGATGGTCAGGGGGTGGGATCGAACCCATGACCTTCTTACTGTGTTGCCACAGTACTAACCACTGCTCCACCCATTAGACAGGTGCCAAGTAGTTGCGCATAATTCACCGTTCATAATAAACCTCAATTTTGTGCATTTGGCAGTTACAGTTATAGATTCAGCCCACTGTCACTGTGTTCTGCTTTGTAGGATCATTACCGACTTACTTTTGGTGCCTATATGGGGACAGCTGGAGATGCTCTGTCTGGATACTACCAGACTGGGATATCAGATTGGGCCAGTCACCAGAGCATCAAATTTAGCACCTATGACATGGACAACGATAACTACGATGGGAACTGTGCCATGGAAGACAAAGGGGGCTGGTGGTTTAACAAGTACAAATTTCAAATAGCCTGCTTATTCCTTCTCATTCATTAGAGCAAAAATAAATAAATGACTCAAGCTTCTCGGTGTTTACTCTTTAGGTGCCACTCAGCCCATCTGAATGGGATGTACTACCCCAACGGCCACTACAGTGCTGTGACTGACAATGGTGTGGTCTGGTATACTTGGAGAGGATGGTGGTACTCACTGAAGACCACCATCATGAAGCTGCGACCCACAAACTTCAAAATGGATCCCACTGATGACCCCAATGCAGTTCGTCGCAGTCCACCTTCATAGTCAATGCAAGTGGTGATAACTTTGTCTCAGCTTTATTTTTCCTGTTTCAAATTTAATAACCAACTTTGACAGAAATCTCATAATGTAATCCTCCTAAAATCTATACAATAAACACCAATCAACCACTAGAAACAACATCATCATCCTGGTGTTTAATTATCTCCCAACAGTGAAAGTCACAAAAACTACCACTACAGTGATGAATAAAGGGCTGTACCCTTTACAATAAAAACGTTTTAGCTTATATAGAAACAAAAACACCAATTTGACAAAAAAATACATACGCTACTCACGAAAAGTTAGGGATATTTGGCATTCGGGTGAAATTTATTTATTCATTTATTTATTTAAAATGGGACAGTGCATATTAATTAACACAAAGTAGTT
This sequence comes from Pholidichthys leucotaenia, assembly GCA_020510985.1. NCBI lineage: Eukaryota > Metazoa > Chordata > Actinopteri > Cichliformes > Pholidichthyidae > Pholidichthys > Pholidichthys leucotaenia. Next base: position 362,098,801 of record CM035840.1, read on the forward strand.
CATGTAAATATGCCAGATTTAGCCTTACAGGCTAATTTTCATCTGTAGTCCCGCAGCAGGTTGCTGTTAGAAAAACATGTTAAAATACAGACATTAACAAACAATGAGCCCAGTTACTTGGTCACAATAAACTGATTACTGAGAATAAACTGATGCTGGCAATAATCAGTTTTCTTGTGTTTACATGCACTGAATAAACTGATTATTGGAGGGTAAACCACTTCAGTTAATGAGCCTGGTTACATGGCCTTTATCAGATTATTGTGTTTACATGGCCACCTGAATAATCAGATAATTACAGAAATCCAATCATAGCCGGTTTATTTGTGTTCATGTAAACATAGTCGATGATTAATAAAAACACCAACGCACTCAAATGTGCACAGTGTGCATACTAATTGTCCAAATCGTGAGTGCAAGTTTGATTGTCCAGGAGCCACTTTTTCACTGATTTAGAGAAGGTCTTGAGCGATGGAATGTTTCTGAGTTCTGTTGGGATAGTATTCCAGGTGTGAGAGGCTCTGACAGAGAAGGACATCTGCCTAAAGCTGCTTTTCCTGAAGGGAACGTCACAGTCTATTCGACTCTGGGACTGAGTGCCCAAATTGTCCGACAGATAGATATACTCAGTCAGAGGAGGTGGAGCCAGACCATGAAGAGTTTTATACACCAACATGATGTCATTGTTGTGTGGTGTGTGTGTGGCCCATGGGGCTTGCCATACCTGCTCTGGGGGAGTGACGTCAGGCGGGCTGCAGCACCTGTACAGTGGGGTAAAAAAGTATTTAGTCAGCCACCAATTGTGCAAGTTCTCCCACTTAAAAGATGAGAGGTCTCCAATTTTCATCATAGATATACCTCAACTATGAGAGACAAAACAAGAAAAAAAAAATCCAGAAAATCACATTGAAGGATTTTTAATGACTTAATTGGTAAATTCCTCAGTAAAATAGGTATTTGGTCAATGACAAAAGCTCATCTCAATACTTTGTTATATACCCTTTGTTGGCAATGACAGGTCAAACGTTTTCTGTAAGTTTTCACAAGGTTTTCATACACTGTTGCTGGTATTTTGGCCCATTCCTCTATGCAGATCTCCTCTAGAGCAGTGATGTTTTGGGGTTGTTGCTGGGCAACACAGACTTTCAACTCTCTCCAAAGATTTTCTATGGGGTTGAGATCTGGAGACTGGCTAGGGCACTCCAGGACCTTGAAATGCTTCTTACGAAGCCACTCCTTCGTTGCCTAGGCGGTGTGTTTGGGATCATTGTCATGCTGAAAGACCCAGCCACGTTTCATTTTCAATGCCCTTGCTGGTGGAAGGAGGTTTTCACTCAAAATCTCGCGATACATGGCCCCATTCATTCTTTCCTTTACACGGATCAGTTGTCCCGGTCCCTTTGCAGAAAAACAGCCCCAAAGTATGATGTTTCCACCCTCATGTTTCACAGTAGGTATGGTGTTCTTTCTCCTCCAAACACGACAAGTTGAGTTTTTACCAAAAAGTTCTATTTTGGTTTCATCTGACCATATGACATTCTCCCAATCCTCTTCTGGATCATCCAAATGCTCCCTAGCAAACTTCAGACGGGCCTGGACATGTACTGGCTTAAGCAGGGGGACACGTCTGGCACTGCAGGATTTGAGTCCCTGGCGGCGTAGTGTGTTTCTGATGTAGCCTTCGTTACTTTGGTCCCAGCTCTCTGCAGGTCATTCACTAGGTCCCCCCGTGTGGTTCTGGGATTTTTGCTCACCGTTCTCATGATAATTTTGACCCCACGGGGTGAGATCTTGCATGGAGCCCCAGATCGAGGGAGATTATCAGTGGTCTTGTATGTCTTCCATTTTCTAATAATTGCTCCCACAGTTGATTTCCTCACACCAAGCTGCTTACCTATTGCAGATTCAGTCTTCCCAGCCTGGTGCAGGTCTACAATTTTGTTTCTGGTGTCCTTTGACAGCTCTTTGGTCTTGGCCATAGTGGGGTTTGGAGTCAAATTCATTAAAAATCCTTCAATGTGATTTTCTGGATTTTTTTTCCTCATTTTGTCTCTCATAGTTGAGGTATACCTATGATGAAAATTGGAGACCTCTCTCATCTTTTAAGTGGGAGAACTTGCACAATTGGTGGCTGACTAAATACTTTTTTGCCCCACTGTGTATATTCTGTGTGTGTTTAGAAGAGTTTGCTGCATGGCATAAGACAGACTCCAGACTCTATTATTGACATAACGTTTTGGCAACGAGAATAAACTATGGAGGAGTGTGGGCTACCTCCACCTCTTCCGTCATTTCTGGAGTGTCCAGGAGAGCCAGCAATCCTGTGGCCGGACTGGATGGCCATGCTTGGGGGATACATCGCTGGGCTGGGCCTGGGTAGACTTGATGGAGACCGAGGACGGATGCTTCTGGTCCGTCATCTCGGCGTGGAGGGTCAGAGAATTCTCCGCGTGTTAGGAGCTTATGCGAATGCTGTCGGACGCCTGGCTGGAGATTTTGCCGAACGTACAAGGGACACGAAGCAGTGGGTAGTGAGGCTGTTGGCGCCAAGGGATGCTAAGCTAGCTAGCTCGGAGAAGTTAAAGGCTCAGGCTATGGCAACAGCAAAGTTAGCCACAAAGCTAGGTGCACGCCAAAACCAAGCTACAATTTACCAGCTAGGTTTCGAGGGGGGACTGGAGCCACGAGTGGGGGAGTTCCCGATCACCGACGACGGCAAGACAGCCAAGGAGCTCAGCACGGTGCGTGACCATAGTGCTGGTGGTGATGACAGCGCGGTGAGCAATGGCAGCATGGAGGGAGAGCAGCGACCACACTCAACTGAGTTTTCCCCGCAACTGGAGTCTGTGGCAGCGGGAGAGCGGGAGCAAGCATGCTGAAACCTCAGGAAACAACAGCAACAGCCAGGTGCAGAGGCAGTGCAGTGGAGCACCTTGGACGAGGGTGTTGGGTGCAGCGGCGAGGCGCCTGGGTTGACGAGCGACGCCAACGAGCGGGCTACAGTCTTCCCCAGAGTTCAGCCACCGGGGGCCGGAGTGTCTGGGGTTACAACAGTGGCAGCTGCAGTGGTTCCAAAGACAGTCCGGGGTGGACTGACAGGCACGGAGGGACTGCGTGCCGGGCAGCAGCACTATGGGTCCAGACGAAAGAAGCAGTCGGTGGTGAGAGGGGACATTCTCGGCGGGGAGGTCAGCTTCAATCCCGGGGGCAGGCAGCTGCCAGGGGCACGCATGCTGTGGGGTTGCCCTGGGCCCCCGAGCCGGTTTAACCTTTGGCTGCCAGTGGACATTGGTGTAACATAAATGACTTTGTTGTAAATAGGTTTATATGATTGCATGAGTGTATGAAAATCCACACTTTGTTCTTCTTCTTTTAGATTTGATTGGCGGTTGGCAACCAGCTTACAGGTGCATTTCCACCACATACTTCACTCTACAGTATATCATCACTCTATGCTCTTGTTCACCTCTTTATTCTTCAAGAATTCTCTTCTTCTTTTAGATTTGATTGGCGGTTGGCAACCAGCTTACAGGTGCATTACTGCCACTGACTTGATTATCATCACTCTATATCCTTGTATAAGGAGTTCTGAACAACTCCTTATGTGTGAAAAAATTATCCTGCATCACTGATATCTTCTTCTTTTAGATTTGATTAGCGGTTGGCAACCAGCTTACAGGTGCATTGCCACCACTGATTTGATTATCATCACTCTACATCCCTGCACAAGGATCTCTGAACAACTCCTTATGTGGGAAAAAATTATCCATCCTTGGACTGTGTACCTCGGTGGCAGCGTCATCTACAGGTGCATTTTACACATTTGTAGTGTAGATTGCCATTCTTTGATATGACATCATATAGACACCATATCACTCTATATATGGTGTCTATATGATGTCATATCAAAGATCATCTGATCGTGACATAGTGAGTCCTATGATCTTTGATGATGTCATAGCGAGTCCTGTGATCATGAGTGATGCCTGCCTTTGATCTTTCATAGTAAGTCCTACGCTCTTTTAGCGTGTCCGATGATCGTGACATGACACACACAGACAGAAAGACACACACACAGACAGAGATTTCTTGAATTCTATGGTGTCTATATGATGTCAATAGACATCATGTAGACATCATAGGCACATCATAGGTGAATCCTATGATCGTTTAGCAAGTCCTATGATCTTGAAGAACTCCTTTTACAAAGATATAGAGTGATGATAATCAAGTCAGTGGCAGTAATGCACCCGTAAGCTGGTTGCCAACCGCCAATCAAATCTAAAAGAAGTAGTGACAGACATCATGACATTGTGACATTGTGACAGAGATTTCTTGAATTATATATAGAGTGATTAAATTAAATTGTATTTGTAACTTTCCTAATTTGAGACTTAAATGTGAGTTTAGAATCAATTACAATACCCAAATATTTATATTCATGAACCACTGTTAATTTTTTCCCTGCAACCATGACAGGTGGATCTAGATCTTTATTCTGAGACTTTGATATACAGTATACATACATATAATTTTATTGATATTTAAATGTAAACATGAATTGTTAAGCCAACTTTGAACTGACACCATTGTATTTAATAGATCTTTAGCTGCTTGAGTATTAGCTTTGGAATGAATATAGATGATAGTGTCATCTGCATACATTTGACAGGATGCAGGATGACAGGCCTCTCTCTGGCAGATCGTTAATATAAAAACTAAATAAGAGGGGGTCAAGTGTTGAACCCTGATGCACACCCATAGAGTTATGTGGTATTACCAACTCGGACACACTGTCTTCTGTTTTCCAGATATGATTTTAACCACTGAATTACTGAGGGTGAGAAATTATATCTGGATAGTTTTTTAAAATATCATGTCTAACCGTGTCAAATGCTTTCATGAGATCGAGAAATACAGTCCCTACTGCATCCTCTTTATCCAATTTAGACCAGATATTTTCTAACTATAAAATATTTGCATTTTCAGTTGAGTGATTTTTCCTAAAGCCAAACTGCATAGGATGTAATGTATGTTTAACTGAGTCAAAATGTGAAATGAACTGTATATATAAATATAAAGGTATATATAAATATAAAGTGTAAATATAAAGGTTGGTGAACTGGGTGAGCTTCATGCTGAGGTGTACAGGAAGCCTACCAACACCGATCAGTATCTCAAGTTTGATTCACACCACCCACTTGAGCACAAACTGGGAGTGATCCGTACACTGCAACATCGTGCAGAAACCATACCCACAGATTTAGAAGCTAAGGAAAAGGAGTATGTCCATATAAAACAAGCTTTAAAACAGTGTGGTTATCCGGAATGGACTTTTATTAAAACTCACGGGAAACGTAAAAAGAATTCTAGGCCTCCAGGAGAAACAGTGCAAAATCAAGAGAAAGCATATAGTCATTCCATATGTGGCTGGGCTGTCTGAAAGGTTTTGCAGGATTTTCTTCAAATACAGCATATCTGTGTACTTTAAACCCAGGAACACTCTGTGACATTGGTTGCTTCATCCCAAAGACCAGATACCAAAACATATAAAGAGCAACCTGGCATATGCTGTCAAATGTAGTGAGGAGTGTGAGTGTGACAATCTTTATATCGAGGAAACAAAACAGCAACTCTGTAAACGTACTATGTCGCAACATAGAAGACAAAATTTGTCTGGACAAAATTCAGCCGTCTATACTCACCTGCGACAAAAACAACACACCTTTCGAGACCAAGATGTCCACATTTTGGACAGAGAAGGGGGTAGTTTGAAAGAGGTGTTAAGGAAGCCATCTACTGTATGTTAAAGTGGAACGGCCCTCCCTTAACAGAGGAGGGGGACTAAGACGTCATCTGTCCTCAGCTTACAACGCCATGTTAAAAACCATTCCTCAACACTTTATGGGCAAATGAACTTGCTCCAAGTGTCAGGTTTAAAGGAGAAGCACTAGGGTTTTTTTTTCCTCCTCTTTTGTCACATACCATGGACTATATAATTTTTTTCCTCTTTGGATATATGCTATGGACTACATTTCCCATGAGCCATGTGTTTTTAAGTCATGTGACTTCTTTACAGGTTATTTATTGGCCAGAGACACTTGCTGCTGCAGTCTGACAACTGATGATGGTGTTTGGATGAACCACTGAAACGTCTTGTATTTTAATTAGTTTTTGGTCCAGTATTTTTTAATAAAACTCCTTTTGAAAGTTCATAAATACACTTTTTAATAACTTTTTGACACTCAGAATCAGAATCAGAATCAGAAAAAGATTTATTGCCAAGTACATTAACAGATCACTGATAACATACGAGAGAATTTGACTTGACACAGAAAATGAACCTGCATTTCCAGTGACGCGGCAGCATCAGAGACGCGCCTGCCAACAGGATAGTGAGTACAAGCATGAGAATAAGAATAATACGAGGAACAATAGGAAGGAGCAAAAAAATCATTGATTCAAAATACTGGTTACATAATTAATCAATATTAAGATTTCAAGGAAAAAAAAAAGCTCTTCAATGCACATTCGCTACACAGGATTAACAAGACACAAGAGAGCAGTGTGTGTATCTTTATTCAGTTCATGGATCAATGTGTGTGCGGTGTTGAGCAGTGTTGATGATAATAAGAGAGACAACAAGGACTCTTGGCAGGAGATGTTTTGTCTGGCTGGCGCCGAGTCCTTATCTTGGCAGAGTCCAGCTGGCTGTCCAAGGCCTTATGCTCGATGATTTTGAAAACACAGACTGCAGACAGCCAGGAGGAATTTTCATGGGGAAATTGAGCCAAATTGGACTGATCACAGAGAAGGCTTTTTATTTCTTCTGTAGATTCAGTACTTAATCCTTCATTGCGGGGCTTTAAATCCATCGTGGAAAGACCTAAGCGAGACCATGATGTAATCCACCTTCCGAGACAGTTCTCCATTTGTCGCTATCAGGGTCTTCTCCAATTTTTCAATTTGACAGATGCACCTCGCCTGGCCAGCATTTTGATAGGTTGAATCCATCTTCAGCAATTTGCAGTAAACCAGGACAATTCCAGTCCCAATCAGAAAGATCCCGATCACCATTATTACGAAGATAAACAAATCTTCAATATCTTCGATAGAGAGATTAGTGAGACACAGCATTCTCCAATTACCTGTGTCACGTAAATAGCCCGCTGGAGCCGTTCCTGCGGGGCAGACAGCTTCCCCCGGAGCACTTTTCCTTGTTGAAAAAATAGTGTCAATTGTGTTCAAAGCCCAGCTTATTAACTCCATAATTTCTTTTCGACGGTCGCAGTTAGACGCAGACAGACAACAGCAAGCTGGGATCCAGTAGTCGGGAGGGGAGGAAAAAAGTCAGAGCAGGAGAGAAAGAAAAAGCGTCTACTCTCTTGGGAGGGCGGAAGTGAATGGAATTATGCTGTTTCTGGAAAATGTAAAAAGTTCATGCTACAGTGATATTATATCATGACAGTAGGGCATTTAAGTAGAAACATGCAATGGTGATTTCCTCACCACAAACTATCTATTGAAACAAAAGCCAACAACAGTGGCGAGTATACCACAACAAAAAAATGTCAACGTCTCAATAACTTGTCATGTGCCATTGAGCATCAATTACAGGTTGACGGCGATGTCTCATGCTGTTCACAAGTCAACTTATTGTCTGCTGAGGCATGGCATTCCACTCTTCTTGAAGGGCGTCCCTCAGGTCATTGAGGTTGTGGGGTGCAGGACTACGAGCCTCTACACGGCGACTCAGCTGATCACATAGATTTCCTATGGGATTCGAGTCTGGAGAAAGTGTAGGCCACTCCATTTGAGGTACCCCAGCCCCCAGCAGCCATTGCTTAATGATGCGACCTCAATGAGCTGGAACATTGTCATCCATGAAGATGAAATTAGGCCTGTGTTCTTCATGCAGGAGCACAATGACTGGATTAATGATGTTATTCAGGTAGTATCGGCTTGTCCCTGTACCATTCACAAGGTGTAGGGCAGTTCTGTATGGACTAGAGTAGACACACCTGCCCAGAATGTAACACCACCACCACCACAGGCTCATCTGGTGACAATAATGGCTGATGTATAGTGCTCTCCTTGACGTCTCCAACATCATTGGCAGTTGTGGCTTATATTAATCATATATTCCATATCTACATATGTATAGACATATTAGAATGTTTAGTGATTACATATGTGGAATGACCTCAAGCCTCAGAACAGGACAAGAGGTCTCAACCGCCAGCAAGGATCAAAGAACAGACAGAGTCTCAGCGGTGGAGACCGGATCGATCTCCCTGACCACCCAGGGTCAGGTGGAGGAGACGGAGGACAATGGAGGGGGGATTATGTAATGCGGGATGTCAGCTTTGATATGCAATGTCTTTTGTTGAGTGTGGGTATAAATATGAAGGTCTGACTGCGTTCGACCTCTTATTCTGCTTCTGCACCGAGATGAGACTTGTTAGAGGAGTGAAGCTGAAATTAAACTTTGATTTATAAAATCACATCGCTTCGTTATTTCAAGCTCTTCTACACTGGTGACCAGATGTGAGGATGGAACAGAGACGTTCTCCCGCGATTAACTCATCAGAGGCGACCCAGGCAAGCGCCGGCGCCCATGCAGACAGGGGAATGGATGGAAGACGTTCCCCCACGGCAGAAGCTACAGAGAGGGCTCAACCGAGCACCATCCCCAGCCCCGCCGTGAGAGCAGAAGAAAGGCGCTCTCACCTGGCGGACACATCAGGGACGGCCCACACAAGCGCCGTCACCGTCAAGCTGCCAGAATTCTGGCAAGAAGACCCGAGCTCGTGGTTCCAGCAAGCTGAGGCTCAGTTTGCACTGGCGGGCATAACGGCGGACGAGACGAAGTTTTATCACATCGTCGCCAAACTCGACGCTGCCACGTGAAGATGTGCACGGAGCATAATCCAACAGCCGCCCGCCCATGACAAATACAGAGAGCTTAAAGCGACCATCGTCGAGAACTTCGTCCCCTCAGCCGAGGAGAGAGCAGAGAAGATCCTGGCGATCTACGGCCACAGAGGATGCAGACCCAAGGCCCTCATGGAGGACATGCTGCAGCTCAAGGAAGAGGACAACGACAACTTCCTCTTCCAACACATCTTCCTCAGCACTCTGCCGCCACACATGAGAGGGACGCTGGTCAACATGCGGTGCAGCACCCAGCAGGACTTCCACGCGCTGGCCCGAGAAGCGCAGCGGCTCATCAACGCCTGCAGGGAACAGATGGCCACAGCAGCATCCGCAGATCTCAGCGCGGAAGCCCAGAGCAGCGGAGAACCACAGTCAACCGAGCAGAGCCCGCCCACCATGGCAGCAACACGACCAAGGCCCAGCAGGCGGAACGACCTCTGCTATTACCACCACCGTTTCGCCAAGAGGGCGTACAAGTGCGTGCCCCCCTGCAAATTCAAAAGTTCGGGAAACGCCAAAGCCAAGAGACCGTTAACGGCTGCGGCTCTCGGCGAGAAAAACAAGCTACTGTATGTGACTGACGGACACACCGGGAGACAGTTCCTGATCGACACCGGAGCTCAGCTGAGTTTTATCACCCCTTCCCACGCAGACCGGGCCATGGGTCCCCGGGGAAATGGAGCGATGGCAGCCAACGGCTCGATCATCGACACCGGTGAAAGGAACCTGCCTCTTTGCATCCATGGCCGCAACTATAGATGGACATTTATTGTAGCGGCGGTGAGTTTTAACTTGTTGGGCGCTGATTTTTTGTGTGCACATGGATTGTTAGTCGATCTAGCAAATAGGCGCTTGGTTAATGCATTGTCATTTTCTTCTATTCCCTGCTCAGCTCGAGTTTCTCCACCACCCGTGCAGGCCAGCGTCACAACAGCAGGAGGTAAGTTTGACCAACTCCTCACCCAATTTCCAGCACTCACAGTTCCAAAATTTTCAGCAACAGTAGCGAAACACGGGGTTGAACACTTCATCCCCACAACAGGCCCACCCGTGTTCGCCAAAGCTCGGCGCTTAGACGCAACCAAGCTCGCCATAGCACGGGACGAGTTTGCCACCCTGGAAAAATTAGGCATTATTAGACGCTCGAAAAGCCCCTGGGCATCGCCACTCCACATGGTCCCGAAAACTGACGGTTCTTGGAGACCTTGCGGCGATTACCGCAAATTAAACAATGCGACAGCGCATGACCGCTACCCAATTCCTCACATCCAAGATTTTTCACTACATCTGGCGGGTGCGCGCATTTTTTCTAAAATATACCTGGTCTGCGGCTATCACCAAGTCCCCGTTCGAGCGGAAGACATTCCTAAAACGGCTGTAATAACCCCTTTCGGTCTTTTTGAATTTTTGCGGATGCTGTTCGGCTTCAAAGGCGCTGCTCAAACCTTTCAGCGTATGATGGATGCGGTATTACGCGACCTCCCCTTCGTGTTCGTCTACCTCGACGATATGCTGGTAGCCAGCCCGTCAGAGGAAGAACATGAACAACACCTCACTACAGTTTTTCAGAGACTAGAAGAGCACGGGTTAATAATCAATCCAGCCAAATGCAAATTCGGCGTGTCACAAATTGATTTTTTGGGACACAGAGTTTCACCGAAGGGGGCAGTCCCATTGCCGGACAAAGTCCACGCGGTAAAAAATTTTCCACGACCACAGACGGTCAAATCGCTGCAAGAATTTTTGGGAATGGTGAATTTTTACAACCGTTTCCTCCCCCGCGCAGCTCAACTCATGCAGCCCCTGTATGCCGCGCTCAGAAAACAAAAGCCTTCCAACGCGGTCGAATGGACCCCGGAGCGTGAATGCGCCTTCGCGGAAGTAAAAAGTGCTCTAGCGAATGCCACATTGTTGGTTCACCCCGATCCCTCGGCCCGCATAGCGTTAACAACAGACGCTTCAGACCTGGCCATAGGGGCAGTCGTGGAACAACATGTTGGCGGAACCTGGCAACCTTTAGCATTTTTTAGCAAATCTTTAAACCAAACCGAGCGTAAATACAGCACTTTTGACAGGGAGCTGCTAGCGCTTCATTTATCCATCCGCCACTTCCAGTTCTGGTTAGAAGGGCGGCGCTTCATGGCTTTTGTAGACCACAAACCGCTCACTTTTGCGATGGCTAAAATTTCAGAACCATGGTCAGGCAGGCAACAAAGACAGCTAGCGGCAATCTCAGAGTTCACCACAGACATTCGACATGTGGCAGGCAAACTTAACGTGGTAGCAGACTGCCTCTCTCGCGCTGTGACATCGCCAGAGCACGAGGAGACAGATTAAACTACCTCAGCCGCAGAACTCTTCGCCAACACGGATGCGTACGCGGCCCCAATTCACGTAGGGATAGATTACGCAGCCATGGCAGAGGAACAAAGCAGTGACGCGGACATGCACGCGCTCCTGTCTGGACCAACAGGGTTAAGACTGGAGGAAAGGGGTGTACATGACGGTGTACCCCCCCCTAATCTGCGACGTTTCAACCAGCCGACCTCACCCGGTAGTCCCAGCTGCATGGCCGCTGCATTTTCGACTCGGTTCACTCCCTCGCGCACCCAGGGGTGCGCGCCTCGGTCAAAATGGTCGCGGAAAAGTTTGTTTGGCCAGGCCTGCGCAAAAATGTAAAGGAATGGGCAAAAACTTGCATGTCTTGTCAGCGCGCCAAAATACACAAACACACAAAAGCTCCTCTAGAGCCTTTCCGAATCCCAGCCAGAAGGTTTGACCACGTTCATGTCGACCTCGTGGGACCACTACCTTCGTCTCAGGGTTTCACACACCTGTTAACGATGATAGACCGTACTACGCGCTGGCCTGAGGCGGTCCCTTTGGCGTCAACCACAGCTGCGGAAGTCGCTCGCGTTTTTTTTAACAAACTGGGTGGCACGTTTCGGCGTCCCATCGGACATCACGTCCGATAGGGGGCCTCAATTTGTCTCAGAGCTTTGGTCAGCCATGGCCAGCAGCTTAGGGGCGACAATTCACCGCACCACCGCTTATCATCCTCAGGCTAATGGGTTATGCGAGCGTTTTCACAGATCTTTAAAGGCCGCCCTCGGGGCCTCACTAGCGGATACAAATTGGGTGAATAAACTTCCCTGGGTTTTATTGGGGTTGCGTTCCGCACCTAAAGAGGATCTAGACGCCTCCCCAGCAGAATTAGTTTTTGCACAACCTCTCAGACTCCCAGGTGAGTTTTTACCAGAGAATCCAGAGCCCGGGCATCTTCCAGCCCTGAGGCCTTTAGGCAGCACCGGACCGGATACGCTCCCCAGACCGGCACATCACTCTTTTCCACGGGTTTTTTCCCCCAAGCTTTAAAAAACGCCGAGTTCGTTTTTGTTAGACACGAAGCTTTAAAATCAACCCTCCGTCCACCATACGGCCGACCATTCAGAGTGCTGGAACCTGGTGATAAGCATTTTGTGCTTGATTTAGGGGACAGAAAAGAAACAGTCAGCATTGACAGACTTAAACCTGCCTTCTTGTTGAGAGACGAACCTGCACGGGTGGCGAGAGCACCTCGGCGGGGTAGACCCCCCAAGAAAAAAAACTCAGCCCCCCTGCAGGGAACAAATAACCACTCTCCTCCCCAAGCTGCAGATTCCTTACAGGAGGGTCCCACCACGACGCCAAAGCGGACCCACAGCAGATTCGGGAGAAGATTAAAACCCAGACGGCACAGGGACTGATGCAAAATTGACAAGAATTGTTAACTGTGTTATCAGATTGTGCCGTGACAGTTTTAAGGCTGTTTTGTGATATTACTATACTGTTGTGGTTACCACTGAATTCTCTACAGGAGCATGACTGCTGGAAAGATTTTTCCTTGTTTTCCCTGTCAAGAGGTTTAACAGTATAATATGTCATAGAGATTATCTTAAACTGTAAAACTAATTTGATTGTCCTTTTCTTAGTCTTTTGGGGGGGGGCTGTGGCTTATATTAATCATATATTCTATACCTACATATGTATAGACAGAATGTTTAGTGATTACATATGTGGAATGACCTCACGCCTCAGAACAGGACAAGAGGTCTCAACCGCCAGCGAGGATCAAAGAACAGACAGAGTTGCAGCGGTGGAGACCGGATCGATCTCCCTGACCACCCAGGGTCAGGTGGAGGAGACGGAGGACAATGGAGGGGGGATTATGTAATGCGGGATGTCAGCTTTGATATGCAATGTCTTTTGTTGAGTGTGGGTATAAATATGAAGGTCTGACTGCGTTCGACCTCTTATTCTGCTTCTGCACCGAGATGAGACTTGTTAGAGTGAAGCTGAAATTAAACTTTGATTTATAAAATCACATCGCTTCGTTATTTCAAGTTCTTCTACAGCAGTCATCATTTCTGTTCAATGTGAATCAACTTTCATCAGAGAACAGCACTGAGGCCCACTGGTCCCTTGTCCAGTGTAAATGCTCCCTGGCCCATTGCAAGACAATGACGCCTGTGCCTGGTGGTGTGGTCAAGTACCCTTGTAGGTCTTCTAGCATGCAGACCATGCTGATATAAATGGTTTTGAATGGTTTGACACGACACTTAGGTGCATCTTACCTCCCTTAAATGTGCCTGGAGTTGAGTGGCACTCATCATCTGGTTCCACAGGGCACTGTTCACAAAGAAGTAGCCATCAGCGTGGGATGCTGCCAAAGGACGTCCACTTCTGTGCCTTTCTGTGAATCTTCCAGTCTCTCTGTATCTCTGTTGCAACCTGCTGAAAACACTCTGTGACACTCTAAGCTCAGTGGCCACTTCCCTCTGAGAACATCCTGTTTGAAGCCTCGCAATGGTGAGGTGCTGGTGATGAGTGGTTAGGTGTCATCTTGGTCTCATGATGTCAAAATGTGAACAGCATGATGAAGAGGACTGTTTAAATACCATTTCTAATTGAACCGGAAAATTTATTGGCCAATTCATGGTTCAAACACCTGTTGTGAATTTTGCCGTTAAGCACCTTGTTAGAGAACAGCAAGTAGATAGATAGATAGATAAGATAGATAGGTAGATAGATAGATAGATAGATAATTTATTTCGAACAAAAACAAAACAAATGACAAATGCAAAATGCAAGTTATGCAAAAAGTAGTGAAACACTGAACAGTTGGACATGTGCATTCCAAAGGTTAGAAAAGGTCAAATTAAGTTCACCTGTAAAGGTTATAGTGCATTTTAGGTGCATCCGGAATTGTCACAAACCGAATATCTCTAACTTTTTATCTCTAACTTTTTGTGAGTAGTGTATAAAACAGTCTGCTGAATATTACAAGAGGAAGCAGCCTGCAGGCGTAGCTGTCTTTTTTTAGTGGAGAAGAAGGGAAATCTGATGTCAATGTATTTGTACCACAAATATAAATATTGGGACTGTAAGTAGTAACAGGGTGGTTGTCTCTGAAAATAATTTTAACAAAAGGTAATCATAATCTAAAGATGAACACATCAAACAAATTTAGAGATTTATATACAAAAAACCTTAATACCCTTTATCTGGGCAATTAACATATCCAAATTGATGATATTTAGCAGTTTGTTGTTTCTGTGGCTCAAAAGCTGAATTGGTATCACTTTTTTTGGTATAACACTCATATTCTCATTCTGAACTGAGATCTCTTTGCTCATATTTTCTTTATTAAGTAAATTATTTATGCATTCATTTTCATAACCGCTTAATCAGGAGTACTTTTTTCTGTCTTGTACTCTGTGAGCTTCTTAACTGTGAGAAAACACTACTTTTATTGGTCAAACATCATATTTAAAAATCCAAAGTAATATCGTCCAAAGCAAATTATCATTTCCATTAAGGAATGAGAGTCTGTAGCACACTGTCCAATTTACAGCGTTTATTGGTGCAAGGACTAACGTTTTGACACTGTCTGTGTCTTCTTCAGAGTCACATAAAACTGAACAAAATGGCTGCTGTTAAATAGACAATAGACCAGGCATGGGCATGGACCTTTGGGCTTTTTAATCTGGCCCGCCAAACACTGATATATAATTGTCCAAATTTTTGTCAAGACCGCATTCATTTTGCCTTTTTCCTGCAACACTCAGGTTTTCCACTAGATGGTACACTCCAGACACTACCTTTACTGGAGTCTGGTCTAGCGCATTTGCACAACCTATTGGGCTGGGATAGAACTGCAGATGATGGTTATGCGCATGCGTTAAACGTTTGGTTGCACAGTAGACGCCAATGAAGCATGCAGCCGCTTGATCGCTGGCCTTGGCATAGGTAGATGCATCATAGACATGAAAAGTATAAAGCCAGTATAACAATGAGTGTACCAAAATTAAAGAAAAGTTGACAGTGAGTGCCGAGTGTGAGATATGTGTCTTACTGTAAATTCTGAGATGGTGACACATGCCTTTGGTGGTGTCGCCGCCCCACCCAATATAAGGCCGAGTCGAACATCTTACTTTCTCTTGTCTCGCCTGTACCTTAGCCGGTGATCTGTCTGTGGCTGTCACAATCAGTGAGTTCAATAAAGCTGTGTTCCAAGTCACCTCGCCTCTTCTGTGAACCAGGGTAATATCAGACATAACACCGAGTGTTCAATAAGGAGTGGACAGCTCAGTCACCACTTTTCCACCAAGCATGCTAACTACGCTAGCAACCAATCAATACAAGAATGGGCGGCTACTGCTGAGAGGTTGACAGTCAATTTCCAGACTCTGCAAAATATTTTTCTTGGACAAGCTACAATTCAAGAGTCAAACACCAAGCCAAGTTATTTGCTGACATTCAAATTAGCAAAAGCCAGTAAGTCTTGGTTTTGTGATTTTGCTTTTGCTGTGGACATATTGGCACACATGAATGAGCTGAATGTAAAGCTACAAGGGAAAGATCAGTTTGTGCATGACATGTACATGAATGTGAGAGCCTTCAAAGCCAAGCTGACTTTATTCTCAAGGTAAATGTCAAACAAATCATTAGCTCATTTTCCCACACTTGACTGTTATCGGTATGCCAGGCCCTCTGATAGGCTGAAGAAATATATTCTAGAGCAGGGGTGCTCAATACGTCGATTGATATTGACTGGTAGATCGCAAAGGCACTGCGGGTAGATAGTGTGACATTAAAAAAATTTTTAAAAAAAAGTTTTTAACCCTATGAATGTGTATGTTGCCAAACTGTGACATACCCCCTAGTGGTCAAGAGTGGTAAATATTTTTTGTCAATAAAATAGTTCAGATTTCCAAGGCTGTAACTTGAAAGTGGTAAGAGATAATGGCTTACTGTCAATTAGAAAGATGTAAAATATTATCCAAAGTTTCAGATAGGAATAAATTTATGCATCTAATTTGCATAATGTCACGGCACCTCTTTAAATTCCATAACTCAGTCAAAACTGGACTTTGGACGTATTTACACAAAAAAATGACAGTTTTTTGTACAGAGGTACCTCATCATCTTATCTTCAAAGTATATGAACAAGAAATCAGTACATTTAAAAAAAAAAAACAGAAATTTCTCGCTTTTGACAAAGTCAGTGAGAAGGCAGGCGCAGTGCCGTGCTCTGCCACTAGGGGCACACAAATTGTCACACTCAAAGGGTTAATTCTATCGCCTATCCTCCCATCTGTCCTCTTATTGGCATTTACCATTTGACTGATGTACAGGACAGCCAATCAGGAGAGGTCCTGTCCCCTATGTGTCATAGGTCACCCTGCATGCACAGTCAAACATGCTAGCTAGCTACTGCTAAACTCCAGTGAGCTGTGACCGTGTTAGCGCACCCTCCAATTTCTATCAACTAAAGAAGGGATATTAAAAATGAGTGGGGTCACTTCCGGTTATGGCTGCCACGTAGGACGGACGTGTCTCGCTCTGCTCTGCTCCTGGAGAAAAAAAATCGGCAAATAACTCTCTCATTTGGGACAGAACGTATCCCAGCATTTGGGCGAGGATATGTCGGCGAAGCCTAAGGCTGGAAAACCAGGAAAAGGAAAAAGCGAGCCGCCGAAACAGTCCAAATTAACGGACTTTCAGGTCTGTGACGCAGCAAACAAAACTCCATATATGGCGGAGGAGGCTGGCAGCGGTGCGATAAATGCGGGGAATGGCGCAGATGCGCTGATGGCTGCCATGAGTTCAATGAGAGCGGACTTTTCCTCTAGATTTGATGGGATTATGACAGCGTTGGAAGGAATAAGAAAGGAATTGGGTGACTGTGTAGAACGAACGGCGCAGATGGAGCTCCGTCTCGCTAGTGCTGAAGATGACGTCACCCGTCTTCAATTAAAGGTGCGCACTTTGGAAAAAAAAAATAAATCTCTGGAAGATAATATTTTGGATTTGGAATCTCGGTCGAGACAGAATAATTTGAGGCTGGTGGGTCTTCCAGAGGAATCAGAAGGTCGGGACGTATGTTCCTTTCTGGAAAAGTGGATTCCGGAGGTGCTGGGCAGCGAGGAGTTGCAATCAGCAGTGGTTCTGGAAAAAGCACATCGTATTGGCCCACGGAGAGATAAGGGACCGCCGAGGACCTTAATTATGAAGTTTCTTAGCAACAGAGACAGGATGAAGATCTTCAACGCTGCACGTGCTAAAGGAGAGATTAAACACCAGGACCAGCAGGTGCGGTTCTACCCAGATTTGGCCACAGGAATCCAGCAATTGAGGAAGCAGTTTGATCCCATACGTAAGGAGCTGCGCAACCTTGGGATTCGTCATGGTGTAATCTATCCTGCGAGACTGCTGACCACGTATGAGGGCAGAACCCACATCTTCAAGACCCCAGAGGAGGCGCAGGAGTTCATCAAGAAGATCAAAGAAGATGAAGAGACTGGTGGGAGCTAAGCATGAACAAAATATAAGGTAGAATAATTAAGCATTTGCACAGGCATCTGACTGACTTGAAGTAAATAGTAAGTTTACAAAATATAGATTGTATTATATATTAAAAAAACAAAACAAAAACAAAACAAACAAAAAAAAAACTATGATGTACAAAGTTGTTAAAAATTTTGGAGTTAAGTTGGAAAACTACAGAGGAGAGTTAATGTTACGTCATTAAAAGCAGTAGAGTTAGGGTGATTGGGAGGATGAAGAAGGAGTGGCTTAGGCTGTTCCCCGTGGGTGTGGAGCGGTCGATGGCTATATCGGGAGACGGAATTTTTCTTTTGATTTTGGGGGGTTTGCCACAAGTGTGGGAAGGGGAAATTTGTTTGTGTGTAGTTTGTAGGATGAATGTTCAACCACTCATGTTTTTGCTTCTCTGTATGAGCATGTTTACACTGCAAGGTAATCCCAAACTCTCTATTGATCATGGACCAAAGTGTTAATCTTAATTTAACTTCATGGAATTGCAGAGGTCTACAAAATTTAAAAAAACTTAAACAAGTTATGAATAAAATAAAGGACATGGGTTCAAGAATTGTGTTTTTACAAGAAACTCATCTGATAGAGGAGGATGTAAAAAGAATTAGGAGTAGATGGCAGGGAAGTGTATTCACCTCTTCATTTTCATCCCGAGCCAGGGGAGTTATGACTCTCATACATAAATCAGTTCCTTTTCAAGTGAAAAATGTAATTGGAGACAAATTTGGAAGATATGTAATCATTCAAGGTTCTTTGCTATTAGAAAATATAAATCTTGTGAACTTATATGGTCCCAATATAGATGATCAGAAGTTCTTTGCTAATTTATTTCTCATCTTATCATCACTTACAGGGCAACATATAATAGCAGGGGATTTTAATTGTACATTGAATCCAGGTGTGGATAGATCAACAGGACTGGATTAGTACGCACATTGGATGTAGGATGACTATTAATCATTTTATGAAAGAATTGAAATTGTTAGATATATGGAGAGAAATGAAACCACAAGTTAAAGCCTATTCTTGTTATTCCAGTACCTACAAGACATTCTCACGTATTGATTATTTTTTGATTTCCACAGAATTAAGGTCCAAGATTCAAAACTGCTTTTATGATAACATCGTGATCTCTGATCATGCACCCTGTTGTCTAATATATGTAGATAAAAAATTGACAAAGGAATCAGGTAGATGGCAATTTCAGCATAAATGGCTTCAGGATGAGGAATTTGTCAAGTATATAGAAAAACAGATAGACGAGTTCTTTGACATCAATACTACACAAACATCAGCATGTGTAAAGTGGGAGGCTTTCAAAGCTTTTATTAGGGGACATATTATTAGTTATACAGGATCAAAATCTAAGAAGACTCGAGAGGAGAGAGCTAAATTGGAACATAAAATAAAAAGTCTTCAGGAAAAAGTGTATGCAGGAAGTGACCCAAGGTTGGAGAATGAATTACTGATTTTGAGAGCTGAATACGACAAAAAATCAGCGAATAGAGCTGCCTCGAGTCTTCTAAGATTGAAACAATCTTTTTATGAACAAGGTGAAAAATCAGGAAAATTATTAGCATGGCAGATTAAACAATTGGAAATTAAAACACCAATTACCAGTATTATAAGTAACGGACAGGTAGTTATAGATCCTTTAGAAATTAATAGAGCCTTTAGAGATTACTATGAAAAATTATATGATACCAAAAATGAACCTGATTTAACAAAACTAAATGGGTTTTTGAACGAACTATCTATACCGTGTATACCAAATGAAAACAGGGAGATATTGGAGTCTAAAATTAGTCAAGAAGAAGTTGGGCTAGCCATTGATAATATGAAATCAGGAAAAAGTGCAGGACCAGATGGTCTTCCAGTTGACCTTTATAAAAAATTTAAGAATAAATTAATAAAACCTTTTTTGGAAATGGTTTTAGAAGCATTTCAAAATAATAATTTACCATCATACATAAATAATGCCTTAATTATACTACTGCCAAAACCAGGTAAGCCCTCTAATAAATGTGAAAATATGAGACCAATAAGCCTATTAAACGCCGACCTTAAGATAATCTGTAAAATTTTAGCAAGACGAATACAAGAAATTTTACCAAATATTATTAATCGAGATCAGAATGGCTTTATAAAGGGTAGACAAGGCTTCCATAATGTAAGAAGACTATTTAATATTATTTATTTTAATAAAGAAGCACCGGATACAGCTCTCCTATCATTGGACGCCGAAAAGGCCTTTGATAGAGTTGAATGGCCATTTCTTTTTGAAGTCCTACAAAGGTTTGGACTTGGAAATAATTTCATAAAATGGGTTCAAATAATATACAATAATGCTACAGCAGAAATCCTAACAAATAACAATATTTCAAAACCAATAAAAATCAATAGAGGATGTCGACAAGGCTGTCCACTTTCACCTTTACTGTTTACTATGGCAATTGAACCTTTAGCGATAGCGATACGTTTACATTCACAAATATATGGAATTAAAGTTGGACCAACAGAACATAAAATCTCCCTGTACGCCGATGATATAATTTTGTTTATGTCGAATCTAAAAAAATCAATTCCAACCTTGTTGAATTTAATAAAGAATTTTGGGGAAATATCAGGATATAAAATAAATAAAACTAAATCTTCAATATTAATGCTAAATGAGACCCAGAGAAATTACCCAGCCCCTGAGGTAAATCAATTCAATGTTGTAAATCAGTTTAAATATTTAGGAATCCAAATTATGCCTAAGCTAGAATCAGTCGCCAGTGTCAACTATGAAGCCTTAATGTCAGATATCAATGAGTTAACTCAGAGATGGATGTCACTACCAATGTCGATGATCGGGAGAATCAATATACTTAAAAGTAATATTTTACCTAAAATACTTTATTTATTTCAATACATTCCCTTATCACCACCTTTAGATCTATTCTCAAGAATAAAAAAAAAGTTAGTGGAATTTATATGGAACAACAGGAGGGCTAGATTACGTCTGTCTTTATTATATTTACCATTTGATCGTGGAGGTCTGAAATGTCCAAATTTTATGTTGTATTATTGGTCGGCACAACTGAGGTCTATGACATATTATTTTTCATCAAATGATCTCCCTCACTGGACTGAAATGGAATCATACAATTTACCTTTACCTCTTCCCATATTCATATACTCAGATTCGGCAAAAAAATTACAAAAACAAGTTAAAAATCCATTTGTAAAGCATATGATCAAAATATGGTGTGAAGCTAAAAACTATTTAAAAGAACCACAGTTATTGTCACAATTTAGTCCAATATGGGGTAATCAATATTTTAAACCAGGGAGAGCGGACGCTGTATTTAAAGTATGGAATTTAAAAGGGATACAAAAGATTCAGGATTTATATTTGTCATGTGCAGACAACATAATGTCTTTTGAAGAGCTGAGGATCAAATTTAATCTCAATAGAACACATTTTTTAAAATATCTTCAACTTAGAAACTTTATTCGATCAAATCAAAATAAAGCTCTCACTCGACCTATTTATTCATCCTTGGAAAAAATGATGATGAAAGATAGTAAAAGAAAGGGTATTATTTCAGAGTTTTATAACTCATTGACACTATCTTCAAGTGAAAATTCACTGAAAAGATTAAACTACTGGAAAGAAGATCTGCAAATTGAAATTTCAGAGGAACAATGGGAATTGGCTTGTACAGAAGCTCAAACCAAATCAATAAATGCACGCCTTAAATTGATACATTTCAAATGGTTAATGCGGATGTATGTTACACCGGAGGAGTTAAATAGATATAACAAAAATATACCAGATACATGCACAAAATGCATGGAAAGTAAAGGAACCCTATTTCATTGTTTATGGGAATGTAGATTAATAAGAATGTTTTGGGAAGAGGTGAGGGTAACAATTGAAAAAATAATCTCAAAACAAATCATATTGAATCCTAAACTGTTTTTGTTGGGTCTGTACCCAGAAAAGCATAATTTTAATAAAAGTGAAAGAACATTCATAGACCTCAGTTTGCTTAATGCCAAAAAATGTATTGCACTATTATGGAAAAAGACTCATAGACCAGATGTGACTCAGTGGTTAAGACAGATGTTAACAAACCTTCCATTAGAAAGAATAACATATATACTGAAATCAAAGGAAATTGTGTTTGAGAATATATGGAGACCTTTTATTGATTATGTAAAAAATTTAAACATAACTCTTGAAGAAGAAGGTGAATGATGTGTGTGGACCTTGTAAATTCCAAACTGGTGAACATAATATGTATACTTATGTATTGGATTGTCTAGACTAAACAGAGGAGCATTGTTGAAGACTTGATTTTGTTGGTGGTTGTTGGTGTTTTTAGTGCATTTTTTTTTTTTTTGTAGTACTTTAGTGTTAGTGTTTGATTGTTTGTATCATGTTTGTTAAAAAAAAAAAAAGGTTCAATAAAGATATTGTGGAAAAAAAAAATGAGTGGGGTAGCTGAACCCAGTAAGAAGACAAAAACTTACCACTTCCATGCGGAATGGGAGGAAGATTTTTTTTTTCACAAAGTCATTTTCGAAGTGTACGTATTTGTTTGATCTGTCAGTCTATTGTTGGGTTTCCAAAGAAGGGAAATGTGGAGAGGCACTTTTGAGCCATTCATAAAAACTACTACACTAACCTCCCTCCGAAAGTGAGCTGAGAAAAAGAAACATGAAGGAACTGAAATCTCAGTTAATCGGACAGCAGTCATTTTTCACACAGCTAAATTCAAAGGCAAAGGCAGCCACTGAAGCATTCCGGGTGAGTCATTGCATTATTAAGCATAGTCCAGCAGCTACTGTCCGGACTATGCAACCCTGGCTGACCCCATACAGTGCAAGTCATCAGAGTAAGGTAATGATTGTAAATGTATTGAATTGTATTGTGCCATAAGGGTTTACGCAGTTATATAATGTACGGCGTACATTGTACGCCAACATATATTACCATATTTGGCATTTTTTAAATGTAGGTAGATCGTTTTGACCTGGTCATTTTAAAAGTAGCCCACAAGTCAAAAAAGTATGGGCACTCCTGTTCTAGAAGATAACTTCTTTCTTGAAAGCGCTGTTGCATCTCAGTAGCTTATAACTGGAACTCTATCAGTGCTACATTTTCTTGTCAGTCTTAAAAATTGCCCCTATGGAATATTTTGAATGAGATGTTCAGGATGATGGTTTCTGGCAGAGTATTTCTGCTCACTGGTTTATGATAAAGTGTGGTTTCAATCATGCTAGCGGTACCTTTGTAAAGTGTCAAATTGAGAAAATGGGCAGATGTATTATTCTGTTCCATGGAAAATAAGTAATCTGTAGTAGAATTGATATATTTCAAGAAGGTAGTTAACTCTTCATTATTTCCTTGCCAGATAACCAAGATGTCATCAATATAGCTTTTCCATAGGGCAATTTTTTTGGGGAAAAAAAGAATTTTGAAGAGAACTGCAGATACATTTTTCTTCTCAAAGGCCCATAACAAGACAGGCATATGATTGCTGTACCATAGGACTGCAAATAGTAGGAGTCAGCATACCCGAAAAAGTTCATGGTAAGGATCATCTCAGACAGAGAAAGTAAAAATTCTGTAGGAGGCAAAATCTCATGAGGACGTTTAGTCAAATAATGGGTCAGAGCAGCAAGACCAATTTCATGGGGTATACAGATACATAAGCTTTGCATATCTAGCGTGATATATATATGTTTTTATACTATTTAAAAATATTTTAAAATGTCCTTGAGATGTCATACTTTTGCTTTTAGAGGTGTGTCTGTGGTTTATATTAATCATACATCCCATAACCTACATATGTATAAGCATGTTAGAATGTTTAGTGATTACATATGTACAACGACCTCACGCCTCAGAACAGGACAAGAGGTCTCAACCGCCAGCGAAGATCAAAGAGCATCCGAGGCGCAGCGGTGGAGACCAGATCGATCGCCCTGACTTCCCAGGGCCAGGTGGAAGAGACAGAGGACAATGGAGGAGATTGATCGCCCTGACCACCCAGGGTCAGGTGGAGGAGTAGGAAGACAAAGGAGGGGGGATTAAGCTAATGCGGGATGTCAGCTTTGATGTGCAATGTCTTTTGTGATGTGTAGGTATAAGTATGTAGGTCTGAATGTGTTTGACCTCTTATTCTGTTTCTGCACTGAGATGAGACTTGTTAGAGGAGCGAAGCTGATAATAAACTTTGGTTTATAAATCACATCGCCTCGTTATTCCAAGCTCTTCTACAGTGTCTATCATTGGTTGGGTTGGATCAAGTTTGTGTGGCTACGCCCACCCCACTCCATCAACCAATGGAGTTGAACACTTATGGTCTTAACTATCCAATGAGTGTCTCACACATGGTCTATTGTCTATTTAATGGCAGCCATTTTGTTCAGTTTTATGTGACTTTGAATAAGGTAGTGTTGAAATGTTAGTCCTTGTACCAGTAAAGGCTGTAAATTGGACAGTGTGTTCCAGACTCTTTTTCCTTAGTGAGTTTGATGTCCTTGAGCTGAGAGGCGCCTGCTACAGCTTCAGATGATTGGGGAGGAAGCGCAGAAGCTCCTTTTTTCACTGCAAGTCATCATTTGTTTTGTCATGACTTAAAGGGGTCATTGACTGCACTTTTTCCACATTTAACAGCTCACATGTCTTAATGAAATGTTTGTGACATATTTTGGTTGCATTTTCTTTAATTTTTTTAAACTATTGAAGCAAATTTGTTTTGTATTTTTCCTGGCTTTCTTGAAACCCTCTGATTTAAAGCCTGTCACTTAAAGTACCATCCTTTACCTACTCAACTCTGCCCTCCCTTTTATGTCAATTAGCCGACTAGCTTATAGCCTCCTAGCTCAGATGAGCGGCTCTGGTTCACTGATTCACAGCTTGCGTTAGTGATGGCCAAATGAGGCTTTCTGGAGGACTTCAGGCCTTTCATCAAAATGGTTCATATAGGCAAGGCCTCATGTGGGACTTCATTTTCTCTACCAGGCCATCTAGTGGACAAAATGTATACAGCATGCAGATTTTTACAATATGTATTTTTCAATTTCAATAAATGTGCTGTCTTTTAAGAAATATCAATGATCATAAATGTAAAAAAAAAATAAAACTGGGGTGACTCCAGTGAATGTCTGTGTTACTTTGTGTGCTTGTACTACCTATCCATTTTTATTAAGAAATAAATTTTCAACAGTCTTATACTGTCCCAGTATTTTTAACTCTGGCCTGATTCTCATGCAGGGCACAACAGCAATAGTGCCTCAGCATAATGATGTGTAATAATGATTCAAGTTCTTCCTTGCAAATAAAAATGAAAAGAACGACACCGTTGGAATTTGAACCCAGGTCTCCCACTTGCCAAACAGATATACTGCCACTAAGCCATCATTTCAGCTGTGATAAGAAGCCTCTGTTTGTCAAAAATACATCAATGGGAGAAACAAGCTCAAGTGTTTTTGGTGCTGACTCCATCTGAAACTTGGCTATGACAAATCCCTTACACAGTCAAACATGACAAAACAAAATGTGAGGGATGGGGATTTCCACTGGGTAGCGCTGCTCGGTTTATGTCTCCTGACCCAGTCACGTGGTCTGACGTCAACACATACGTCACGAGTCACGCCTCGCCAAATATTTCCTGGATAAGATCAGATCACCGTTCGGAGCACCGGTGCCTGCCTGCCCATCACTATCTTGTGTCACTCTGGCCCATCTCCCAGTAATTTTGCTGTGATTATACAACAAATCGCTAGCACTGTGCGCCAGACGGGCCAACCCTATCGGTCTATGGGACTCTGCTCTGGAGTCGCGAGGAGCCCTGGAAGATGGTGAGGGAGCTGTCCTCTGAATTATTTAGCACTGGGTTCTCCATGAACATGTGTCCATGATCGGAGACGGGTGGCCGCCTTCCAGCCGTCCTCCAGCCCAGTTGCGAAAGCTGTTCCGTCACCAGCCAGGGCAGCTATCCAAGGCCAACCGGAGATCCGCAGCACTACGGTATTGCCAGGTCCAAGCAGAGGTGTTCAGTCGTAATCCCACAGATGGTGGCTTTGCACCAGTGGCTACTCAGCTAAGCACATACACCTGTTGCAACAACACATCATCAGTAGGGTAAAACTCACCTGTCTCACAATGATCTAATCCCAGCTCACGTTCCCTATTAGTGGGTGAACAATCCAACGCTTGGTGAATTCTTCTTTACAATGATAGGAAGAGCCGACATCGAAGGATCAAAAAGCAGCGTTGCAATGAACGCTTGGTTGCCACAAGCCAGTTATCCCTGTGGGTAACTTTTCTGACACCTCCAGCTTAAAACCCCAAAAGTCAGAAGGATCGTGAGGCCCCACATTCACGGTCTGTATTCATACTGAAAATCAAGATCAAGTGAGGTTTTGCTCTTATGCTCCACGGGAAGTTTTTGTCCTCCCTGAGCTCGTTAGGACACCTGCATTACAGCAAGCATCCTGGTACCAGTGTTAGCTCGGGGACTGGCTCAGGGGCTAATAGGCTACTTTTAGCCTCCCCCTTCAATCTACATGGTGGACAGCTAGGCAGACAATAACAGAGCAGTGTCTTTAGGATGGCGGTGGGTTGGCTTTTTCTAAACTTGACATATACAATTTAGTCAAAAACGTTTCTGGTGTTTCTTGAGGGAGAAAAATGAGATTAAGGCTGTGTGTTTTTTAAGAGAATTGACTTTTGAAAATTTTGGGATAATTATTTGACCAGTAGACTCATTTCAGACAGTTAAAACTTACAAACACACCATTTTTCAGTCAGTGACCCCTTTAAAGAATATCAAATCAAATCAAATCAAATCAAACTTTATTGTCATATTGCTGTACATACAACTGTAGTGCAGGCAAGATGAAACTGCATTTCTCTCGGCATCCATATAAATAGAAGCAGCATGATATAAGACACACTCACACATATCTTCACCCCCCACCCCCACCCCCCATCCATTCACACATCCCTGAGACATACTTGGGAAAAACTAACTAACTTTAATATACAAATAATATACATAATGTCCATAGGTGCAGTAGTGTGTATGAGAGATTCCGGGTCAACTGTTCAGCATCCTGACAGCTTGTGGAAGGAAGCTGTTGATCAGTCTGGTGGTTCTGCCTCTGATGCTCCGGAATCATTTACCAGATGGCAGAAGTTCAAAGTGTTTATGCAGAGGGTGAGAACGGTCCTTGACAATGTTCAGTGCCCTGCTCCTACAACGGTTCTGAAAAAGTTCTTGGACAGAGGGGAGGGAGACTCCAATTACCCTCTCAGCTCCCTTGACTGTCCTCTGCAGGGCTTTTTTGTCTGACATACTGCAGCTGGAGTACCGTGTAGCAATGCAGTACGTCAGAACACTCTCCACCACACCTCTGTAGAAGGTCCTGAGGATGCAGATGGGGAGAGAGGCCTGTTTGAGTTTCCTCAAGAAGTGCAGTCTCTGCTAAGCCCGCTTCCTGATCCCCAAGGAATTCTTGCTCCAGGTCAGGTCCTGCGAGATCCGCACTCCGAGGAACTTGATGTTCTCCATTCTCTCCACTAAACGACCGCCGATGCTGAGGGGGACATGTTCAGGCTGTGACCGCCGGAAGTCGATAATCATCTCCTTCGTTTTGTCCACGTTGAGCACTAGATTGTTCTCCCTGCACCAGCCCTCCAGGTCTCTCACTTCTTCCCTGTACATTGATTCCTCATCCCTCTGAATAAGTCCCACCACCGTGGTGTCGTCTGCAAACTTAATAATCTGGTTCCCCTCGTGTCTGGATACACAGTCATGTGTTAGAAGTGTAAACAACAGTGGACTGAGTACGCAGCCTTGAGGGGATCCGGTGCTCAACGTGACAGAGTTGGAGATGTTGTTTCCAACCCGGACAGACTGAGGTCTCTCAGTCATGAAATCCAGGATCCAGAGACATGTGGCAGTGTTCAGACCAAGAAGGAGTAATTTCTCCATCAGTCTCTGGGGAATAATGGTGTTGAATGCCGAACTGAAATCAATGTACAGGAGTCTGGCGTAGGTGTCTTTCTGGTCCAGGTGGGTAATGACAGAGTGTAGGGTGGTGACTATAGCATCCTCCGTGGAGCATTTTGAACGATATGCAAACTGGAGCGGGTCGTGTGATGCAGGGAGGCAGGCTGTAATGTGTGGTTTGACAAACCGTTCAAAACACTTCATCACAATTGGTGTCAGTGCAACAGGATGATAGTCATTCAAACAGGACACAACTGGTTTCTTTGCCACCGGTACAATGATAGAGGTCTTGAAGCATCTGGGAACAATGGCCTGACTCAGGGAGATGTTATAAATGTCAGTCAGGACATCCGCCAACTCGCTCGCGCAGTCTCAGAGTACATGTCCCGGGATGTTGTCCGGACCTGCAGCTTTACATGGGTTGACTCTGGTTAGGGTCCTCTGTGTGTCCGCTGTGTTGATGGTAAAAGCTGGTCCGACCGATGGTGGGGGTGGGCCAGCCCTCCCTCTGGTTGTCGGGTTAGATGCTTCAAAACGTGCAAAGAAGTCCTTGAGCCTGTCTGAAAGCGAAGCGTCGTCATCATCGACCCCCTGCCTAGACTTATAGCCCGTCAGTGTCCGAACTCCCTGCCACATCTGCTTGGTGTTCCTAGTGTCACAGAGGTGTCCCTGGATTTTCTCCGCATAGGTGCGCTTCGCCGCCTTAATTCCCTTTGAGAGCGCAGACCTGGCTGAGCGGAGAACGATCCTGTCCTCTGCTATGAAGGCTGCATCTCTGGCTGTAAGCAGCGAGCGCACCTCTACAGTCATCCAGGGTTTATGGTTACCCCGCATAGTGATGGTCTTCACTGTAGTGACATCCTCTGTGCACTTCGCGATGTAGCTGGTGACCGTTTCAGCATACTCCTCCACATCTGTCTTGTCTTCCTGGGAGGCTGCTATTTTGAAAACCTCCCAGTCTGTGTGCAGAAAACAGTCTTTCAGTGCAGAGGTTGCACTCTCTGGCCAAATCCTGATTTGTTTCACTGCCGGCCTGCTGCGCTTCAATAAAGGTTTGTAGACAGGCACCAGCATCACGGATATGTGGTCAGAAAGGCCGAGGTGGGGGCGGGGTATAGCCTTATATGCATCTGTGTTTATGTACACTAAGTCCAACATAGTCTCTCCTCTGGTCTTAAAGTCTACACATTGTTTAAACTTGGGGAGCACAGTCTTTAAGCTGGTGTGGTTAAAATCCCTCGCAACCACCACAAAACTGTCCGGATGTGAAGTTTGGATTTCACTAATCGCATCGTGCAGTTCCCCGAGTGCCTTCTTAGCATTAGCATTAGCGTTAGCACTCGGCACTATGTAAACAGCCGCTACAAACACGTTGCTGAATTCCCTCTGCAAATAATATGGCCGACAATTTACAATAACGAACTCCACCAACGGAGAGCAGTGTTTAGACACTAATGTGGCATTAACGCACCAGTTCTTGTTAACATAGATGCATAGCCCACCCCCATGGCTCTTACCGGAGCTCGCCGTTACTCTGTCGGCACGGAACATCGCCATATCTTCCAGTTGAATGGCCTCGTCAGGGATGTTGTCGTGGAGCCATGTCTCCGTGAACACAAGCACACAGCAGTTTCTCCACTCTCTCCGGGTTTCTCTCAGCAGACGCAGCTCGTCCAGCTTGTTGTCGAGGGAGCGGACGTTAGAGAGAAGAAGCAACGGTACAGCTGGTCTGGAGGGGTTAGCCTTTAGCCTAGCATGGATCTCGGCCCTTTTTCCACGCTTTTGCCTGCGTTCACACCGTCTGCGCTTCCTCCTCTCTCGGGTAGCTTCCAGCGGGGACTCTGCCAGAATTCCATGCTGGCGGAGAATGTCCAAATCACAACCGAGCGCCACGATTCTTGCAGTGTGCAGTACCTTGATGTTTAATAAGGTCTCACGGTTGTAAGTTTTACAGAATGTACGTCTGGGATGGTCAAAACTCTCAAAACTCTCACACTCGCTGATGCCAAGAGGGGCCGCTGCGTCCGTGTGCGCCGCCGCCATTTTGATTAAGAATAGATATAGAAATTAAAAAAGATAAGGAGAAAACCAATAAAGCATCCTGGTATTTTAACAATATGGTCAATTACAAATAATGAAGGTATTTGTAATTAAGATATGATTTCACTGTGTTTATTTTTCTTGCATTCAACTTACTTGTTTGTTACATGTTTACCTCTCGTATTTGCTCTGCTCAATTGTGTCAGCTGTTTATGTATTGTGTAATGTTCTCCTGGAACCTTGTAATGTTCTCCTGGAACATGTAATGACGAGGCGCACACACCGGGTGTCAGTTAGGACTTTTTACTTGTCACTTCAACTGCAACTAACAACTAACCACACAGTGGCACATGTACATCTCCTTTT
The DNA here is from genome assembly GCA_020510985.1 of Pholidichthys leucotaenia. Lineage (NCBI taxonomy): Eukaryota > Metazoa > Chordata > Actinopteri > Cichliformes > Pholidichthyidae > Pholidichthys > Pholidichthys leucotaenia. Next base: position 362,129,037 of record CM035840.1, read on the forward strand.
ATAGTCAGGTCATGGCCGGGGTCATACTGCCCTCTAGTGGTGACTCTATAGGAACTTCACATATCAATACATCTCCCTTTTTTTTTCCAAGTAAGGTCATGTCCAACTATAAACTTTTTCTCTAATTTCAATATACAAAATAAACTCCATTTCTATTTACATTTCTTTCAACCTTGTACACTGAATCACAAGTTCAATTTTTTTTTCTCTGTTTACAATTCAACATCAACACATTTTTTTTTTCTCTGTTTACAATTCACATCAACACATTTTTTTTTTTTTTTCATTCATCTCAGTACTCCTTACATTTCCTCAATCAATCTTTTCGGTTTCACAATTTGCCTTTGTGAGCATCTCCTTTGTGTCACCTCAGTCTGTTCGTTAGTGTCTGTCTCTATGTTCTGGTTCTCAGCCATTTCTGGTTGTTCGGTTTGGCTGGAAATTGGCATGTCGCTTATTTCACTGTCTGTGACTCTCATTTTTGTCTGAGGCACTTTCAGTAAGTGACGTCGGTTTCGCCTCATTGTTTTCCTATGCTCTGTGATGACTTCATATGATCTGGGACTTGTTTCTTTGACCACTTTTGCCAGCGGTCCCCATTCTCCATCACATCTCACTCGCACTATGTCCTCATGTGCAAGTGGTCTCAGAGGTCGTGCTGTTCTGTTGTACAGTTCAGTTTGCCTCTCATCACGCCTCACATCTCTCTTTTCCATCACCTGAGATGCTGATGGAAGTCGCGTTCTGAGTTTCCTGTTCATGAGCATTTCTGCTGGGGACAGTCCATTCTCCAGTGGTGATGCTCGGTAATTCAGGATCGCCAGATGTGGGTCTTCTGCATTGTCTGCAGCCTTTTTCAGTATGCGCTTCACTATTTGCACTCCTTTCTCTGCTAACCCATTCGACTGTGGGTACAGAGGGCTTGAGGTCACGTGCTTGAACCCATATGTGTCTGCAAAGTCTTTGAAGCACTGACTCGTGAATTGTGGTCCGTTATCGCTTACAACAGTCATTGGAATTCCATGGCGTGCGAACATTGTCTTTGTATGTGCAATCACCTTTTCTGCTGTTGTGTCACTCAACCCTGCAAACTCTGGGTAGGTGGAATGATAGTCCATGACTAACAGATAGTCCTTGCCCTTAAGCTGAAATAGATCCATGCCCACTTTTCTCCATGGCCCTTGAGGCTTCTCATGGGGCTTCATAGGCTCCTTTGGCTGTTGATACCTGTGGCGCTGGCAAATCTCACAGCGCTGCACATATGCCTCAATGTCCTTGTGCATGTTGGGCCAATACAAAACATCACGTGCACGTCTTTTGCACTTTTCAATACCCAAATGCCCCTCATGCACTAATTTAACCATTTCTGATCTCATGGAGGTAGGTATGACTATCCTTGTACCTTTTAACAGAACCCCATCTAACACAGACAGTTCACCTTTAAAGTGTTGGTAAGGCTTGTCAATCATAACCTGTCCTGGCTGATGTATCTGTTCCATTACTCTTTTTAGTTTCTCATCTTTTTGTGTTTCTTTCACTATCTTCGTCCATTTTGCATCTGACACTGGCATGTGTGCCTTAATAGAGTCTACATGTATTTGCACAGCTTCCTCTGTTGTGCTGCTGGTGTTGCTCAAGCTAGCCCTACTCAGCGCATCAGCTACAATTAGTTGCTTGCCTGGTGTAAACTCAAATTTCAAGTCATATTTCTGTAATCTTAACATTAGACGCTGGATGCGCGGTGGTGCGTCACCCAGTGGCTTCTGTGAGATCGCAATCAGTGGTTTGTGGTCTGTTTCTAGTATTACTGACCGTCCATACACATATTCATGAAACTTCTCACATCCAAACACTGCACCTAGAGTCTCTTTCTCTATTTGCGCGTAATTTTTTTCTGCGCTTGTCATGGTGCGCGATGCGTATGCGACTGGATACCACTCTGTGTCATGTTTTTGCAATAGCACAGCTCCTAGGCCGGCTTTGGACGCATCTGTGGACACTTTTAGCAGTTTGTCCTGATCATAGAATTTTAACACTGGCTCCTTTATTAGACTGCTTTTGAGCCACTCCCATTCTCTGGCATGCTCTGCCATCCACTGCCACATTGTATTGGTCTCTAACAAGCTTCTAAGAGCTATTGTGTTAGCTGATAAATTTGGGATAAATTTTCCCATGTAATTGACTAGCCCTAGGGCTCTTTGCAAGTCAGTTTTGTTCTGCGGTACTGGCAGCTCTGCTATGGCCCGCACTTTTTCCGGATCTGGTTGCACGCCTGCCCCAGATAATTTTTCTCCCAGGTATGTAATCTCCCGTACCCCGAATTGGCACTTACTCTTATTCAGTTTCATACCTGACTTTTGCGCCTGTGTGAGAACTCTTGCCAACCTTTCGTCGTGCTCCTCTTTTGTTTTTCCCCAGACTACCACATCATCAAGAAAAACTCCCACCCCTTCTATTCCGTCAAACAATTGCTGCACAGTTCTATGGAAAATTTCAGGGGCTGAGCTAATCCCGAACGGCATTCGTAGAAAGCAATGCCTTCCGAGTGGCGTATTAAATGTGCACAATTTAGCGCTTTCCTCGTCGAGCACTAGTTGGTAAAACCCAGATTTGGCATCTAATTTTGTGAAGTAATTTGCTCCACTCATTGTGCTGGTTATGTCAGATTTTGTTGGTAGCCTGTAATGCTCCCGCTGTATTACTTTATTTAGATCTTTTGGATCTATGCACAATCTCAAATCTCCATTTGGCTTCTCCACTATAACTAGTGAGTTAACCCATTCAGTTGGTTCCTCTATTTTTCTGACCACTCCGTCTGCTATCAGTGAGTCTAGTGTTTCTCTCAGCCTCTTTTTAAGAGCTATTGGCACTTTTCTTGCTGCATGTATGACTGGCTCTGCATTCTCTTTCAGCCTAATTTTTTGTTTGCCTGGTAGGCGGCCTATTCCTTTGAACACCTCTTTGTATTCTTTCACCCAGTCAGTGTGTTTGTGCTTACTTGTTGTAGCCTCTGTATTTTCTCGTGTTGTCACCTTGTCTGTATCAATGACACTCACCCTTTTGATCAGACCTAGCTGATCGCATGTTTTTAAACCCAAAATTGCTTGTCTATTTCCATCAACAAGTACAAACAATGCATTCACTGTTTTACCTTTGTTTGACAGTGTAACCCTGCACATTCCCTTAGTGGGTATTGGCTTATCGTCATATGTTCTCAGATTAATCTTTTTATCTCTTATTTTCGGTTTGTTTTTCAGTCTTTTAAAATCTTTCATTGGCAGGATGTTTACCTGCGCACCTGTGTCGAGCTTCAGTGACATGTCCGTGCCATTCATCTCCAGGCACACTATCCATTCGTCAGCGCTCATCTCTCCCTCGATGGCGTCCACGTAAAACTGATCCTCTTCGCTGTCGCTCTTTTTCTCCACGAGTTGCACCCTCTTCTTCGAGAAGCAGGTCTTTGCGAAGTGATTTTTTTCCGCCACACTTGCGACATTCCTTCCCGAATGCTGGACACTGCTTCGGTGCATGTTGCCTTCCACACCGCTCACAGTTCCCGCGCGCGCGCTTTGGGTTTGCCTCCCTTTTTCTTGCATGCAACGTTCCTTTCGGCTTCGCGCGCCGCACTGCATCGACCTCAGCAGTCTCTTTTTCCTTGCTGCTAAAAGTCTTTAATTGTGCCTTTATACTCTCAGACGCTTGGCAAATCTGTATCGCTTTCTCCAGCGTTAAGTTAGTCTCTTTCAGTAATTGCATCCGCAATTTGTTGTCTTGGACCCCAATTACAATTTGGTCCCGTATCATTGACTCACTCAATGTTCCAAAGTTGCATGACTGACATTTCAACCGTAGGTCTGTGACATACAGCTCGATGGACTCTGACTCTTTCTGAAGTCTTTTTCTGAACACATACCTCTCGTACGTTTCATTCTTTCTCGGTGTGCAATAATCGTCAAATTTCTTCATCACGGCGTCGAAGTTGCCTTTTTCTTCTTCTGTGAAGATGAATGTGTTAAACACATTTAGCGCCGCTCGCCCTGCTACTGTTAGCAGTAATGCTATTTTCCTCTCCTCGTCACGGAGACCGATAGCAAGCGAATAAAGTTCAAAACTTTGTTTGAATGCTTTCCAGTTCTCGTTGACGTTACCGGTCAACTCTAACTCGTCCGGCTGTCGAAGAGCGTTCATCTTCGCCGTCGGTTCGTAGTTTTATCCTGGTACCATGTAATTTACTCCTGGTACCATGTAATGTTCTCCTGGAACCTTGTAATGTTCTCCTGGAACATGTAATGACGAGGCGCACACACCGGGTGTCAGTTAGGACTTTTTACTTGTTACTTCAACTGCAACTAACAACTAACCACACAGTGGCACATGTACATCTCCTTTTATAGTCAGGTCATGGCCGGGGTCATACTGCCCTCTAGTGGTGACTCTATAGGAACTTCACATATCAATACATATTGTTTATATTCATCAAATAAATTTCATGCAAAAACATACTTTTCAAGCTGTATTGTTTGATACTTTATACAAGATGGCAGGGTATAACTGCTCCCAAAGTCTTCTTCTACGTCAGAAAACCACGCTCCAACTGATGTTGACAAGTTTTTTGTTTATTTTGCCACAGCAAATCTTCGCCCTTAAACACCGTGAAAAACTAAAAGCACAGACATAAAAAACATGAATACAAATGAATTATAACACTTAACAAATGTTCATAAACAAAAATAATCACATACCGTGTGCGCCTTCTGCCTAGAATTTAGGAGTTGTTAGTCATGTCACAAATTTCCCAAAGTCCTCTCTCCAAAGTCCTCTCTCCGCATCTGATTGTGGACAGCCTCCAGCAACCGTATGACTCTTCTAATCAGGCATGTGAACAGCGCATGCCTACCACCCATTTTTGCACCATATCAGGTCCGGGTCCGCCGCTGTTTCCTCACAAACATGGAGAACATTTAACAGTCCAGCTGCCTGCAGGAAAAACACTCCGTCCTCTCCCGACACTCGCTCACACAATGGCGCTGATAGGCGGGGCGAGACACCTGCACAAGCCCCCTTCACGAGCTCTCCGACTCACCCGTGAGCTCGGCAGCACGAGCGCATATGTGCCGCGATATGGAGGGACAGAAGGCGGAGAAAAGGACACCGCTAACGTACGCAACACTGGCGCACACACCCATAAACAAACATTATTTCAGAAAAAGAACCAAAGATACATAAACTTTTTCACTGTGACAGCTACACAGGGGAAATGAAGAACACATTAACTAGTGCAGACTACTGTGAGAATGGAAAGATTTGAGACACAGGCTGTGTTTTTGTTTTCATTAGCAAGCTCTTGCAGTTAAGTATTTACCTTAATGAGTCTGACTAATTTGCAATAATCTGTTCTTGCATGTAATATTGAAGTGAAGATAAGAAATATTGGTAAGTGTTCATCCTTTTCCTCTTCTTCTCTTGGTTACTGGCGAATAGCAAACAACTGAAAGGCACATACCACCACCCACTGCACAAGAGTGTGTAACATTATGTCATTTGAGCCCGACCCCTAAATTCTATGACTTAATCCTGTGTTATTTAAAAAAGAGAAAAAAAAACCCTTCTTGTGATTCTTATTGCTTCTCCATCTCCATCTGTTCCCAGAATTCCAGTTAAATCCCATTCCCTACCGGCATCTCGAACTTCATTTTTCATTATGTCTTTCATTTCCATACTTGTGCTCGACATTTTCTTTTACTCCACATTCTCTACATTTGTCACTTTCGCTTTTCCCCATGGTGAATAAAGTGCCGTTTAAACTTGTATGATCCAGTCTGAGTCTTGCCATAATGATGTCTTTCCTCCTTTTGGTTGTTATGTAATTCTTTATTGCAATAGATTTTTGTATTTTGTAATACGATCTACCTTTATGATCTTCATCCCATCTTTTTTGCCATAGCTCAGTTCCTTTTTTCTTGATTACTGCTTTCCCTTCACCTTTTCCAAGAGACAATGATATAGTTATTTTTTTCCCAAGAGCACTTTTTGCTAATTTGTCTGCACAGTCATTCCCTTTCAACCCTTCATGTGCAGGAACCCAACAAAACTAAACTTCTCCACCACCCCGAGTACCCTAAATAAACTGTGATATACAGTAGCTCAATCACCAAGTCTTCCCTTGTAGATTTTAGTGTCTGTATGGTTTTTAAAGCTGCAAGTGAATCCATGCACACCACCACCTGGTCCGGTCTAACCTCCTCCACCCACTGCAAACCAATAAATATTGCCATCATCTCTGCTGTAAACACGGATGTATTGTTGGAGAGTCTTTTTGTGATGATCACTTTAAACTCTGGAATGTATACTCCAACTCCAACAGAGCCGTCTTTGTTCTTTGAACCGTCAGTATAGAGCTGTAAGAAGTCATAGTAATGGTTCCTGAGGTAAATGCTTGTTTTAACACCAACTTCACTCATATGCCAATCCTTTTTCCTCATTAGCAGACTAGCGTCTACTTCTATTCCCGGAAACAGCCAAGGGGGAACATTACTCACTGGACTGGTGTTAGCTATATCAATAATGTGTAGGCTATACATTCTGGCTTTTCTTTCAGTTGTCCACCCAAACCCGTGTCCCTGGAAGTTAGAATATTCCCAGCAGTCTTGTAGTGTTGTTTTTGAAATATTCGCTTCCTCACTGCCTTTCAGCTTGACCCAGTATGATAATGCAAGTTTATCTCTTCTCAAATCCATTGGCATTCCTCCTGCTTCTATTAAAACTGCATTGTTTGGTGTTGTTTTGATGGCTCCAATGCACAGGCAAAGTGCTCTATACTGCATTCTATTTTTTCCAGAGTCGTCTTTGCTGCTGCTCCATAAATCATGCATCCATAGTCTATTGTCGATTGCATTAGTGCTCTGTAAAAGTCAATTAATGCCTGTTTATCTGCACCCCATTCATGTCCAGCTACAGCTTATATGAGATTAGTGACTTTTTTGCACTTTGTCTCCAGATTTTCAACATGAACTCTCCAGCTTCCGGTTATGGCTGCCACGTAGGACGGACGTGTCTCGCTCTGCTCTGCTCCTGGAGAAAAAAAATCGGCAAATAACTCTCTCATTTGGGACAGAACGTATCTCAGCATTTGGGCGAGGATATGTCGGCGAAGCCTAAGGCTGGAAAACCAGGAAAAGGAAAAAGCGAGCCGCCGAAACAGTCCAAATTAACGGACTTTCAGGTCTGTGACGCAGTAAACAAAACTCCATATATGGCGGAGGAGGCTGGCAACGGTGCGATATCTGCGGGGAATGGCGCAGATGCGTTGATGGCTGCCATGAGTTCAATGAGAGCGGACTTTTCCTCTAGATTTGATGGGATTATGACAGCGTTGGAAGGAATAAGAAAGGAATTGGGTGACTGTGTAGAACGAACGGCGCAGATGGAGCTCCGTCTCGCTAGTGCTGAAGATGACGTCACCCGTCTTCAATTAAAGGTGCGCACTTTGGAAAAAAAAAATAAATCTCTGGAAGATAATATTTTGGATTTGGAATCTCGGTCGAGACAGAATAATTTGAGGCTGGTGGGTCTTCCAGAGGAATCAGAAGGTCGGGACGTATGTTCCTTTCTGGAAAAGTGGATTCCGGAGGTGCTGGGCAGCGAGGAGTTGCAATCAGCAGTGGTTCTGGAAAAAGCACATCGTATTGGCCCACGGAGAGATAAGGGACCGCCGAGGACCTTAATTATGAAGTTTCTTAGCAACAGAGACAGGATGAAGATCTTCAACGCTGCACGTGCTAAAGGAGAGATTAAACACCAGGACCAGCAGGTGCGGTTCTACCCAGATTTGGCCACAGGAATCCAGCAATTGAGGAAGCAGTTTGATCCCGTACGTAAGGAGCTGCGCAACCTTGGGATTCGTCATGGTGTAATCTATCCTGCGAGACTGCTGACCACGTATGAGGGCAGAACCCACATCTTCAAGACCCCAGAGGAGGCGCAGGAGTTCATCAAGAAGATCAAAGAAGAAGAAGAGACTGGTGGGAGCTAAGCATGAACAAAATATAAGGTAGAATAATTAAGCATTTGCACAGGCATCTGACTGACTTGAAGTAAATAGTAAGTTTACAAAATATAGATTGTATTATATATTAAAAAAACAAAACAAAAACAAAACAAACAAAAAAAAAAACTATGATGTACAAAGTTGTTAAAAATTTTGGAGTTAAGTTGGAAAACTACAGAGGAGAGTTAATGTTACGTCATTAAAAGCAGTAGAGTTAGGGTGATTGGGAGGATGAAGAAGGAGTGGCTTAGGCTGTTCCCCGTGGGTGTGGAATGGTCGATGGCTATATCGGGAGACAGAATTTTTCTTTTGATTTTGGGGGGTTTGCCACAAGTGTGGGAAGGGGAAATTTGTTTGTGTGTAGTTTGTAGGATGAATGTTCAACCACTCATGTTTTTGCTTCTCTGTATGAGCATGTTTACACTGCAAGGTAATCCCAAACTCTCTATTGATCATGGACCAAAGTGTTAATCTTAATTTAACTTCATGGAATTGCAGAGGTCTACAAAATTTAAAAAAACTTAAACAAGTTATGAATAAAATAAAGGACATGGGTTCAAGAATTGTGTTTTTACAAGAAACTCATCTGATAGAGGAGGATGTTAAAAGAATTAGGAGTAGATGGCAGGGAAGTGTATTCACCTCTTCATTTTCATCCCGAGCCAGGGGAGTTATGACTCTCATACATAAATCAGTTCCTTTTCAAGTGAAAAATGTAATTGGAGACAAATTTGGAAGATATGTAATCATTCAAGGTTCTTTGCTATTAGAAAATATAAATCTTGTGAACTTATATGGTCCCAATATAGATGATCAGAAGTTCTTTGCTAATTTATTTCTCATCTTATCATCACTTACAGGGCAACATATAATAGCAGGGGATTTTAATTGTACATTGAATCCAGGTGTGGATAGATCAACAGGACTGGATTGTACGCACATTGGATGTAGGATGACTATTAATCATTTTATGAAAGAATTGAGATTGTTAGATATATGGAGAGAAATGAAACCACAAGTTAAAGCCTATTCTTGTTATTCCAGTACCTACAAGACATTCTCACGTATTGATTATTTTTTGATTTCCACAGAATTAAGGTCCAAGATTCAAAACTGCTTTTATGATAACATCGTGATCTCTGATCATGCACCCTGTTGTCTAATATATGTAGATAAAAAATTGACAAAGGAATCAGGCAGATGGCAATTTCAGCATAAATGGCTTCAGGATGAGGAATTTGTCAAGTATATAGAAAAACAGATAGACGAGTTCTTTGACATCAATACTACACAAACATCAGCATGTGTAAAGTGGGAGGCTTTCAAAGCTTTTATTAGGGGACATATTATTAGTTATACAGGATCAAAATCTAAGAAGACTCGAGAGGAGAGAGCTAAATTGGAACATAAAATAAAAAGTCTTCAGGAAAAAGTGTATGCAGGAAGAGATCCAAGGTTGGAGAATGAATTACTGATTTTGAGAGCTGAATACGACAAAAAATCAGCGAATAGAGCTGCCTCGAGTCTTCTAAGATTGAAACAATCTTTTTATGAACAAGGTGAAAAATCAGGAAAATTATTAGCATGGCAGATTAAACAATTGGAAATTAAAACACCAATAACCAGTATTATAAGTAATGGACAGGTAGTTATAGATCCTTTAGAAATTAATAGAGCCTTTAGAGATTACTATGAAAAATTATATGATACCAAAAATGAACCTGATTTAACAAAACTAAATGGGTTTTTGAACAAACTATCTATACCGTGTATTCCAAATGAAAACAGGGAGATATTGGAGTCTAAAATTAGTCAAGAAGAAGTTGGGCTAGCCATTGATAATATGAAATCAGGAAAAAGTGCAGGACCAGATGGTCTTCCAGTTGACCTTTATAAAAAATTTAAGAATAAATTAATAAAACCTTTTTTGGAAATGGTTTTAGAAGCATTTCAAAATAATAATTTACCATCATACATAAATAATGCCTTAATTATACTGCTGCCAAAACCAGGTAAGCCCTCTAATAAATGTGAAAATATGAGACCAATAAGCCTATTAAACGCCGACCTTAAGATAATCTGTAAAATTTTAGCAAGACGAATACAAGAAATTTTACCAAATATTATTAATCGAGATCAGAATGGCTTTATAAAGGGTAGACAAGGCTTCCATAATGTAAGAAGACTATTTAATATTATTTATTTTAATAAAGAAGCACCGGATACAGCTCTCCTATCATTGGACGCCGAAAAGGCCTTTGAAAGAGTTGAATGGCCCTTTCTTTTTGAAGTCCTACAAAGGTTTGGACTTGGAAATAATTTCATAAAATGGGTTCAAATAATATACAATAATGCTACAGCAGAAATCCTAACAAATAACAATATTTCAAAACCAATAAAAATCAATAGAGGATGTCGACAAGGCTGTCCACTTTCACCTTTACTGTTTACTATGGCAATTGAACCTTTAGCGATAGCGATACGTTTACATTCACAAATATATGGAATTAAAGTTGGACCAACAGAACATAAAATCTCCCTGTACGCCGATGATATAATTTTGTTTATGTCGAATCTAAAAAAATCAATTCCAACCTTGTTGAATTTAATAAAGAATTTTGGGGAAATATCAGGATATAAAATAAATAAAACTAAATCTTCAATATTAATGCTAAATGAGACCCAGAGAAATTACCCAGCCCCTGAGGTAAATCAATTCAATGTTGTAAATCAGTTTAAATATTTAGGAATCCAAATTATGCCTAAGCTAGAATCAGTCGCCAGTGTCAACTATGAAGCCTTAATGTCAGATATCAATGAGTTAACTCAGAGATGGATGTCACTACCAATGTCGATGATCGGGAGAATCAATATACTTAAAAGTAATATTTTACCTAAAATACTTTATTTATTTCAATACATTCCCTTATCACCACCTTTAGATCTATTCTCAAGAATAAAAAAAAAGTTAGTGGAATTTATATGGAACAACAGGAGGGCTAGATTACGTTTGTCTTTATTATATTTACCATTTGATCGTGGAGGTCTGAAATGTCCAAATTTTATGTTGTATTATTGGTCGGCACAACTGAGGTCTATGACATATTATTTTTCATCAAATGATCTCCCTCACTGGACTGAAATGGAATCATACAATTTACCTTTACCTCTTCCCATATTCATATACTCAGATTCGGCAAAAAAATTACAAAAACAAGTTAAAAATCCATTTGTAAAGCATATGATCAAAATATGGTGTGAAGCTAAAAACTATTTAAAAGAACCACAGTTATTGTCACAATTTAGTCCAATATGGGGTAATCAATATTTTAAACCAGGGAGAGCGGACGCTGTATTTAAAGTATGGAATTTAAAAGGGATACAAAAGATTCAGGATTTATATTTGCCATGTGCAGACAACATAATGTCTTTTGAAGAGCTGAGGATCAAATTTAATCTCAATAGAACACATTTTTTTAAATATCTTCAACTTAGAAACTTTATTCGATCAAATCAAAATAAAGCTCTCACTCGACCTATTTATTCATCCTTGGAAAAAATGATGATGAAAAATAGTAAAAGAAAGGGTATTATTTCAGAGTTTTATAACTCATTGACACTATCTTCAAGTGAAAATTCACTGAAAAGATTAAACTACTGGAAAGAAGATCTGCAAACTGAAATTTCAGAGGAACAATGGGAATTGGCTTGTACAGAAGCTCAAACCAAATCAATAAATGCACGCCTTAAATTGATACATTTCAAATGGTTAATGCGGATGTATGTTACACCGGAGGAGTTAAATAGATACAACAAAAATATACCAGATACATGCACAAAATGCATAGAAAGTAAAGGAACCCTATTTCATTGTTTATGGGAATGTAGATTAATAAGAATGTTTTGGGAAGAGGTGAGGGTAACAATTGAAAAAATAATCTCAAAACAAATCATATTGAATCCTAAACTGTTTTTGTTGGGTCTGTACCCAGAAAAGCATAATTTTAATAAAAGTGAAAGAACATTCATAGACCTCAGTTTGCTTAATGCCAAAAAATGTATTGCACTATTATGGAAAAAGACTCATAGACCAGATGTGACTCAGTGGTTAAGACAGATGTTAACAAACCTTCCATTAGAAAGAATAACATATATACTGAAATCAAAGGAAATTGTGTTTGAGAATATATGGAGACCTTTTATTGATTATGTAAAAAATTTAAACATAACTCTTGAAGAAGAAGGTGAATGATGTGTGTGGACCTTGTAAATTCCAAACTGGTGAACATAATATGTATACTTATGTATTGGATTGTCTAGACTAAACAGAGGAGCATTGTTGAAGACTTGATTTTGTTGGTGGCTGTTGGTGTTTTTAGTGCATTTTTTTTTTTTTTTGTAGTACTTTAGTGTTAGTGTTTGATTGTTTGTATCATGTTTGTTAAAAAAAAAAAAAAAAAAAAGGTTCAATAAAGATATTGTGGAAAAAAAAAACATGAACTCTCCATGTGTATGCACTATCAAACCACAATCCTACATATTTGAACTCACTGACTTTCTCTATTGGTTGATTATATAATGTTAATGGTTCTGTACCAGTTCTGCATTTTTTTGTGAAAGTCATATAGCAGGTGTTACTGTTTGAAAATTTAAATCCCCAGTCATATGACCACTTTTCCGCGTTCTCCATTGCTTTCCTGATGTTTTTGAACACAAATTTCTCATTTCTTCCCCTCATCCATATGGCTCCATCATCTGCATATAGTGCTGTTTTGATGGATCCCTCTTGATCCTCAAACATGTCATTAATCATTATATTGAATAAAACTGGGCTTATTACACTCCCCTGAGGAACACAATTTCTATTTCAAAGTCATTAGAAACTTCTGATCCTACTTTAACTCTAATTGTCCTGTGTGTTAAAAAATCCGTTATCCAATTATACATCCTACCACCAATGCCCATTTTCTTCAATTTGATAAGAAGTCCATCCCTCCACAGTGAGTCATAAGCCTTTTCAATATCCAGAAAAACTATAACCATTACTTCTTTCATTTTGAGAGTCTTTTCAATATCATTATTTACCCTAACTAGAGCATCCACTGTGGATCTTCCTCTTCGAAAACCATTCTGATAGTCGTTTATTAATCGTTTTTGCTCTAGTACATATGAGAGTCTGTAAACTAATAACTTCCCCATCCATTTCCCTAAGAGTGACGTTAATGCTATTGGCCTGTAGTTGCCTGGATGAGCTGGATCTTTCCCTGGCTTATTAAATGGTAAAATTACAGCCTTTTTCCACCCACTTGGGATAACCCCCTCCTTCCATATTCTGTTAAACAATTTCAGCACCAGTTGCATTGATTGCATAGGCAACTGCCGGAACATAGCATAGCTTAACTGACCATATCCTGGAACTGTATATCCACTATCTTGCAAAGCTGTCTTAAGCTCTGACACTGTGAGCTCGAGGTCTAACGCAGTCATATCTTCTTTCACTTCATTTTTTAAGTTTGCATTTTCTCTGTGTTTATGCTGCTGCCTTTGCTGTCTATGACTCTCACCAAGGTGGTCTCCTCTATGCACTGCTGCAAATGCTCTACCTAGGACTTCTGCCTTTTCTTTGTCTGATACAGCCATCTTGTCCCCATCCACTAGAGCTGGAGTTTTAACTGATACCCTTTTCCCACTCATTTTTTAAACATACCCCAGACATCACCTAGTTTTGTTTTCCTACCAAGGGTGGAACAAAATTCTCTCCATGTTGACCTTTTCCTGTTTTTAATAATCCTTCGAGCTACTGCCCTTTTCTTTTTGTACTCTATTAAGTTTTCACTATTCGTATTCTTCCTCAGCTCTCTGAAAGCCTTGTTTCGCTCTTTTACTGCAATACTACATTCATTATTCCACCATTCAGAATATGGTTGGTTACCTGACTTGAACACTCTTCTATGCCTCCTTCTAATGTTACCAAATGGCACAAGTGAACACAGTATTGCCTAAATCTTGTCAAAACACCATCTTGTAAAATATCTTCCCTCTTGTATACATACTTCAATTTTAATGACTGTAAGTATTGGGAAGTGATCACTTCCCATAGTTGTCCTGTTCATAACCGTCCATTCACAGGCACTTACTAAAGAATTAGATACCAGAGTCAGGTCAATACATGATAATGTGCCCCTATGCACATCCACCCTGGTACCTTCACCACTGTTAAGACAAATTAATGATCTTTCATCTAACATCTCTTCCACAACATTTCCATTGTTATCTGTATGTGTGCTTCCCCACAAGCTATTATGGGCATTAAAGTCTCCACACCATACCTCTTTCATATGGCCTTCCCCTGCCATAACACTGAAAGTATCTGCTGTTAACTTCCTACATGGGTTGTAATAATTAATCAGCTTAATATTTCCTTGTCCATTTGGCCTACATATTTCAATAATATTACACTCTAAGTTAGGTTAATTGGCATCAAACTGGGGATTCTAAATTGTCCTTAGGTATGGATGTGAGAGTGAATGGTTGTCTGTCTCTCTGTGTTGGCCCTGTGATGGACTGGCGATCTGTCCAGGGTGTACCCTGCCTCTTGCCCAAAGATGCTGGGATAGACTCCAGCCCCCCACCCCCACCCCGTGACCCGAAAAGGATTAAGCAGAAGAAGATGGATGGATGGATGGATCCTCGGGGGAGGGAATCACCCTATACGCCAGGCCATCTTTAATGAAAGTGACACATCCACCTCCATTTACAGTATTAATTCTGTCCTGTCTGATTGAACTGTATCCTGGAATAACAAAATCTAAGTGAGGTTGAAGCCATGTCTCCTGTACACACGTTACCTGTGGAACAACTTCTAGTTCATAAAGATACTTCTTGAGTTCTTGTCCGTTTGCTATAAGACTCCTCGCATTCCACTGTAGTATGTGTAGTACCATAATTAAGGTCTTGTTTCAGCATGTGCAGTTTCCCCAGTTTCAGCTTTCAATAAAGAATGAATCTGGTCGGCTGTGATATCTTTCACATCTAGGAAGCTTCCTGCTGCTTCTACAATGGTTTTGATTCTGTCACTTTTCTTCTTTAGCTGTGTAGCAACATTAATGGTGTGGCAGATAAAACCTATAAAATTTAATATTAATTATTAATATTAATATTAATATTAATTGATAATATAATTAATAATATTTGTCCTCTTAACTATCAGTGTGTCATCATCCATTTTGCATTTGTGAACGCAAACATTCCTTGTAGCAGCATGATTTTGTGCTTGTGTGGGATTTGTTGATGGCTGGGCTTCCATTTGAACTGAACTTCTTTGAGGAAGGTCTGTTGTGATTCTGACTATTCCTGCCTCTCTAACTGTCTTTAGAGCTTTAGCATAAGAGATTTTCTTAGTTATTCTCATTTCCTGGGCTTGTCTAGCTTCCCTCTGCACAACACA
Organism: Pholidichthys leucotaenia; assembly: GCA_020510985.1. Classification (NCBI taxonomy): domain Eukaryota; kingdom Metazoa; phylum Chordata; class Actinopteri; order Cichliformes; family Pholidichthyidae; genus Pholidichthys; species Pholidichthys leucotaenia. The sequence goes on from CM035840.1 coordinate 362,144,531, forward strand.
TCCTCCATATGCAGCACTGTGCTCACCCCTGCAGTTGCAACACTTTACTTTAGCGTCCTTGTCACATTTACCATATTCATGCTCCCCTCCACATCTAGCAAATCTTAACTTTCCCTTATATTGCTGAGCAGTGTGACCCATCTTTTGACATTTGTAGCACCTGAGTGGCTTTGGGACGTATTCTCTGACACTGTAATACATGTATCCTATTAGGACTGATTTAGGGAGTGTTTCCTCAAACTGAATCATTACAGACAGTGTGTCCTTCAGTGAACCTTCTCTTTTACTCTTTAGCCTTTTCACATCCTTCACCTTTCCTCCTTGGATCTCGTTTTTCACTTCTTCCATAGACGTGCTCAAAGGGACACCTGATATACAGTGTAGCATCATCTCACTTTGGCTCAGCAACAATTACTCTTCTGCTTAAAGACATTTTTGTTTCATCCAGGAATAACACAAAAAAATGGATTTTCTTCCCCCAGGCCACAGCTGAAATCCCCTTTGTTTTGTTAAAACCAGCCTAAGGAATTTCCCCAATGTCCGGCTTCACTTTTATTGCCCCCATAAAACATGCAACAGACCCACAACTCAGCTAATTTCCTTAAACTCTGGAAACGCTGGATTTAACTAGTGAACTTTAAAGTACATTATTACAAACTCAATTCTAAACCTTCATTCTTTTCAGAACTATGAAAATGCAGATGGACTCTGATGTTTTTGATGTGGAAAATCAATAATATGTGTGAAATGCATTACTCTGTGATTTTATATATATGCATGTTAATGTCTAAATGAATGTTTACTCCTGCATGTTGATTTAGAAGCACTGCTTATAATTTATACTAATCACTAAAGTTATCTTAGTTTAATACATAAAGGGAAATATTAACTTCCAGTATGTATCAAAGTTTTGCCTCGATATCACATGTGACTCCAACAGCCAATCTCTGCATGACAACTCTTCATCCCAAAGCACTCCAAACAATAGACTGTTTGTTCATTGGACTAAAAGTTCATCGAGCCCGCCCACGAAGGACGCTCATTGGCTGAGATTCCGGTCAGGCCGGAAGCCCGCGAAACTCAACAGAGCTTATATAAAGGAGAGGGACCCCTGCTTCACTCTCTTTTCGTCATCCCCTCTCTTTTCGTCATCGCTTTTCGGCTGCTCCCTTTTTTGCTCCGGACCCTCTTTTGCTTCACTTTTTCCCCGGATTTCTTTCCGGCTGCTCCCTTTCTCTGATCTTCTCCTTTGTCTACACACAGCAGGGAGGAGCAGAGGACCGTCTGAACGAGGACTCGACCACGTGTCGCTTTTCTGAACACAGAGCAGATAACTCGTAATTTGTTATGTAACGTTGTATTTTAATGTCTTTTTCCTTTTCCCTTAAATGCCTAGGAATTCCTATTTCTTTGAGCTCAATTCTTAATCGGAGTTAAACTCCAATTTTTATTCATCACTTTTTCTTTGTTAAACTTTCTGTAAAACCACCGTTTGTTTAATTTTAATGTAAACTTTAATCTTGATATTATTTTATAATATTTTTCTTGACCAAGCACCCACCAGAAGCTACTATTTTTATCTAAAGTCCGAAGCCTTTTTAATTTGAGATCGGATTAGATATCTTTTAATTATTATCGAGGACCTCTTGAGAAGACGCAGCTCCTACGTCACGTGCAGCTGAGGAATCAAGGCTGTTCATCACACGCTGAAGAAAAGTCATCTAACCCAGTTTCAACTGTGGGTCATACGGCCAAGATCCAGTCCTTCGACCGCTTGAATTTAAAGGTCGAACTGTGGACCCTGAAATATCTGTGGGCAGATATTTCCCCTAACATCCACGAAATCTTGGGCTGAGGACGACGACAGAACCATCGTCGACCGAGGATCACGTGAGCTGCAAACTTTAATTCAACTGCTGAATAAACTTCTGAGGTTCGGTAATAATTTGTATATCTAATCAGATGCAAATTAAGAAGCCCTTAACATAACTCTTCTTTTCATTAAAATTCCGTTTTTATTTTCTTAAGATTAATTTAGGACTTTTTCATATAATTAGTAAACTTTCTCCATAAATTTGCGTTGTTTCCATGATCTGTTAACTCAAACTGATAGAAATTGGTTTCTCAAGTTAACCCTGGTTCCGAAAATATTGATATTGTTAATCTATCATTTACAAGATTGATTTTATGATTAATGAAATTACTGCAATGTCTGTTAATCATTTCATTTAATAAATATTTAAAAATGAGAGAAGTTGTTGGGAATTTATTTCATTCTGAGTCTGTTTCAAGCCCAGGTATTGAATTCACGGAGAATTTTTGAGACTGATTATTGATTAATTTATTGAGTGATCAAACAGGTATAAAGTGAAATTAAAGATTAAATTGCTTCTTAAAGACAGAAGCTGGTGCCCCTTACGAGTGTTATTAACTTTTCTGATGTATATGAAATGAGATTTGAGCTCAGATTCCAATACATCAATATAAATTAAATAATTCATACCTGATCATATTTATTACTTATTAATTTCATATATTTCCCTTACAACAGTAATTCCCCTTAAGTTAGCTGTTGCACCAGGAACATGCGCCTTCATTTGCTCTCCGTTGAGACGTGTCAATGCCAGTATTTTCACTTGCTGTTGTTTACTTGTTGCATGAATTAACAGCCAGTTATTATTCAAGAACTTTGCAAACTTAACTCTCCCAATTTCTTTCACAATTGCTTTTGTTAGCTTAACTGGGTGATAGTGCCCCCCTCCCTATTTGAACTCGATGACAACCTTCCAGTCATTCCCTACATCCTCAAACTACCATCCATTTTTGCTAGTTCGTGTTTTCTTCGCATTGTTACTTCCTCCCACATCACTCTCATCTGACCCACTTCTAGGTCTTGTTGCCCTCCTAGCTGTTGTTTTCTGCCCCCCCCCCAGGCCTGGATAGTGTCCAGCCCACCTCATCTTTATTGTACCCGTCAGAGCTCATCAAAAATGGATGCAACACTTGTTTTTGCAGTTTACAAGTTGAAAGAAAATATCTTGGACTTTTTGTGTGTGCACAAAGTAGTACATTTTGTGAAATTTTAAGCAATTCTCAACATTTCTGAGAGAGCACTTTTGCCAAGATAATCCATCCACCTGTGATTATCTTCATATAATAAAGTGTGACAATGATGTTTCTATTGAAAATGTTTTCCATTTTAGATAAGTTCAGTCCTTATGTGGCTCTTCAGCTGAATTCCTCTTTCCGTGTGTTGTTTCTTAATGTTTACAGACCACCTAAATACCATGCAACCTTTTTTGATGATTTTACAAAGCTGCTGTCTATTATCTGTGTTGACTTTGAATGTGTAGTTATTGTTGGTGATTTTAACATCCATCTTGACAACCCTCAGGACAGAGGGACCAAAGAATTGCATTGTGTCCTTGATAACTTTGGACTGATTCAGTGTGTAACGGAAAAAACACAGAACAGAGGACAAAGTGTGGACTTGGTCATCTCCAAAGGTCTGAACATCTCAAAGGTTATGGTGATGAACGTTGTTCTGTCTGACCATTCTTGTGTTTTCTTTGAGAGTGCGATTAATGTCAACAGAAATATTCAGTTCAATTCAACTTTATTTACATAGCGCCATTTGACAACAACAGTCATCTCATAGCACTTTCAAATGTAGGGGAAACCCACACAATTGCAGAAAGACCCCAGCAATCAGGCATTCCCCTGTAAGCAAGCACTTGGCGACATTGGAGAGGAAAAACTCCCTTTAAGCAGGAAGAAACCTCCAGCAGAACCAGGTTCAGGGAGGGGCAGCCATCTGCTGCGACTGGCTGGGGAGTGAGGGGATAGAGAAGAAGAAGAAGAAAAGAACAGACATGTAGAGAGCAAACAGCACAATGGGGACTCAATCTATGGGAGAGAACAAACAGATGTTAATGACCAACAAAAATATTTTGTTGAGAGTGAAGAAAGCAGTAAAGCCCAGTGCATTGTCAGATGTCCCCCGACTGTCTAAACCTATTAGCAGCATAACTAAGGGAGGGTTCAGGGACACCTGATCCCACCGAAACTATAGGCTTTATCAAAAAGGAAGGTTTTAACCCTGTTCTTAAAAACAGAGATCGAGTCTGACTCCCAAATCCAGGTTGGCAGCTGGTTTCAAAGGAGAGGAGCTTGATAACTGAAGGCTTTGCCTCCCATTGTACTTTTGGAGATTCTAGGTATTACAAGTAATCCTGCATTTTGGGAGCATAGTGCTCTGTTAGGATGATCGGGTAGTATCAGATCTTTTAAATAAAAAGGGGCCTGATTATTTAGAGCTTTGTAAGTGAGAAGAAGGATTTTAAACTTAATTCTAAACTCTATGGGAAGCCAATGAAGGGAGGCCAGAACCAGAGAGATGTGATCTCTCTTTCTAGTACCTATTAAAACTCTTGCAGCAGCATTTTGGATCAGCTGAAGACTTTTTAAAGATGTTTTAGGACAGCCTGATAATAAAGAGTTACAGTAATCTAATCTTGAGATAATAAAAGCGTAGATTAGTTTCTCAGCATCACTCTGCGACAAGATGCTCCTAATCTTGGCAATATTATGCAAATGGCAGAAGGCAGTCTTAAAAACAAGTTTAATATGTGAATTAAAGAACAGATCTTTGGATAACCTTTGGATAATCTTTTTGATAACCTTGGAGTTATCAAAAATAACTCCAAGGTTCCTCACAGAATTATTAAGCGAAAGAGTAACTGCATCCAAACTAAGAGTTTGATTTAGAAAGGTATTTCTAAGGTCTTTTGGACCAACTAGAATGACTTCAGTCTTATCTGAATTTAATAGCAGGAAATTACAAGTCATCCAAGCTTTGATTTCCTTAAGACAAGCCTCTAATTTGGCTAATTGATTACTGTCATCTGGCTTCATTGACAAGTATAATTGTGTGTCATCTGCATGACAATGAAAATGCATGCAGTGCTTTCTAATAATGTTGCCTAGCGGACGCATATATAAACTAAAAAGAAGAGGGCCTAACACAGATCCCTGTGGAACTCCGTGACTGAGCTTTGAGTTGGAAGAAAACTCGTTGACATGAACAAACTGGAACCTATCAGATAAATAAGATTTAATCCACTGTAACGAAATTCCATTAAGTCCAACAAGGTGTTCTAGTCTATCAAGTAAAATATTATGATCGGTAGTATCAAAAGCTGCACTAAGGTCCAAAAGGACAAGTACAGAAACAAGCCCATTATCAGATGTGATAAGGAGGTCATTAGTGACCTTCACTAAAACTGTTTCAGTAGTATGATAGGATTCTAAACCCAGATTGAAAATCTTCAAATAAACCATTCCCCTGCAAGTGGTCAAATAATTGCGTAGCAACAACTCTTTCTAAGATTTTTGAAATGAAAGGCAGATTAGAGATTGTCTATAGTTAGCTAAAACTCCTGGATCCAGCTTTGGCTTTTTAAGTCAGGGTTTAATTACAGCAGTTTTAAAAGCCTGCGGTATATACAGTGGGGCAAAAAAGTATTTAGTCAGCCACCAATTGTGCAAGTTCTCCCACTTAAAAGATAAGAGAGGTCTCCAGTTTTCATCATAGGTATACCTCAACTATGAGAGACAAAATGAGAAAAAAAAATCCAGAAAATCACATTGAATGATTTTTAATGAATTAATTGGTAAATTCCTCAGTAAAATAAGTATTTGGTCAATAACAAAAATTTATCTCAATACTTTGTTATATACCCTTCGCTGGCAATGACAGAGGTCAAACATTTCCTGTAAGTCTTCACAAAGTTTTCACACACTGTTGCTGGTATTTTGGCCCATTCCTCCATGCAGATCTCCTCTAGAGCAGTGATGTTTTGGGGCTGTTGCTGGGCAACACGGACTTTCAACTCCCTCCAAAGATTTTCTATGGGGTCGAGATCTGGAGACTGGCTAGGCCACTCCAGGACCTTGAAATGCTTCTTACGAAGCCACTCCTTCGTTGCCCGGGTGGTGGGTTTGGGATCATTGTCATGCTGAAAGATCCAGCCACGTTTCATCTTCAATGCCCTTGCTGATGGAAGGAGGTTTTCACTCAAAATCTCACGATACATGGCCCCATTCATTCTTTCCTTTACACGGATCAGTCGTCCTGGTCCCTTTGCAGAAAAACAGCCCCAAAACATGATGTTTCCACCCCCATGCTTCACAGTAGGTATGGTGTTCTTTCTCCTCCAAACACGACAAGTTGAGTTTTTACCAAAAAGTTCTATTTTAGTTTCATCTGATCATATGACATTCTCCCAATCCTCTTCTGGATCATCCAAATGCTCTCTAGCAAACTTCAGACGTGCCTGGACATGTACTGGCTTAAGCAGGGGAACACGTCTGGCACTGCAGGATTTGAGTCCCTGGCAGCGTAATGTGTTACTGATGGTAGCCTTTGTTACTCTGGTCCCAGCTCTCTGCAGGTCATTCACTAGGTCCCCCCGTGTGGTTCTGGGATTTTTGCTCACAGTTCTCGTGATCATTTTGACCCCACGGGGTGAGATCTTGCGTGGAGCCCCAGATCAAGGGAGATTATCAGTGGTCTTGTATGTCTTCCATTTTCTAATAATTGCTCCCACAGTTGATTTCTTCACACCAAGCTGCTTACCTATTGCAGATTCATTCTTCCCAGCCTGATGCAGGTCTACAATTTTGTTTCTGGTGTCCTTTGACAGCTCTTTGGTCTCGGCCATAGTGGAGTTTGGAGTCTGACTGTTTGAAGTTGTGGACAGGTGTCTTTTATACTGATAACGAGTTCAAACAGGTGCCATTAATACAAGTAACGAGTGGAGGACAGAGAAGCCTCTTAAAGAAGAAGTTACAGGTCTGTGAGAGCCAGAAATCTTGCTTGTTTGTAGGTGACCAAATACTTATTTTCCACCATAATTTGCAAATAAACTCTTTAAAAATCAGACAATGTGATTTTCTGGATTTTTTTTTTCTCATTTTGTCTCTCATAGTTGAGGTATACCTATGATGAAAATTGGAGACCTCTCTCATCTTTTAAGTGGGAGAACTTGCACAATTGGTGGCTGACTAAATACTTTTTTTCCCCACGGTAGTAGCAGACCTCCTATCCCAGACCATGGTGGAGACTCCACCGGCGGATGACTATGATGCTGGCTTAGCTGAGGACGAACTGGTCAGCGCTTTGCACGGACCACTCCAGGGAGTCGTTTCCCCCCAAGAGCTCAGGGAGGAGTCAGAGTGGGATCCGGTTTTGGTACAGTTACGTGCGGTGATCAGAGAAGGATGGCCGGTGAGGGTGTGAGGCAACCTGACACCCTATCACCGTTTCAAGGACAAGTTAAGCTGCTGGAATGAGATATGTGTGGCCAGGGGCCAGTGTGCTCTGATCCCAACTTCCCTGAGGGCGTGGGTCCTGGAAATGTTGCATGACGGTCACCTGGGGGTAGTGAGAGTGAAACAACATAGCAGAAGATCGGTGTGGTGGCCGGGCATTGATAATGACATCAAGGCCATGGTGAAGCACTGTGTACCATGCCTGGAGAGCGGCAAGACTGGTGCACCTCCTCCCCCACCACTTAGGCCAGTTGTATATCCGGAGGGGCCTTGAAGCACGTTGAGAACGTTGACCTTCTTCTTCCGGCTTTCAGAGAGAGCAGACGCATTTCTTCTCCTCTCCTCTTCCGCCTCCTTTGACTGATCCCAGCTTGCTGTGTCCTGTCTGTGTCTCGCTCTCCTTCCCGCTGATCTCAATCCAAACGGAAAAAATGGAATTGGTGAGCTGGGCTTTAAATGCAATTGACACCACTTTTTCAAACAGAAAATCGGGCCCGGGGGAGCCCAGGTGTCCCGCAGGTACTTCAGCTGCGGGTTATGTGAGAGACTCATGGGACAATTGGAAACTCATGTGTCTGGGTGATCTTTCGATTGAGGATGTGGAAGACATCTACCTGTTTGGCTTTATGATCACAGGATTTCTGCTGTTTGGTTTTGGAGTTTTCCTGGTGTATCGGAAATTAAAGAAGCTGGAAAGAGCTAATCAAAATGCGGACCCGGCGAAGCTCTTTCAACAATTCGACCAGCTGGGGAGAGCACTGACAGCGGCAAATGGTGAACTGAATCGGAAAGTGGGAAACATCTCGGAGTCGCTGGGTGCTCTCCAGGGAATGATTTTAAAGCCTGTGAATGTTAATGTAAATTGTGATACACAGAATCGCATGAGAGAAGAAATTTCTATGCTCTAAGTGAACTGTGCTCATCAGGCCTTGATTCGGCACCCTTGGGAGAACTCATTCCTCCAGGAGAAGAGATAAAGCAGAAGGGAGTTTTGGCTTCTCTCTAACCCAAACAATTGTTGGTGTGCAGCAATCTGAACTCTCCAAGGACAGCGTCATGTGACTAACATGGAATTTTACCATCTGGCATGCACTGAAGAGAGATGAACTCTGTGGACATGTTATCTATGTTTTAGAACACCAAGGACATAACATCTACCCGTTGCCTAGGAGAGGATTTTTGTTGTCCACCAGTAACTGATACTTCACACACTGCATTCACACTGATATCACATGACTGACATACACACACTGGTCTCTCTCTTGCTTTGTTAATGTGTGGATCTGTATTGTCTGCTAAGTGTGCAATTAGAGGGTTTTTTTCTATGTGATCACAATCTTGCTCACTCGAGCTATATTTTGATAACTATGTTTTTTCTCTCTGCCTAATGTGTCACCCCCTCCCCCTCCCCCTCTTTACCCCCCACTGTATGAGGCGCCTGTATGGCTGCCGCGTCATTAGGGAGCGCTTAACACGAGCGCACCTTAGTGATAAGTAAAATTCCTTGTATGTGTAAGCATACTTGGCAATAAAGTTGATTCTGATTCTGATTCTGATTCTGGACATCTGCGGTGAACTCCATGCAGTGCCTTTTAACAGCCGATTCCTGCTGGTGGCCAGAATGACATGTTCTCAAAATGGCCGGAGGTGCTGCCTACCAGCTCAGTTACGACAGAAGTGGTTATGGGGTTCCAGATGTCTTTGTTTGCCAGGTGGGGAACCCCGGACACACTCACGACGGACAATGGCCCACAGTTTGTAACAGGGGTGTTTGAGGAGTTTTTGAGCAGCAGGTGTGGAGCACGTGAAGACGGCATTCTACCATCCGCAGGCCAGGACGACCCCATGGAGGGGTCGAAAGGTTCAATAAGACCCTAAAGAATGGACTGAGAGCGCACGTGGTGGATAGCTTCCCCTTTTCGGATGCCTCCAGAACACTTTGCTTCACTATAGGGCGTCAGTCCACGCCACAACGGACTGTTCCCCAGCAGCTCTCATGGTGGGGCGAGAACTGTCTTTACCGGTAAACCGCTTGGGACCACCGGTGGTGTCTCCCCAGAAGGATATGGTGGCACTGAGGAGCAGGGTCACTGGTCAGCAGCGCAGGATAAAATGGCAATTCAATAAGAAGCAGAAGCATAGAGTGAGAGACCACGACCTGAGGGAGAGGGATCGAGTTTGGGTCAGGCATCTTGTCTGGACTCACAAGTTGCAGCCACTTTAGACGGGACCACGGCAGATCACGAGGCAGCGGGGCCCGGACACTTTCGAACTTGATGATGGGTCCAGGTGGCATGCGAGCAGACTGAGACGTTTGTTGCCTGACTGGGATTTGGATAACACGAGACCCCTCAGTGAGAGCTGGGACTGGGCAACCACACCTGATGTGGACTCACAGGCTGTGCCAACGGTGCCTGGTGCAGTGTCTCCCCGTGGGAGACGCCCGGCTAGAGTGCATCGGAGGCATGCATATCTGGACGATTATGTCATAGGACTGTTATGGAGATGTTGGTTGGATTTAGCGGCAGAATAACCCACTCCAGCCTGGCAGGGCTCTTTGGTAGTCTACCTAGACGCCCATAAGTTCACTTATTTATATGTTCACAAAAAAAAAAAAAGAGAGAGAACAAGGACTGTGTTTATTGTATTAATTGGTGTTGATTTTGGTAGTGTGTTGTGTTTGGAACTTGTGAGGAGGAGGAATGTTATGTATGAGAATTGGACTTTGGGGTTTGCCGTAGCACCGCCAGGGTGGGGGGAGTAGGTGACGTCAGGCAGGCTATGGTGGGGGAATATAAATTGGAATAAGAGCTAAATAAAGTTCAGTTGTGTGTTCCTCAAGAAGCTCTCCGTCCTGTATTATTTCCGACTTAACACAGTCACTCACCACAGCCCTCTGCAAACAAAAAAAGGGAAGTGAAAAGTGACAAATTTGACCAGAAAAAGAGAATACTGAAGATGTAATGCTTAAAAAATTATACTATAATGTTGCTGTGAATGCGTAGGTCTAAAGGATTATTTGGGGAACACCAACGGGGACCCAGGATCTGACAAATAACACCTGTGTTGGAGGAGCAGCAGGCAGAACGTGGCCCTTCGCAGGGAAGCAAGCCCAGGCTGCCTGGTCAGCAGTAGATGGGAGTCCCTTTGCAGGACCACGAGTCACCGTCGTCACAGATGGCAGTCCTCTCAGTGTGCTCACATGGCTATTTAAAAATTAAAAGTTAATAATAATACCACCATGATTGTGGAGCATAATGCCCAGATCAATTGTATATCATATGTGGCCACATATGCATGGTTTGACTAAATTACGGCTGTGACCAAACAGGACACAAAAACACCCAAATAACGAAATCAGTAATTTGTATTTAAATATTTACTAACAAATGGGCAACACTGATGCAACAGTTGCAGCCAAATGGATCATTTTGCTGTGTATAATAATGCTGGGTGTTTTGTACTTATATTGCTAAAATATAAAAGGATGCACTACAGTGGGTCTCAAATATTTGTAAATGTGTCCTATTATAGTACTGCATGAGTTTATTGATGACGATACACTAAAAACTACACATATAAACTAAAACAATTATTATGATGACTGAACAACTCCCATTCCCCAAAGTGCAAAATACAACACTTATAAATATAAGTCATACAGTCAAGTAAAAAAATTAGGACACCCTGTATAAGCCTGTGTGGGTTTTTTTAAAACATATTTGGACATACGGATATTTAATATCAATGTTAAAAATATTGGGAGATTCATGTAATACAACTAAACAATTAAAAATTAAAGACTTTTTTCAAATTTTCTGTAAAATGTAATTCTAAACAAATAGTGAGGAATAAATTAGGACACCCCCAACTTTTTTAGGACACCCCCACATTCATTCCCACTTAAAATGGCTAAAATTAATGTTAAAAAATGCAAATTAAAAACAAAAACAAGGTTAGACATAGCTATGTGAACATTTCTTAAAAAAGAACTGAATATTTAATGGGATGTCCTAATTTTTTCACATAACTGTAAAAGATCACAGAAATAAACTAGAAAAGCACTCAGAGAGCGCAGACCTCCGCCAAGAGCAACAGTCCCCCCCCAGTATTGTGATTTCTACCATAAATATTCTACACTAATTTTGTTATTGTTCTTTCCCTGTATCATGTGTTTCTGTATGTCATATGATTGGTCAAGAAAACAAAAAAAATGTTATTTGAACTACACAAATACAATTTGTTTAATTTAACAAGAGATACAACATGTACAAGTCTTTAGTTGGAGAACACATTCAGGAAATTTATTCCTAATAATAAGTTCTGGATATTGAAAAGCTACCATTAACATAATTTTTCTAACTTCGTTTCTTTCCAGGAAATTAAAAATATGTACATATACGTAGTGTAGAATAGAACAATATTAACTCCAATCTTCTTTTAAAAAAAAAAAAAAACATAACCTCCTGGCAGAGGTAATAAGAAAAAATCAATAAAATAAAACTAAGCTCAACGAGCTTCAGTAGCATCTGGGGATAGCCCCTCATCCTGTCTATGCTGCCGTGTACTGTCTGTCTTTAGCACGGCGAGAAGCAGCAGCCTGTGGGCTCTCATTCAGTCTATGCTGCATTTTAGCGGCTCTGTCATAAGCTCAACGAGTCTGTGGGCTCTCATTCAGTGTCTGCTGCATTTTAGCGGCTCTGTCACAAGCTCGACGAGCTTCAATATGTAGTTCAGTGCTTCCTGCTGGCGGAAGCACTGAACTACACATTACCTCCGGGCCCTATCTCACAGTGTTAAAGAATCCTTTAAAAAATTCCTGGATCCAGACGGTGATCCGGATCATCCCCAAAATTTAATCAGTTCTTCCTTGTACCATTTCCAACAATGCCTGAAAGTTTCATCGAAATCCGTCCAAAACTTTTTAAGTTATCTTGCTAAGCAACAGACAGACAGACAGACAAACAGACAAACGCTGGCAAAAACATAACCTCCTGGCCTGCGGCCTGGCGGAGGTAATGATCTGACAAAGAAATAAACAAGGGCTCCGAAACAGTTGCTAACAGTTGTGGGGAACAGTGGTTAGCACAGTGGCAGCAGAGTAAGAAGGTTACGGGATCAATCCCACCCCCTGACCATCAGTGACCCTTCTGTGTGGAGTTTGCATGTTCTCCCCGTGTTTGCATGGATTTACCCCGGGTACTCTGGTTTCCTCCCACAGGCCAAAAACATGCAAGTTAGGTTAATTGGAGACTGTAAAGTGGCGCTAGGTGTGAAGGGATGGCGCTGTACCATGGCTGCTTCATGCATCTAGGTAGAAGCCCTGAGTTTCCCCTCTGGGGATCAATAAAGTACACAAAATAATAAAATAAAAAAAAATAATATTGGATGTCCCATTCATTTTCAATAATTCTGTAATTAATATTCACACAATCAAATAAATCTTAGTGTTCAGTTCATTTTATATTTGTCAAAGTTTAACATGTGTGTGTGATTGCCAACATATAGGCTACACCTCTATATTCCACTTTCAAACACAGCCTACATTTGGGCCTGGAAAGCCTAATTGGCCTACCTGTTTTCAGACAAGAATACTTGCATTCTACGGGCATGCACTAGTAATGAAAAAAGGAAATTTACATACAGTAGCACAAATTTTACTGTACTTAATTGGTACATCTATTTTATTTTAATACCTATACACTCATGGACATATTTAATACCGCCATAAATTTTTACAAAACTATCAACTCACACAGAGACCATGGTCTTCATCAATAATTATGCAAAAGCCAATGACAAAAAATGGGCAGCTTCCATTGAAAAATAAATCTGTTCAAAATACAAAAAAATCTTTGCAAAAATATGAAAATGCTGTTTTTCAATAAATAAAATATTAATCCTCCACTCAAATGAATAAATATTTGCACCCCCCCCAAACTTAAAAAGTTTATTCTCCTTGTCAGCAAAATGAACCAAAATCCTCCCCTCTGCTAACCTGCCCCCCTCCATCCCCATAAAGACTGTAAGGATAGTTTATGCAGAGAAGAGTATGTATCAGTGAGAGGATAGGAGCAAATCAGTCCCTCCAGGATGTTGCAGGATGTTTTTATGATTGTTGCAGGCCAAAAAGCCTGAATTCGCGGGAGCTTTTTTAAAAAAAAGTTGTGGTAAAAGTTGCAATGTTTTTAGAGTGTTTTCTGCACTAAAAGTTGTGGGAAGAATTCCAGATTTTAAAGCACATGCTTTTTTCCAGTTTGCTGCAGTGATATTCTATAAAACAATACAAGAAAAGCACAGGATTGCCAAAAATTTCCTATTATAGTGATTTGTAAATTAAGCAGAAACTTATGCTATACAGAAAAACTCTTGTGCAACAGCAAACACAAACATTAACACAATATCCATTACAACAGCTAAACTGCACTGAATGCATGTTAAAGAGTAGAGATTTGGAAATTATTGGCAGCACCTTCATTTGAAAACTCCCTACGGTTCCCAACCACTCGGTACCAAGCGGAGAGGAAAAAATAAATTATTCTGTTGCACTGTATTGGCTATTCTGTCCGTGTTTTTTTGACAAAAAAAATACAGAGAATATTCTCTTTCTTTCTATGCCTACCTGTCTGCTGCATGTCGGGCTTCACACACACAAACATCTTTCATTTACAACAGGATGGCGGGGGGGGGGGGGTGGATGGGTGGGTGCATTTGTCTGTCCATACCAGAGATTCAGTTTTAAAGCTCATTGACCGGATGTAGTAATGATTTTACCTCTACAGATGTTCAAACACTTGCTGTAGTGTAGTGTACTCTCCTCATGCGCGCTCCCGCGATGGAGTGCTTTTGGGGCAGGCGCATGTTTTTCAACACAAACCCAGCCCTTCGTACACGCGGTCAGGACGGCAACGTGGCGAGGCGTCCACGGGCAGGCTGGGGGAGACGGAGGAAGGGACAGTGTTGAAAACCTCACGGGTGAGTGTTTTTTTTTAAATCACACACTCTGCTGATGTGTTCCATTACTCACTGTAAACTATAAATTCACTACTCACTGTAAACACGGAAGTGAACACAGTGCAATGATGCATTTGATTGGTTAGACTGAGCGTTTCAGCGCCAGTTAGACCAATTTGATTGGTGAAATTGGCAGAAGTTGACAAGGATTGACCAAAATTGCGGGAAAGTTGCTGTGATTGGACAAAGTCGCAAGGTCATGCAATAGTTGCACTGATTGGCTGATTTCGTGTGAATTGGTGTGATTGCAACACTGCAAAATCCTGGAGGGACTGGCAAATGGACAAGAAAAATCAGGAAAATTTGAGGAGAAAGATGCAAATTTTATAGAAAAAAACTTTATTGGAAAGGAAACATGTTTATCATAAAATGTGGTTAATTTATAGAAAAGAGAATAATAAATTCATCAGGAAAGCGATAGATCAGGAAAAAGTTGCAAATGTATTTTTTAAAAAAGTTAACTTTCCAAGAAAAATGTTTACAACAAAAACCTGACTAATTGGTGAGAAAATTGGACATTTATGATACATACAATGCATCCGGAAAGTATTCACAGCACTTCACTTCTTCCACATTTTCTTATGTTACAGCATTATTCCGAAAGAGATTAAATTCATTTTTCCTTCAAAATTGGTGGAGAGTGTTCTGACGTACTGCATTGCAACATAGTACTCCAACTGCAGTATGTCAGACAAAAAAGTCCTGCAGAGGATAGTTAAGGGAGCTGAGAGGGTAATTGGAGTTTCCCTCCCCTCAGTCCAAGAACTTTTTCAGAACCATTGTAGGAGCAGGGCACTGAACATTGTCAAGGACCATTCTCACCCTCTGCATAAACACTTTGAACTTCTGCCATCTGGCAAACAATTCCGGAGCATCAGAGGCAGAACCACCAGACTGATTAACAGCTTCCTTCCACAAGCTGTTAGGATGCTGAACAGTTGATCCGGAATCTCTCATACATACTACTGCACCTA
Source organism: Pholidichthys leucotaenia (assembly GCA_020510985.1). NCBI lineage: Eukaryota > Metazoa > Chordata > Actinopteri > Cichliformes > Pholidichthyidae > Pholidichthys > Pholidichthys leucotaenia. The sequence goes on from CM035840.1 coordinate 362,159,851, forward strand.
CGGACATTATGTATATTATTTGTATATTATAGTTCTGGTTAGTTTTCAAGTATGTCTCAGGGATGTGTGAATGGCTGTGTTGGGGTGGGGGGTGAAGGTGTGTGTGTGTGTGTCTTAAATTATGTTCTTTTTACTTATGTATATGGATGCCAAGAGAAACGCAATTTCATCTTGCCTCCACTACAGTTGTATGTACAGCAATATGACAATAAAGGTTGATTTGATTTGATTTGATTTTGAAAATTCTGCGCACAATACCCCATTATGACAATGTGATTTTTTTTTCAGATTTTTGCAAATTTATTACAAAAAAACCCCCTAAGAAATCACATGTACATAAGTATTCACAGCCTTTGCCATGAAGCTCAAAATTGAGCTCAGGTGCATCCTGCTTCCACTGATCATCCTTGAGATGTTTTTACAGCTTAACTGGAGTCCACCTGTGGTAAATTTAGTTAATTGGACAGGATTTGGAAAGGCACACACCTGTCTATATAAGGTCCCACAGTTGACGGTGCAAGTCACAAACCAAGCATGAAGTCAGAGGAATTGTCTGTAGACCTCTGAGTCAGGATTGTCTTGAGGCACAAATCTGGGGAAGGGTACAGAAAAAAATTTCTGCTGCTTTGAAGGTCCCATTGAGCACAGTGGCCTCCATCATCCATAAATGGAAGAAGTTCAGAACCACCAGGACTCTTCCTAGAGCTGGCCAGCCGTCTAAAACTGAGCGATCGGGGGAGAAGGGCCTTAGTCAGAGAGGTGACCAAGAACCTGATGGTCACTCTGTCAGAGCTCCAGCATTCCTCTGTGAAGAGTGGAGAACCTTCCAGAAGGACAGTCATCTCTGCATCAGGCCTGTATGGTAGAGTGTCCAGACGGAGGCCACTCCTTAGCAGTGTTGGGCAAGTTACTAAAAAATAGTACTGTAACTAGTTACAATTACTAGTTACTTCTTTTCAAAAGTAGCTGAGTTACTTTTGAGTTACTGTATGATTAAAGTAGCTAGTTACTTGGAACTTTCACGTTACTTTTAAATGCATACTTAAATCATTTTGCACACACAGCAAGATCAAGGGCCCCTTGTTCTCATCAGAAAAAAGAAGAAAAAGAAAACTGATGAGAAAAAAGTCTCATCTTACAGAGAAAAAATGTCTCAGATTTACATAAACTATTGTAATCAGTAGGAAGTCAGAAATTTACTAGAAATAAAGCTGTGAATTCACAGAGAAAACTTTGGACCCCCTAGTGGACTGTTTTTGGCCCACGAGCCATATGTTTGACACCCCTGGACCAGCCCATTAAAAATGCATATTTAGAGGATTTACTTCCATGAAATAGTTGCATATCACAACAGCATGTAAATGAATGGGATAAAATAAAACAGAAAGCACAGATAAATGAAAGTTCACCACTTACAAGAAGCTGTTCTTTACTGCAACAAATCACAGTCACTTTTTCTCTGTGCGTAAGAAAACTTCAAATGCATTTAATGTGGACATTAAATGCGAGCTTCTTGCTCAAAAAATACTCATGTTTAACCACAGAGGTAGGAGCTGTTAGGGGCTACTCACCGCTCGGACAACAGGTGATCAGGGCTCGATATGAGAAGTCGCCACCGCCACAGCATTTCTTCACCGGGTTGTGATGTGAACTGGAGCAGGACAGGAAATGGACCCACAGAGGAGACTGTGTGACGGCTGCATCAGTTACGGTAGGGTCAGTTGATATTTATTTGCTTATTTATTTGCTTGCCTTTGCCTTTGGCATGACAACCTCCAGTGGCTTGAAGCCGGTGGTGGCGCTGGGGATGGCAGTCCTGCCCATAGCCACCAAAACTGTGTATTCATCCCCAGTTGGCAGCTGATGAGGAGGGTGTCAAGCAACGTACGCTGTATAAACATCTATTTGCGCTAAAATATCTATCCATATTAATAAAACAAGTAACACGAGTAATGCATCTGATCAAATTTCAGTAACTGTAACGCATTACTGAATTTTTAAACAGTAATTTTGTTACACGGCACACAGTGTGAAAATGTGATTGCCCCCCTGTTAAAACATAAATTAACTGTGGTTTATCACATCTTTGGAAAGCTGAGTTCAATTTTCTAGCCATTTCTAAAGCTTTGGGACTCCAGCGAACCACGGTGAGAGCCATAATCCACAAATGGCAAAAACATGGAACAGTGGTGAACCTTCCCAGTAGTGGCCGGCCGACCAAAATTACCCCAAGAGCACAGCGACGACTCATACAAGAGGTCACAAAAGACCCCACAACAACATTCAAAGAACTGCAGGCCTCACTTGCCTCAGTTAAGGTCAGTGTTCATGACTTCACCATAAGAAAGAGACTGGGCAAAAATGACCTGCATGGCAGACTTCCAAGATGAAAACCACTGCTGAGCAAAAAGAATATAAAGGCTCGTCTCAGTTTTGCCAGAAAACATCTTGATGATCCCCAAGACTTTGGGAAAAATACTCTGTGGACCGACGAGGCAAAAGTTGAACTTTTTGGAAGGTGTGTGTCCCATTACATCTGGTGTAAAAGTAAGAGCATTTCAAGTCACACTAAGAAACAATATAAGATATGTGAAAATCAACCAAGGATAAAATAACAGGAACTAGAACTCAAAAATCTAACAACTATACAAATATGGAAAAAGGTAATGAGAGTGAGCACGGTGGAATCCCCCGTGCTCAGATCGTGACAGAGTCATCCCCTCCCAAGGGATGGATTCCAGACACCCAGGATAACATTGAAAAGAAAAAAGGACCCACCCACATAGAAAAACTCACCCTACAAAAGGTAAGAAAACAACCCCACCCCGGGTGGGAGGAGGGGGACCCAGGCACGGAGGGACTGAAACGAACCACAGAAAATAAGAAAAAACCCTCATGACTTACACCCCAGCAAAACCCAGGTTAGGAGGGAACAAAAACAAAAACCCCACTCAGGATCCACATGAGGCAAGACCCAGGCTCCTAGGCCCCCTGGACTGGAGAGCTGGACAGTTCAGGTGGTTGAATGAAGTCCCAAACCTGGCAGATGATGTGATGGAAAGAGTCGGGTGGCCTACCGGAAAACGTGGGCCACCCAACCCAGTAGTACAGTCTGTCCGGCGGCCTGCCGGAGTCCTTTAGCCACCTCAACAGACGGGAAAGTCCAGGAGGCGGTTGCCCAGCAGGATGAATGGTGGTGGAGTAGGTTGGATAATTGGGAAACAGAATGAAGCAGATGGCCAGCCAGCAGGAACCTCAGGAGCAAGAACAGGAGCCCCGGTGGCCACAGGGAAAGGGGAACCCCTGATGACCCCGGGTGCAGGAGAGGGAACATGACAACCTCGGGCTGAAGAGGGGAGAGGGGGAACCCCGACGGCATCAGGCAGAGGAGAGGGGACCCCAACAGCGTCAGGCAGAGGAGAGGGAACCATGACGCTTTTGGACTGGTCTGTAGCACCCTCGGTGGCCCCAGACTGGGCTATGGCAGCACCTGCGGTGGCTCCGGGTTGAAGCAAAGCTGCACCCGTGGCGATCCGGGCTGGAGCAAAGCAGCACCCGTGATGGCTTCAGGCGGGAGCAGAGCTGCACCCCCAGCGGCTCTGGGCTGGAGCAAAACTGCACCTGCGGCAGCTCCGGACTGGAGCAAAGCTGCACCCGCGGTGGCTCTGGACTGGATCATGGCTGCATCCATGGTGGACCCAGACTGGATCATGGCTGCAACCACGGCAGACCCAGACTGGGCCAGAGCTGCACCCATGGTGGCCCCTGAACTGGAGCGTGATGCCCATGGCGGACCCCGGCTGGAGCCCGGCACCCACATTGGTTTAAGGCTGGGCTGCAGCACCCATGATGGCCCCCAGCTGGGATACAACACCCATGGAGACCCAGAGTGAGGAGGAGCTGCACCCACGGAGGTCCTGGGCTGGGACGGAGCATCTGCGAAGACCTCAACTGAAGGGGGAGCAGCAAACACGGAGGTCCTGGGCTGGGACAGAGCACCTGTGATGACCTCAGCCGACAGAGGAGCTGCACCCGTGGAGGTCCCAGGCTGGGACAGAGCACCTGCAAAGACCTCAGTTGACGGGGGAGCAGCACCGACGAGGTCCCAGGTTGGGATGGAACACCCACGATGACCCCAGCTGGAGGGGCTGGATCCGTGAAGGTCCCGGGCTGGGACGGAGCACCCGCAAAGACCTCAACTGACAGGGGAGCAGCACCCACGGAGGTCCCAGGCAGGGACAGAGCACCTGTGACGACCTCAGCAGGAGGGGCTGGACCCCCGGAGATCTCAGGTGGTGAGGCTAGACCCACGGAGGCCTCTGGCGAAGTTGGACCATCCTCGGTGACGGTGGGAAAAGACTCCAACAGGAGGGGCAAAAAAACAGGGTCAGGGTCACCGGTGGCAGTGGAGCCCGGCAAGATGAGCTCAGGTGCAGCTAATGGCTGCACTTGGCCCTCCCCACCAAGAGCCAGACAAGATCTCTCCAAAATAGAAACAGTGAAAACAAAGGAGAGCACTTGCCTGAGCTCAGGCTCCACCGCTGTTCAGGACTCCGTTGATCCATGCGGCAACGCCTTGGGCCCGGCCCTCTGAAGGTTCAGCTGGTGGGCTCGGTGCTGTACGTGGATGCCCTGAATTTCCCTCTGGGGATCAAAAAAGTATACAAGATACAAATAAAAAAAAAATAATAACAATGTTCATTGTTTTGTACTTATAATATTGCTAAAATATAAAAGGATGCACTACAGTGGGTCTCAAATATTTGTAAATGTGTCCTGTTATAGTACTGCATGAGTTTATTGACAATAGACTATAAACTACACATATAAATTAAATTATAATGATGACTGAACAACTCCCTTTCCTCAAAGTGCAAAATACAACATTTATGAATATAAGTCATAAAAGATCACACAGAATATGCTTTGTTGTGAATAATACCAGAGCAGATCTGGAAGGTAGATTTTTAATAAAAATCTCAGTTTAAAATTTGGATCTATATATTGCAAACGTTTATGGTCCAAATGTTGACAACCCATCCTATTTTCACACTTTCTTTACTTCTCTTTCTGAGCACTTGGACACTACACTCATAATAGGAGGAGACTTCAACCTGGTATGAAACCCTGCAATCGACAGGCTTAGTGCATCAGGGAATTATCGAAACTGGCAGACTACTGATACTCTCAACCAATACATGAATGATTTTGGTCTTTGCGATGAATGGAATTCTCTTCACCCAACTCTCCGGGAATACACTTTTTTTTTTATCAGTTCATAGTTCACATTCACGTTTAGACTTCTTTGTAGCCAGCAACTCCATTGTGAGGAATATCACAGACACTGAAATATGTTCAAATCAAGCTATTAGCAATCACCATCCATTATCTCTTACACTAGTAAATAGGAAAGCTATAAGGAAAACTAGGAGCTGGAAATTTAATACATCACTACTAAAAGACAAAGACTTTATTAACTATTCTAATAAAGAGTGGGAATCATATCTGGAATATAATGATATGCCAGGAATATTGCCGCGTGTTCTCCGGGAGGCAGCAAAAGCGGTCATGCGAGGGTGTGGCAACCTGGGGAGTGCATAATGGTTTACCACCTTAGACAGGAACAAAGGATGCAAAGTTAACCTTTTGTGTGTGAGAAGTTTCTAGATGCCCTAGTAAGATAACAGGGAGGTGTCAAGGATGAATGGACTGACTGCAGTCAGACGGGGGATTATCTTTTGTGTGTGAGAAGAGTCTAGATGGGGATTATCTTTTGTGTGTGAAAAGAGTCTAGAAGGATGTCATGATTTAAGGGAAGAGTTCCTACTTGTATGCCATTCTGTCTATGCTCCTTGTGTGAGTCGTGTAATAAACCGCCTGAACCAAATCAGCCTCATTATTTACACTCTCCACAAGGTAAAATAATATCTTACTGTTCATATAATAATAAAAAGAAAAAGCAGAGGTACTGGAGTTAGAACAGAAAATTAAATCACTGGAGAAGACCTGTGCCGTTTCTCCACAGGAACAGGCACTTAACAATCTGAGAAAATTAAAGCTGGAATTAAAAGAAATTACAAACAAATGAATACAGTTTTTAATACGAAGACTGCGTCTTGAGAAGTTTGAACACAGTAATAAATCGGGGCGATATCTCTCGAACCAGCTTAGATTGAACAAAGGAAAAACAACTATCCACTCTATTAAGGATATGACTGGAAATATTATCCATGAGCCTGAAGAAATAAATAACTCCTTCAGAAAGTTTTATGAAAACCTCTACTCATCTCAGATTAACCCATCTGACTCAGAGATAAATACATTTTTGGATGATATTAACCACGATTAGTTTGATGAACAGATTGCAGCTCTGGATGCATCTCTTCTGATGTCCGAACTCCAAAAGACACTTAAGCACATCCCAAACAACAAGGCTCCGGGACCAGATGGTTTTCCAGTAGAATTTTATAAAGAATTCTGGCCTGTGATGGCACCTACTTACTTTAAAATGGTGAACCAAATTCAAGAAGATAATGTAATCCCTCCAAATATGAATTTGGCTAGTATTTTCCTGCTCCTTAAACCTGGAAAAGAATCTACGTTTCCATCCAGCTACCGTCTCATCTCACTTATGAATGTTGATCTTAAAATAATTTGCAAAGCTCTCGCCAAAAGGCTGGAAAGGATAGTTCTGGTTATTATACACCCAGATCAAACAGGTTTCATCAAGGATAGGCACTCGGCTAATAATACACGCAGGCTATATAATTTAATAGACTACTGTAAGATCAATAACTCAGAAACTACAATTTTATCTCTGGATGCAGAGAAAGCCTTTCACTGTGTTAATTGGAAATTTCTTTTTATGGAGTTAAATAAGTTTGGGTTTGGTTCATCTTTCATAAACTGGATTAAAACACTATATAGCTGTCCAACCATCTTTATCTTTACCATCTTTATTGAACCATTAGCAGCAGCCATATGACAAAATGTTGATATCAGAGGTATCCAAACTGGAGAAAAAGAACAGAAGACTTTATGTCTTTATGCTGATGATGTATCGATTTTCCTTGAAAACTCACAAAGATCTCTTCTTCAGACAGTGGCACTCATTGATAAATTTTCATCATTATTAGACTACTTTATTAACTGGGGTAAATCAACAGTCTTACCTATAAATTGTAATTTTTCAAATATATACATTATCCCATTACAATCAGGTAATATTAAATATTTAGGAATAGATATTTCCCCCAAGGGTCTCAGAGTTATTGTGACTAAATCATATTCCCCTTTTAAAAACAATACAAGACGACATTATGCACTGGAGGACACTACCTATATCACTAATGGGAAGAGTCGCAACCGTTAAAATGATGGTCCTTCCTAAAATTAACTATTTATTCTCAATGATACCTACTCAACCATCTATGGCCTGGTTAAAGTCTCTAGACTCATATATAAGTAAATTTTATGGAAGGATAAAGCATCACGGATTAGTTTAAAAACTCTTCAAACAGCAAAAGAGTGTGGAGGTTTAGATTCACTAATTTTTTAAAATTATTTCTTAGCCAACAGACTGCAGTTTGTTTCAAAATGGACAAAATCAACCCCTCTAGGAAACCTATGGTTAGATGCTGAACAAGCTCTCTGTTGGTCGATAAATATATCAGACTTACCTTTTATGAGTCCCTGTGGGCCCCCCTCTGGGTTGGAGTCGGGTGTGCGCCGGTGGTGCGGGCCGGCCCCGGCACGTCCTTGTGTGGCAGGGTCATGCCCTGGCAGCACTCTGGGATGGGTTCCTGTGTCCTGGGGGGTTGCCTTCCCCATCCTCCAGGGCCTGCAGGTGTGGGTGTACGTGTGTGTGTGTGTACATGTGTGAGTATGTGTGCGCGTGCAGGTGTGTGTGAGTGTGGGTGTGTGTGTGCGTGCGGGTGCGGATGTGGGTGCGCGCGTGTGTGTGTTGTGTGTGGGCATGTGGGGCTGTGTGTGGGTGTAGGCGGGCATGTGTGATGGTGTGTGTGTGTGTGCGCACATGAGAGTTGTGTGTGTGTGTGTGTGTGTGTACGGGTGCAGATACCTGTAGGTGGATGTGCGGGGGTGGAAGACGTGTGTGTGGGTGGGGGAATCTCGGGTGGTGGGGGTGGGGTGGACCATCTAGTGGCCTGGGGGTTGGCAATTCGGGGCCTGCTTGTCCTGGCTGCCGTGCCGTTGTGTTACGAGGCGGGGCGCTTTGTCGCATTGCTCTTGGTGTCTTTGGCGCTGGGTGTGTGTGAGTGCTCGGGGGTAGTCGGGGGGGGGGCGTTGGCATGGGTTGGCAGCCGTGTTGCCATCAGGCTGCTCCGGGGCGGCCTGCCACTGTCGGTGTGTGTCTGAGGTGGGTGGTTGGTGGGCTTTGGTTGGGCGCTCGGGGGTGTTGCTTGGCGTGTAGGGCGCTGTATGGGTCTGGCCCATTGCTCACTATTGTGACTATTGTTGTTGTGCATATTCATGTGTGCAAGATGAGTGGGAATGGGTGTGGTAATGGGAGCACCAGGGTTTGATGCTGGTGGGTCCTGGGCTGCTTGGCCTGGCGGCCCTCGCCCTGGATTGGGATTTGGGGGCAGTGGGTAGCCTCCTGAACTAGTTTGTGAGCTGGCTTCTGGGGGGGGACAGGTTCCCTTTTCAACCACCTCCCTCCCAGTCTTATTTCTCACTACCCCCCTCCCCCTGATTCTGGGTGGAACATACATCTTCTTGGATATACTTAGGGTTTTGGGGCAGGGGTGTGCCGCACTGTGTCGGTGAAGGGGAACCTCTGCTGCGCAGTGGGGCTGCCCTCACCTCAATTTTAATTGCATTCTAGACACTGAGGGCTTGGGGAGATGGGGCCCTCAGAGTTATTACAACTAAATCACATTCCCCTTTTAAAAACAATACAAGACGACCTTACACGCTGGAGGACACTACCTACAGTATATCACTAATGGGAAGAGTCGGAACTGTTAAAATGATGGTCCTTCCTAAAATGAACTATTTGTTCTCAATGATTCCTACCCAACAATCTATGGCCTGGTTTAAGTCTTTTAGACTCAAATTTAAATAAATTTTTATGAAAGGATAAACCATTGTGGATCAGTCTAAAAAATCCTCAAAAAGCAAAAGAGTGGGGAGGTTTAGATCTACCAAATTTTTTAAATTACTTCTTAGCCAATAGATTGCCGTTTGTTTCTATTCATTCATTCATTCATTCATCTTCTTCCACTTAATCCTTTTTGGGTCGCGGGGGGGGGGCGGGGGGCTGGAGCCTATCCCAGCATCTTTGGGTGAGAGGCAGGGTACACCCTGTACAGATTGCCAGTCCATCGCAGGGCCAACACAGAGAGACAGACAACCATTCACTCTCACAGTCATACCTAAGCACAATTTAGAATCCCCAGTTTGATGCCAATTAACCTAACTTGCATGTTTTTGGCATTTGGGAGGAAACCGGAGAAATCCTGGAGTAAACCCACACAGACACGGGGAGAACATGCAAACTCCACACAGATCACTGTTGGGATCGAACCCAGGATCCCCCGGCCAAGGGTGAGTTGCTGTGCTGCCGCAGTGCTAACCACTCTGCCACCACGCTGGACAAAATCAACCCCACTAGGAAACCCATGGCTAGATGCTGAACAGGCTCTCTGTGGGTCTGACTTACCTTTTCTGAGTCCCTGTATTAAACGCCATGACTGTTTTAAAAGCATTAATATCAGCTCTTCTCTGACAGCTTGGTGGAAATTTTTAAAAATAACGGAGTCTTCGATTGTCCCTTGTAAAATCACACCCGTTTGGAATAATCCTGATGTCTTCGAACAAAAGAGGACGTTAAACTTTCCACAATGGCAAGAGAAGGGAATAAAAAACAGAGAGCATCTTATTCAAAGATTGAAATTTTATCCAATTTCAGGAAATAGTGTCACAGTACAATATCAGTGATAAAACGTTTCTTGAGTATCAACAGCTTAAATCCATAATAAAAGCAAGATTCAATCTTAATCAGACAGATTTAGAGGTACCAGTTAAGGTGGCAGAGTTTTTAAATCTTCGTTCCCCTAAACTGATATCAAAAATATACAGACTATTATCAAAACTGGATGAGTCAGTATCTCTTCCAATATCAAAATGGGAGGCAGACTTATCGATCAATAAGGAGGAAAGCTTCTGGACACAAATATGTTTGAACACTTTTAAGATTACTGAAAACTCTTAATTTACAACTCATATGGAAGAGGAAGAAATACATTGTTGGTAGAAGAATGGCTCACCCTGTCCACCATCAAAGACACCATTTAGACCTCCAGAAACTTGCTGGTAAGGAAGCACATGCAGATTTCCCCGCAGCTGTGCTCCACGTGGTGACAACAATCAGACAAATAGAAGGTGCACGCAGCAGACCAAGGACACAGCCGCAAAGAAGCATCGCCTCTGTGCCCAATTGGATGAGGGAGCCGGAGGCCCACGGGGAAAGGTCAAAGCAGCAGCGGCCTGAATCTCCGGGAGAGGCAGGAGGGAAGGAGCATCAGGGTGAGGATCTCCTCTGAGCAACAGGATCCCGAAAGGCTTAAATGTTTGGGAGGGTAGGATGAGGAATCTTGATAGGGACTCACCCTGCTCCTGCACAAATTCAGTGTTAAAATGTAATTTTTGTAAAAAAAAAAAAACTCTTCTTGATGTCCTTTAACATGGCAGGTCAGGCACTGGTTTGCTTGCTACCGGATAACCATGAAAACCGGTACTACCTGTCTCATGGGTCGGGCCGTCAGCGACTCAACTGGCAACCCCGCCCTTCCGAGGGCGTGGAGGGTGAAACTGGGCATCCTGGCAGAACTAAAAACAATTTCTGTCACAGGTGTGTGGTGGATCACTCCCAGTTACACGGGGTGAGACTGGACATCCTGGCAGATAAGCACATCTGTCGCAAGGTCTGTGGTGGACTTTTGCCAGTCAGTGCATCGTGGCATGCACTACACAAAGAGCAGAGATAAACAAACCTATCATCTGGTCAGTCACTGCAACAGATACTGGAGTCAGCTTGTCTTGGCCTGTCCTTGCCACTGATAATACCGCTATCTGCCAAGAATGTGCCGCTAGTCCAGCAAAAGCTAGCGGACTCAAATACTTTGCGAGCAGTTTCATGAAATGGTCAGTCAGAAAGCAACTCATACCGGCTCAGACGTCACCCGATTAACAAGGTCAGGAGTTCCTGGCAGCGGAAGGCGAAGGACAGAGCTGCATGGAGGAATCTGATCAGACCAAAATGAAACAGTCATTGTCGCCCCTGACAGACTACTATGATGATGATGCACCGGTTCAAAAGTTCTGGCGGAAGACATGTGAGGACCTGTCGGCATGCCTTGGGTATTGTGTCGCATCCTCACCCACACTTTGTATATAAGGTGAGTTAAGTGAAATAAATATCAAGGCAAGGATGTCACACATGATTCTCACTGCCTTATGCATTGCAAAGAAAACTATCCTCATGAATTGGAAATCAAGAAATAATTTATGCACCCTGGGTTGGGATTTGGGGGCAGTGGGTGGCCTCAGGAACCAGTTTGTGAGCTGGCTTCTGGGGGGGGGGGGTAGCCTTGCTTTTTGACCGCCTCCCTCCCAGTCTTATTCCCCTCCCTCCCCCAACTCTGGGTGGAATCTACATCTTTGTGGATACATTTAGGGCTTTGGGGTGGGGGGGTGCCGCACTGTGTTGGTGAAGGGGATACCTTTGCTGTGCGGTGGGGCTGCCCTCACCTCAATTTTAATTGCATTTTAGACACTGAGGGCTTGGGGGGATGGGGCCCCCGCTGCCTATCGCAGTGGCTAGTGGTGCTCTAACCACCATCCCCCCAATTTTAACTGCACTGTGGTAGTCCACACATTTACACGCAATCACATCATCCAACTGACATACATCTACCATGTTTTGTGCAAGGGGGAGGGGGGTGGGGGTCTTGCCCCACCCCTGTTGCCCTCCTCCTGCTGGGGGCCTGGCAGGGGGCCTGGGACCCGTCATGTTGTCAAAATCCCTGGGTGCTGCTAAATGTATAGATACAAGCAAGGGAGTGAGAGAGGGACTGAAAAAGACAGCAAGCAAGAGTGAGGGAGTGATGAATGTAGATGGTGATGGTGGGTCAGTTTTGTGTGGCACTTTGCGTGGCATCTCAGGGCACCTGCGGTGATCTGCTGATCAGTCACTCGGGTGGGCGCTGGGGGTGGGGGTCTGCTTCTGTGGCCGCGGCCACCCTGGGATGGGTCGTGGGGGGTGGCCGCTGGCCTGTGTCAGTGGTCTCCCCGGCCGCTGCTGGCCATTGCCCTAAGAAATAAGGGTGAATGAAGGTGGGTGAGTGTGAGGGGGAGGGCATGAATGAATGTGAGTAGGCTGGAGTGTGAGTGAGAGTGCATGCGTGGGTGAACATGAGTGGGTGTGGGTGACCCTGAGGGCGAGTGGGAGTGAGAGTGAACGGGTACAGGAGTGAGAGAGAATGGGTGGGTCCGGGAGTGATGGCTGAGCGCCACTTGAAAGCATTAAGACTACAACACCATTGGAATTGGTATGCATTGATTTTGGATGGCAGAGGATTCCATGAACCACCCTGTCGATGTTTCGGTTGTAACAGACCATTTCTCTAGGCTGTCCCATGCCTTCTGCTGCCCCAACCAAACCACAAAGCAGGTTGCACGAAAGTTGTGGGATAACTTCTTTTGCTACTATGGATTCCCCGAGAGAATTCACTCTGATCAAGGCACAAACTTTGAGAGTAAATTAATAGTGGCTCTTCTTCAAGTCTCAGGTGTTAAGAAGTCCCACACCACCGCCTATCACCCAATGGGCAATGGGTCAGCTGAGCGGTTCAACCGTACTCTGGGTAACATGATCAGAACCCTCCCACCTTGTGCTAAACAAGTCTGGCCTCAGATGTTACACACCTTAACATTCATGTACAACAGCACCACCCATGAGACAACAGGGTTCCCCCCGTTCTACTTAATGCTTGGTCGAGTCCCCAGTCTACCTGTCGATGTCTTGTTCAAATCTGCTCTGAGACGATGGTGAAGTGTCATTCCCCCAGTACATTGAGGAACTGTGGTAGGATCTCTATGAGGCCATGTCACTGGCAGAGAAACACGCTAGTGTTGAGCAGAAGCGGCAGGCAGCTATATACAATCGGAGAGTGAAGGGAGTGGGGATTAAGACTGGTGACAGAGTTCTGCTGGAAAACAGATGAGAGAGAGGACGGAGAAAATTGGCAGACCGATGGGGCAATGTGGTTTACACAGTGATTAACAGCAACCCCAAGATGCACACCTTTGAGGTTCGTGACCCCATCTCAGGTCAGTCTAAAATAATGCATTGTAACTTGCTGCTGTGTGTGAATTTCTTGCCAGCCCTGCCAGAGACTGATGAGTCTGCTTCGCTGATCTCGTCCTGTGTTTTGGATGAGAACGATGCTGTTGACCGCTCCTCTGAGCACCTCATACCACCAGATACTGTCTGTCAGTCCCCTTCATGTGTTTCAAGTGAGAGTTTTGCTGCGGATCTCTCCTCTGCCCTGCTGACCCAAACTGACTCTGTTATGGACCAAACTGCCTGTACACAAGAGTGAGTTTCTCAAATCCCTGTTGTTGCCTATGATTCCAGTGCCTCACTTACTGACTTGAGTGCCCCAGCCCATGATTCCAGTGCCCCAGTTGCTAATTCAAGTGCCCCAGTCCATGACTTCAGTACTCCAGTTCCTGTTCAAGTTGTCCCTGCCCAAGACTCAAGTGCTTCGTCCCTTGATCCAGTCACTCCAGCCCCCGGTCCAGTTGACCCACCCCCTGTCTCCGGTGTCCTTATGACAGATGTTCCCTCTGGTGTTTTGGACTCTGGGCATGGATGGAGCTCCCCAAGTTATCCCGAGTGTGTTGTCCCTGTGTCTTCCCATATGGCCCCATCTGTTCCCTATCGGACCAGGGCTGGTCGTGTCATCAAACCTCAATTTTAATTGCATTTTAGACACTGAGGGCTTGGGGGGATGGGGGCCCCGCTGCCTATCGCAGTGGCTAGTGGTGCTCTAACCACCATCCCCCCAATTTTAACTGCACTGTGGTAGTCCACACATTTACACACAATCACATCATCCAACTGACATACATCTACCATGTTTTGTGCAAGGGGGAGGGGGGTGGGGGTCTCGCCCCACCCCTGTTGTCCTCCTCCTGCTGGGGGCCTGGCAGGGGGCCTGGGACCCGTCATGTTGTCAAAATCCCTGGGTGCTGCTAAATGTATAGATACAAGCAAGGGAGTGAGAGAGGGACTGAAAAAGAGAGCAAGCAAAAGTGAGGGAGTGATGAATGGAGATGGTGATGGTGGGTCAGTTTTGTGTGGCACTTTGCGTGGCATCTCAGGGCACCTGCGGTGATCTGCTGATCAGTCGCTTGGGTGGGCGCTGGGGGTGGGGGTCTGCTTCTGTGGCCGCGGCCACCCTGGGATGGGTCGTGGGGGGTGGCCGCTGGCCTGTGTCAGTGGTCTCCCCGGCCGCTGCTGGCCATTGCCCTAAGAAATAAGGGTGAATGAAGGTGGGTGAGTGTGAGGGGGAGGGCATGAATGAATGTGAGTAGGCTGGAGTGTGAGTGAGAGTGCATGCGTGGGTGAACATGAGTGGGTGTGGGTGACCCTGAGGGCGAGTGGGAGTGAGAGTGAACGGGTACAGGAGTGAGAGAGAATGGGTGGGTCCGGGAGTGTGAGAGTGGATGAGTGAGAGTGAGGGAGTGCATGTGGGTGCATATGATAGCATGAGGGGGTGAAGGTGTGGGGTTGGGTGTGTCTGCGATTCGGGAGGTGCTGGATTGAGGGGGGTAGTGCCTCTCGGCTATGTGGGCTCCCCTGGGTGGGAGGGACTTCTTTGGGCATGGGGGTCCCCAGGGTGTGCGGTGGTGGCACTGGGAGGGGGGGGGGGGGACCCGCTGTGGGGGTGCCTGGGGGACCTTGCGCCGTTGGGGGCAGGGCGGTCTCCGGCCCGGGGGGTGGGGACGCTGGCCTCCTGGCACCTGGGGCCTGGGGACTAGCGTTGGCCCCACTGGGGGGGTGGCGGGCCTGAGGGCGTGGGCCTGCCGCGCCGGCCACCTGGTGGTCTGGCCTCCCTCGATCGTCCCTCCAGGGGCGGAGGCCTGGCATTCCTGGGGCTTGCTGACCTTGGGCATTTGTGCCCTGTCAGGGTTGGTGGCACTACCTTGCCTGCTCGGGGTTCCGGGGGGGGGGGGGGGAGTTGCTGCAACCAACCTCCCTCTTTGTATGTTTCCTGACAAACCACTCACACGCACATGCTTATTTATTTTGCACAAGCTCTCATATATATGCACACGGACGCACACGTACAAATGTCTCTCCTTTAACAGGTGCAGATACCAGATTCGTGTTGAGACATTTTCGGTGGAAGATGCAGTTTGTCTTCTGTTTTAGTTGTTGGTTTGTTTGTATTTTTGTCTGTTCCCCTCCCTTTTCTTTCTGCCACACACTTCCTTTCCCTATTCCCCATCCTGTTGGGTCCTCCATGGGTAACATAATTTAAATAAAATATTAAGTTATTACAGGAGTTTACAACAATATACTGTACATTACATAGTTAGGTACTGTATAAGATAAGATAAGATAAGATAAGCCTTTATTAGTCCCACAACGGGGAAATTCCAGGATTGCAACAGCACAGGGATAGCAACACTCAGAGCAACAATCAGAAGGCAAAAAAAAAAAAAACAAGCAAGCAAGAGCAGCTAATATACATATGTACGTATTACTATAAAATATATATATATACACACACACACAGACACACAGTGCAGAGCATTGTAGCTGGATGGAATAAATATATGAATATATGAACACACAGTGCAGAGCATTGTAGCTAGATGGAATAAATATGTAAATATATAAACACCCACAGTACGGAGCATTGCAGCTAGGTGGAATAAATATGCAAGTATATAAACACACACAGTGCGGAGCAATGTAGCTAGATGGAATAATATGTAGATATATAAATATATAAACACACCCAGTGCTGAGCATTGTAGCTAGATGGAATAAATATGTAAATATATAAACACACACAGTGCAGAGCATTGTTGCTAGATGGAATGAAACAGCATAACCGTCTACTTAGTTATCCTACATGGTATGATTATGTGCCCATACATATTCTCACCCTCCATAGCGACCGGTAAGTTCCTAGTTGTATGCCGGAGGGGACCATTGTGTAAGTCTATTGCATCTTTTGCATTCAAAAAACTATTAGTTTGTTACGTCTTTTTGCTATCTCTGCGAGCAGCCCTGCTTAGGTTGTACAGTCTGACAGCCGTTGGTAGGAAGGACCTACGAAACCTCTCGGTTGTGCACCTGGGATGATGTAGTCTGCTGCTAAATGAGCTCCTCAGTGCATTCAGTATGTCCTGCATAGGGTGGAACTCGGACTCCAGCAGAGATGACAGTTTAGCCACCGTCCTTCTCTCTCCTATCTCCTCCATCGGATCAAGGCGCTGCCCCAGGACAGAGCTAGCTTTCTTAATCAGTTTGTTCAGTCTCTTCCTATCGGCTGCAGTAATGCCACTGCCCCAGCAGACCACTCCAAAAGTGATGGCTGATGCCACCACCGTGTCATAGAATGACTTCAGCAGCGCCCCTTGTACACCAAAAGACCTGAGTCTCCTCAGCAGGAACAGCCTGCGCTGTCCCTTCTTGTAGAGTGCATCAGTATTGTGTGACCAGTCTAGTTTATTGTTCAGATGAATACCCAGGTACTTATAGGATGTCACCATCTCGATGTCTGTTCCCTGTATATTTACTGGTACTGTGAGGGGCTGCCCATGCCTGCGGCAGTCCACCACCAGCTCCTTAGTTTTCCTCGCGTTGATCTGGAGGCAGTTCCGATGGCACCAGTCCACGAAGTCCTGGATAAGCCCTCTGTACTCAGCTTCATCTCCATTGGAGATGAGGCCAACGATCGCAGAGTCATCAGAGAACTTCTGTAGATGGCAGTGTGTTGTGTTGTGTGAGAAGTCCGCAGTATAAAGAGTGAACAGGAAGGGAGCCAGCACCGTTCCCTGGGGGGCCCCCGTGCTACTGATGATCGTGTCGGACACACAGTCCCGGGTTCTCACAAACTGAGGCCGGTTCGTGAGGTAGTCCAGGATCCATGATGACAGGTGCTGGTCCACCCCTGCGCGCAGCAGCTTGTCCTTCAGGATCATCGGTTGGATGGTGTTGAAAGCACTGGAGAAGTCAAAGAACATGATCCTCACCATATTCCCGGGCTTCTCCAGGTGGGACAGAGAACGGTGAAGGAGGAAGATCACCGCATCCTCCACCCCAATGCCATGCTGGTAGGCGAACTGGAGTGGATCCATCGCTGGTTCCACCAGGGGGCGGAGGTGAGCAAGGAGCAGTCTCTCCAGGGTCTTCATCAAGTGGGACGTCAAGGCCACCGGTCTGTAGCTGTTCAGGTCTTTGGGGTGGGAAGTTTTTGGTACAGGTACCACACAAGATGTTTTCCACAGCTGTGGTACCCTCCCCAGTTTCAGGCTCATGTTGAAGATATACGTCACAATCCCACACAGCTGGTCTGCACAGGACTTGAGGAGCTTTGCGCTGATGCCGTCCGGTCCCGGCGCCTTCCTCGCCTTGATCTTCCTCAGCTCCGCCCTCACCTGGGTCCTGGTCAGGGTCAGGATGGGGGGCTGTGTGTTGGGAGTGGGGGGGTGTTGGTGGAGTGGGGAGTGGGCAGCAGGACTTGATTTCTTTAGAGGCAGCAGTGGTTGTTGTGCAGTCAGGGGGGAGGGCGGTTGGTCAAATCTATTGAAAAACAGATTCAGGTTGTTCGCCCACTCCCTGCCCCCTGTGGCCTGGGGGGAGGTATTCTGGAGCCCCGAGATGGTTTTGAGGTTTCTCCAGACCCCGCTGATGTCGCTCTGTTGCAGCTTGTCCTCCATCTTCTTCCTGAAGCTGTCCTTGCCTTCTCTGATCTTTCTCCTCAGCTCCCTCTGTACGGACTTCAGCATCTCCCTGTTCCCTGACCTGAAGATCCTCTTCTTCTCTCTCAGAAGTGTTTTTATCTCAGGGTTGATCCAGGGTTTGTTGTTTGAGTGACGCCGTATGGTCTTGGTGGGAACGGATTTGTCCACACAGAAGCTGAGGTAGCCCGTGAAGGTGTGAATGAGGCCATCGATGTCCTCACCATGTGGATCGCAGAGCTGCTTCCAGGCGGTGGCTTCAAAACAGCCCTTTAGGGTGTCCATTGTCTCCTCAGACCATAACTCCACAGTGTGCATGGCCGGAGGTTGTCTGTGCACTAGGGGTTTGTACACCGGCCGGAGATTAACCAAGTCGTGATCCGATCTCCCGAGTGGGGGGAGTTGTGATGAGGTGTACGCCTCCTTAGTGTTTGCGTAGAATAAATCCAGTGTTTTATTGTCTCTAGTGTGGCATGTGACATACTGGGTGAACGTGGGTAGAATGGGAGACAGTGAAACATGGTTGAAATCGCCTGAGATGAGGAGAAGAGCATCTGGGTGTTCTGTCTGCAGCCTGCTGGTTACTGAATGGATGACGTCACGTGCTGTCCCAGCGTTCACCGTCGGATTTGCATAAACAACAATGCAGATCACGTGTGAGTGTTCTCTCGGGAGATATGTAGGCCTCATGCTAACAGCTAGCAACTCAATGTCTTTGCTGCAGTGTCGTTGTTTAACAGTGATATGTCCCGGTCTGCACCAGTTGTTGTTAACATACATGATCACTCCACCGCCCCTAGCCTTGCCACTCTCTGGTGTTCGGTCAGCTCGTATCATGTGAAAACCCTCCAGCTCAATGTTAGCATCTGCTGCTAGTTCAGTTAGCCACGTCTCAGTAAACAAAAGGAGAGAGCACTCCCGGTATGTGCTATCATAACGGGAGATAGCCGCTAGCTCATCTAACTTTCCCAGTATCGACCGTACATTTCCCATGACAACAGATGGAAGGGAGGGTCTGTACCTTATATTTTTTGTCCTCCGCCTTACTCCAGCCCGGCAGCCGCGGCGTTTTCGCCTCAGTTCTCTCGGTATGTCGAGTTTTTCCAATGGGACCGGGTGGCGGTTGAATGCTAGCAGCTGTTCTCTGCTGTATCGTATCCTGCTAAAAACAGTGGCTCCGTCCACCGGCTCAGGAGACATTTAGGACGATCTGTGTGTCCGTGATATAAGTGGGGTGAAAAAAAAAAAAAAAAAAAAGACGGATCAAAAGAGAGAGGAAGGGAAAAAGACTCGGAATCGAGCCGCTGTTGCAAAAGGCAGCCGACTGGTGTGGCGCCGAGAGAAAAAAAAAAAAAAAAAAAAAAAAAAAGCTTCTTTTTGTATAAAGCTTCTTTTGGTAAAGTAAATCTGTTTTGGCACAATAAGGGTAACAGACCTCTGTTCTGCTTACTTAGCTGCCTGACAGGACAAGGGGGAAAAAAAATAAAAAGATCACACAAATAAGTGATCTGACAAAAATAAATAAATAAACAAGCAGTTCTTAAACAGTGGCTAATATTGGCTGTTCCATTAATTTTCAGTTATTCTGTAATTAATATTCACACAATCAAATAAATCTCAGTTCAGTACCTTTCATATTCTATCAGAGTCTAACATGTGATGACTTACATACAGGCTACACCTCTGTATTCCACTTTCAGACACAGCCTACATTTGGGCCTGTAAAGCCTAATTGGGCTACCTGTTTCAGACAGGAATTCTTGCTTTCTGCGGGCATGCAATCGTTATTGTAAATTTCAGATTTTTTTCTTAGAAATGTGTGTGTGTGTAACAGTTATTTTAGTTGAAGTTCGTCAAAATTGTTTTTATTCAGTTATTAACTGTTATTGTTATCGTTGTATTAACTGTAATTACTAACTTATTCTTTTAAGTCTATTTTCAAATAATTTATTTGTAATTTAATTTTAATTATCTGTGTCAGGCTATTTTTAAAAAATTATTTTCATTTATTTTATTTTATATTTTGATGAAGCGGCGCCCTCCTGTGGTGACCAGATCTTTTTGTATGTCACCGAAAGCCAGCAGTCATCCCCCTTTTGCTGCTGTCTCTCTGTGTGGTGGAGCTGTATGATGCTGTTGGTCACATTGGGCAATGTATGCTTCCTATTTTATCCAGTAAAGTGTTTTAGTACATTATTTCAAGAACGTTTTGGGCAGCTATATTTTTTTTAAAATGCTGTCAATGTTTTCCTTGTAATTTTTTTGTCCATCACTTGCTGATTTTTTTTTTTTTTTTACAGATTAGTGGGTATGGAAGGCAGTGCAGACATTAAGTTACAAGGTACAAAGCCTAAAAACGTGGCTGTACATCACATGATGAGTTTTGGCAGGGAGATGGGTTTACCCTCTACTTCAGTGTCCATGCCAAATTGCATGCGTTTCCCGGGTTGTGGGAGGGGGGCCCCTGTTGATGTTAATGAGAGTGGGGCTAACCTTTTGTTTAACCCTGACACTGCTAATGTCACTTGCCCATTCACCCCCATCAGTACTAGTGAAGCCAGCCCTCCATGGACCCCTTACACTCCTGGCCCTGTTAGTCATACCCACGATGCTCAGTCCCACTATATTTCAACCCCACTCCTATCAGCCAGGCCAGTGCTGACCAGACCCCTTACCCTTGTGGTTCTACCCCAGTGTCTACAGACACAGATAATACACTAAGGCACCTGAGTGTTTTGATCACGGAGCTGGGCAAACACATTGGTGATTCAGTCACAGCAAGGCTGTTGTCAGATCGAGAGGCCACCAGCAACCAGAGCAGTGATGGTGGAAATTCACAGGTTTGTGGCACTACATTGGACCTCTCTCAGCTCAATGTGGTCCTAAAGTCGAGCAATGAAGAACCTTCTGTCTTCCGAGGTGAGACATCTGATAAATGCTCTGTACATGAATGGGTTGACATGATGTCTTTGTACCCGAAGAAGAAGAATATTGATGTTGTTGACCAATTTGAAGAAATTATGGCTAAGTTGAGGGGGAGGGCCAAAGATGTGGTGAGGATTGGGATTTGTAGTGATACATCACTTACTGATAAGAAGCGACCTGAAGCAATCTACACAATCCTAAAACAACACTTCAGTGACCTGTCATATTCATGCATGTCACTCGCTGATCTCTACAATACACTTCCCACAGCTTGTGAAAGTTCCACTGAGTACTGGGTGTGTCTAAATAAAGCAGATGATGTGGCAGAGGAGTGTCTTAAGCGTCAGGGGAAGTCTGTGGGTGACCTGACCAAAGAAGTGGCTTTGATGCTTGTGAGAAACTGTAATGATCCCTCATTATCTGTTGTCTTCAAGAGTAAACTGTCTGACAGCTGGACAGCTAAAGAGGTACAAGAGAGAACTGATGAATATCACAGGGAGGTGAAGTCAAGGTCCAGTAAACCTGTAGCAGAGCACTTTGCCAAGCAAGCTGTCATTGTGGCTGGAAATGGCACACAGGAAGTAGAGAAAACTGAGCCTGAGGCCATGTTGCACTGTCATAAGCAGAGTATGGGTCTGCCCCAGAGTCCGGAACTTGCATCTTTACAGGCCAGCAAGAATAAAATGTCTGAGATGCTTTGTGAATTGTTGCATAATTCAACTGCCTCTACTAAACCCCCTGTCTTCTTGGCACCCGTTCCTTCAGTTCAGAAAAAGAAGATCTCAGTGCCCAGGTCATGCAACATTTGCAATGAAAAGACTCCCTCTACCATTGGTCATTGTCAGCTCCATGGCCTGTGCTTCAGATGTCACCAGCCAGGCCATATGAAACTCCAGTGCCCTGCCAGGTCATCCTCTCAAGGTCACCAGTTTTCTCCACTGTTTGTCCCCCAGTCCCCACCTGCCTCATCCTCCCATCAGGGAAACTAGCCCGCCTGCATTTTGAGAGGGGAACTGTGGGCGTTAGTGAAAATTCCCTCGGTCTCAGTGATGATTTGCAATCAGTTTATGAGTCAGTCTGTTAAAGTCTCTCCAGTACCAGAAAAGTCATCTTTCATAACACGCAACGTTTGAGTGCCAGCGATAGTTTGTTCTGCACACCAGTTGTTGTTAATGAGTATGCTGGGCTCCTGAGTCGTGATGATGCACAGGATTTGGATATTGTTCTGATCGGATGTGGTGGCCAGAGAGTACATCCCAAGAGAATTTGTGACTTGCAGCTTGAAGTGTATGGATGTAAAGTTCTTGTGCCCACCCTGGTTGTTCCTGGTCAAATGGATGAGGTTATTGTAGGAACAAATGTAATTAAGTACCTGACACGCAAATTCAAAGGGTCACATAAATACTGGGAGATGATTTCTGAGACAACTGGTTGTGATGTTGGAGGCTGCGATGAGTTCTTTGCCATACTAGCTGGCATCCATTGGTGGAGGGGTGAGAATGTACCTGACCTTGCTGGGACAGTCAAACTAAACAGTTCTGTAACTCTTTTACCTGGGCAGGAGCACCTGGTGTGGGGGAAGCTCCCAGGAAAGTCACGTGGACCCCCTGGATGCACAGTGGTGGTGGAGCCGACACACTGTCATTCCATCCCAAAGAACATTCTTGTTGGCAGAATAGTGACACCCTTTTGGGGCAATGGGTGGGTCCCAATGAAAGTCATAAACCCTACTGACAAGTCAGTAACAATCAGGAGAAATGCTAAGTTGTCAGATGTGTACCCATGTCTGGCTGTCGAAGAAGTCCAAGCTTCCAGTGTGTCATGTTTTAAATCTACCAGTCATCAGGTTGAAACCATTGAAACCAAAGAGGCGACTGATTTGGCTGACATGGTAAAATCCTTGAGCTGTCATTTAAGTGACTTACTGTAGATCTTGAGTCATGTGAGGTGTCAGACCAGTGTAAGAAGAGAATGTGTGATCTTGCCCTAAAATACTCTGACATCTTCTCCCGGCATAAGCTCAATTGTGGTGAAGTTAAGGACTTTGTTCACAAGATCCACCTAATGGATGAAAAACCTTTTAAGCTCCCATACAGGCGCATTCCACCGGGATGCTTATCCCCTCCCTCACCAGGAGGATTGCCTTACCGCATTGGGAGGTAATGCTTTGTTCAGCACCATGGACCTAACGTCTGGTTTCTATAACATCCCTCTCGATGAGGAGAGTAAAAAGTTCACTGTCTTTGCTTCACCTGTTGGACTTCATGAGTATAACAGTCCTCCCACAAGGACTGTGCAATAGTCTGGGAAGCTTCATGCACATGATGATGAAGATCTTTGGAGGCAAGAACTTTTTGAACTTGCTATGTTATCTGGATGACCTCTTGGTCTTTGCGGCCAATGAAGAGGAGGCTCTGAATAGGCTTGAGATGGTCTTTGAATGCTTGCAGGAGCACAACCTCAAGCTTGTGCCCAAGAAATACTACCTCCTGCGCCGCTCAGTCCATCTCTTAGGCCACATTATTGACAGTAATGGTGTGTCAACTGACCCAGCCAAGGGTGAGGTCAGACCTGATGTCTCCTGATGGCCAAACCTCATGGCCCAGTAAAATCAAGTCTTTCCTGGGGCCTGTCAATTGGTATCAATGTTTTATCCCACAATGTTCTGCCCTGGCCAGGCCGCTTACCCAGTTGACAACTGAGACAAAGATTTCCAAGACCAACAGTGGAAAGAGGTGTAAATGTGTGCACGTCTACAAGAAATTGACTCCTGAGGACTGGACCCCAGAATGCGACAAAGCTCTGCATAACATGAAGGCTGCATTGCTCTCAAATGGCATGCTGGCTCACCCTGATTTCTCCAAACCATTTATTGTGTCCACTGATGCATCAACTGATGGTTTGGGCGCTGTACTATCCCAAGTTGCCCCAGGTGATGGACGGGTTTGTCCAATTGCATTTGCCAGTAAGACCGTGAATACGGCCCAGAAAAACTACCCTGCTCACCGTCTGGAGTTTCTTGCACTAAAATTGGCAGTTTGTGAGAAATTCAGCCACTGGTTAAAAGGGCATGCTTTTACTGCCTGGACGGACAACAATCCGCTTGCCCATATACTTATGAAGCCTAAGCTTGATGCTGCTGAGCGGTGCTGGGTCTCAAAATTAGCTGCCTATGACTTTGACCTCAAATACATCCTTGGGCTGAGAAATGTGGTTGCGGATGCCCTCAGTAGACAACCTTTTGTGGGAAAGAGGATTGGTGAACGCCTGGTCAATGAGCCCTATGAACATCTTCTCAAGGAGTCAGAGGCCTTGTCTGGAGGAGAGGTTCAGGAGGCCTTCAGATGGTCAAATGTCCACCAAGCCACTCAGAAAGCCTCATGTAAACACAAGGCTTTACCACCTGTCGCAACAACACCCTCAGCCTCTTCGCTGACTAAAGCTGAGGTGTCAGCCCTCCTTTACTGCCACAATAGCTGGGATGTTGTTACAAGAATCAGGTCAGGTTGACAGTGTTGGTAGGCCATGTCCAGAGTATCATGTCTGTCGGCCAAGACGTATTGCCATCTATGTCCAAACAGGATCTCAGAGACAAGCAGAGAGAAGATGTTGACTTGGCTAGAGTACTGTTCTATGTTGAGCGGCATCGCAGACCTTCAAGGTGGGAAAGGCCTAATGAATCTGTGAACGCTTTGAGGCTTATGAGGCAGTAGGACAAGCTTGTGGTTGTAGATAGCATATTGTACTGTGTATCCAAATATCCAATCACTAGGAAGAAGAGACACCAGTATGTGGTTCCCTTTTCACTGAGGGAGGAAGCTCTGCATGGGTGCCACAATGATGCAGGTCACCAGGGTCAAGACAGAACCTTGTAAAACAAAGATTCTATTAGTGCACGATGGTGCGAGATGTAAGAGACTATGTTGAGTGCTGTGCCAGATGCGTAATGGGCAAGACACCTGAGCCGGATGGCTGAGCGCCACTTGAAAGCATTAAGACTACAACACCATTGGAATTGGTATGCATTGATTTTGGATGGCAGAGGATTCCATGAACCACTCTGTCGATGTTTTGGTTGTAACAGACCATTTCTCTAGGCTGTCCCATGCCTTCTGCTGCCCCGACCAAACCACAAAGCAGGTTGCACGAAAGTTGTGGGATAACTTCTTTTGCTACTATGGATTCCCCGAGAGAATTCACTCTGATCAAGGCACAAACTTTGAGAGTAAATTAATAGTGGCTCTTCTTCAAGTCTCAGGTGTTAAGAAGTCCCACACCACCGCCTATCACCCGATGGGCAATGGGTCAGCTGAGCGGTTCAACCGTACTCTGGGTAACATGATCAGAACCCTCCCACCTTGTGCTAAACAAGTCTGGCCTCAGATGTTACACACCTTAACATTCATGTACAACAGCACCACCCATGAGACAACAGGGTTCCCCCCGTTCTACTTAATGCTTGGTCGAGTCCCCAGTCTACCTGTCGATGTCTTGTTCAAATCTGCTCTCAGAGACGATGGTGAAGTGTCATTCCCCCAGTACATTGAGGAACTGTGGTAGGATCTCTATGAGGCCATGTCACTGGCAGAGAAACACGCTAGTGTTGAGCAGAAGCGGCAGGCAGCTATATACAATCGGAGAGTGAAGGGAGTGGGGATTAAGACTGGTGACAGAGTTCTGCTGGAAAACAGATGAGAGAGAGGACGGAGAAAATTGGCAGACCGATGGGGCAATGTGGTTTACACAGTGATTAACAGCAACCCCAAGACGCACACCTTTGAGGTTCGTGACCCCATCTCAGGTCAGTCTAAAATAATGCATTGTAACTTGCTGCTGTGTGTGAATTTCTTGCCAGCCCTGCCAGAGACTGATGAGTCTGCTTCGCTGATCTCGTCCTGTGTTTTGGATGAGAACGATGCTGTTGACCGCTCCTCTGAGCACCTCATACCACCAGATACTGTCTGTCAGTCCCCTTCATGTGTTTCAAGTGAGAGTTTTGCTGCGGATCTCTCCTCTGCCCTGCTGACCCAAACTGACTCTGTTATGGACCAAACTGCCTGTACACAAGAGTGAGTTTCTCAAATCCCTGTTGTTGCCTATGATTCCAGTGCCTCACTTACTGACTTGAGTGCCCCAGCCCATGATTCCAGTGCCCCAGTTGCTAATTCAAGTGCCCCAGTCCATGACTTCGGTACTCCAGTTCCTGTTCAAGTTGTCCCTGCCCAAGACTCAAGTGCTTCGTCCCTTGATCCAGTCACTCCAGCCCCCGGTCCAGTTGACCCACCCCCTGTCTCCGGTGTCCTTATGACAGATGTTCCCTCTGGTGTTTTGGACTCTGGGCATGGACGGAGCTCCCCAAGTTATCCCGAGTGTGTTGTCCCTGTGTCTTCCCATATGGCCCCATCTGTTCCCTATCGGACCAGGGCTGGTCGTGTCATCAAACCTGTCACCAGACTGATCCAAACTATGAATGGGCAAGTTTTACTCATGCAGACTAATAAGTTAAAATCATGGGCTAATTCTGTTTAGTGTGAATACTGTGTGTTGAACTCCTTACCCGTGAATGATTGTATTCCTCAATGCTTGCTTCCATATCCGTGGGCTGAACTGTAGTACCATTGTGGTTAGTTGTTCTGTTTTCAATTGAGTATGAAAAGTGTATTCAGGCACTTTTAATGTCATCTGTGAAGGGTTTGTGTGGGACACTGCACCACCCTCCTGAGTTCTTTTTCTGAACAGCTGTGTGGCTTGACAGAGCACACTAATATTGTAAGTGTGTGTTATTCATTCGAAAGTGTTGCTCATTTGATATAGTGGATACATGTGATGTTTTGTTTGTTTCCAGTGTTTTTCCTACTTTTTGGAATTTTGCCAAATTCAGGGGAAGCGGATGTAACAGTTATTTTAGTTGAAGTTCGTCAAAATTGTTTTTATTCAATTAGTATTCTTTTAAGTCTATTTTCAAATAATTTATTTGTAATTTAATTTTAATTATCTTTGTTAGGCTACTTTTTAAAAATTATTTTCATTAATTTTATTTTATATTTTGATGAAGCGGTGCCCTCGTGTGGTGACCGGATCTTTTTGTATGTCACCGGAAGCCAGCAGTAATCTTTTTGCTGCTGTCTCTGTGTGGTGGAGCTGCATGATGCTGTTGGTCACACTGGGCAATGTATGCTTCCTATTTTATCCAGTCAAGTGCCGTGAACCTGACCTGAGCTGTGATGTCATCATTGCTGCCAGAATCATGCCACAACTAAGGGGGTTTCATGTGTGTGTGTGTGTGTGTGTGTGTGGGGGGGGGGCTCTGGTTTTTCTCATGAAAATCTAAGGTTTCTCTCATAAATTTGGGACTTGCTTATAGTAAACATATTCCTTTTTAAGTTGTAAATTACTATATTTTGTCATATTTTTGCACCTTTATTCTTGCAAATTTGTATTGAAACTACATTTATGCCTTTGTAGTTCTACCAAATGCTAACTTTATGAATATCACCCACAACCCCCTTGTTAAAAAATAACAAGTCACCTACTGCCTGTACTTTCACTCGTGATGTTATGCTCAACACCGCCCACTGGACACAGACTCGAGCAATATAAAGCGGAAGTGTCATGAGCAGAGTCGAGCACTTGCCGGATCTCAATCTCCTCCCTAAGCCCTCAAGCCCTGAGCCCTTGTAAACGTAGGCGACAGCCATTAGTAGCGTGTGAGTGTGTGAGTCTGCGAGGGCTTGAAATGGTATAAAAGGAACGGGGCACTTTATGACATGTCACCCTACCTTGACAACGGTGTATGACAAACATGCTGCTCAATATTGTGGGATTCAGACTTTTTATTTTAAGAATGATTTTATCTTCAAGGCCAAGGAACAGAAGGAATCAATTGCCTGATCTTAATATCTTGCAGGCACTAGCCTTACAGAGTGAAAGAGAGGTAATTATGAAAAAAATAATTTTACTTTTTTTAATGAAAATTACACAAAATAGTTGATAGTGTCTGCACTATAGTATATTTATTATTTATTTATCCCTTATTTATACATTATGTGTTAAATGCAGTATCTTAAGTCCTTAGTTATAGTCATCCACTGGCTTACTAAATAATCATAATCAATAATCAATCAGTATAGCAGCTGAATACTTACTTGAAACCTTGAGCAGATGTGTTTCTGTAGCTCGTGAATTTGGAGTCATGTTCAATACAAAGCTCAAAGTGTAATGTTTGTTCATTGCTCCCTGTTTGTAAATAAAAAATGTGTTATTATTAAACTATAGAGTCGCTGCAGACCAGTGAGCTACATTATACTTACATGTAAACATCTTTTTGATGATGTTTGGAGTTGTTCCTTCCATGCTTCTATGTTTACCTGCCTTTTTTTTTTTTTTTTTTTTGTGGGGTGGAGCATGGGTGAAGGGGCGGTCAGTGATGAACAGGTGACGAATCAGGAGCTTTTCCTTGAGAAACCCCGACATGGCGCTCTGAACTGTGGGTAATTCCCTTAGCATGCTATGCTGACTTTAAGGTAAGGACTCATGAAGACAGCGAGTGAGCAGTCAGCAACTTCCTGATTTCAAATTGGGACAGCCCAATCACGTGAACGCGCCTAAAGTCAACGAGTGTGCAAGGGAGGAGAATGAGGCCGAATCTCGCTTAGCCTGTGAGCTAGTTAGCTTTTTTACTGTTATCGGAGCTACTCGGTTGTTAGACCTGTCGGAACTTCGAAGCTGTTTGATTCTTAGTTTTTTCTTAGTCTTTCTGTAAGGTAACTTCAACTTTCTGCCTCACTTCTTAGCTCAGCCTCCCAGCTAGCCTAGTTGACAACAGTCTACGCTTCCACCGATTTGTCTCCAAGGTGACAGCGGCTGTTTCTCCATCCATCCCCGCACTCCGTCTGTCTCTCCGTTTCCTGTCACCTCACGGTCGCTTTCACCGAGATAAGCCTACTGTCCTGATCCGTTGGTCCGAACACTCTGGTGTGGATGACTGATCTCCAGGTGCTCCCTGCCTGTTGCTGCCAGGCGGGCCGATGCTAAGAGCGGCGAGAATCTAGCAGCGTGGATCAGTGAGGAGATGTCAAAGCGGGGATGCCGCTGCTGGGAGACCGTGTTGTAGTCGAGAGTGTACACGAGTGTGCACAGTATACCTCCCGCTGGGACTCGGCTCATGGACTAGCGGATCTACCCTCTACTGGAACGAGCAGTGGCACATATATGGATGGTGGGATCGCAGTATGCCGACTCCCTCAGTTACCACTACACCACCGGCTGGAGGGAGTAGCAGCGACGGAGAGGAAGAGGGGCCCGTGTCCGCCCCTTCCACCTCCTCCCCCGGCTCCTCTTTCCGATTCGTCCCGGCGTTCTGCCTGGGTGTGGTGGCAGCAGTAGTGTTTCAGCTGGCCTGGGGAGGCCTGTCCCTCACTTCTTTCTTCTTGAAGCTCTTTATCTATGTGTCATTCGCCCTGCTGTGTTTCCTGGCTGGGAGCTTCGTCCTGCTAGTCAGGAAAAGTCCTCCCAAAGTCAGCTGCTTTGACAGAAGCAGAGGGCAGTCAGCTGTGCAGCTGGAGTTCTTCAATAAAGTCATGGTAAGAGACTCTGTTTGAACTCATTGTTCCATTCACTACACCTTTAGGAATGAAGAAACTCTGCGAACCCTTTCTGCTAATCCACCAGGAGTGTGGTAGATATTACTAGCAATCCTTTATTACTTATTTAAATTTAGCGATGGAGAATATGCAAACTCAAGTCCCAGCTGGCCTGCTCATGGATTCGAAGTCAGGACCATGTTGCTGTGAGGCAACAGTGGTAACCACTGCACATTCTGTGCTGACACACACACACACACACACAAAAAAAATCCACTCAAAATCTCATAATTTTCTTTGTGTTATTATTTATACATTTAGATGATATTGTGCAACTACTCATAAAGCTAGGCTTCAAAGTTAGGATTTTTATATACAAAATCCCAGCAATAGGCAGATGTAATGGATTAACTAGCTAAACACTAACTCAACATTTTCTCGAAAATCCCAATGCTTTAGCTTGCCAGTGGTCTATTTAGGGCAGGTGTGTTGCTGGAGCAACTTAAGTCAAAGTTATAGAATTTAGTGTTTTGTTTTTAAAGGGCAAACTCTATATCCTGACCAGAACACATTTAACCTGTTGTTTTGATTTGACATTTTCACTTCTTTTACAGATAAATCCTTATATTTAATCTGAATTGTTGTTAAATTTAAATGTGTTACTTTGGGGTCAAAAATTGTTAGAACAAATTTTGCATTGGTAGATTTTTTTTTTTTGTGAAACACATCTGTGTTTTTACTGTATGAAAATGAGACAGTTTGAGTATGTGTAACAATAATTTTTCAATAAATATAGCATCTTAATGACTAACCAAACCATCCAGTGATAGCTTTTACTATAGCATCACAAACAGTTTTTCCAGATGGTCTTCAGTAGTCTTTGTCATTAATTTTCCCACATCAGGTTCATTGAATTTTTGCAATATCATTATGATAGCCAGTTCATAATAATTGTATTGTTATATATTATTAATACATATACTTGAGGACAATACCTTACAGTTTTTATACTCTATTCGATATGCATAACATCTATGTAAATTAAAATTTTATTGTTCTCAATATTCTAATTTTGTATCTCCGTAGGGAACACAATGAGCACAATCCCCAGTAGTTTTAAATCCTAGATAGATATTTCATGAATAGGTTTACTGTCTAACAAAATCCGTTGAACATCTTTGCTCCTCTCTGATATGTCACCCCCTTCACCTCCCTTTCCTTTCCCAATTATTTTTTTTCTTCCGCCTCCATATTTCTACTCTCACTCATGTTCTCTGTTGCATCCTCTCTGTGTTGTTCTATAATAGATGAGGTACAGTCATGCTTCTGGGTTTAGGCTATGTATTTACGCAAACACAAGCACATGCACATACACACAGCAAATACTAAATTGTTCTTCAAGGAAAGTGATTGGGTCCATGCAGCCACCCGGTGGCTTGCTTCATCCCAGCGGCTACCCTTTGGCTGTCTTGTTTGCTACTGTGTACCAATGACTTATTGATGTTGACAGTGGAGGGGTGTTGTCATATGCATTCATCTGAGTGACATGTTGCATGACCCATGATAAATTTGGGGCTCCTTTGTCAGGATTCTAGGCTTATTAGATGTACAGTTCCAGTTTTAGCTTCCTTTTCTATGCTGTTTTTTGTCTTAACGTTTCTCTTTGTTGTTTTTGAAGGGATTTCATCTCATTTTAAAAAAAAACTGGTTTGTTTCTTCAGGACCGTTTTTCCATTCCTGTTCAGGAGCCGAGCCTGAACAGGAGGGTGGTGGTGTCACACAATGTCGACAAAGTCCTAAAGGAAGGTAATGAATCACTACTGTTTAACACAATTTCATGACATGTTCACGTTAATGTGAATCTATTAGGAGTTGTTCATGGTCAATAAACTAAGCACAAACACTAGGAGTATTAATAAAATACTACAAAACATATTAGAAAAATATCCTTGAATTCTTACCCTTTTAAAGAGTCTTGTGTTCTCTGAAATCACGATTTAAATTGGTCATATGACACTTCAGTGTTTCCCACATATTGTTTAACCTGTTATTTTGCTTTGCTGAGAAAAATGGTCTCCTCAGAATGTGCCAAGTTAACCAGTGAGCATATATGTACTAATGAGCATAATATAGAAAAGAATAGGAATGTTGTCATCTAACACACATGTAGTAAAATTAAATATTGTCCAGTGCAGAAGCCGGTACATACCGGTCACCTGTTGAGTCGGCTTTGTGGGTGACGTGACTTGCGCCGGTCGTTAGTTAGTGATTTAGCTTCAGCGCATTCCGTGTTAGTTTCTACACACTTTGCTCATTTTTTCTTGGCATTTTCAGATGAAGTGGAGTCCAGCACCACAATGGTGTTATGGTTTGCTAGTTGATAATAAATCCAACTCTGTTTATTTTGTTGTAAACAACTGTGATCAGTCAGATATTTATAAGGGCGGGGCTTCCAGGTCATGGAGATCTGAATTTTTATGGCTGTCTCTTTTCTCACAGCACCTCACTGTGGAAATGAAGGTATTTAAAATGGTATCACAATTCCCACATATTATAAGAAGCCACTGATATTAACTATGATTTAAAAATTATGAGAACATTGCTGAAGTGGAGTGATACATATTTGGTGAAATGTCCAAGTGCCGTTATTGGGGAATATAGTAACTCCTGGAACCCCTATTGCCCAGTCAGACTGCTTGGTCAGAACTGTTGTATAATAAGCACATTAATGCTTATAATGGTACAAATTATTCACAAAATGAGCTGATGGACGATGGAACGATGTCTGTCATGTTTTTGTTCACTTTAAGCCACATCTGGCTACAAAAGATTTTGCATAATTTCTTGGATCTGAGTTGCCATCTCCACTTATTTTCCTTGACTTTGAGCCTGTTTCTTCATTAGGGGTGGGTTCAAAAGATCGATTCTGTGATTCAAATCGATTCACGTTTAACTGAGCCGATATCGATCCACAAAATCCGTGCATCGATCTTCTGATATAATGCTTTTATGTCTGTGAAACGCAACACGCAAGCAGTCGTTGAACTCTTGAACTCTCGCATGATTAAACAATTGTGCGAGAGTTCCCTGTGGCGCATGCTCACGTCTTTACTTCCGTGTTTACATGAGTGGAGTTGCCGACGTGCGTGTTTCTCTTAATTTATCAACAGAAGTCACTGCTAAAGACTGTCCTCAACAGTTTCCGAATATTTTTCATAGAATGTGGATAAACAGTTTTGTACAATGTGCAACGTTGTGTTGGAACGTAAACAAAAGTCTACGATTGATAAACACTTCAAACGGAAAATGCACGGAGACTGGCTGAAACTCATGAACAGACCAGTCAGGGGGGGAGACTGTTGGAGCTGCTGAGATTGTAAGTAAACTATAATTTGTTTGTTTCCTTGTTTTTTAACCGTTTGTCATAAATTAATCATTCAACCAGCATAATGATGTTTTTTTTATACAACCTATGAATACAGTAGTTAACTGTTGGTTAAGAGCTGTAAATAAATGCAAAATAAAGGTATATTTTATGAGATTACAATATAATGAAAATGTTGGATGTGTTTTTAGTCAGGACTTCAGAGCTTCAGGACAGAGGCAGCTGCCTTCATTTAACGTTTGTATTGAATGACACATTTAATTTTGGACTTCTAGCACTTGAGAGATTTGAAGATGATAATATTCACAATAAAATGAAAATAGCAGGATTGATAAAGGCTGCAGTACAGAGAGCAATTTTTTCTCAATAGAACTAAAGTGAAATGAACAAATCTTCCCAGGAAATAAATTGAAACCCTTTTAAAAAAAAATGAAAGTTAATTTGTAATTAAAATATAAACAACAAAAAATAAAAGAAACTAAATTATTAAACCATACTGTGGTGTGGGGATTTATAAATATGATTAATTTTACTTTGAAATATATTCTCCTTTTCATATCGTCTTAAGATCTGTGAAGACTGGGTTTCCACCTGCAGTAAACATTCCACTCCGAGATCCATCCTGCACTGAGATGTTCTGAAGGGAAGAGGTTGTCAGTGGAGGAACCATCCTTGGTTCAATGGGGATTTTAGGATAGAAGACGACACAAAATTTTTCAGGGGTCTTAGTTTTCAAATTCAAGATTCAAGAAGGTCCTGCCATAATTTGCTCCACACTCTAACATACATTCAGTGCAAATTATAATGGCTGTAATGGCTAATTCTTTTATTTATCTTTTTAATTTAAGTTTTCAGCAAGAATAGATTTTTGGACACTTTTACTGGGCATTTAATTTTAAATAAATTATGGTTTAACAGGAATTTTTTTTTGGCAATCCTGTGCTTTTATTGTGGTGGTACATGGAATAGCATGACTGTAAAATAGAAAAAGCAGCTACTTGAAAATCTGTACTTCCTCACACAGCTTTCAGTGCAAAAAAACCTGTAAAAATTGTTGCAACTTTTATTGCAAGTTTTTGGAAAAGCTCCCGCAAGTTCAGGCTCTTGGGCCGCAACAGTCACAAAAACAGCTGGTGAAATCCTGGAGGGACTGAAATAGTGAGATTATGTAAACATACTTCATGCATTGAATTTATTTACTTACTCTGGGTTGTTAACTTGACATTACGCACCCTTTGCATTAAAGAAAGCATGGGTTAGCACTTTGTGAAATCATAAGTTAAATAATAAAAAGTGCATTTTTGTAACTGATTTTGGGTCAGTTCTTTATGTCATATCTCAGGTTCATCTGTATTAGCATGTCCTCCATTGATGGTAGACCAGCTCGTTTCAACACTTCTGTGTTGGTTATCTTGTCTTTCCATGAGATGTTCATTATGGCTCGAAGGTGTCTCATCATGTACGCCTGGAGTTTCTTCACCTGCACTCTGTAGATGATAATTTATGTATTAACAAAGTTACAGTATTCCTGGTACAATTTGCAGTGTCTCTAAGACTTTTTTTCCCCTGGCAAGTACAGTATCTCACAAAAGTGAGTACACCCCTCACATTTTTGTAAGTATTTTATTATATCTTTTCATGAGACAACACTGAAGATATGACACTTTGATACAATGTAGTCAGTGTACAGTTTGTATAACAGTGGAAATTTGCTGTCCTCTCAAAAGAACTCAACACACAGCCATTAATGTTTAAACCGCTGGCAACAAAAGTGAATACACCCCTAGTGAAAATGTCCAAATTGTGCCCAATTAGCCATTTTCCCTCCCCGGTGCCATGTGACTCGTTAATGCTACAAGTTCTCAGGTGTGAATGGGGAGCAGGTGTGTTAAGGTTGGTGTTATCGGAGTGAGGGGGCCGATGCTGTGATCGTGAGACGTTTCGAGACTATTGCGCAATAATCCAAACTGGCGACTCCCACCGACTGAGCTTAAACAAACTCTTTCATAGGTACTTTTTTAAATCTTTTTGTAATTAATTCATTAACTGACTGTCTATGTCTAGCTTTCTTTTTTCGTACAGAGCTGGAGGAACTAGAGAACTATATCAATGAGTTTTATATCTATATAACTATATCGACGAGGGGCGGCAGTGGCTCAGGACGTAGAGCAGGTCGTCCAATAACCATATGGTTGGCGGTTCGAATCCCGCTCTCCCCGGATATCCTGCTGTTGTGTCCCTGGGCAAGACACTTCACCCCATCTTGCTCCTGGTGGGTCTGGAAGCGCCATGTTAGGTAGCATGCCGCCATCAGTGTGTGAATGGGTGGATAGCAGGATCTGTAAAGCGCTTTGGTCATCAAGAGATGAGAATAAAAGCGCAATATAAGTGAATACCATTTACCATTTTATTACCGTTGCTGTGTCATGGAGCAGGCGAGCATGTGTCCCGTCCCTGCTTCTCAGTCGACTGAGACCGTCAGACTCGCCAAAAATAACACCCAAGAAATTATGGGAGGGCACCGAGGTTAGTGACATCCTTTTCTCTATTGAGAATAAACTTACCAGCATGGATGGTAGACTGGCGCTGGTCAAGCTGCTTCATAAAGAATTCTAGGGTTTGCATGAGAGTCTGGAGTTCAGTCAAGCACAGGTCGTCTCTCTCGAAGTGGAAAATAATAGCCTAAAAAAGTCAGTAAACACACTAACCACGCGGCTTGGCGTTGTTGAGAGAGAAAACTAAAAAATGAAGGAAACGGTTCTCAATTTGCAGTCACGCAGCATGAGACAACCTGTTTTTTTCTGGAATCGTTGAAAAAAATAATGAAAATCCAGAACAGCTGGTCCATGAATTTACGTCAACACAACTGAAACTATCCTCTGAAGTCACAAATTCAATTACCTTCCACCGAGTCCACCGAATTGGGCAAAAAAAATTCCCAGAATAAACGTCCCAGACCAATTGTTGCCAAATTTGAGCATTTCAAGCAAAAAATTTTGGTACAGAGGCAGGGCAGGCAGCTTAAAAACACCAGTTATGGTCTAAATGATCAATTTCTACAGGAAATCTTGGAAAGGAGAAGGAAGCTTTTTCCCATTAGGAAACAAAACATCCAAGAAGGTAAAGTAGCTATTGTTTCTGTGGATAGACTGTATATAGATGGCAAGCTGTTTATGGATGAAACTATAATGCCCTGGTTATTCTAGAGCCTATTTTGTTTTTTTAGCTACAGGTGGAAAAAGAGTGCGATTGTGTGCAGGTCTCTTATTCGATCTCAGTTAAATTTGTTAACATTTGTCAAAATGTTTTTTTCTTTGTTACTGACGTTGTTTGTTTGTCTGTTGAAGTTAATTTTGTTAGGTTGTTGTTGTATGTTATCTGCATTTTTTCACCACTTACTAACCTTTATGTCTGTTTTCTCTCATACTTCTGGCTTATAGGAAATAACTTTAAGTACACGCACCCCATTTGCTTGCAATTACAGGCAAATGGAACAGAGGCATTATGTGCACACACCCAATCATATATGTGTAGGTGTATATTATACACACAACATACTGTATATATACAGTACACACATATGCATACATTACTGACATATGAGATAATCACATAGGCATATTTAGTTAGCCTTTAGCACAAAACCAGTTAGTGAAGACGTGTCCACATTTAAGTTTGTCACGTGGAACATACGTGGAATTGGTACTAGGGAGAAGAGGCTAAAAGTTTTTAATTGACTGAAGGATCTACAGGCAGACTTTGTCTTATTGCAGGAGACACATATCTCTAAGTTGTCTATAGATGCGCTCACCTCCCCGAAATTCCCCCACATGTACTCAGCCGGCTTTAATTCTAAACAAAGGGTAGTAGCTATACTGGTAAACAGAAGAATACGCTTTGTTGTGAATAATACCATAACAGATCCGGAAGGTAGATTTATAATACTAAAAATCTCAGTTCAAAATTTGGATGTATGTATTGCAAGTGTTTATGGTCCAAATGTTGACGACTCATCCTATTTTCACACTTTTTTCACTTCTCTTTCTGAGCACTTGGACACTACACTCACAATAGGAGACTTCAACCTGGTATTAAACCCTGCAATCGACAGGCTCAGTGCATTGGGGAATTACCGAAAATGGCAGGCAACTGACACTCTCAAACAATACATGAATGATTTTGGTCTTTGTGATGAATGGCGTTCTCTTCACCCAACTCTTTGGGAATACACTTTTTTTCATCCGTTCATAGTTCACATTCACGTCTAGATTTCTTTTTAGCCAGTAACTCTATTGGGAGGGACATCACAGACACTGAAATATGTTCAAATCAAGCTATTAGCGATCACCATTCAGTGTCTCTTACACTAGTAAATAGTGAAAGCTGCAAGGGAAACTAGGAGCTGGAAATTTAATATATCAATTCAACTTTATTTATATAATGCCATTTCACAACAACAGTCATCTCATAGCTCTTTCAACTGTAGGGGAAATCCCCACAATTGCAGAAAGACCCCAGCAATCAGGCGATCCCCTGTGAGCAAGCGTTTGGCGACAGTGGAGAGGAAAAACTCCCTTTTAACAGGAAGAAACCTCCAGCAGAACCAGGCTCAGGGAGGGGCAGTCATCTGCTGCGACTGGCTGAGGGGTGAGGGGATGGAGAAGATGAAAAGAACAGACATGTAGAGAGCAAACAGCATGATGGGGACTCAATCTATGGGAGAGAACAAACAGATGTTAATGACCAGCAAAAAAAAAAATATTTCATTGAGAGTGAAGAAAGGAGTGAAACCCAGTGCATTATTGGAGGTCCCCCAGCTGTCTAAACCTATTAGCAGCATAACTAAGGGAGGGTTCAGAGACACATGATCCCTCCCTAATTGTAGGTTATATCAAAAAGGAAGGTTTTAACCCTATTCTTAAAAACAGAGATCGAGTCTGACTCCCGAATCCAGATTGGCAGCTGGTTCCACAGGAGAGGAGCTTGATAACTGAAGGCTCTGCCTCCCATTGTGCTTTTGGAGATTCTATGTATTACAAGTAATCCTGCATTTTGGGAGTGTAGTGCTCTGTTAGGGTAATAGGGTAGTATCAGATCTTTTAAATAAAAAGGGGCCTGATTGTTGAGAGTTTTGAAAGTGAGAAGAAGGATTTTAAACTTTAATTCTAAACTCTATGGGAAGCCAATGAAGGGAGGCCAGAATCGGAGAGATATGATCTCTCTTTCTAGTACCTGTTAAAACTCTTGCTGCAGCATTTTGGATCAACTGAAGACTTTAAAGCTGTTTTAGGACAACCTGAGAACAAAGAGTTACAATAATCTAATCTAGAGCTAACAAAAGTGTGGATCAGTTTCTCAGCATCACTCTGACACAAGGTGCTCCTAATTTTGGCAATATTACGAAAATGATAGAAGATAGTCTTAGAAACAAATTTAATATGTGAATTGAAAAACAGATCTTGATTAAAAATAACTCCCAAGGTTCCTCACAGAGCTACAGTATTAAGAGAAAGAGTAACCATATCCAAACTAAAAGTTTGATTTGGAAAGGTATTTCTAAGGTTTTTTGGACCAACAAGAATGACTTCAGTCCTATCTGAATTTAATAGCAGGATATTACAAATCATCCAAGCTTTGATTTCCTTAAGACAGGCTTCTAACTTGGCTAATTGATTGCTGTCATCTGGCTTCATTGACTGGTATATAATTGTGTGTCACCTGCATAAGAATGAAAATGTATACAGTGCTTTCTAATAATGTTGCCTAACGGAAGCATATATAAACTAAAAAGAGTAGGGCCTAGCACAGATCCCTGTGGAACTCCATGACTGAGCTTTGAGTTGAAAGAAAACTCATTACTGACATGAACAAACTGGAACCTGTCAGATAAATAAGATCTAAACCACTGCAATGAAGTTCCATTAAGTCCAACATAGTGTTGTAATCTATCAAGTAGAATATTATGATCGATAGTATCAAAAGCTGCACTAAGGTCTAAAAGGACAAGTACAGAAACAAGTCCATTATCAGATGCGATCAGGAGGTCATTAGTGACCTTCACTAAGGCTGTTTCAGTACTGTGATGGATTCTAAACCCAGATTGAAACTCTTAAAATAAACAATTTCCCTGCAAGTGGTCAAATAATTGCATAGCAACAACTCTTTCTAAGATTTTTGAAATGAAAGGGAGATTAGAGATTGGTCTATAGTTAGCTAAAACTCCTAGATCCAGCGTTGGCTTTTTGAGTAAGGGTTTAATTGCAGCAGTTTTAAAAGCCTGCGGTACATGGCCTAAAGTTAATGAAGAATTGATTATATGAAGAATAAAGCTACCAATAAATGGGAAGACTTCTTTAAATAACCTGGTAGGAATAGGGTCTAAAAGACAAGTTGAATGCTTGGATGAGGAAATTATTTTGTCTAACTCTAAAAGGTCGATTGGAGTAAACTGATCCAAACAGATGTCAACTGAATTAGTTGTAGTAGTTACTGTATTTAAGTTAACGGTGGGAAGAATCTGACTGATTTTATCTCTGATAGATGAAATTTTATTATTGCCAAAGTTCATAAAGTCCAGACTAGTAAGCTCTAAGAGCATGCTAGGATTGACAGAGTCCTGACACTTTGTCAGCCTGGCTACAGTGCTGAAAAGAAACCTGGGATTATTCTTGTTCTCTCCTATTAATGCAGAATAATAACTCGTTCTAGCTTTACTAAGAGATTTTTTATAAATTAAAAGATGATTTCTCCAAGCTAAATAGATTTCATCTAAATCAGTGGAGCGCCACTCTTTTAGTATCACTACTAAAAGACAAAGACTTTATTAACTACTTTAATAAAGAGTGGGAATCATATCTGGAATATAATGATGTGCCAGGAATATCCCCATGTGTTCTTTGGGAAGCAGCAAAAGCGGTCATGCAAGGTAAAATAATCTCTTACTGTTCATATAAGAATAAAAAAGAAAAAGCACTGGTACTGGAGTTAGAACAGAAAATTAAATCACTGGAGACGACCTGTGTCGTTTCTCCACAGGAACAGATGCTTAACGATCTGAGAAAATTAAAGCTGGAATTAAAAGAAATCACAAACAAAAGAGAACAGTTTTCAATACAAAGACTGCGTCTTGAGAAGTTTGAACACAGTAATAAATCAGGGCGGTATCCTGCGAACCAGCTTAGATTGAATAAAGAAAAAACAACTATCCACTCTATTAAGGATATGACTGGAAATATTACCCATGAGCCTGAAGAAATAAATTGCTCCTTCAGAAAGTTTTATGAAAACCTCTACTCATCTCAAATTAACCCATCTGACTCAGAGATAAATACATTTTTGGACGATATTAACTTACCACAATTAAATAATGAACAGATTGCAGCTCTGGATGCACCTCTTCTGGTGTCTGAACTCCAGGAGGCACTTAAGCACATCCCAAACAACAAGGCTCCGGGACCAGATAGTTTTCCAGTGGAATTTTATAAAGAATTCTGGCCTGTGATAGCACCTACTTTCTTTAAAATGGTGAAACAAATTAACCTGTTGCACTTCTGTGTACCGCGGGCGGGCATGTCTCTGCGTCCTAGAGCGCACGAGGGCGCACGAGGGCACTGCGTCCTAGAGCGCACTGAAAAAAAAAAA
Source organism: Pholidichthys leucotaenia (assembly GCA_020510985.1). Lineage (NCBI taxonomy): Eukaryota > Metazoa > Chordata > Actinopteri > Cichliformes > Pholidichthyidae > Pholidichthys > Pholidichthys leucotaenia. The sequence continues at coordinate 362,200,390 of CM035840.1, forward strand.
GCTGCATTTCCTTTCTTCCACTACAGACACAGCCGCGAACAGATTAGATATGATTGACCTCTCATTCGACTAATAAGAGCCTTGAATTGGGTTTCTGAAACCTTGAAGAACCAATGACTGAAAACCTAGCAAGAAGGACCCGCCTACCAACGGCTGCGAATTCAGCCAGCCAATTGAAGCACAGAAGTTCGAAAGCTGTTTTGTGTAAGGCTGGGTGAAGAGAGACTGACTGCTGCAGCAGATGAAAAAAGGACCCGCAGGAAGAACCGCCACAGACCCAGCAGCACGGAGACCACCCACAAGTGCGACCTGTGTGACAGGGACTGCCATTTGCGCATCGGCCTGTTCAGCCACAGGCGGTGCTGTCCCAGCAGAGTAGACGTTTAGGATTCTCTTCCATGGTCATCATAGACCGACGGAGGCTGACAACGAAGGCTGGGTGACACACATGCGTTCACCAGTCTTTTTTTATTACTACTGTTATTTGTTTTGAAAAATCGTTCGCCAAAACCGCAGTCATGGAAGCGCAAAACCACAATAATGGAATTATGTTTTGACCGGGTCGCGAGACCAGAACCACGAGTCCGTAATAAGCGGACCAGCTTCATGTTCGTCTGACAATGAGGAAGAGAAGTTCGCCAGCTACGCTGCTGTTGTGAACAGGTAAGTGTTATAAGCTAAATTATTCTTTATCTCTGAAAATTGTAATCAAAAATGACTTTTGACTGATCGGTAAATTACAACTGTGCGTCATCGCTACATGACGGACCGCGGCGCATTAACCTGTGCACCGGGCGATGTCCGTCCTCTGTAGCGGGGGGGGGGACACCCCCCCCCCCCACACACACACACACAGCCCTGAGTGTCACCTTTCATTAGAGCCCAAGATGAAGCTTCTGTATTGAATCATTCAAAAGTTACAGACGTTTTTCCAAACTGTGCCATTTGGCACAATTTGGCACAGTTCAAAAACGCCTGGGAACAACCTGAGAACAAAGCTGTGTAATATATTCATTTTTTGTGGTATTGTTACAAAATTTGGACCTCAGCTGGATAACACTTGGTTCTACATTTCTGTTGCATTTTCCAGCCCGGATCTGAAGCTGTGTGTTATTTGCAAGCATTTGTATCCAAAAAAACACCCAGGCGAAATTTATTTTCTTCAAGTTCACTATGTTTAGATGACTGTTACTCAGTGGCCGGAGCACTTAGAGAGATTATGACTGTTTTGCCAAAAAATTCAAAGTGTTTTCTTTTAATTGAGACCAACCCCATGAAGATGCTGCAAAGGGTTGAAGAACAGCTTTTGATTTACTTTGGGCACGTTATTTTTTGGCGTTTTTAGGGAAATTGACCAGAGTGCAAGGGATTAAAGAAGATAGTGTAATCCCTTCAAATATGAATTTGGCTAGTATTATCCTGCTCCTTAAACCTTGAAAAGAACCTACGCTTCCATCCAGCTACCATTCCATCTACCATTCCACTCCATCAAACAGGTTTCATCAAGAGTTGGCACTCAGCTAATAGTACACTCAGGCTATTTAATTTAATAGACCACTGCAAAATTAATAACTTAGAAACTACGATCTTGTCCCTGGATGCAGAGAAAGCCTTTGACCGTGTTAACTGGAAATTTCTTTTTATGGTGTTAAACAAGTTTGGGTTTGGTCCATCTTTCATAAACTGGATTAAGATAAGATAAGATAAGATAAGATAAGCCTTTATTAGTCCCACAATGGGGAAATTCCAGGATTGCAACAGCATAGGGATAGCAACACTCAGAGCAACAATCAGAAGGCAAGAAAAAACAACATCTAGTAAACATATGTCCATATTACTATAAATGTATATATACAGACACACAGTGCAGAGCATTATGGCTGGTGGATGTGCAGCAGAAAGTCTAAGCTCTCTCTCCGCGGATACAGCGGGCCAGCTGGAAGTCTTTGGGCATGATGGTGACCCCCTTAGCGAAGAAGAGACCACCAGGTGGGCCTCGCTGGTCTCCTGCAGAGCCATGACGGCGAAACTCAGGAAACGCAGGACGGTCTTGAAGTCCTGAGCGATCTCCCTCACCAGGCGCTGGACGGGCAGCTTACGGATGAGCAGCTCCGTGGATTTCTGGTAGCGACGGATCTCTCTCAGAGCCACGGACCTGTGACGGCGAGGCCTCTTCACTCTGCCGGTGGCCAGAGCGCCTCTCCGAGCAGCCCTGTGGCTAGCTGTCTCCTGGGGGGCTTCTTCCTCCAGTAGATTTTACGGGCGGTCTGCTTGGTTCTTGCCATCGCTCTTTATTATTCTGTCTTATATTTCTTTCACGCCGCCTAAACTCCAGCCTGGCACCCGCTTCGTTTTCGCTACAGCTCCCGGTATGTCGAGTTTCCCATTAGCACCGGGCGGCGGCCAAGTGCTAGCTAGCACTAGCTCCTCCCCGCTGTAACGTCTCCCGCTGCAAACCGTGGCTCCGTCCGCCGACCCGGGAGACCCCCGGGGCGATCCGTGCGTCCGTGATATATATACAGAGTGAAAGGTGTAGAAAGAAGAAGGAAGATAAAAAAAAAGGCTGTTGCAACAGTCAGCCGACTCGTGTGGCGCCGCCGGTCCGGCGGAACCCGGTTAAAACCCTATATAGCTGTCCAGCTGCGTCTGTCCGGAAAAATGATCAGACTTCCCGAAGCTTTAATCTCCAGAGAGGTACTAGACAGGGTTGTCCACTCTCCCTCACTTTTTACCATCTTTATCAAACCATTAGCAGCAGCCATACGACAAAATGTTGATATTAGAGGTATTCAAACTGAAGAAAAAGAACACAAGATAAGTCTTTATGCTGATGATGTATTGATTTTCCTTGAAAACTCACAAAGATCTCTTCTTCAGACAGTGGCGCTCATTGATAAAATTTTAATCATTATCAGAATACTCTGGTAACTGGGGTAAATCAATAGTTCTACCTATAAATTGTAATTTCTCAAATACATCTACTATTCCAATACAGTCAGGTAACATTAAATATTTAGGAATAGATATTTCCCCCAGGCTCTCAGAGTTATTGCGACTAAATCACATTCCCCTTTTAAAAACAATACAAGACGACCTTATGCACTGGAGGACACTACCTATATCACTAATGGGAAGAGTTGCAACTGTTAAAATGATGGGCCTTCCTAAAATCAACTATTTGTTCTCAATGATTCCTACCCAACCATCAATGGCCTGGTTGAAGTCTCTAGACTCAAAATATAAGTAAATTTTTATGGAAGGATAAACCATCAAGGATTAGTTTAAAAACTCTTCAAAAAGCGAAACAGTGGGGAGGCTTAGATTTACCAATTTTTTTAAATTACTTTTTAGCCAATAGACTGCAGTTTGTTTCTAAATGGACAAAATCAACCTCACTAGGAAACCCATGGTTAGATGCTGAACAGGCTCTCTGTGGGTCGCTAAATATTTCTGACTTACCTTTTATCCCTGTGTTAAACGCCATGACTGTTTTAAAAGCATTAATATCAGCTCCTCTCTGATGGCTTGGTGGAAATTTTTAAAAATAACAGGGTCTTCACTTGTCCCCTGTAAACTCACGCCCATTTAGAATAATCCTGATATCTTGCAACAAAAGAGGACGTTAAACTTTCCACTATGGCAAGAAAAGGGAATAAATAATGTAGAACATCTTATTCAAGGTGGAAACTATACAATTTCAGAAACTAGTGTCACAGTACGACATAAGTGATAAAAAGTATTTTGAATACCAACAGCTTAAATCCATAATAAAAGCAAGATTTAATCTTAATCAGATAGATTTAGAGGTACCAGTTAAGGTGGCAGAGTTTCTAAATCTTCGTTCCCCTAAATTGATATCGAAAATACATGGACTCTTATCAAAACTGGATGAGTCCGTATCTCTTCCAATATCACAATGGGAGACAGCCCTATCGATCAATAAGGAGGAAAGTTTCTGGACACAAATATGTTTAAACACTTTTAAGATGACTAAAAACTCTAACTTACAACTTATACAGTATAAAGTTCTATATAGAATTCATTACACAGGACAAAGGATGTTCAGAATGGGCCTGAGTCACACAAGTGAGTCACACAAGTATCTGCTGTCACTGCACCAGCAATGTCCCGGATAGCTATATGCATGCTATGTGGTCCAGTGCACCGGTTCAAAAGTTCTGGCAGAGGACATGTGAGGACTTGTCAGCATGGCTTGGGTATAGTGTCCCATCTTCACCCGCACCTTGCATATTAGGTGATTTAAGTGAAATAGATATAGATGCAAGGATGTCACACATGGTTCTCACTGCCTTATGAATCGCAAAGGAAACTATCATCATGAATTGGAAATCAAGAAATAACTTATGCATGACTTATTATAATAACTTATTGTTAGATTATATTAGCCTGGAGAGATTGCCAGCCTCCTCAGATAATCAATTGGCAGAATTCAATTCTCTCTGGTCCCTGCTTATTAATTCTATAACCTGAGGGGTGGCGGGTGGTGGCTTGTTCTCCTTGGCATCTCTGGCGGCTGGTTGCATCCTGACTGCGGGTGTTTGGGGGGCCTGTTCCGGGGTGGCCATGTGTTTGGCCTGAGGGGGGTTGGTCGGGGGGGGGGGGCTGCAGGGTGGGCTGGGGGGGGGGGACTGTGGCCCGGCCGGCTGTCCTCGCCTCCCGGGGGGGGGGGGGGGTGTCTGGGGCTGGTGCTGGGGGAGCGTCCCCCCCCCCCCGGCCCAGGGTCAGGGGGTTGACCCCAGTGTGTCCTTGCGCGGCGGGGTCATGTTCTCCCTGGGGCCCTGGCGGCACCCTGGGGCAGGTGCCTGCATCCTGGGTTGCCCTCCCCGTCCACTGGGGTCTGCGGGTGTGTGTGAGAGAGAGAGAGAGAGAGAGAGAGTCCCCCCACACCACACAGAACATTCCTTGCAGCCCACCTAGTCAAAGATGCAGTCCTGTGACAGTCAATTACAGTCAATTAAATGTCATATACAAGTCTGTTCAAACAATATCCCAAAAATGCGTGAAACAGGCAGAGGAACGACCGCCATTCATTCCTCCTGTCGGGCGCGCTTGACCGGCGTTCCCCCTGCTGCTTTACGCAGGGCTGTCAGGTGTTTCTTGAGGCGATAACGTTTCCTTTCATCCAGGAGGTCCAGACCAACCTGCCTTCTTAGCACATCCACAGACTTAATGAACTTATCAGTGTCACTGAAGTAGTCGGCGACCCTAATGACTTTGTTATAGGTTTCATCCAGAAAAGCATTGATTTCGTCCAGTCAGTACAAACTCGTGTTTGTACTGCATTTTGCCTCAATAGACCCAGTATTAGACACAGCGTCGTTTTCAGATTCCATTTCCTCGGCAGCACAACTCAGCTGATCGCTTGGTTCTCCTGGGCCAGTGGATTCATCATGGGCCACATTTTCTTGGACGCCACCCTCAGCAGCTGACTGTCGCTGTTCCATCCCCCGCTGTGTAACGGTAGCAGCCTCCGGAAGCACAGCCGCTGATGTCACACAGCAAGATTCTGACGCACCATCAGGTCGGTGCTCCGTCTCCTCCTCCGAAGCAGCAGCAGCTGGCGGAGGCACAGCCGCTGATGTCACACAGCGAGATGTTTGTGACGCATCATCAGGTCGGTGCTCCGTCCCCTCCTCCGAAGCGGGAGCAGCTGCCGGTGATTGTGACGCACCATCAGTGACCCTTGTGGCACCATCGCCATCAACGCTCCCGGCCGCAAGCTGGGCCACGGGCGGCACAGCCGGGCCGTCCACAGACACAGCGGCAGGCTCCGGAGCAGGGGTAGTGGGAGCGGAGGCCGCGCCGCCGTCCGCAGCTGCGGCGTGAGCGGAGGGCTCGCCGCCGGCACCATCCGCGGCCCCATCAGAGCCCTCCGCCCGCTGCCTGTGCGGACAAGCGAACCGTTTATGGCCCACGTCTCCACATTCAAAATACTTCATCTGTCCCGAGCTCGCATACACCATATAAGATCCGTCCCCGTGCTTGACCCTGAAGGAGACTTCCAGAGTCTGAGTGGGCGAGTCGAGAAACATGAACACCTGTCGCCTGAGTGGCAGCCTTACATCCCAAAGGCAGAGTTGTAAACGGGCCCGCAAACTTCCCAAATCTGCGGAGCTGCGTCGCCAGCTGCTCGTCAGTGATGAAAGGTGGAACACCTGAGACGGTGATTAGAGAGAGAGAGAGAGAGAGAGAGACTTTGACTTAAAAAAAAAAAAAGCCTTTATTGCACAATTCAAAAAAAAAAAAATGTAAGCGCACCAACATCATTCCACCAAGTGTCTCACATTGGAAAAAGTGCAAACATAAGTGTTCCCCCCACACACAACACAGAGTATTCCTTGCAGCCCACCTATTCCACAGCGGCAGTGGCAGTAGTGCGAGTCCTCCTCGTAGTCCGTGCAAAGACGAGCCAGAGGCCCCCAGTTCTTAAGCAAGGCCAAGTCCCCTTCCTCCGGCAGCAGAGATAGCGCGAGAGAGAGAGAGAGAGACTTTGACTTTTAAAAAATGCCTTTATTGCACAATTCAAGAAAATGTAAGAGCACCAATATCATTCCACCAAGTGTCTCACATTGGAAAAAGTGCAAACATAAGTCTTCCACCCCCCCACACAACACAGAGTATGCCTTGCAGTCCACCTATTCCACATTGCCAGTGGCAGTAGTGCGAGTCGTCCTCGTAGTCCGTGCAAAGACGAGCCAGAGGCCTCCAGTTGTAAGCCAGGCCAAGTCCCCTTCCTCCGGCAGTAGAGATAGCGCTGTGCGGCCACAGCCAGTTCCGTTACACGTCCCAGAGACATTTTCCTCATCTCAGATGGATTGTAGTCCTTAGACCATGCGGGATTTTCAAGCAAGTCATCTTCGCAGCAGGCTCGTCCAGATTGTTGAAAGAATGAAAATGTTGGGGCATCCATGCCCTGCAGGTAAAGATCCAGTTCCGTGACAGTCAATTACAGTCAATTAGAAATGTCATATAAAAGTCTGATCAAACAATATTCCAAAAATGTGTAAAACAGGCAGAGGAACGACCGCCATTTATTCCTCCTGTCGGGCGCGCTTGAGCCCTGTTCTCCCTGCTGCTTTACGCAGGGCTTTCAGGTGTTTCTTGAGGCGAAAACGTTTCCTTTCGTCCAGGAGGTCAAGACCAACCTGCCTTCTCAGCACATCAACAGACTTAATGAATTTATCAGTGTCACTGAAGTAGTCAGTGACTTTAATGGCCTTGTTATAGGTTTCATCCAGAAAAGCATTTATTTCTTCCAGTGAATACAAACTCGTGTTTGTACTGCATTTTGCCTCAGTAGACTCAGTATTAGACACAGTGTGGGGATCAGATTCCATTTCCTCGTCAGCACAACTCAGCTGACTGTTTGGTTGTCCTGGGCCAGTGGATTCATCATGGGCCACATTTTCCTGGACACCACCCACAGCAGCTGACTGTCGCTGTTCCGTCCCCTGCTGTGAAACGGTAGCAGCCTCCGGAAGCACAGCCGCTGATGTCACACAGCGAGATTCTGACGCACCATCAGGTCGGTGCTCCATCTCCTGCTCCGAAACGGTAGCAGCTTCCGGAGGCACAGCCGCTGATGTCACACAGCGAGATGATTGTGATGCACCATCAGTGACATTTTGGGCGCCATCACCAGCGACGCTCCCGGCCGTAAGCTGGGCCACGGGCGCCCCAGCCGGGCCGTCCACAGACAAGCGGCAGGCTCCGGAGCAGGGCCGGCGGAAGGCCCTGCAACGTCATCCGCAGCAGCGACGGGAGTGGAGGCCGCGCCGCCGTCCGCAGCTGTGGCGTGAGCAGAGGGCTTGCCGCCGGCACCATCCGCGGCTCCATCAGGGCCCTCCGCCCGCTGCCTGTGCGGACAAGCGAACCGTTTATGGCCCACGTCTCCACATTCAAAACACTTCATCTGTCCTGAGCTCGCATACACCATATAGGAGCCGTCCCCGTGTTTGACCCGGAAGGACACTTCCAGGGTCGCAGTTGGCGAGTCCAAAAACATGAACACCTGTCGCCTGAGTGATTTCACATGTTTTAACTTGGTCTCCTTGCATCCCAAAGTCAGAGTTGTAAATGGGCCCGCAAACTTCCCAAATCTGCGGAGCTCCGTCGCCAACTGCTCATCAGTGATGAAAGGCGGAACACCTGAGACGATGATTCGCGTTGATGGGACAGATAAGGGGGACACCTGTACATACGTTTCCCCGATAACGACACCGCTTGTAATCAGGGTGTGGACATCCTCTTCAGCAGCCAGAAACACAACTACAGCTCTATTCATTCGGGACGCAAAGCAGATCTCAGAGAGAGAGAGAGAGAGAGAGACAAAGAGAGAGAGAGAGAGAGAGAGACTTTTGACTTTTAAAAAAATGCCTTTATTGCACAATTCAAGAAAATGTAAGAGCACCAATATCATTCCACCAAGTGTCTCAAAAGTGCAAACATAAATCTTACCCCCCCACACAACACAGAGTATGCCTTGCAGTCCACCTATGCCACGTTGCCAGTGGCAGTCGTGCGAGTCTTCCTCGTAGTCCGAGAGAGAGATTTTTAAAAGATCTTTAATAAACACACTTGTCCATCAGTCAATACAATTTCTATGTCATGCTATATTACACAGAAAATTATTCCCCCCAAAAAAGCTGTCCATCACGAACTGAACAGAGGACATTCTCCAGGGACCAGAGGGTCCTGAAACCTTCCACATCCCCATTCCCCATAAAAAACTGAAAGTCCAGCCTGATTCTGGCTTTAAGTAGCCTCACAAATAAAATTTTGACATCAACATCATTCTCAACATTTTCAAGTTTTCTTCTCCGGCTTACATAGATAGCCAACTTTGCCTGCCCTAAAACAAAGTTCAGTAGTTGACACTTCTGCTTAAAACGACGATTGTACATAAAACCACAAATGAAAACCTGCTTAGAGAAAACTTCCTTAAAAATGTGAAAAAGTTCTGTGAGAAGTTCAAAGAGGCCACTCAGGCGCTGACATTCAGTAAAACAATGAAAAACTGTCTCCCTAGAGGAACAAAAAACACACTGATCACTGACACTGCTGTTAATCACAGAAACAAAAGCATTGACAGCTATAATACCATGCAGGACCCTCCACTGTAGGTCTCCATGCCTCTTAGGGAGAGGGGCTTTATAAAGAGCCCTCCAGGCAGGCCGATGCCCTTTTCCTAGTCTAAAATAGGCTCTCCATGGAGTGTCCACACAGGTGTTCAACCTGTCTTTGTTGAGTGCCATCACCACCAGTCTGTAGAGTGCCTTACCACTGGCTCCTCCAAAGTCCACACCAGTGGGAGCACAGAATGCCAGTAAGGAGCAAGGAGAGAAGTCAAAGTCCATACAAAGCGTGAGAGAGGGAAACGGGTCCGTGCTTTCTGGCTGCAGCGTGCCATTGCCAAAGTTCATGAGTAGGGAGCGCTCAAGTCCATGAAGCTTCTGTTTCCAGTGTGCAAGAAGGCCATTGATAAAGCGATTTGACCTGACACCAAGATGAGCTGCTAAGGCTGAGGCGTTGTTGAGGCCAGGACCAGCCAGTTCCACCACTTGCTTCAGAGTGAGAACATTCCTGGAACACAGCCTATCAAGGAAGGTCCTTCCAACTCCCGGCAGGACACCAAGGCGACCACCAAAAACCAGCGGCTCCCTCAACAACCAGTGGAGGGAATCGCATGGCCCTCTTTGTTTTTTAAAAAGAGTCCATACTGAAAAAAGACTGCGGTAAAAACTGGGCAAAGACAGTGCACTAGAGTTCTTAAAATCCATTAAAAACACAGGGAGGTCTAGCCCAAGCCCAAGGACTCTCCGTAAAATAACACAGGCCAAAGGCCTCCATACCAGGTCCTGGGGGCCCGTCAGCAGCCTCTGTATAAAAGTCAGTCTAAAAGCAGCACCTCTACTAGCTAAATGAACCACTCCTTGCCCCCCTTCCTCTTTGGGAAGAAATAACAGGGCTTGAGGGACCCAGTGGAGTCCACCCCCCCAAAAAAAGTCCACCAAAACAGACTGAATTTTTGACAACAAACCAGCAGGGGGTCCATACACATGAGGCGGTGCCACAGGGATGAGGAAACAAGATTATTTAAAATGAGCACTCTTCCTCTAAAAGATATTTTTGGCATTAGCCATTTCCACTTGTTAAGTCTCCCGTTGATTTTCTCTATGACCCCATCCCAATTTTTTTGCTCAAACTGCTGACTTCCAATAAAGACACCAAGATACTTAAACCCTCCTTTTTTCCAAATCAGCCCATCAGGCAGCGTAAGCTGACTTTCTAGTTTCTCCCCCACCATCAGAGCCTCGCTTTTTCCCCAGTTTATTTTTGCAGAAGCAAGTTGGCCAAAAAGATTAACACTCCTAACCAAAACGTCAATGTCACTCTGCTTGTTCAGCAGAATGACTACATCATCTGCATAGGCCGACAGCTTGAACGTGGTGTCACAGCTAGGAAAAGTGACTCCTGACAGGCTCCTTCTCAAGCAGTGAAGCAAAGGCTCTATGGCGAGGGAGTACAGCATCCCTGAGAGAGGGCAGCCCTGCCGAACGCCCCTCTGGACTTTTAAAGGGGCAGACAGGCCCCCATTTATCTTCAGCACACTCTCAATGTCACTGTACAAGACCCGTATCCTGGCTATGAAGCCTGGGCTGAACCCAAAAGCTGTTAAAACTGTCCATAAATATTGGTGTTCAACCCGGTCAAACGCCTTTTCCTGGTCAATTGAAATCAAACCAGTTTCCACCGCCAATGAACCAGAGACCTCCAAAACATCCCGAATTAAAGTGACATTGTCACTAATCAGCCTGCCAGGCACACAGTAAGTCTGGTCTACATGAATGAGCTCACTCATCACCTTTGTCAGTCTTCGGGCCAGAGCTTTCGAAAGAATCTTATAGTCCATGCAGAGCAGAGAGACTGGCCTCCAGTTCTTTAGGCTCTGGAGGTCCCCTTTTTTCGGCAACAGTGTGATGATGGCCCTCCTGCAGGTCGTGGGTAGGGTCCCCCTTTTCAAGCTATCTTGGAGAACCTCCAGCAGGTCTGGACCAAGCAGGGGCCAGAATTCCTTAAAAAAGTCCACAGAGAGACCATCTATGCCTGGTGATTTTCCATTCTGGAGGCTCATTAGTGCCGTATACAGCTCAGACAGAGACAGTGGAGCATCCAAGCCGGCAACAAGGTCCTCTGAGAGCGCTGGAAGACCATCAAGGAAGACCTGGCCCAGTGACGTGTCTTCCCTCCACTCTGCTCTAAACAAGTCACTGTAAAAGCTAGCAGCGTATTTCCTGATCTCTGCTGCTGTGGAGATTGTTCTCCCGTCATCGTCCAACAAGGAGTGAATGAGTTTCCTCTGTCCATTTTTCCCCTCCAGTCCAAAAAAGTACTGGGAGGGCGAGTCCATCAGAGCTACATCCATGTAGCGTGAGCGGACCAGAGCACCCTGTGCGGTGACCCCTAGCAAGCTAGCCAAGGCTGACCTTTTTGACTTAAGAGCCTCTAAGTGCTCTTGTTTTCCTGTAGAACTGAGCAACTCCTCTAGCTCTACCACCTCAGTCTCCAGAACTTTCAAGGATTGGGTCAAGCTACGAGTGACATTTTGAGTGTACTGTTGGCAGAATTGTTTTATCTGTGCCTTACCAAAATCCCACCACATTTGGAGAGAACTAAAAGAAGGTTTTTGTTCCCTGTGTGACTTGCATACATCATGAAAGACTCCCTTAAAAAACACATCATTTAAAAGTGTATTATTAAAATGCCAAAAAGCACTCTTACACCTTACATTTTCAATGAAAACAGAACAAATCAGCAGGCAGTGATCAGTGAAACCAACAGGACAGATACAACTATTTTTAAAAACACTCATTTGATGTTTAAAACCATAGAAACGGTCTAACCTAGCCATAGATAAGAGGTTATCTTTAGCATGGCTCCAGGTGTACTGCCTCTGGTCCCCATGATGTGATCTCCACACATCGGCCATTTCATGTGCCTTCACTAGTTCCCTCAGCCTATTGGCAGAAGCAGGGTGAGGCTCCTGATGGTTCCTGTCCAGTCTGTGGTTTAATGTACAGTTAAAATCACCCCCCAGAAATAAAAAACTATTTGGATCACAGGACCTAACCGTATCTGATAGCATATTAAAGACCCTGATCCTTTCTGCTCTCTGGGTTGGCACATACACGTTTATAAGAACCAAGTTTACGTTTTCAAACTGTACCTTTAGCAAGAGTACATGTCCTTTCACCACCTCTTCTACCTCATAAGAGACAGGCACACAACCCCGAGAGAAAAGTACAGCCACCCCTCCACTATTATTGGATTTGTGGCTAAAAAAAATGCAGCCATCCCACTCTTTTCTCCACTGGCACTCAATGTCTACAGTGCTGTGAGTCTCCTGGACCATCAGCACGTCAAGTGTCTTTAAATTAAAAAGCTTGTATAAAGAGGCCCTTTTTACATCATCCCTGGCCCCGTTTATATTAAGAGTGCCAATTTTAAGGTGGGGCATTAAAAAGGATAAAAATAAGGTACAGTAAAAAAACACACACATAGCATAAAAGGGAAGAAACAAACTAAGAGTCAACATGACTGTTCGTAATTTGTGATTTCAGTTTGACAACCAGCTTCTTTAAACGATATATTTCCTGATCAGTAAAAGTCTCATTCCCATCATTCAGTTTCATAAGCTTGCGAGCTGATGCCACAAATAACTCCAGATCTGGAAAGTAATTTTCCACTTTCACAGCTCTGCTCCCCTTAGTCACCTGGAGAAATTGCCTAATTTTGGTGAAACAATAGGAGCTTTGCTCCTCCTGCGTCTGCGTCTGCATCAGTTCAGACTCAGCTCCACTTTCGTCAGAGACGCTCTCATCCAGTAAATCTAAATTCCCAACCCTACTAGATTTAGCAGAGCTCTGCGAGTTTTCAGCACTTTTCCTTTTTTGTGCAGCTTTAAAAGGATCCTCTTCAACAAAACTACATTCCTGCATTTCTTCGTGAACTGCAACGTTTGTCATGCAGTGTTTGCTCTGTGTGTCCGCTACAGCCTCAAACCGCTCCTCCCCCGCCTGCAAAGTCTGTTCATCCACGTTCCTTCGTTTAACTGCACTTTTACTTACACCCTCCACCTCTTTACTCCGGGCGACAGGCTCGTCACAATGATCAGAGCTGCCGCCAGACAGAAATTCCCCACCATCACTGTTTGGGGGGGCAACTACCGCGCCCGCCGCGGCCACCCCAGCAGAGGCGGCCGCGGCCGCCCCAGCACAAGCGGACGCGGACGCGGATGCGGCCGCCCCAGCACAAGCGGACGCGGATGCGGCCGCGGACGCCCCCGCAGAAGTAGAAGTGGACCGCCCCAGCAGAAGCGGGCGCCGCAGCGGCATCCGCCGCACCACATGTAGCGCTACCCTCCGGGCCACCAGAAACAGCGGCGTCACCTTTCTTACCGCCAGTGCTCTTTGTGTTCGCCTTTTCAGGACATGACCTAATAAGATGGCCTTCTGCACCACACGCAAAACACCTCATGGTTTCAGAAGTTGCAAACACCAAGTAGCTAAAGCCGTCAATCCTGAAATTAAAAGACGCGTTCAGTTCAGCAGAGCTGTCTTTCAACACCATGAAACACTGCCTCCTGTGACATACAACATGCTTCAGCAGGGGGGACTTGCTACCCAGAGAGACCATTCTGATAGGGGAAACAACCTGGCCAAAACGGGACAACTGTCTTATCAGCTGATCATTTTTAACGAAAGGAGGAGCGTTTGAGATGGTGATCCTCCTTGACGGGTTAGCCAGCGGTAAAACGGGAGTAAAAGTGTCACTTATGACCACTCCCTGTGCCACCACCTGATCAGCTTTTTCAGTTGAATCCAGAAAGATCACAATTGTGATCTGTGCTGATCGATGCTGATTTTATACCGTCATGCCCAACCACCTGTCCTACAGCGAGGCTGGCCTCCTCCACAGAACAGGGAACTGTCGGGAGGATTCTCACGCCATGACGCCGGGTTAAGCGCTCAAACTCCACACCACCATCAATCACCGGCATGATGGCCGGCCGGGAAAAACAGGCAGCAGAAACTACCGTTTCCCGACACACACACACCAACACTCACACCCCAGCACACACACACACTCAACCCACTATATTAAACACACACACCTCAAACACACACGATAGAGAAAAGTTAGAAAAAACAAAGTTTAAAGTACTCACTCGACACCACTCCACACCCCTGCTCCCACAAACGCTCACGCATGCGCACGAGAGAGAGAGAGAGAGCTTGTGTATGAGCGGGTGCGGAAGTGGGTGTGTGTGTGTTGCCAGTGGGCAGGTAGGGCTGTGTGTGGGTGTAGGTGGGCGTGTGTGATGGTGGGTGGGGGTACGTGTGTGTATGGGTGCGGTTACCTGTGGGTGGATGTCTGGGGATGGAGGATGTGTGAATGGGTAGGAGATCTTCGTTGGGTGGCGGGGGTGAGGCAGTCCATCTAGTGGCATGGGGGTTGGCGTTTCAGAGCCTGCTTGTCCTGGCTGCCCTGCTGTTGTGTTGCGGGGTGGGGCGCTTTGTCGCATTGCCCCTGGTGTCATTGGTGGCAGGTGTGTGTTGGTGCTCGGGGGTGGTTGGGGGGCCCGTTGGCACGGGTTGGTGGCCGTGTTTCTGTTGGGTTGCTCCGGGGTGGCAGTGGCTACAGGGCGGCCTGCCGCTGTCGGTGTGCGTCTGGGGTGGGTGGTCGGTGGGCTTGCATGGCCGCTCAGGGGTGTTGCTTGGCATGTGGGGCGCTGTGTGGGTTCGGCCCATTGTTCACTGTTGTGACTATTGTTGTCCATGTTTGTGTGTGTAAGATGAGTGGAAATGGGTATGGCTGCCCCATCATGTTTGTGGTGCTGGGAGCACCAGGGCGCGATGCTGGTGGGTCCTGGGCTGCTCGCACTGGTGGCCCTCACCCTGGGTTGGGATTTGGAGGCAGTGGGTGGCCTCATGAACCAGACCGCCTCCCGCCCTCCCCCTCCCCCTGACTCTGGGTAGAATATACATCTTCTTGGATACATTTAGGGCTTTGGGGTGGGGGTGTGCCGCACTGTGTCGGCGAAGGGGATACCTTTGCTGCGTGGTGGGGCTGCCCTCACCTCAATTTTAATTGCATTTTACACACTGAGGGCTTGGGGGGGATGGGGGCTCCGCTGCCCGTTGCAGTAGCTAGCGGTGCTTCAATCACCATCCACCATTGAAACAATTCTGGAAACTGGTGATAATTCCCAGCCCTATTTTCAAATTGATATCATGAGGTCTTAAGATGTGTTCAGACCAAATGCAAAGTGAATTTTAAGCACGGCGCAAATACGAGACGGGGCTGAAACGTTCATAGTGGTCAAATTTAACCAAATATCATTTATTTTTCAACCGCATGGATCTAAGCGCTACAACACCGATGGAAGAAGTGTGTGGACCGAAGGGGAGATTATGTTGAGAAAAAAAAAATAAACACATCAACCAAAGTCAGTGGAAAAAATCGAGCACATGCTCATCTCTCGCGTTTACGTCCAAGGGGTAGCACTAGCTAGTAATGGCCTTGAGATTCTTCTGTCATCGAAGTAAAAGTATCAACACTGGAGAGTAAAGTAGTTTGAAAATGAGACTGGCACTCACCTGGAGACAGAAGGACTGGGAGCTCTGCAGCTGAATCGGAGTGTCAAAGAGTTTTTTACTCATGGACTCCTGCCACAGATGTGCTAACAAGGCTAGCAGGCTAGCAATGTAAACAACCCATCATCTAGGTGAAATTTTGGAGGCAGGGACAATTTTTTCAGGTGAGACCCCTGTCAGATAATGTAAACCTAAGCATGATGTGTTTTGGGGATTTCCACAGCAGGTTGAAAACTGCAGCAGAAGTTAAAAAGGCAACTTTGCCTGTCTGCAGCTCACTCCGATGATAAATGCATGTCTATCCATGTGTTTACATTGAGTTAAAAAGTAATTGGGCCGTGTGAAAAAGTCACCTGTTCGCATTTGGTCTGAACACACTTTAACACAAGTCTTGGATGGCTTAGACCTTGCCCTCTGACGATGGGTTTGGGGTCAAAAGGTCAATGTTAACATTCCCTTTGCACTATTACTATAGAACGAGTAAGACTACAATCACGAAACTTGGTACACATGTTCACCCTGACACCTTGACCTCTGACAGTGGGTTTGGGGTCAAAAGGCCAAAGGTCACACTTAGCTTTCCCTATGCCCTAACACTATAGAATGACTAAAACTATGGTCACCAAAGTTTGTACTTAGGTTCACCCGGTGACCCTGACCTTTGACTGTGTTTTTTTGATTACAAGGTCAACTTGCTATTTGACCTTATAATATCTCAACAACAAAGAAAACTAAGGTCTCCAAACTTGGTAGACAGATTCATCTTGGGACCCCCAACCCACAACTATGGGTTTGGGGTCAAAAGGTCAATGTCAAAATTCCATATAAACCACGGGTGTCAAACTCATTCCATGGAGGGCCAAGACCCTGCAGGTTTTACCTCCACCCAGTGTCTTTAACAGGTGATTTCACTTGATTTCTTCCCACTGATTGCTGATCAGTGAAAACACCTGCTGACGACACTGGGTGGAAGTAAAACATGCAGGGTTTTGGCCCTCCATAGAATGAGTTTAACACCCCTAATATAAACTATCCATCAACAACAATGAAACCTAGTGTCACCAAACTTTGTACACATGTTCATCCTGACCTTTGACTGTTGTTTTGGGGTCAAATGGTCAAAGGTCACGGTTAGCTTCCCATGTGGCCTTTTGCTACAGAATGAGTAAAGTTAGAGTCACCAAAGTTTGTACAGAGGTTCACCCTGACCTCTGCCTATGATTTTGGGATTTAAAGTTCAAAGGTCAAGGTCAAATTGTTATTTAATCTATATCTTAACAAGAAAGAAAACTAGGAATGCCAAACTTGGTACACGGGTTCACCTTGGGACCCCAGCCTACAGCTGTGGGTTTGGGAACAAAAGATCAAATGTCATGGTCAAAATGCCATATAAATTATTTCTCAACAACAATGACACCTACGGTCACCAAACTTTGTATACATGTTCACCCTTACTTCAATGGGTTTGGGGTCAAAAGTCACAGTTGGCTTTCCCCATGGCCTATAGAACAAGCAAAGCTAAGGTCACCAATAGGGGTGAGCAGTATGGTCTAAAAATGATATCATGATATGTTTGCAAATTTTCACAGTAATGATATTGTTCATGATGTGACAATTTTTTTTAAAATTTATAAATAACAGTTTCACTGGGCAGCATTATTTACCTTCACCATAGTAACAACAAAACAAAAACTCTTATTTCTCTAGTTCATAAACACCAGCTTAGATTGAGTTTCATGTATTTTTTATTCTGTATCAAATATTACAAGAAAATAACATAAACTACATTGTAAGTGCACGTACGTAATTGGAGTTTTATGATGAGTAAGTTTACTTGTATCAGTCGTCTACGTTGCACAGACATCTCCTGGGACTTTTTGGCCCTCATCGCACTGTAGGGATGGGTTTTTTTTTGTTTTTTTTTCCTGGTTCGGGTGGTTGAATAAAATCAAGCTGAAGCAACTGAAACAGAACGAAAATAAAACTCTGGACACTTTGAACGTCAGCACCGCTCCATGGCCTGCAGTGTTGTTGACGTGTGTATGTACGGAAGAAAATGCGGGCAGATTATCTGCATTGCTGTACTGGTTTGTTTGGTTTTTGTTTTTTTTTTAAACATGACCGCAGCCTGAAACTGCCTTAAAACTAAAATATTGCAACACAACTTGACACAAACACTTCGACCATGGAGCAGTAGTTTCCCGCACCATGTTTGTTTTGCCATTTCTATGGTAACACATACCTTCCATCAGCAGCGTAATGTGTGATGTTATCACACGGCAGACTCCAAATACCACGATATTCATTTTTACACCGGTATCAAAATTTATACTGGGATTATTGTGAACGATAGGATATGGCATACCCTTAGATGTCAAAGTTTGTACACAGGTTCACCCTTTCACCCTGACCGCTGCCTATGGTTTTGGGATTACAAGGTCAAAGGTCAAGGTCAAAATGCCATGTAAACTACACGTCAACAACAAATAAAGAGGCTGAGGGGTACCACTCAACTCTGGTGTGTTCACTCGCACAAATGGAGTGGCACAAATTTTCACTTCACGTTTGGTGTGAAGTTGTGAACCCATCATTAGTGTGGTTAGCTGTGCTGTCTTGCTCATATTGCTACACTCACACATTATAGGAACAAAACTATTAAAGCTGTATTGTTTTTTGTATGGGGTTTGTCATATTTTCAGAATATTTAATTTTCTTGCATCTAATCTCACCTGTGTATGTGTGATTGTGTTGTATTCATCAAACTTTTTTCTAGTCAGTGAAAATAATTTATTCTGTGCACCAATGCTCTAGTAATCTTGTCTTTTATTACAATTCAAGCTTTATACATTATGTTGTGCCTTTCAACATTGTATCAATAAAGACAAGGGTTTTAGGTGATCTTTAACATCTAATCTAATGTTGGGTGCTAGGGTTGCTGACATTACAGCTGTGTTACCTAATCTACTAGATGAATATTTGTATATTCAAACTGTCATCGTCCACGTCAGATGTAATGACATTCTCAGCGAAACGTCTGAGATCTTAGAAGGTGATTTTAGAAGGCTTTTAAATGTTCTTGAAAACTGCAGTAAACGTGTTTTTATTTACAGACCTCTTACTCCTTTTGGAAGAGGCAGCAATCGTTTTAGGAGAACATTAAGTTTTAATACCTGGCTGCAATCAACATGCCCATCTTTTAGCGCAGTTTTTATTGACAATTTTAATTTATTTTGGAACTGTCCATCATTGTTTAAGACAGACAGCATCCACCCAAATAGACTGGGCTTCCATGTTTTAAAGGACAGTATTTTTTATTCTCTCCAAATTTTTTTTTACCTTATTAACTAAAACCTTCTACATGCTCACCTTCTCTGCCTGCTGACCACGCCCCCTCGGCCCTGTCCACTACAAACTGTTATTCATCTCCAGTTTCCATCAGCCCCCCTCCAGACATAGATATATTCCCGTTATAGTAAACACCAGACGCATACATAAGCAGTATCTCACCTGTAAAACCTGCAACATCAGTAACCTCAGATGCTTCACTGTTAATAAAGCCCGCCATCCCCCCTAGCTGGACCATCACCAGACAAGACTACACCAGTGACCCTCAATATGGCACTTTTTAATATTCAGTCACTTTTAAATAAGACTTTTCTTATCAATAATTTTATCCAAGAGAATAACCTAGATGGTTTGTTTTTAAGAGACCTAGCTGAGCAGTGATGCATCAGCAGCCCTCATTGAAGCCTCCCCACCCAACTATCACTTCACTTACTCCTGCAGGAATAGTTGAAAGGGTGGGGGTATGGGAACAGTTCTGTCACAGACACTTGGTTTTAAGGGCATTTTAATCATTACAAATCTTTTGAATACAACTGCCTTCGTTTTTATCATCATTCTATACTCTGATAGTTTACCGTCCCCCGGGAAGATGTGTGTCTTTTATTTCTGATTTTTCTCTGAGTTGCTTTCAATTATTTTAATAACTCATAATAAAATTATTATTTTAGGTTATTTTAATATACATGTAGATAATTAATCAGACATATTTGCTTTAAAATTTTTGAACTTAATTAACTGCTTGAATTTTAACCAACACATTACTCAATCTACTCATGCGAAAGGCCACATTTTAGACCTTGTGATAACTCATGGTCTCTCATGTGATATCACCTCAGTTGACGATATAGGTTTGTCTGATCACTACTGTGTGTTTTTTAAGGTTCATAGTTTTAATCCACAGAGGATCGCTGAACGAACTGTTAGGAAGCGTTATCTTACTGCTGAAGTGGCAGCAAATTTTATTGAGCTTTGATGTGATTCTCCCACTGATATTTTACCCTCTTCCTGTGATTTTATGGTGGACAGATTTAACAGTAAATTACAATCCATTTTTGACAAAGTGGCCCCTCTGAAAACCAAAAAAGTAAGAATCAATCTAAAACCCTCATGGAGAAAAGAGGAAATAAATCAATTAAAGAGAAAATGTATAACAGAAAGAAGATGGAGAAAGAATAAACTAACAATACATCATCAGTTATTTTAAGAACAGATGACCATCTACAACAAAGCCATAAAACAAGCCAGACATGCACATTTTTCTAAACTCCTTCAAGACAACCATAAAAATACCAAAATCCTCTTCTCCATCATCGACCGCTTAATCAACCCCAGTACCAAACGTATTTTAAACGATTTTACCTGTGATGATTTTGCTGTCCACTTCATCAGTAAAATTGAAAATGTTAGATCATGTTTGACAAATCAACAACTGATAAACGCTAACTCTGCAGAACATTTTTACCTATGTGAGGAAAAACTGGAGGAGTTTGTCCTGGTTGATGCCGAAATGCTTTCTAAAGTTATTTCTTCACTCAGTTTGACTAGCTGTGTTTTAGATCCCATCCCCACTGACTTTTTTTTTTTTTAAACATTTTATGGCTTCTTTAAGGGTGACGTTGTAGACATAGTAAACTATTCTCTTGAGACGGAAGTCTTTCTCCCAGCGCTCAAGACTACTGTGGTTAAGCCCCTTCTGAAGAGAAAAAACTCAGACCCTTCCCAACTGAACAATTATAGGCCCATATCTATTTTACCATTTTTAAGTAAAATTTTAGAGACGATTGTTTCTAGTCAGTTACATAACTTTTTAATTTCTCACAATATATGTGCAAAATATCAATCTGGTTTTCGGGCTTACCACAGTAGAGAGACTGCATTAGTCAAGATTTTAAATGATCTCAGATCCAGTATGGATCAGAATAAGCCTTGAGTTTTAGTGCTACTTGACTTAATTGTGACCTTTGATCCTGTGGACCACTCAGTTCTTTTAGATAGACTTCATTTTATTGGCCTTTCTGGTTCAGTTTTAAAATGGTTTCAATCATATCTCACTAACAGAGAGGTTTTTTTTTTATATATAAATATTGAGGGTCAGTCATCTAAAAGCTATAAGATAAATGTATAAATAAATTACAGTGTTCCGCAAGGTTCAATTTTAGGTCTATCATTTTTTAACCTTTATATGTTGCCACTGGGTGAAGTCATCAAGAGGCATGGTATAAATTTCCATAGTTATGCTGCTGACACCCAGCTGTATATGGCCGTGTCTCCTGATGATCTCAGAACTATCGATTCTCATTTAAACTGTATTTACAATAAACAGTGGATGGCAGACAACTTTTTACAGCTCAACCAGGACAAAACAGAAGTTTTAGTTATTGGGACGGAAGTTCAGAGAGAGAAACTGTTAGCACATTTACAGATACTGGCAACAAAGCCCTCCAAAACTGTGAAAAATTTGGGAGTGATCCTTGACCAGGATCTTAGTTTTAAACAACATATTAGAAATGTAACTAAGGCTGTTTTTAATCATCTAAAGAATATCTCTAGAGTGTGGCAGTTTCTCTCTCAAGCCGATGCAGAGACGCTTTTACATGCCTTTAATTTCTTCTAGAATAGATTATTGCAATGCTCTTCTTTCTGGTCTTCCTAAAAAGACTATAGCCTCCTACAACTACTCCAGAACTCAGCTGTCCGAGTTCTGACAAAGACCAGAAAGAGAGCACACATAACACCCATTTTAAAGTCTCTGCATTGGCTTCCTGTCAGCTTCAGAATAGATTTTAAGGTTCTTTTATTTGTTTTTAAGTCTCTTAATGGTCTTATTTATTAGAATTGCTTTTACATTGAGCCTTCAAGAACTCTCAGGTCTTTAGGTCAAGGTTTTTTAATCATTCCTTAAGTCAGAACTAAAACTCACAGTGAGATGGCTTTCTGTCATTATGGTCCACGTCTGTGGAACAGCCTTCATGAAGACCTGATGGCTGCAGAAAATGTTGATACTTTTAAAACCAAACTAAAGACCCACCTTTTTGAGCTGGTTTTATTTAAATTTATTTTCGCTTTTCCCCCTTTTACGTACCTTTTCTTACACACCTTTTTATCCTGTTTTAACTATCTTTATCCTGTTTTTATTTGCATTTATCCTGTTTCAACTTTTTTAAATTTGTTATTACTTGGTTTTATGTCTGACTAGTGCATGCCCGTAGAAACCAGGTATAAGCAAGTATTTCTGCATGCCCATAGAAGGTTACTGTTACCATGGCAGCAGTAACCATGGTTATGCCTGCCAAGCATCTGTTTCGTATTGGTGCGAGATTATTATTATTATTATTATTATTATTATTATTATTCCGTTTAAACTATCGCATTTTTGACCCTCTAAATGTTAACCAAAACACCTTTTTTTTTCCACACACACCTCAGACCCAGTGAAAAATGTTATAAACTGGAAAAAATATGTGCCCCATGCTGAAAATTTACCCAGCGTATGCGGGGACCCGTGGTGCCGCAAAGGACATCACTGGCACACAAGTAAAGCAGCAGCCGAGACTCCCATTGCTCAGTCAAAATATATACCATAAAGTTGCTGTGATTGATAATTCGGCATGGAGAACACGGGGGGAGGGTGCTGCTTCTCCCTCCATGTTCTGTGTTGATTTGTCAGACCTGGTCCCCGCTGCCCAGTCTGCTTGTGCACCTCATTCTCCACATATGGGGAATTATCCTTTAGACCTACACAATCGTGGCAACTTTATAGTATAATCTTCAGTATTATCCTTTTCTGTCTTTCTAACTTTAATTTCCTCGTTTTGTCCTGGGGACACCGTGATGAGTGACAGGTCATGATGCTGTGTTATCCAATCAGCATGGTCGTGATGCGGCGTATTCTCCGCTGAGCACGGAGTCAATCCGAAACACCGCCCACACTTCTTGAAGCCAGGGGGGTGAAGACATAGAACGGTCACACAGCGGTGGCTAAACTTTTATTGATAAAAATTACATATTTTGACTGAGTGACTCCATATTCGGGGATGCACACCCTTGTAGCTTCAGCAAAGCACGTTTAAAATCTTTGGTCAGTGTGACGAACGGTTTAAGAGATATCTGAGGAACACGCACACAAACAGAGATCCCTTGAATTTATAGGTAGATTACCTCTGGTTTTTCCTCACTGATAGCACTTCCTCAGTTCAGTTTTAATGTTTTATATGGTCTGTTTTTTTTTTACATGGTTTTATATGGTAGGTCAATTAGTTGGTGTGTTGAGTGCATATGTGTGTGTGTGTGAGACTATATTTTGGCTTTTGGTGTATGTTATTATTTTGTACAGCACTTTGAGCTGTTACACTGTATGAAAAGTGCTTTATAGATAAAGTGATTGATTGATCATAATCTAATTATGAATGTAAACTTCCATTGTTTGTCAGCATGTCCAATAATTGCAGTCACCTTGTTAATATGTTGTTAATGTATAGGTAGTATTATGAGAAGCCATTGGGGTTGGCAGAGCAATGTTTTCATCTGCCATGCATGCAAATATGAAATTTACATATTAGAAAACCATAGACTTGCAAAAGCTCTCATACTTTTTACTTCATTATCCTACTCAGAAAACAGCCTTGTTTTCTTTCATCAATTCTGTGTCCATTTCACTTGGCTTTGCAGCATTCTCCTGAAATGACAGACTGTTGGAAAAACTTTCAACTTCTGTTTTTAAAAAAACTGCTGACTGAAGAGGCTCATTTTCTGTCTGTCCACATGACCTGTCAGTCATCCCTCCTACTCATTATACCAGTCCAAAACCCTGGTCAAAAATACACATATTTATACTCACACTGGCACACATGCACAGTCACTGGATCAGAGAGTGTGGCTGCAAAGTAACAGATGGCTCTAGGATTTACAGCGAGAGTGTTTGCACATGCTCCAGTGCTTTTTAAAAAGGTCCTACGATTGTAATGTATTACAAGTTTATGATGACATTATTAGGTCTGCAGTCAAGATCTGCTGTGTCAGTGAAGTTATGACATTTTGTAACAATTTGCACACTTAAATTCAGTTTATTAGCTTTTTAGGATGTCTGTCTTTATTGCTTATTTTTGGCTGCCATTTAACAAACTTAATCTGGGCTATATGTTTATTATTTTCTTCTAAGGGGTTGGTCGCTATCTTGGTAACAATTCTGGCAGGCTATCTGACTGTGCCTTTTGGGGTGTGTTTGTTTCTTCTTCATGAGTTATTCATGCATGTCTGTGAGTGTTCTTCAGGTGTGCTGGTGTGCCCTTATAGCATGCCTGGAAATGAGTGTCAGTGGGTTTTTTTTTTGTTTGTTTTTGTGTTTGTGTGTGTGTGTGCGCGTTGGCAGATGTGTCTCCATGAGTCATGAGGCATTTTCAGTTAAAGTTAGTTCTGTCATAAGCAGTTCAGGAGGTGCTGTGGCACTTCACCTAAATGTGGGAATGGAAAGTAGATGAAGAATTGAATGAAGCACTGCACCCCTCAGTCTTTTCAAACTCTGCACCTGGGTTTTAAGGAAATGAATCCTATGTACTCTTCATGTCTTTCAACTGAATTTAGCTCACAGATGATGGAGCAGAGAAAGCTTAAAAACCAAAATGCACTACGAAGAAATGCACCAAAATAGTACAAACATCTTTGTCTTTCTTTTTTTTTTCCTTGTAACAGAAATTGTATCGTAATCTTTCCTCCATCTCTTCCCAGTGTTCGACTATGCCTACGGAGACTACATCCTGTCCTGGTACATTCCTTTGAGTCGTGATGAGGGCCATTTGTACTCCATGCTGTCAGAGGACTGGTGGCAGATGATTGGCCAGCTGAGATCCAGGCTTGCTGACATAGACCTCGTAAATGTTGTGTGCTATGACAGCATCCGAATTCTCCACACACACTTCACAGGCCTCAAAGCTGCTTCTGCAAGGTACACAAACATGCTTGTATAATTATAAGTAGGTTAAGTTGCATTAGGCTTTTTCACCACACTATATTCATCACCTACAAATCCCTTCAGGGAAAAGCAGTAAAATAATGTGTTGTTGTTGCTGCTGTAGTGTTGGCACTTGTGAGCTCCTAGCTGCAACTTTCTGTGAACAGATGTATGACTCACAGTTATTTGTGTGGAAATGTGTTTCACCTTTGATTTGTTACTGAAAAGATTTCTCTTCCCATTAGTGCCCATGCCTGGCACCATAATTTGCAATGTTCAGAGTGTAAAATTACCACATTTCAGTGCACCTAAATGGTGCTAAGCTTTCTTTCCTCATGGTCTGAAAGCTACACTTATTCATCCATGTAGAAACAGTAGGAAACACAGAGTTGATTCACACATGAGATTGTGATTTGATCATTTTGCAGATGTCGATTGTCTGGCATCCATTATCTTCAATCGTACACACATACACATCAGTTGTCAAGAAGCCATGTAGCAGCAGTAGGAGGTGTTGTAGAAATAATGACAAGCATTACAGCTTAAGTGTGACCAACAGTGGCAGTGAGGCCAAATCAAATTTGATGTCACTGGACATGTTGCAATGATAGAATACCACGGCTCTGTCTCTTTCTCTTTACATCTTATTCTTAATCTGCGTCTCCTTCGTGTATGCTTCCAGACCAGAGGAGGTAGCCCGGCCGTTTCCTCTCCATCCCTGTTTGGTCAGTCCAGAGTCAGAGCTGGTCTTCCTCCGTTGTGTATCCAGAATACTTCTGCTATGTCTGCTGCCAGAGAAGGATGCCAAGTCCCACACACTACGCTGTTGCCTCACTGAAGTCATCACTACTAAAGGTATTCCAATATGTTAAAATTTTGCTCAAAAGCTCCAAATAATCAGGTTTAGTGTGATAATTGATTGAGGGTGCACAACCTGTTACACATGTTAACGAAGAGCTTGTAACATGCTGAATTACTAAACTATATTTGTACTTAAAGCAAGCTTGAAATTTGACCGAGCTACTTAAAGACGCACTCCAGTGACTATAAAGCTCTTATAAAAACAAATCTCCTTTGTCTAAAATGGTGTCTAATGCCATTTTTTCTACAAAAAAACTTTTCATTGTCTTACAGTTTTGTGTCAAGATCTTTTCACTTTTCCTCCTTCTTCAAGTGCCACGATCTGTGAATCGGAGGAAAAGTGAAAAGATTTTGACATTAAACAGAATAAACCCTGTGATTAAAAAGACTTACGGTTGAGGACATGCCCAGTTGTATGCATGGTGGCCCAGGATAATGATTGAAACTGCATCGGTCCTTAAAAGCATTTTAATGGTAAAATCCATCTTAATTTGAGTCAAGTTTTCAAAGCAGATGTCCAAAAATGCTAACTGGCCCTGGAGGCTAACTTCTGTTAGGCCTGAAAGTCTTGATTGGCTCAACACCACGGACCTCTGAGAGTGACGTCACCAAAAACGCTCTGTTTAAACGTGCCTTTTTCCTAGGGGAGGAGCTTAACTGAAATTTCACAGCAAAAAAAAAAAAAAAAAAAAAGACATGACAAATTTGAGTGATTTCACACTTGGTATGTTTTGTATGTCATGAAAAATGTTACAGATATGTGAACAAGAAGGGCAAAACCAAAATATCTGGAAGAGTGTCACTTTAAACATAACATAAAAACTACACATATACTCACCAAAAATAACTCCACACTTGCAAACCAAAACTACAAAGTTGGCCAGTTTAGAAACGCAAATTAATCTAGTAAGAATGTCTTTGGACTGTGAGAGGAGACCCAGACCAGCACAGGGAAAACTTGCAAACTCTACATAGAAAGGTGATTTGAACCAAAAACCTTGTGGGACAAAGGAAACATTTGGAGCCCATGCAGTAGGGTCTCAAAGTGTTGTTTCTTCATTTGGCACTTCTAAAATCTACTATGACAAGATGGCAAAGCACTGTGCAAAAGTCTTGAGGCACACCTTATGTCTTTGATTTTCCTTTTTCTCTTTCTAATAATAATAATAATTTTAAAAAGTGGTCTTCAGCAGCAGTTGTCCAGGCTTTGTGGTGGTCTCTGTTTTCTTTTGACGTTGGCTGTTTTTTTCCACACATTTTCAGTCTAGTCTTGTACCTGAACATTGTCCAGTTTCTTCAAAAAAGAGGAAGTGGCAGGTCTAAAAAAAATCTATGCCAGATTAACAGTATCTGAAAGTCATGCCCTTTAGAAATAGGGAAAAAAGCAAATTCATCCAAGTGCTGACACAGGAGTATAGAGATGCATCCGGTCCCTTCAGTTGATCTATCAGTGGAAGCCTCATCAGACATGGTCTCAATGGAAGGGTGACTGTCATGCAGTAATTCTTAAGACAGGGAAATGGAGAGAAAATGCTGAGGTATGCCAAATTATACTGAGAACTGAACTGAAAATCATTGGCAAAAAGGTCTTATGGAGGGATTAATCCATCATCTTGACAAAGAGAACAAAAGACAGCCATCATCTAGACAAGAGCTCTGTAATGCCCTTCAAGAAGCCTGGAGAACTATTCCAAAGACTGCTTATTGCAAATTACACTAAAGCTTGTCTTGGAGAGTTTATGCTGTGTTAAAGAATAAAGTTGATCATACCAAATAATTGACATTCAAGCTCATTAGAATTGTACAAACTTAGCTTTTGGCCTGCATACTGCACATCCTTCAGTAAATAGCTGCATATTTTCCTAGCAAACTATGAAGAAATGTGATGTGGCTCAAGATGTTGTACAGCAGGAAGATGTGATAAATTCATCATCATGAATGATGGTGAATTAAAGCCACAAAAATACAGCTCAGTGCACTGTTTCCCTAACTGCTCTCACAATTGGCGAAATAAACATATACGAGGAATGAATTAGATTCAGATGTAATCAAGCTATTCTTAGCCTATTATAATAGGTTTCACAGTAGCTATGACAGCAGGATAAGCACATAGCACTCATGTCAGCTTTTCATTTACTCGTCCCAGTTTCACCTCTTCTACTATGAAGGCTAGATTTGAACAGAACTTTTTTTTTAAAATGTCATCATTCACAGCCGTCTAGAAAAATTGTCTGCCTGGTAGAGCTCTGATCTTCTGTTGGACATATGGGGTGTGCATGATAGACCAATTCCTACTGCTCATCAGGTCTGTGTAATAAAAGTAAACTGATTGTATTTCCGGGGTGACTGCAGAGGTGAAAAAGAATATGCACAGTGTCTTTCAGCAGGAGGAATGCTTGAACACAACAATGTAGAGAGAGACAGAGAGAGAGAGAGAGAGAGATATTCCCAGCAGCATTTGTGCATTAGATTATATGGACTCATTTGATTAAGTGGAATTATCTTGCTCTTCTGTGGAAACATAATACTAAATACACTTCAGCTTCAGCCACCCCCCACCTGCACTCCCCAGATTGCTTTTACTTGCAAACTTACATTATGTTGCATATGCTGGATAAGATAAGCTATAGCAGTTCAGCATAGGTTTTTAATGGATTCATAATATAATTCATAATATAAATATTTGTAGTTTTCACTGACATACTGTCAGATTCAGAATCTCAATATTGTCTGTGTGCTGGCAGATTTTATTTTGGCTAATTCCTCATTCAACTGCACTGTGACTGTATAAAAGAAATTGGCAGTCAGTAGGGAACTGGTAAGAAGACTGCTTCTCTCTTAATTTTTAGCCATGTTGAGCAGATGGTTAGTAGTTTCATTGGCTTCTTACCCATCGAGATCTTGATTGCACTTAGAGTTATGGGAGTAAATGATAATTAGCTTTTAAGAAAAATGTTATTGAAAATTGTTGCCACTTTGTCACCAAGCTGCTTGCTGATGATTTATTTCAACCTTTTGAAGGTCAACAATCTTGTCCCCTATGTTCTTTGGAAGCTCTTTATTCGTTAACACGATGGTGTAGATGGGCTTATTCATATTATTCAACAAGCTTATGCAAATCTCTGTGAATGCTGGTCTGCAAGTGTCAATCCTTCAGTGATGAATGAAGTTTTTGTTGAATGGTATATTTAAGCCAAATTCTTGATTTGTCAGTAGAAGATTTAATGTGTATTTCAAAATAATGCATAATAATTTATATCCATCCATCCATTCGTCTTCTACCGCTTTTCTGGAGGTCCAGGTCGTGGAGGCAGCAGTTCAAGCAGAGAAGCCCAGACTTCCCTCTCCCCAGCCACCTGCTTCAGCTCTTGAGAGAGGATACCAAGGCATTCCCAGACCAGCTGGGAGACAAGGCACATTCACACGGCCACTGTTTGGTCCAGACTAAAGGACAAAAGTGTGTATTCCGTGGATAGTTCAGTTCGTTTGGCGCTGTCTGAATGCGTCTGGAGTTCTGGTGCAGCACCAAACAAGCAAACTCTGGTCCCCTTGAAAAGGGGGGGGGGGTGGTCTCGGTTTGCTTGCAAACTCAGTCTGGTGCGCTTCACTTGCTGTGTGAATGCAAATGGAGTGTCCAGCGGACCAAAGGGTGGATGTGCCCCTCTGCATTTGTGTAACCACAGCAACACACAGTGAGAAGAGAAAGTGGCGTTTACTGTAAAGGTGCCTTCACATCAAATGCGAATGGGTGAATTTTTCGTGCAGCACGATTACATTATAACTCAATGTAAATAAAATGAAAAGACATTAATTCACCGTCTGGGTAAGATGCAGACAGGTGAAGTTCCCACTCACCTGAAAAAGTTGTCCCTGTTGAAAACGTGATGTGTGTTTCCTGGCAGCACGTCCGTAGTAGGAATCCGTGGGTAAATAAATCCAACATTCCGATTCAGCTGAAGAGCTCCTGGTTCTTCAGCCACCATTTTGGGTAGAAAATAACAATAAAGTCAACCACACAGATCCAAGAAATACTTTTACCGGAGAAAACCGAGGAGAAAAGTTTAAAAAATGTCTCTTGGACTTGGAGTAGTGACGAGTGAGGAGTGAGATGCAGGCTGTGATAGATATTTGGTCTGAGAACCAGATTTCTCAGCTGCTTGTGGCTACACGCAAGAATACCAATGTTTTTAAAACATTTGGCGACATGATGGCGGCATGGGGGGTTTATACAAGCAACGGAGCTTTTCATTTTTATTAGTTTGTAGCGCATAAACACCTTACTGAAGGGAATAATGTTATGCTGAGAATTGCTCACTTGCCAAGAATTGCATCCCATTGTTGAATAAACATAATTTAAAAATAATTTACAAGCGGAAATAAAAAATTTTACTTCTAAAAATGTATAATGGGTTCTTCTACTGCTGCCATCTGTGTGAATGTGTGTGAATGGGTGGATTGCAGGATCTGTAAAGCGCTTTGGTCATCCTAGATGAGAAGAAAAGCGCTACAGTATATACAGTGGGGAAAAAAAGTATTTAGTCAGCCACCAATTGTGCAAGTTCTCCCACTTAAAAGATGAGAGAGGTCTCCAATTTTCATCATAGGTATACCTCAACTATGAGAGACAAAATGAGAAAAAAAAAAATCCAGAAAATCCACATTGAAGGATTTTTAATGAATTAATTGGTAAATTCCTCGGTAAAATAAGTATTTGGTCAATAACAAAAGTTCATCTCAATACTTTGTTATATCCTCTTTGTTGGCAATGACAGAGGTCAAACGTTTTCTGTAAGTCTTCACAAGGTTTTCACACACTGCTGCTGGTATTTTGGCCCATTCCTCCATGCAGATCTCCTCTAGAGCAGTGATGTTTTGGGGCTGTCGCTGGGCAACACAGACTTTCAGCTCCCTCCAAAGATTTTCTATGGGGTTGAGATCTGGAGACTGGCTAGGCCACTCCAGGACCTTGAAATGCTTCTTACGAAGCCACTCCTTCGTTGCCCGGGCGGTGTGTTTGGGATCATTGTCATGCTGAAAGACCCAGCCACGTTTCATCTTCAATGCCCTTGCTGGTGGAAGGAGGTTTTCACTCAAAATCTCACGATACATGGCCCCATTCATTCTTTCCTTTACACGGATCAGTCGTCCTGGTCCCTTTGCAGAAAAACAGCCCCAAAGTATGATGTTTTCACCCCCATATTTCACAGTAGGTATGGTGTTCTTTCTCCTCCAAACATGACAAGTTGAGTTTTTACCAAAAAGTTCTGTTTTGGTTTCATCTGACCATATGACATTCTCCCAGTCCTCTTCTGGATCATCCAAATGCTCTCTAGCAAACTTCAGACGGGCCTGGACATGTACTGGCTTAAGCAGGGGGACATGTCTGGCACTGCAGGATTTGAGTCCCTGGCGGCGTAGTGTGTTACTGATGTAGCCTTTGTTACTTTGGTCCCAGCTCTCTGCAGGTCATTCACTACGTCCCCCCGTGTGGTTCTGGGATTTTTGCTCACCGTTCTCATGATCATTTTGACCTCACGGGGTGAGATCTTGCGTGGAGCCCCAGATCGAGGGAGATTATCAGTGGTCTTGTATGTCTTCCATTTTCTAATAATTGCTCCCACAGTTGATTTCTTCACACCAAGCTGCTTACCTATTGCAGATTCAGTCTTCCCAGCCTGGTGCAGGTCTACAATTTTGTTTCTGGTGTCCTTTGACAGCTCTTTGGTCTTGGCCATAGTGGAGTTTGGAGTCTGACTGTTTGAAGTTGTGGACAGGTGTCTTTTATACTGATAATGAGTTCAAACAGGTGCCATTAATACAGATAACGAGTGGAGGACAGAGGAGCCTCTTAAAGAAGAAGTTACAGGTCTGTGAGAGCCAGAAATCTTGCTTGTTTGTAGGTGACCAAATACTTATTTTACCGAGGAATTTACCAATTAATTCATTAAAAATCCTTCAATGTGATTTTCTGGATTTTTTTTTCTCATTTTGTCTCTCATAGTTGAGGTATACGTATGATGAAAATTGGAGACCTCTCTCATCTTTTAAGTGGGAGAACTTGCACAATTGGTGGCTGACTATACTTTTTTTCCCCACTGTAAATGAACGCCATTTACCATTCTAAAAATGCACAAATAGTTACAAGCCTGGCTGTAGTGTTATATTTTATAGTTTTGGTGTATAGGATGCAATTCTTGGCAAGCGAGCAATTCTCGGCATAACACCGGTCCTGGCCAATCGATGAGCCAGATTTCTCTGCTTTGCCGAGATTTTTTCTTCCTGGTCAGTAGTGACTTCGGCTACAGCGCCACAAACGAGTAGCTGTTGTAACTGCACGATGTTGTCCAAGCAGTTTGGTCCGCTTGAGTGAAGTGCTGTGTGAATGCAAACCAAACCAAACGAAGGTGTGAAAATTCACGCCATCCCCCACTGAGTCGAACCGAGACTCCCGGACTATCCTGGTGTGAGTATAGCCATAGTCTCTCCAGTGAGTCCTGGGTCTGCCCCAGGGTCTCCTCCCAGTGGGATGTGCCCGAAACATCTCGAGTGGGAGACGTCCAGGAGGCATCCTGATCAGATGCCCAGACCACCTCAACTGGCTCTTTTCAATGTGGAGGAGCAGCGCTTCTACTCTGAGCCTGTCCCAGATGACTGAGATCCTCACCCTGTCTCTAAGGGTGAGTCCAGCAATCCTAAGGAGTAAAGCTCTTTTCAGCCGCTTGTATCCGCAATCTCATTCTTTCGGTCATTACTGTTAAAATTAATTTGGGACAGTTAGCAGAGTCTTTTCACTTAACCAACCAATAATCACAGAAGAAATACTATCTCTCAGCTTAACTTTTATTGAAACACACAGGGAGTCAGTGAACACGGCCGTGGGTACTCCCAGCCTCCTCTGGTGAAAAAGACCCAGAACAAAGAACAGCACAACTACAAAAAGGTTTCCAGTTAGTGGGTATTTCCCAGTAACTTTCCAACAATACGCTGGCCATTGTCCAAACTAGTTAGAATTGGTCCTTTCAGTGTCCAAATGGCTTCAGATGTCATCTCAGCTCTTTATGACTTCCATCCTGTTGGTTCCTGGCTCTCCAGATGTCTCCTCTTCCCCCATGCCCATATATACTGTAGTTCAGGAACAGAGACTTTCCTATGGAGCTTGTATGTGTGTGTGCATGTGTGTGTATGTGTGCATGTGTGTGTGTGAGCTTATGTGCATGTTTGGATCTACAGCCTAGGACAAAATTGTTGGTACCCCTCTGTTAATGAAAGAAAAACCCACAATGGTCACAGAAATAACTTGAATCTGACAAAAGTGGTAATAAATAAAAATTCTATGAAAATTAACCAATGAAAATCAGACAGTGCTTTTGAATTGTGGTTCAACAGAATTACTTTAAAAAAACAAACTCATGAAACAGGCCTGGACAAAAATGATGGTACCCCTAGAAAAGATTGAAAATAATGTGACCATAGGGACATGTTCAGCCAAGATGTGTCCTCTAATTAACATCACAGGTGTCTACAAACTTGTAATCAGTCAGTCGGCCTATTTAAAGGGTGACAAGTAGTCACTGTGCTGTTTGGTGACATGGTGTGTACCACACTAAACATGGACCAGAGGAAGCAAAGGAGAGAGTTGTCTCAGGAGATTAGAAAGAAAATTATCGACAAGCATGTTAAAGGTAAAGGCTATAAGACCATCTCCAAGCAGCTTGATGTTCCTGTGACTACAGTTGCACATATTCAGAAATTTAAGATCCACGGGACTGTAGCCAACGTCCCTGGACGTGGCCGCAGGATGAGATGGATAATACGAATGGTAACAAAAGAGCCCAGAACAACCTCTAAACACATTCATGGTGAACTCCAAGGTCAAGGTACATCAGTGTCAGATCGCACCATCCGTCGTTGTTT
Organism: Pholidichthys leucotaenia; assembly: GCA_020510985.1. Taxonomy (NCBI): domain Eukaryota; kingdom Metazoa; phylum Chordata; class Actinopteri; order Cichliformes; family Pholidichthyidae; genus Pholidichthys; species Pholidichthys leucotaenia. The sequence goes on from CM035840.1 coordinate 362,234,134, forward strand.
GAGCCAAAGTGGGCTTCATGGGAGACGACCAAGGAGGACACCACTGTTGAAAACAAATTATAAAAAAGCCAGACTGGAATTTGCCAAACTGCATGTTGACAAGCCACAACGCTTCTGGGAGAATGCCCTATAGACAAACGAGACAAAACTGGAACTTTTTTGCAAGGCACATCAGCTCTATGTTAACAGACGCAAAAATGAAGCATACCAAGAGAAGAACACTGTCCCTACTGTGAAACATGGAGGAGGTTCTGTTATGTTCTGGGGCTGCTTTGCTGCATCTGGCACAGGGTGTCTTGAATCTGTGCAGGGTACAATGAAATCTCAAGACTATCAAGGTATTCTAGAGAGAAATGTGCTGCCTCTCAGTCGCAGGTCATGGGTCTTGCAACAGGATAATGACCCAAAACACACAGCTAAAAACATCCAAGAATAGTCTAAGAGCGAAACATTGGTTCTAAAGTGGCCTTCTATGATCCCTGATCTAAATCCTATTGAACATCTGTGGAAGGAGCTGAAACATGCCGTCTGTAGAAGGCACCCTTCAAACCTGAGACAACTGGAGCAGTTTGGTCATGAGGAGTGGGCCAAAATACCTGCTGAGAGGTGCAGAAGTCTCATTGACAGTTACAGAAATCGTTTGATTGCAGCCATTGCCTCAAAAGGTTGTGCAACAAAATATTAAGTTAAGGGTATCATCATTTTTGTCCAGGCCTGTTTCATGAGTTTGTTTTTAAAAATAATTCTGTTGAACCACAATTCAAAAGCATTGTCTGATTTTCATTGGTTAATTTTCATAGAATTTTTATTTATTACCACTTTTGTCAGATTGAAGTTATTTCTGTGACCATTGTGGATTTTTCTTTCATTAACAGAGGGGTACCAACAATTTTGTCCACGTGTGTATGTATATTTTATATGTATTATATACTGATCAGTAGGGGCCCTGGATTGTATGTGACAAGCAGACAAAGCCAACTACTTTGATGATGGACATCAAGAGAAAAAGCCTAACTGCCCGCATTCTCCACCAAAACTATTAAAATTAATTTTGCACAGTTAGCAGAATCTTTTCAGTTAACCAGCCAATAATCACAGAGGAAATACCATTTCTCAGCTTAACCCCTTGCACTCCGGTCAATTTTCCTAAAAACGCCAAAAAATAATGTGCCCAAAGTAAATCAAAAGCTGTTATTCAACCCTTTGCAGCATCTTCATGGGGTTGGTCTCATTTAAAAGAAAACACTTTGAATTTTTTGCCAAAAAAAAACATGATCTCTCTAAGTGCTCCGGCCACTGAGTTACAGTCATCTAAACATAGTGAACTTGAAGAAAATAAATTTGGCCTGGGTGTTTTTTTGGATACAAATGCTTGCAAATAACACACAGCTCCAGATCCGGGCTGGAAAATGCAACAGAAATGTAGAACCAAGTGTTATCCAGCTGAGGTCCAAATTTTGTAACAATACCACAAAAAATGAATATATTACACAGCTTTGTTCTCAGGTAGTTCCCAGGCGTTTTGGAACTGTGCCAAATTGTGCCAAATGGCACAGTTTGGAAAAATGTCTGTAACTTTTGATTGATTCAATGTAGAAGCTTCATTTAGGGCTCAAATGAAAGGTCACACTCAGGGCTGTCTGTGTGTGTGTGTGGGGGGGGGGGTTTTGGCCCCCCCCCCCCCCCGCTACAGAGGATGGACTTCGGCCATCGCTACACAACGGATTAGCCTCATGTGGCGATGTGGGACAGCAGCGCAATCACCACGGCTCCCCCCCCCCCCCGCTACAAAAGAATAGTGGGGGGGGGGGCCTTCACGGTCTGAACGCGGCGAACAACCCCTTGTACAGCGGCGCACGAACTGCGCCGCGCCGCACAGTTGTAATTTACCAATCAGTCAAAAGTCATTTTGGATTACAATTTTCAGGGATAAATAATAATTTAGCTTATAACACCTTACCTCTTCACAGCAGCAGAGTCCTGGCGAACTTCTCTTCCCCATTGTCAGACGAACGCAATGCTGGTCCGCTCGTGGATCCCGGTCTAAACATAATTCCATTATTGCGGTTTTGGCGAATGATTTACGACCTTTGTCGTCGGCCTCCGTCGGTCTATGATGACAGAAGAGAATGCTAAACGTCTATTCTGCTGGAATGAGTGCAGGTCGCACTTGTGGGTGGTCTCCGTGCTGCTGGGTCTGTAGCAGTTTCTTCCAGCGTCCTTTTTTTCATCTGTTGCAGCAGTAATGTCTCTCTTCACCCAGCCCGAACTTATGTGCTTCAATTGGCTCCTGCATTCACAGTAGGCGGGTCCTCCTTCCTAGGTTTTCATTCATTGGTTCTTCAAGGTTTCAGAAACCCAATTCAAGGCTCTTATTAGTCGAATGAGAGGTCAATCAGATGAACTAATCTATTCGCGGCTGTGTCTGCAGCTTTTATTTTCAGTGCGCACTTGGATGCCATACACCACCTACATCAAAATCTCCATCAGGATCTCCATCATGAGTCCGAGAGCGCCATGTGCTCTCGTGCGCCCTAGGACGCAGAGACTTGCCCGCCCACGGTACAACGGAGCGCAAGAGGTTAACTTTTATTGAAACACGCAGGGAGTTAGTGAACACAGCTGTGGGTACTCCTAGCCCCCTCTGGTGAAAAAGACTCAGAACAAAGAACAGCACAGCTACATAAAGGCTTTCATTTAGTGGGCGTTTCGCAGTAACTTTCCAACAATACGCTGGCCTTTGCCCAGACTAGTTAGAACCGGTCCTTTCAGTGTCCAGATGGCTTCAGATATCATCTCAGCTCTTTATGACTTCCATCCTGTTGGTTCCTGTCTCTCCAGATGTCTCCTCATTCCCCATGCCCATATATGGAAACAGGAACAGAGACTTTCCAGTGGAGCTTTTGTGTGTGTGTGTGTGTGTGTGTGTGTGTGTGTGTGTGAGAGAGAGAGAGAGAGAGAGAGAGAGAGAGAGAGAGAGAGAGAGAGAGAGAGAGAGAGAGAGAGAGAGAGAGAGAGAGAGAGAGAGAGAGAGAGAGAGAGAGAGAGAGAGAGAGAGCTTGTGTGCATGTGTGGATCTAAAAGATGTGTGTATGCAGGCACTTTGTATAATATCTAATTAACTAATCTTCACTATTTATTTATTATAACTTTACCCAAAGCTCATGACCATAGACGAGGGTAGGAATGTAGATTGACTGGTAAATCAACAGCTTTGCCTTAGAGCTCAGCTCCCTCTTCACCACAACAGACCAGTACAATGTCCGCATCATTGCAGAGGCTGCTCTGATCTGTCTGTCAATCTCTCGCTCCATTCTCCCCTCACTTGTCAATAAGACCCCAAGTTACTTAAACTCCTTCACTTGGGGCACGAGCTTGTTCTCAACCTGGAGAGGACAATCCGGATTTGGAGGTGCTGATTCTCATCCCAGCTGCTTTGCACTCAGCAGCAAAATAATTTAGAACTGTAATCTAAACTTTATTTCTTGCTTTGTTGAAAATTTATCTTGGACTTCTAAAATAAACGTCTCACTGAAATTATAGACTGCTCATGCCTTTTAAATTGATTGAACGCACTAAAGGGCTCATTTAGCGGTAGGTTGTGCCATCCTAAGTGCATGAGGGAGAGGTTCCACAGGTCCTTCCTATCTACAGCTGTCAGACTTTATAACCTAACCGGTGCTGCTTGTAGAGGTTGTATTAAATGTAATAACTTTGCACATTCGAAATCGTCCCCTCCAATACACAACTAAGAAAATTACATTCATTATTGAAGGTGGCAACAACACTGTTGATTCAAATGTGAAATATACTGTCTGGTACATATTTATATTCTGCCGGGTAATTTAACAAACTGTAATGCTGTTGATACCATGTATTTGAATTTGAATTTTGTGTACTTTATTGATCCCCAGAGGGGAAATTGAGGGCATCCACCTGGATGGATGAAGCAGCCACGATACGGCGCTATCCCTTAACCATTCACACACACATTCACACCTAGGGCCACTTTAGCGTCTCCAATTAACCTAACCTGCATGTTTTTGGGCTGTGGGAGGAAACCGGAGAAATCCCGGAGTAAACCCACGCAGATATGGGGAGAAACATGCAAACTCCACACAGATCACTGTTGGTCAGGGGCTGGGATCGAACCAGGGATCTCATGGCCAAGGGTGATTTCCTGTGCTGGTGCAGTGCTAACCACTGCGCCACCGCACCGCCCAATGTAGCTGCAATGCTCCTGCACTGTGTATATAACTGTGTACATACAGAAGAGAAAATAAGTATTGAACACGTCAACATTTCTCTCATTAAACATATTTCTACTGGAGCCATTGACCTGAGATTTTCATCAGATATCAGTAACAACCCAAGTAATCCATACATACAAATAAATCAAGGCAACTCTGTTCTCAAAAGTTATATTTAAGAAAGTGAAATGACACAGGGAATAAGTATTGAACACTCTTGGTGAAATTCATTTAATATTTAGTAGAAAAGCCTTTGTTGGTAATACAGTGATCCCTCGCTACTTCGCGCTTCACTTTTCGCGCCCTCAGTGCATCGCGGATTTTTCAAAAATATTCATCAAAAATTCAAAATTGAGAAATAATGGGCGGGCGCTAGCAGAAGGCAGGGAGACTACATTAGACCATCAGGTGTCAACACGGAGAGCCGCACAACTCTCTGTTCGCTGTTGTCGTGTTGGCTCGGCTCGGAAATCTCGCAAGCTGATTGGCCGAGACGTTTCACCCCGCAAGCTGATTGGCCGAGACGTTTCACCCACCTCCTCTCCCTGCCGAGCACCCATGAAGGAAAGGAAGACCGCATTCATTGCTTTTTATCGCTCGTGTTACTTAGTCTCGCCGCGTGGAACTTTTTGCTGTTCTCTTGTGCCATTTTGTGCGAAATAGTCTTCCCGTCGAGGCACTACGCCGCCTCCTGCAGCTTCAGCTCTATCGGAAGCTGCCCTCGATGATCCTGCGCCTCCAGCATCTCACGATGAGGCGTCACCTGAGGAGCAGTAAAGCTCTCATTAACCTGTGCAGTAAATCATTTTCATCTTGAGTTACGTATCTTGTTATAAGAATAAAAGAGTTCTAAAAACATATTTATGTACACTTTGTTTACATCTACGTATGTATGTACACGTACACACACACACACGTATCATACGAGAGAGAGAGTGAGAGAATGAACGTACGTATTATTTATGGATGACGTCATTAGGGGTGACGCTACTTCGCGGTTTTTCACTTTTCGCGGTCGGTTCTGGAACCCATTAACCGCGATAAGTGAGGGATCACTGTAACAGCTTCCAGACACCTCCTGTATGGAGAAACTAGGCACAGGCATTGCTCAGGACTGATTTTAGCCCTTTCTTCAACACAAGCTGTCGTCAAATCTTGAAGGTTCCATGGGTGTCTTCTATGAACTCTGATCTTCAGTTTGTTCCATAGATTTTCAATTGGATTCAGGTCAGTTGACTGACTAAGCCATTCTAGCAGCTTTATTTTCCTTCTCTGGATCCAGTTGAGAGTTTCCTTGGCTGTGTGTTTGGGATCATTGTCGCTGAAATGTCCACTCTCGTTTCGTCTTCAGTATCTTGGCAGATGGCAACAGGTGTCTCTGTACATTTGTCCATTCATTCAATCTTGAAGGTTCCGCGGGTGTCTTCTAGCAGTTTTATTTTCCTTCTCTGGAGCCACTTGAGAGTTTCTTTGGCTGTGTGCTTGGGATCATTGTCTTGCTTAAGTGTCTACCCTCGTTTCATCTTCAGCATCTTGGCAGATGGCAACAGGTTCTTATCAAGGATGTCTCTGTACATTTGTACATTCATCTTTCCTTCAATTATATGAAGTCTGCCTATACCATGTGCTGAAAAACACCCCCACACCATGATGGGATGTGCAGTGCCATTTCTCCTCGAAACATGCTGTGTGTTGTGGCATCCAAAAAATTCAATTTTGGTCTCATCAGACCAGACTGTTTTTTTCCCAGTGTTTTACTGGCTTGCCCAAATGTTGTGCAACAAACTTTAAACATGCTACATCATGCTTTTTCTTCAGCAATGGAGTCTTTCGAGGTGAGCGGGCATAGAGCCCATGTCGGTTGAGTGCATTACTTATGGTTTTCTTTGAAACAGCAGTACCTGCTAACTCCAGGTCTCTCTGGAGCCCTCCACAAGTGGTCTTTGGCTTTTGGATAACTCTTCTGACTATTATTTTGACTCCTCTGTCAGAAATCTTACGAGGAGCTTGTGGTCGAGGCTGGTTTATGGTAAAAGGGTGTTCTTTCCACTTCTGAATGATGGCTCCAGCAGTGCTCACTGAAACATTCAGCAGTTTAGAAATGCACCTGTAATCAATGCCATCATTATGTTTTGCAACAGTAAGGTTGCAAGGGTCTAGAGCAGGCCTATTCAATTAGCGACCCACGGGCCACATGCAGCCCAGAAGCAACCACTGAGTGGCCCGCGGGCTCAGGCCACACCAAGGAAATATAAATTTAAGAAAAAAATATGAAGGAATGATGGTCCACAAGTGCGTACATGGACAACACATGTGACCGTCATCTGCGTGGAGCTCAGAAGCGCCCTGCCCACGTGACCGTTCCAGTCAGCAGGCAGAGCGGCTCGTAGCGTCATTGTCCGAGAGAAGCACAAGCTTATTAAAGTACTTCAAATGCGGAAACAATCAGAAGAGGTATGTCAGCAGTGGAGGCATTTTTGGTGGTTTTAACGGGAGAAGGAAACGCGGAAAGCGTGGAGGCGTGAAATTGCGCCTGAGAAGACGTCAGTTTGGTAACATTACTCTTCCTTCTATGATTTTTGGGAACGTACAATCTCTGAGGAACAAGGTGGATGAAATTCAAGGGAATGTACGCTACCAGAAGGACTTTAAGAACTGCTGTGTCATGGCTTTCACCGAGTCTTGGCTTAATGCGCATGACCGAGACGCAGACCTGTGGATTGACGGCTTTGGAGCCCCACTGCGCTCGGATCGGCAGGAAGAGGTGATGGGGAAACGTCAGGGGGGCGGCGTATGTTTATACATTAATAAGCAGTACTGCACATCTGTCACGGTCAGAGAGCGCATCTGTACACCCGATGTGGAGCTGCTGTCTGTGTCACTACGCCTCTTTTATTTGCCTCGCGAGTCCCCCAGCTTTTCATCACAACTGTGTACATTCACCCGAGGGCAGACGCTGACTCCGCCTCCAGCACCGTCTTTGATGTAGTCCAGTGGCTGCAATCAATTTCTCCAGAGGAGCCAAACTTCATTCTTGGGGATTTTAACCATGTTTCTTTAAAGAAGACACTTAAAAACTTTTATCAGTATGTCTCCTGCCTAACCAGGTGAAAAAAGACATTGGACCTGTGCTATGGATCCATAGAGAGGGCCTATAAATCACTCCCCCTTCCTCCTGTAGGATCCTCAGATCACAACTGTGTACATTTGCTGCCCACATATAAAACTGCTCTCAGAAGAGGCAAGGTGGAGACAAGAGACATTGATGTGTGGACAGAGGATTCAGTGCACAGCCTCCAGGAATGCTTTAACTGTACAGACTGGAAGATGTTCACACTGGCCTGCGGGGATGATTTGGACTCTTTGGTGGACGTCACATGCTCATACATGGCTTTCTGTAAAAATAAGATCGTTCCACGTAAACGTGTCAAAATATATCCCAACAACAAGCCATGGGTTACAAAATCAGGTAAATCCTGTTTACAGAGGAAAGCACTTGCCTTTAAACAGGGGTCTGTTTCTGAGCTACAGGTTGCCACAAAAGAGCTGAAGTCCGAAATTTTAAGAGCAAAACAGAATTATAAATCAGAATTGGAAAGCAAGATGGCAACAAAGAAACTTGGTTCAGCCTGGGCCAGTATGAAAACTATTGCAGGCCTTCAGAGCACAGAGTGCAGTAATCGTGTGTTTTTAGATGGTTTTAATTCAGACACAGAGCTGGCTAATGCTCTTAATTGTTTTTATGGTTGTTTTGACTCCTTTGATTTTAGCACAGAAACCCAAGATTTGAAACAGAAACTCAAAGACAATCAGCACTTTAATATTGAGGTGCAGGATGTTAAAAGGGAGTTCTGCGCTGTAAAAGTGAACAAAAGCCAGGGCCCTGATAATATATGTGGGCGCTTGGTAAAGTCCTGTGCACATGAACTGAGTCCTATATTTCATTACATTTTCAATAAGTTCTTACAGACACAACATGTGCCTAAGATCTGGAAAGAAGCCGTGGTTGTTCCCGTTCCAAAATCCAGCTGTCCTAAAATGGTGAACGACTTTAGACCAGTTGCTTTGACTTCAATTTTAATGAAAATTTTTGAAAAACTGGTCAGATGTGAGGTCCTAAAGTAGACTGAGCATACATTGGATCCTCTGCAGTTTGCCTATAGGCCTCACAGAGGAGTGGAGGATGCCACTGTCACTCTGTTTAACATGCTTTTTAAACATCTGGATTTTAATGGGACACACGCCAGGCTTTTATTTGTGGACTTTTCCTCCGCCTTTAATACAATCCAACCTCATATCTTAGTTGAAAGGCTCCTGCAACAATTTGATTTGAGCAATAATCTGGTGGGTTGGATTCTGGATTTCTTAACCAACAGGACGCAGAGAGTAAGGGTCAATGGTACATTGTCTGACCTAAAGTGCTCTTCTACTGGCTCTCCTCAGGGGTGTGTTGTCACCACTACTCTTCATCCTGTACACAAACATGTGTCAGAGCAGACATGACAACAGACACATTATAAAGTATGCTGATGACTCAGTTATTGTCAGTCTCCTCCAGGATGGTGAGAGTGGCCACGGCCCAGTAGTTGATGATTTTGTTCACTGGTGTGAGGATTCCTACCTGCAGCTGAATACGACAAAAACTAAAGACATGATTATTGACTTTAGGAGGAAAACTCCCGGGCACAAAGTCACCGTACTAAAAGGCCAGACCACCAAATGTGTACAATCCTACAAATATATTGGGATGATTATTGATAGTAATTTAAACTTTGAAGAGAACTGTGAAAGGGTGTGCAAAAAAGGTCAGCAACATTTGCATTGCTTGAGAAAACTTGCACGCTTCCAAATTGACCGAACCATAATGACAATGTTTTATCGGGCTTTTATTGAATCTGTTTTATCCTTTTCTTTAGTGTCATGGTTTGGTCAGATAAAACTGAAACAGAGGAAATCCTTGGATCAGGTAGTTAGATGGTCCAGTCGTTTGCTTGGTGAGTCACAGCTGAGCCTGACATCCCTGTACACCAGACAAGTACAGAGGATGGCTACCTCCATTTTAAATGATGACTCCCACCCTTTGCACTGTAACTTTCAGCTTCTTCCCTCAAGACGGAGGTTTGCTGTCCCAAAAAGTAAAACCCAGCGCTACAAAAACAGCTTTGTTCCTGCTGCTGTCAAAGAGTTGAACAAGCTGTAACAATATATTGCACATAATTTAGGTACCTATTTATTAACTCCATTTTATATTTACTTATTTTTGTAGGATGTTACTTGGGTTCTAAATATTTTATTGGGTTTTAGACCTTTGAGTTTTTAACCTCTTTGACTAGTTTTTAACTTTTAATATGACCCTTCTCTCTTACCTCTGGTTTTTCTCCCATCTCTTTGTCTTTTTATACCCTGATTGATGGAGCCTTGAGTATTTTTATCATGTTTATAGTCAGCTTCATGTGTGCCTGTGTTTGTCTATGTTGAATGTAATTTGTGGCTTGTAAATATGGATGTCACCAGACTGCAAAACCAAATCTACCTACGGGTACAAATAAAGTAACCTGAACCTGAACCTGCTGGTAACGGGAACAATAATGAGTTGCTGAGCAAACAGGTGTGGTTAAGCTTCATATGCAAGGAAAAAGGTAAGAGTGACTGAATTGCTAAGGATTTACTTCACCAGCCATTACAATAATTTATCTTCATTATTATGTACCTGGCAAGTTAAGATGACTGGAATTCACGAAGTCATTGACTTTAATCTCTCTACAGCCTTCAGACAAATTAAACATGCCAACATTTGGATTTCAAAATAACGGAGGTTTTTCCTGCTGTCTGGGTGGTGAGGAGAGTTCTAAAAAATGATAAATATATAGAAATATTGTCATGTGATGCTGTCATGAATGGCTTGGGATAGCTTAAATGCAATAACAGAAATAACTGAATCTTTGGTAATTTAAGTTAATTTATTTATTGAATGTAATTTTATAAATATTTTTTTCTTTGAAATCAGAATTAAATTATTTTTCCATTCTGGCTTTGCAAAATTATGGTCAAAAGTGTAAATTGTATAAGGAAAAAAGTCTTCTCTTTTTTTTTTTTTACCACAATCCATTTCAAATTCATCAAAAAAACAAAAAAAAAAAACCCCAGTAATTTTATTAAAAAAAATAGACAAAAATTAGCCATAAAATCATCCACAAATGTATAATCAAGTCTCATATGTACAAGAAAAGTCAATTTTACAAGAGAAAATTACAAATTTGAGGAAAATGGTTTCAAATTTAGATAAATTTACAGAAAAAAATGAGAAAACTATAAGAAAATTGTTATAAATTTTGAAGAAAAACCTCAAACCTTCAAGACTGAAGTCATTACTCAAGTTTTTAAGTGGGTTCTTTTTGCATTCTTAAGTCTGTGTGTCCACCAAATGCTTTTTTTAGCTGTGGGCGACTGTTTTCCATTCATTCTCTATGTAGTCCAGTGTTTACAGCGCTGAGCACCCTCGGTGCTGAAACGCTCTCGGCGGTGGCCGCTTTTTGCTGCGGTACTCAGAGTTGAAAAAATCTCAACTTTTCAGACTGCAGCTGAGCTTGTCAATGTCAGATCTTTCTAAGCAGCCAATCAGAATAAGGAAGGGCGGGACATAGAACGCCGGTACAGTCTGTACTCACCTGCTTTCCATGTTATCATATTTTACATCCAGAGCTGCTACCAATGCTAGAATATGTTTCCTGTTCAGTGTTATTTAGAGACTGCTATTAAAAAGTAAGTAGAAAGTCTGACCTTAGGAAAAGTGGAAGTGCTGAGCTGTGGGTGACAAGGTGTTGCTGCAATACAGGGCACAGACTTTTTTTCAGAGCGCAGCGCACAAGCACTGAAAAAAAGATGTTCAGGGCGGTCAGGCGACAAAAAACGCGTTTGGTGGACACGCAGCCTAACTCTACTAGAAATTTTTGGTTGACTGATATGTTTGTATAATGGAATGTGTAGTTATGAAAAGAGGTACCTTCTCACATATGTGGTGATTTAAAACAAAACAAACTATAATAGTGGATGTGCAATGTCTCTTAGGCTACGGTCACACTGAAGGTCTTGATGCTCAATTCCAATTTTTTTTGCTGAGATCCGATTTTTTTTGTGTGGGCATTCACATTATAATTTAAATGTGACCCCCATCATACTGAAGTATGAACAGTCTCTTGCTATGAAGTGACCCGCATGCGCAGAAGAAAACGCAACGTCAGACACAGTGCTGTGTTTGAGGAAGTAAATATGAGCAGCAAACGATTGAGGGAGACAGAACTTCTTCACCTTTGATGCAGCGCAGCAAAATAAATGTTAAAAAAAACATTCATAAATGTTTATGCACAAAATAAATGAGACCATCTTCATTCCTCCACATGCCAGATGACCACTTTTTTTTTTATAAATGTGCCATTACTGTGCGCATGTAATGTCTATGGCTTCAGCCCCGAACCCCCCACCCCCGCCCGCAATTTTGAAGTTATTGTGCAGTCTGAGCCGACAAAAATTACAATCCAGTGATAAAGGGAAGGAGATTGATTAAAAAGAGAGCACAAATCAGCTGTCTCCCATCCCTGCGGTATCTGCCACCACAGAATTATAGCGTTTGTCTCACTTCAATGAGGAAAAAGTCGAATGAAATGCGACATGACTGTTCAGACGGAGGTCACTTTGGAAAATATCAGATATGATTCGGAATTAGGACCACATATGAAAGTGGCCTGGATTTGGTGTGAAAAAATCAGATCTGTGTTGTTCAGACAGTCATTAAAAAATCAGATATGGGTCACATTTGTGCAAAAAAATCGGAATTGGGCATTAAAACCTGCAGTGTGACCGTAGCCTTAATGTTATCAATCTTTTCTTGGGGAGTTTGTGCACTGAAGCGTTTTGACAGTTCATTTTTTATTCAGCTAAATGCACTTTGTGATGTGCCAAGGTCAGTTGTGACCAGAATGTAATATATTTTATTTCAGAAGGGAAACAAATATTAATGCTGCTAACAGTGCACATTGAGTTTTTATGCACTTTGAGATGCCTGAGTAAGATGTGACCAAAATGGTTATTTAAAGAATTTAATTTTTTTTATTCTATTTATTTAATTGTTGTTCAAGAGGAAAAATATTTCTACTACTTTAAGTTCTGCTCAATCCCAGCACTGTTATTGTGTTTTTATGCACTTTTGATGTGCCTTTATCATGTGCCAAATGCCCATTTAAAACCAAGACAATGAATGAAAAGTGCATATTTTTCATCATATTGATCTGTGTTGGTTTGAAATTTGTCATATTCAACGGATCGCTGAACATGTGTGGCTCAGTTACATGTCTTGACTTCAAATTGTGGCCCAACTGATTTTGTAATTGAATAGCCCTGGTCTAGAGAGAGCTCTTTGCTTCTACCCATCATGAGTTCTTTGAGTGTGACAATTTGACATTCACAGACCTTTTTAAAGGCTATCAGTCAGGACTTAACCAGCTGAAATTAATTTGCACTGATGGGGGACGGGATGGCTTCCTAAATTCTGATGGATTTCAGCTGGTTTCTTGGCTTTCTGTGTCTTTTTGTACCTCTTTTTCTTCATGTGCCCAATACTTATTCCTGTGTCATTCCACTTTACTAAATATAACTTGTCTTGTGAGCACAGTTGCCTTGATTTCTTTGTATGTATGAGTTACTTGGGTTGTTACTGATATCTGGTGAAAATTTTGGGTCGTTGGCTCCATCAAAAATATGTTTGATGAGAAAAATGTTGACGTGTTCAATACTTATTTTCCCCAATCTATGTATATTTATTTACTGCTTTGGCTATCCAGTTCTTATCTTATTTACTATTGCTCTGAGTGCTGCTATACCTTTGCTGCTGCAATCCTGACATTTCCCCATTGTGAGACTAATAAAGGCTTACCTTATCTTATCTTACTGAAATAAAGAATTCATCTTATTTGCCACACTATATGAGGGGGGGCTGAAAAGTTCATAGGCTGACCATGATGCAGTGGTCAGATTTGACCAAATGTGGTTGATTGTATCCATACTTTTGACAGTTCTCTCACTCTCAGCTCTGCTCTGCCTTTCTTGTTCCTTGGCCGCAGAAGCACAAATACTACTGGCTCAGCACCTATGAGCATAACTCCTTCTTAGTCAGCTTATGAACTTTTCAGCCACGCCCATACACAATGAATATTTGTGTATATCCCTACTTTACTGTGTGCTTGTCTGGATAAATGCTTGGTAGGGGTGGATTACCTGATGATTCTGAAAGACCACATTTGAATAAAGCTGATGGAAACTGTTTTCAGCTCTTTCTGGTGAAGCTGAAGGGAGGTAATGAGATGAAGCTGTGGCCAGCATTCGTCTGTCCAGGTTTTACCCTGATGCATGTTGAATGTGCACAGAATGATCATCAGGTGGGTTTGGATCCAGGTTGTGCTCAAGGTAAAGGCCAAAGGTCAGGAGATAGGAGCACTCTTGTAGTGGTTTCATCAGGCCAGAATGAGCTACTCCATCATTGTCCATATTTACATGCACACGAATAAACTGGTTATGGTTTTATTTTATTTTAATAGTTTAATTTTACAGGGACAATGCACATCACTAAACATTTCTGTAAATGTGCCAGTTTAGCCAATTGGCTAATTTTCAACCGCAGTCCCATAATTGAATTTCTGGAGTTATCTGATTATTCAAGTGGCAATGTAAACAGAATAAGCTGCTAAAGGCCATGCAACCGGGGACATTAACTCAAATGGTTTACCCTCTAATAATCTGTTTATTCAGTACATGGAAACACGACAAAATAGATTATTGCCATTATCGGTTTATTATTCCCAGTTATCGGTTTATTGTGACCATATAACCGAGGTCATTGACGGTCTGTTTTTGTCACTGACCATGTTTACATGCACACGAATAAACCGATGATTGGATTTCTGGAGTTATCTGATTATTCAAGTACCCATATAAACAGAATAATCCGATAAAGGCCATGTAACCAGGGTCATTAACTCAAGTGGTTTGCCCTCCAATAATCCATTTATTCAGTGCATGTAAACACGACAAAACTGATTATTGCTATTATTGGTTTATCCCCAGTAATCGGTTTATTGTGACCATGTAACTGTCTGGGGTGACGATGATATTTTGATTTTGCCACAACAAATAAATACTCAGTGGGGGAAGAAGCAGCTATGTGACTGTGCACCATTATCTGCTTTGCCTCTGATAGACCACGGCATGATATCTATTGTCCAGATGCACCGGCCCCCTGAGGATGATTGGACACACTGCACAAATGTGGATGGTCACAGTGCCGACTCGCTCACCCTCTCGACATGACCAGCTCACAGATGCAATGGCAATGTGTTGATCATTTGGTGCAGGAGGTTGGCGGTCTGGAGGGTCCAACCAAGGCTACATGACACCCTAGAAGTGGCTCTGGACAACTTAAAATGCAAAATCCACATGGCCGATCAACCAGAGCAGCTCCCATATGCACTGTTACCCAGTGTCTGACAGCCAGAGGCACTACTCACTCTCTCACTGCATTTACTCTCCAGTATCTCCCTGCAGTATCCTGCAATTTTTGGCACAATTGGTCAAAGGCCATAATAAGCTCTCCTCCACGACTAAGACCCTCACACATGCTCATGGATACTGACTGCTCTCCTTCTGATGTTTGACAACACAGCACCAGGCTCTCTCCCCAAAATAAATCATATAGCATAGATCCATAAAGTGGACATTTTGTATTTTTTTAACCAAATAATCAGAAATGCACATTAGAAAGGAAAAAAGTGGAATAGAAACATTGTATATAAAACTGCTTATTTCCTTTCTTTTTAAATACCAAATAAAGTTGAATTGAATTTTATATCTCTGTTTTGGTGTTATTCCAGTCTTGAAGCCGTTGGTAGAGGTGCTCAGTGACCCAGACTCCATTAACAGGATGCTGCTGTCTCAGCTGGAGAAGCGGGAGCAGCAGGCTGAGCAGCAGAAGAAAGCCTACACCTACGCTGCCTCCTATGAAGACTTCATCAAACTGATATCCACTTCTACTGATGTCAATTTCCTCAAGCAACTCAGGCAAGACACACACACACACACAGAGGTGCCCATGTAGACAGATGTACTTTATTCATACCAAACTGGAAAATTACAGTGTAACAGCAGCATAACACAGTAGACAACCCAAAATCAACAGAAATACACACAGCATAATCGAACAAGGAGTTACCCAAGGAAGTAACGCTTAGATATGTACTGTGTATTGAAGACTTTATTGTATTTAATATTAAGGCTTCAAAGGAACCATATGCATCTGTAGCAATCATGTTAACCACAGTATTACCAGTCTTTTCACTGGTTAGGGGTTACCATGGGAACAGACACTGTCTCTGCAGTGTTGTACTCCATCTGAATGCAAGGATCGACAGACACAATTACTTTGTCCAGTTTATCTAAGAAAGAGCTGCTGATATATTTGAATATTTCCGTAAAAACAGATTAGTGTCATACTTTTCAGTGTATTTAATAGTTCCTATTTCAGTTTTATAAAATGGAATACAATATTTTTTAATTCTTCCTCTTTGCTTCTCTTTGTAGGTATCAGATTGTGGTAGAGATAATTCATGCTACCACAATCAGCAGCCTGCCTCAGCTAAAGAAGCAAAAAGGTACAGATAACACAGCATGCCACCATACCTCATCTACTAAGACGTGAACAGAAAAACGGTGAAAAATATGGCACTTTAAAGGGGTCATTGACTGCACTTTTTTCCCCACATTTTATTAGCTCCCACATGTCTTAATGAAGTGTTTGTGACATATTTTGTTCACATTTCTTTAATTTTTTTATCCCCTGCCGGTCAAAGCTCAAACGGGTCAAAGAGCCCTTTGGTCGAAAACCAAAGGGGGCGGGAGCGACGCGAGGTATATTGTGGACTGTGGACTGTGGACTGATGAACCATTTCACTGATGAACCACAGGGATGGTTATTAGGGTGACTAAAATCTGAAGAAAATAATATAACCCGTGTTTGGTTCGAGCTTCCTGGTACCAGTGTTTGCTTGGGGGTAATAGCTCGGGGCTAATAGGCTACCTTTGGCACCCCTTTCATCTACATGACAGACAGCGGGCCAATAACAGAGCAGTGGGTGGGTCTCAAGGACAGCGGTGGGTTGGCTTTTCAGATAGTTAAAACCTACAAACACACCATTTTTCAGTCAATGACCCCTTTAAGCAAAACACTTGTTTGGATTTAAATTTGCTGCAGCTGACATAATGCTTTGTGTGTTATACTGACAAAATGCAATGGTATACTTCTCAAATTGGGATGGTTCCTATATGAGTTCTGTATCACTTAGGTTTTAAACAGCGTCTCTCTAATTGGTCATTTCAACTAAGAAATAAAAATTGACAGTAAAATCTGAATTAGAGAGTCGATGTTCATAGTTGCCGAGATGGCACTGAAGCTGTGCTTTTGTCTCTGTAGGTATTTTAAAATATTTGGATTTATGGCTGTGGTTAGTTTATTATTATTATTATTATTTATTATTATTTGAGACAGAAGTGACCATGTTTGTCTATTTTATTAGTTCTGTCAATCATAATAATAATGGATGAGATTTACACACGTGGACAAAATTGTTGGTACCCCTCTGTTAATGAAAGAAAAACCCACAATGGTCACAGAAATAACTTCAATCTGACAGAAGTGGTAATAAATGTGCCCTTCAGAGGTAAAGTGGGCTATCCCACAAAACCATTATTTTGAGAAAATGAGCTCTAAAGTTGAAATATTCTCAAAAAATCAGTGTGCCTATATCATTAAAAAGTTATCTATGGGGTAACTTTTTAGTGTGCCTATATCATTAAAAAGTTACCTATGGGGTAAAAAAGTTACCCCATAGGTAAAAAGTTACCTATGGGGTAACTTTCCTATGGGGTAACTTTACCTATGGGCTATCTATGGGGTAACTTTTTAGTGTGCCTATATCATTAAAAAGTTACCTATGGGGTAACTTTTTAATGATATAGGCACACTGATTTTTTGAGAATATTTCAACTTTAGAGCTCATTTTCTCAAAATAATGGTTTTGTGGGATAGCCCACTTTACCTCTGAAGGGCACAAATAAAAATTCTATGAAAATTAACCAATGAAAATCAGACAATGCTTTTGAATTGTAGTTCAACAGAATTATTTTTAAAAACAAACTCATGAAACAGGCCTGGACAAAAATGATGGTACCCTTAACTTAATATTTTGTTGCACAACCTTTTGAGGCAATGGCTGCAATCAAACGATTTCTGTAACTGTCAATGAGACTTCTGCACCTCTCAGCAGGTATTTTGGCCCACTCCTCATGAGAAAACTGCTCCAGTTGTCTCAGGTTTGAAGGGTGCCTTCTGCAGACGGCGTGTTTCAGCTCCTTCCACAGATGTTCAATAGGATTTAGGTCAGGGCTCATAGAAGGCCACTTTAGAATAGTCCAATGTTTCGCTCTTAGCCATTCTTGGGTGTTTTTAGCTGTGTGTTTTGGGTCATTATCCTGTTGCAAGACCCATGACCTGCAACTGAGACCAAGCTGTCTGACACTGGGCAGCACATTTCTCTCTAGAATACCTTGATAGTCTTGAGATTTCATTGCACCCTGCACAGATTCAAGACACCCTGTGCCAGATGCAGCAAAGCAGCCCCAGAACATAACAGAACCTCCTCCATGTTTCACAGTAGGGACAGTGTTCTTTTCTTGGTATGCTTCATTTTTGCGTCTGTGAACGTAGAGCTGATGTGCCTTGCCAAAAAGTTCCAGTTTTGTCTCGTTTGTCTATAGGACATTCTCCCAGAAGGTTTGTGGCTTGTCAACATGCAGTTTGGCAAATTCCAGTCTGGCTTTTTTATAATTTGTTTTCAACAGTGGTGTCCTCCTTGGTCATCTCCCATGAAGTCCACTTTGGCTCAAACAACGACGGATGGTGCGATCTGACACTGATGCACCTTGACCTTGGAGTTCACCATGAATGTGTTTAGAGGTTGTTCTGGGCTCTTTTGTTACCATTCGTATTATCCGTCTCCTCCTGCGGCCACGTCCAGGGAGGTTGGCTACAGTCCCGTGGATCTTAAATTTCTGAATAATATGTGCAAGTGTAGTCACAGGAACATCAAGCTGCTTGGAGATGGTCTTATAGCCTTTACCTTTAACATGCTTGTCTATAATTTTCTTTCTAATCTCCTGAGACAACTGTCTCCTTTGCTTCCTCTGGTCCATGTTCAGTGTGGTACACACCATGTCACCAAACAGCACAGTGACTACTTGTCACCCTTTAAATAGGCCGACTGACTGATTACAAGTTTGTAGACACCTGTGATGTTAATTAGAGGACACATCTTGGTTGAACATGTCCCTATGGTCACATTATTTTCAATCTTTTCTAGGGGTACCATCATTTTTGTCCAGGCCTGTTTTATGAGTTTATTTTTTAAAGTAATTCTGTTGAACCACAATTCAAAAGCATTGTCTGATTTTCATTGGTTAGTTTTCATAGAATTTTTATTTTTTACCACTTTTGTCAGATTCGTTATTTCTGTGACCATTGTGGGTTTTTCTTTCATTAAGAGAGGGGTACCAACAATTTTGTCCACATCTGTATATGGCGCGTTACATGTCAAGTGGCATTTCAAAGCGCTTACAGTGAGTCCACTATTCATTCACTCCACAGACAATGGTAGTGGGAAGCTACCACTGTAACCACAGCTGCCCTGGGGCAGACTGACTGAAACGTGGCTGCCAGTCCGTGCCAACGGCCTCTCTGACCACTACCAAACATTTATATACATTGATGCCCAGTGTCATGGACACTGGAGGCAAGGTGGGTAAAGTGTCTTGCCCAGGGACACAACGGCAGGATGAAATGTTATGATTAATTGCATAATATCCATAGTTTACTTGTGAGTAATTGTAAATTCTGTGTAGTTGTAAATTGCCCATATCGTCCATAGTTTACTTGTGAGTAATTGTAAATTACTCCATTTTTTTTCTTTAAATTAGCTCCAAATATACCTTAAAGGGATTTTCAAAAATACTCTTAACAGTAAGCAACTCGGTTGCAATTTGTCAGTCTGGGGTTTATTTAAGGTAAGGTTTACTAAACTCCTCAAATTACAAATACAGTCAGAATACATTTAAGGAAAACTAAAACAATGTTCATTCTACATGTATTAATAAGGTAGTGTAAGCACATAGGGCGGCAGCAACTCAGGGTGATAGAGTGGGTCATCCAATAACTGGAGGGTTGGTGGTTTAAATCCCGGTCTCCCCCCTCCGCCATCCTGCCAATGTGTCCATGGACAAGACATTTTACCCATCTTGCCTTGCCTCCAGTGTCCGTGATGTTAGCGTATGATTGTGTATAAATGTTTGGTGGTGGTCAGAGAGATCGTTGGTGCAGATTAGCAGCCACGTTTCCGTTAGTCTGCCCCAGGGCAGCTGTGGCTGCAGAGTTGGCTTACTACAGTTACTGTCTGTCTGGAGTGAATGAATTCATTGTAAACTGTCATGTGACATGTAAAGCACAATATAAATCTAATCCATTATTATTATTAGTGCATAAATGATGATTGTGAATGTGTTTAAAAAAGAGAAGATAACTCACAATAGAGTTTTGCATGCAATTTTCTGCTTTGTATCTGCGAACAGGTCTTCAGAAAACTTCTGTTTTCACAGTTTCTTTGTAACTTCATAATTTTTTTGCTTATCTTTGGTATACATGCACAAACATGATTTTTTTTTTTTTGCAGCTCAGTTTACAAGGGCAGTGAAGCTTGATTTACAACCGCATACTCTGAAATCATTTGTGAACACTAATTTACAAGTTTACAGTCATATTGCCCCTAAATTAAACATATATTCCTGGACTTTGCACAGCGATTGGTGCTTGCATCATGCAGCTCTTCACATAATCTTCACCTCATCCTGTCCTGCTTCTTTTCTAGGATATGTGCTGTTTGAATTTGGTGAGTAGGGATCCGTTCATAGGTGTGTGCAATTTTTTTTTCCTGTGGGCATTAATAACACGTAAAAAAACCCCACAATGTTAAAGATGCACTCTGGTGGATATAAATTCCCTAAAAAACAAATATACATGGTCTAAAACTGTATCACACCTTTGTTTATACAAACAAAACCTTTCATTGTCTTACGGTTCTGTGTCAAATCTTTTCACTTCCCCCCCTCCTTCAAATGTCAGGATCTGTGATTACTAGGCTCACCCACATGCCACAAGGCTAATAGTGGCTAAAACTATATTCAGAATAAATAAATCAGAATAAATCCTGAATAAATCCTGTGATAAAAAAACTTACCAGTTGAAGGACATGCCCAGTTGTATGCACGGTGGTCCAGAATAAAGACTGAAACTACATTGGTCCGTAAAAGCAGTTTAATGGTAAAACTCATCTTAATTTGGGTCAAAACAGCTGGTTAAAAGCTGGTTATGAAAATTATTTTTTACACTTGTACAAAATGAGGAGGAAGAATATGAAGGCAGCTCATTTCAGTGTAAACAGCATTATATCATAAGTTCATTTTTTAAAATTATACTTAACACACTGATTTATCGAGGTAATTTTTATAACGTTTGTATACCACTGTTAATAGTCTCTCGGCGCCACACCAGTCGGCTGCCTTTTGCAACAGCGGCTCGATTCCGAGTTTTTTTTCCCCTTCCTCTCTCTTTTGATGCTCTGAGTGTTGCTATCCCTGTGCTGTTGCAATCCTGGAATTTCCCCGTTGTGGGACTAATAAAGGCTTATCTTATCTTATCTTATCTTATCTTAAAAAATGCTAACTAGCCTGGAGGGTAGCTTCAGTTAGGCCAGAGAGACCTGACTGACTCAACACTGACATGCATGGCTACGTCATCAAAAACACTCCGTGTAAACTCACCTTATTGTAGGGAGCAGGGCTTAAGTGAAACTTTACAGCAAAAAACAGAGACATGAGACATTTGAGTGATTTCGCTCTTGATATGCCTTGTAAATCATAAAAAAAAAAAACATGTTACAGACATGTTAATGGGGGGAAAAAACAAAATTTTGGGCAGAGTGTCACTTTAACTTAGGTTGTGTTAACTCATAACCATGCTAACTTTGGCAGCAGAAATTTGTTTTTATTTATTGCTTTAATTTTAACATTAAGAATACATTGATATTTTCAAGGGCAGCCTAAAAAACACAAACTTTGACAAAAAGAAGGGGCTTAAGGGAAATATCAGTAATATAAAAGAACAGCAGCACACATCCATAAATATTTCAGCACTCTGGTCACAGCTTGTTTGTTAATGTTGGAATTCATCCCACTAACAACGTTCACTGGTGTATCCATTGACTGTTCACATGTTAACTTGGCCTTTATGAGCAGATGCGCTTTGCAAGAAGTCCTGTCCCTATTTATCCCATCAGGTCTTTCTTGTGTGTATTTGATTAATATGTGACCAAAGCTGGCTTACACTGCTTTTCCTCTTAGATCGAAAGGGTAAAGAGTCAGCAGCAATGAAAGCAGATTTGCTGAGGGCCAGAGATATGAAACGATACATCAATCAGCTGACTGTTGCTAAGAAACAGTGTGAAAAACGCATTCGCCTGCTCGGTGGGCCAAACTATGAGAACAATGAGGACGGAGGAGCTGATGATGGAGATGAGCCACAAAGTCAGAAGGTGAATAAATAAGAGCTCTGGCACAGCTGCTTCCACCTTTGTGATGCTGTGGATTAAAATAAACTCACATGGATTACTGATATCCTTTATTCTCACCTCATTCAGATTCTCCAGTTTGAAGACATCCTGTTTAATCCAGGCTACAGGGAACATTTCAAAGTTTACATGGAGAGGGTCGATAAGAGAGCACTGATAAGTTTCTGGGAACTGGTGGAAACACTAAAAACTGCCAATAAGGTAACATGAGCACACATTCAACAGGATTTAGACCAACACTGTTGCTGTTTGGAGTGTTGGGCCTCAAAGTAGAAACAGGCTAAGCTTTTCCATGTTATGTTTCTTCTGTGTGTGCGAAGAGTTTGAAAGTGGCAGGGTTTAGCAGCAGGTAGTATTTAGGCTGTTAATATTCCATAGGTCTTTTCATATTTTTAAAAAGAGCAGACAGACATTAAATTTAAACAGGTTTTAATTTTGTTCATGAGGAAAAAAAATCCACACCACTGCTGTCAGTTTTCTTTTCCTTCATACATTTACACCCCTTGACTAAACAGCAACATCTAGGGAACGTTATTTTGGAGCAGACTGGATAACACACCATGAAAAATGTTTCTGATTACAAAAATACTTTAGAATAAGATGGCCGCACTGATGAGTACAAACTGCATAGAGTTAGCAGGGCTGGGAATCTATAACTCAAAAATGACATTTGCTTCTGGTGGTTGGATCCTTTCATGAGTGAAACTGCTGTACAGCGGGGAAAATAACTTGAACATGGCAACATTTTTCTCATTAAATTTATTAATTATTTCTGATGGAGCCATTGACCTGAGATTTTCACCAGATATCAGTAGCAACGCAAGTAATCCATACATACAAAGAAGTCAAGGCAGTTGTGTTCACAAAGCAAGTTATATTTATTAAAGTGGAATGACATAGGGAATAAGTATTGAACACGCTTGGTGAAATTCATTTAATATTTAGTAGAAAAGTCTTTGTTGGTAATAACAGCTTCCAGACACCTCCTGTATGGAGAAATTAGGTGCAGACATCGCTCAGGAGTGATTTTAACCCATTCTTCCACACAAATTGTCTTCAAATCTTGAAGGTTCCGTGGGTGTCGTCTATGAACGCTGATCTTTAGTTCATTCCATAGATTTTCAATTGGATTCAGGTCAGGTGATTGACTGGGCCATTCTAGCGGCTTTATTTTCCTTCTCTGGATCCACTTGAGAGTTTCCTTGGCTGTGTGTTTGGGATCATTATCTTGCTGAAATGTCCACTCTCGTTTCATCTTCAGCATCTTGGCAGATGGCAACAGGTGTCTCTGTACATTTGTCCACTCATTTTTCCTTCAGTTATAGGAAGTCTGCCTATACTATGTGCTGAAAAACACCCCCACACAATGATGCTCCCACCTACAAACTTCACTGTTGGTATGGTGTTTTTGGGCTGATGTGCAGTGCCATTTCTCCTCCAAACATGCTGTATGTTGTGGCATCCAGAAAGTTCAATTCTGGTTTCATCTGACCAGACTATATTCTGCCAGTATTTTACTGGCATGCCCAAATATTGTGCAGCAAACTTTAAACAAGCTTCAATGTGCTTTTTCTTCAGCAATGGAGTCTTTCGAGGTGAGCGGGTATAGAGCCCATGTCGGTTGAGTCCATTACTTATGGTTTTCTTTGAAACAGCAGTACCTGCTAACTCCAGGGCTTTCTGGAGCTCTCCACGAGGGGTCTTTGGCTCTTGAATAACTCTTCTGATAATTCTTTTGACTCGTCAGAAATCTTGCGAGGAGCTCCTGGTCGTAGTTGGTTTATGGTAAAATGATGTTCATTCCACTTCTGAATGATGGCTCCAACACTGCTCACTGGAACATTCAGCTGTTGAGAAATGCGCCTGTAATCAATGCTATCATTATGTTATACAACAGTAAGGTTGCAAAGGTCTAGAGAGAGCTTTTTGCTTCTACCCACCATGAGTTCTTTGTGGTGTGACAATCTGATATTCACAGATCTTTTTAAAGGCTATCAGTCAGCAATTAACCAGCTGACTGATATCCTTTAAAACCATTAATTTGCACTGATAGGGAATGGGATGGCATCCTCAGTTCTGATGGGTTTCAGCTGGTTTCTTGGCTTTCTATGCCTTTTTGCACCTCTTTTTCTTAATGTGTTCAATACTTATTCCCTGTGTCATTCCACTTTATTAAATATAACTTGTTTTGTGAACACAATTGCCTTGATTTATTTGTATGTATGGATTACTTGGGTTTGTATTGATATCTGGTGAAAATGTCAGGTCAATGGCACCATCAGAAATATGTTTAATGAGAAAAATGTTGACCTGTTCAATACTTATTCTCCCTGCTGTATACACAAGGCTCTTAAAATGGAAACAGAATCAGTTACTTTAATTGTTCATTTTCAACTGACATCAGTGCATTTACTCAAAAATTGCACATTTTGTATTTGCTATTTTAAATTTGGGCTTAAATATAGTTGCAAGGATCTGTCTTAGTCTCATAGTTTACAGTATTGATATTAAAATTTTTATTTAAAAAAAAAAGTTGTGTTTTCTTTTACTTGCCAGAATGAAGTGCCCCAAATTGTTGGGGAAATCTATCAGAAGTTCTTTGTGGAGAGCAGAGAGATTTCAGTGGAGAAGTTTCTTCTAAAGGAGATTCAGCAGAGTCTGGTGGGAAACAGAGGAACACAGGTCTTTGTCAGACTTCAAGAACAGGTATGGGCTACTTCTATTAATCTGACTGCAACTGTCTCAAGCTTTAGAGGATGATAATGGAGCACAACCTAATATCAACATGATACCGCTTCCTGATTGTCTGAAAATTTAGAATTGCTGAAAAAAACTAGTTCCCTCTTCATAAACTAGTTACCTTATGTGTATTGTTTAATATAATCAGAAAACTGTGTATTGTGCGGACTACTTCTGTATTTGTAGAGAGCAGCATCAGTCATGGATTTAATCATACTAGTGCATACCCGTGCATGCCCGCAGACACCCGTGCATGCCCGTAGAGGGGATGCATTGAAACAGAATTCTTGCCAGTTACCAGGACAGTTGCTATAGCAACACAGCACTGTGTGGCAATCGTGATGGCTTTTGTATGCAGCAAAACATAATATCACACAAAATGTGCCCTGCCATCTGGGGCTGTTTGCCCCTGCTTGTTACATCTTCTCCTGCCTGTCACTGTTCTATGTTATGTTGCTTACCTGTGTCTATACAGTATATGTGTCTCCATCTGGTCGGTCTTCTTCTTCTTCGTTCAGACCACTGATTGAGGGATTGGTGCGCCGTAATTCCAGTTCATGGGCACGGTCCTGAAAAAGTGGCTTTCGACCCTGTTCAGGAAGGCCCGTGCATGCCCGTAAAAACCAAGAAACTGGAGCACCCGGAGAAAATGAGCGCTTTGCTTGGCATTTTACACATTTGTAGTGTAGACTGGCATTCGTCAAGGTTACACATTTGCCATCATGTAGGCATGGCGAGTCGTCCTGTGATGCCTGAGTTCATAGGATGCGCTACGATGATGAGGCAGAGATCATAGGCCGTCCTATGATGTCCCAGAAATGTGCTTTAAAGTCTGTCGTACCCTATGCTGGTGAAGGGTGTCCTCCTGTCTCAGACATGTGCGATGTACTGCTGGAACCTCAGGTGTTTCATCTTCATGGCATCTTTTCTGATGTGCAGCAGTTGTCATCATTCTATTACTCTCCATCTGGTGGGTCTTCCTCTTCTTCTTCTTCGTTGAGACCACTGGTTGAGGGATAGGTGTGTCGTAATTCCAGTTCATGGATAGGATCATGAAAATAGATCTGAGCAAAAAGAGGCTTTCCGGCATGGACTCACTGTATATGACATAAAGACATGAAGGTAGCCTTGATATACAGTATATGACATCATAAAGACATGTTGCCTGATGTCTGTCACTGTATATGACATCATAAAGACATGAAGGCAGGCTTGATATACATGACATCATAAAGACACATTTGTCTATGTCGTCCTATGATGCCTGAGTTCATAGGACATCTCCAGTTCATGGACAGGATCATGAAAATAGATCTGAGCAAAAAGAGGCTTTCCGGCATGGACTCACTGTATATGACATCATAAAGACACGAAGGCAAGCTTGATGTATATGACATCATAACGAAGACACATGGTCTATATGACATCTTGAAGACACATTTGTCTGTGTCCTATGATGCCTGAGTTCAAACACACATGGTCTATATGACATCATAGAGACATACAGTATTTGTCTATGTGTCCTATGACGCCTGAGTTCATAGGACAGCCTATGATGTTCAGGCAGTGATCATAGGCCGTCCTATGATGTCCTATGAAGCGTAACAGACACACAGATTTCTTGCTTTTATAAAGAGTGAAGTAGTGGTGGGAATAGATTAAAAAATTTTTATCTAGTTAACTGCAGTTCATCACGGGAGAACTGGGGGTAGGGGTGGAGTGAGCGTGGATAGGCACAATACACAACAGTTATTTTTTCCAACACATACACTTCTTTACCTCAGAATAAGTTTTAGAACATGTTCAGTCTGCCTGCCATGGCAGTCAGCCTTGACCATACCTTGACAACACTGCCTTGAGAACTCTTATTGTGTAAAAATCTGAAGGATGTTAACTTGATATTGGCAGTGCTTTCCTTATTTTGGAGTGATAAATAAGGTTTGTGGTGTGAGACTCACTCCCAGAGAGTGAGAGTTGGCAACACTGATGTAGTGTTGCTATCCAATTGAATCGGTGAATTCCAAAAGGGCCCAAGTCCACACTTTTTCAAAACCCAGATATAACATGTTTAATGAACTTTAAGAGACAAGCTATCTGATTATGTGCAAAAACGTCCCAAGTCAACTTTAATGCATTGACTATTCACAGCATTGTTTATGCATTGAGTGCAAGAGAGACCCAAGTCCAGGACTTGGGCCCTTCTTGTATGGATTAAACTTAAAAGTCATAGGTGGCAGCACCAGTCATCCAAGATGTTCAGAAATTGGCGAAATATCTTTCACCAGAGGCTCAGCAGTTCCTCAGTAATTTAACAGTTTGTGATGCTAGGCGTGAAGATGAGTCTGACTTTGACGATTAGTTACCAGTAGATGGACCTCTATGTTAATCTGCCCACTTTTAAATGAAAATCTCATTTGCTGGCAGTTATCAAAACAATAGTTTGAATATAAAGTGATCATAAAAGGTGTTCAAAACATGGCATAATTAAAAAAAAAAGGTTTTCAACATGTGAGAAATAGACGTTATGTGCTTCTTTTCATATGTTCTTATTGTTTAATTCAAGAAGGGCCCAAGTCCAGGGACTTTAGTTTGCCAATCCTCTGAAATTAAAAAAGTGAAATGCTTCATATTATAGCATTTCTAAGCTATGGCCTTGTGCTATATCTGAGTAAAGTAAGAACCATCTGGCATAGACTATCTTTGAGATATGCAATTTATTTGATTTCCTGCAAAAACATATTTCTTGGACTTGGGCCCCTTTTGAATTCACCGATTCAGTTGTATCCTGGCCTGATACTTCATTCATTAATGTTGCCTAAATTTACTAATCCAGTGGGAAATATTCAAAAAACATACTAAACTGTTCATGCTCATTTAATTCCACTGGGCTGATAATATAACATCATAAACTTCAAATGTCTTTTCCCTTAATAGTAGCTTAGAAGCCTATGGACTGGTGAACTCAAAATAATAATAAAAAAAATTCAGCTTTTGGAAAGTACTCCACTTAATTTTCTCGGTACTATTCATGCTGCATTTCCCCTCTAGTCTGCTTTGGTCTGCGTATGCTTTGGACGAGCTCGGTGCACACGTGGCACTGTACATGCTCACTTTTTTCATCTACCCAGGCCAAGCGATTGACGCATGCGCACAACCATCATTTGTAGTTTCACTCCCACCCTATAGGTAGCGCCAATGCGCTGACACGCCAAGATTTTCACCATCAAAGAAACGCAAGAGCAATGCACATCAATAACAATGGCGTCATTTAACCGTTGCCGAGAGGAAAAGGAGCTGCTGTTACTATATTCTGCGGCAGAATTACAAAAAGTATGTTTATTCTCATCTTCCCCCTCCTCGTTGTCTTCTTCGTCTACTTTGTCTTGGTATGCTGTGTCGATATTGCCAGCTCGTGAATGGGCCGTTCAGTCTCGTGCATGCGCTTTTCAACACGTTCAGGTCGTGGGCAGGCCACGCGGTCACTGCACGCGGTCGTCTGCGGTTGAGCACTGTGGACACTAGTGGAGTGGAGACGATGACGTAAATTTTGTCACACGAGGTTTCAGGTTACACGTACGCAGACAGCAGAGGTGCGGCATGAATCCAATGACGTCATTGTGGTGAAAGACAGTAAAACGTAACAGATTAATGGTGTTAAACAGTGAATATCTACATTTATTTTGTAGTAAATATGTTTTTAATCAAATTGTTTTTTCTGTATTAATAAATAATACCAGTGCAGAAGAGAGATGAGATCGCAGTGAGAAGATAAATATGAAGCTCTCTTCTCACTGCTCCGTTTGTTAAGTATTTTATTCTGTGTTAGTATTGTTCATGTCAGCGCTCTTTTTTGTGTGGTACGGGACGGCAGCCCCGGTTTCCGGTTTCGCCATCTCTGGTGGTGTAAGAGGGGCTGCTGGTAGAGGGACGGTCTCTTCCGCCTTTCTTCTGCCAAGCGGCTGCATGTACGGTCGGGTGTACAGAGTCCAGTTTGTCTAATAAAGTAGTGTTCAGCTCCACTCCTGGGCCTTGTCCTTGTCTATGAGTTATGACATAACATTTGGCGACGAGAGATAAACTCATGGAGGCATGTGGAACACTAATTTGTCCATTCCTGGAGCTCTCGGGGAAGCCGCCTGTGCCGTGGCCTCGTTGGTATGAGGCTTTCCAGACGTACAGTACCTGGTAGCACAGGACCTGGGAAGAATGGAGAAACTGCGAGCTTGTGCATTATTAGTATACAACCTAGGAATGGAGGGACAAAGAATTTTGGGCACACTTGTAGATGCGGACACGTATGAAGAAGTGGTTGAGTTAATGGCCCGCCATTTCAGAGTGCCGGACAACATCATCGTTAGGCGGATTAAGTTCAGACAGTGCCGCCAACAGGTAGGCAAACCGATCCAGCGATTCGTGTCAGAGTTAGGGCAGTTGGCCTTTGAGTGCCGGTTCAGGCCTTTGGAAGAAGAAATGGTGTGCGACCAGTTGACAGAACATACCAACTGTGCCGCAGTCCGCTCCAAGCTGCTCACATTCCTGGGGGAGCTGACGCTGACAAGGGCTGTCAAGTTAGCGCTACAGCTAGAAGCGGCAGATAAGCTAACTTGGGAGCTCAATGAGCACCTTTCGCCGGGAGGTTCAAAATCCCCCAGGGCCGCACAGGTAGTGGACCCGGACAGCGATGGGAGTGTCGCAGACAACATGGAAGAGGCCAACGCTGTACAGATGAGGTCTGCCTCGGAGGAGCCCAGGTGTATGGGTTGTGGGTCCATGAAGCACTGCCACAAGGCCAGAGAGTGTGTGGCAAGAGGGAAGCGCTGTGGAAATTGTGGCGTTCTACACCATTTCGCGAGGATGTGCCAGTCAGCTGGACAAGAGAGCCCGCACAAGATTTCAACTTCTCCCTCCCCAATGGTGGAAGTGTTTTGAACGGCTTGTCAAACCACACATCACAGCCTGCCTCCCTGCATCACATGACCCGCTCCAGTTTGCATATCGTTCAAACCGCTCCACGGAGGATGCTATAGTCACCACCCTGCACTCTGTCATCACCCACCTGGATCAGAAAGACACCTACGCCAGACTCCTGTACATTTATTTCAGTTCAGCATTCAACACCATTATTCCCCAGAGACTGATAGAGAAATTACTCCTTCTTGGTCTGAACACCGCCACATGTCTCTGGATCCTGGATTTCCTGACTGAGAGACCTCAGTCTCTCCGGGTTGGAAATAACATCTCCAACTCTATCACGCTGAGTACTGGATCCCCTCAAGGCTGCGTACTCAGTCCACTGTTGTTTACACTTCTAACACATGACTGTGTATCCAGACACGAGGGGAACCAGATTATTAAGTTTGCAGACGACACCACGGTGGTGGGACTTATTCAGAGGGATGAGGAATTAATGTACAGGGAAGAAGTGAGAGACCTGGAGGGCTGGTGCAGGGAGAACAATCTGGTGCTCAACGTGGACAAAACGAAGGAGGTGATTATCGACTTCCGGCGGTCACAGCCTGAACACGTCCCTCTCAGCATCGGCAGCCGTTTAGTGGAGAGAGTGGAGAACATCAAGTTCCTCGGAGTGCAGATCTCGTAGGACCTGACTTGGAGCAAGAATTCCTTGGGGATCAGGAAGCGGGCCCAGCAGAGACTGCACTTCTTGAGGAAACTCAAACAGGCCTCTCTCCCCATCTGCTTCCTCAGGACCTTCTACAGAGGTGTGGTGGAGAGTTTTCTGACGTACTGCATTGCAACATGGTACTCCAGCTGCAGTATGTCAGACCAAAAAGCCCTGCAGAGGATAGTTAAGGGAGCTGAGAGGGTAATTGGAGTTTCCCTCCCCTCTGTCCAAGAACTTTTCCAGAACCGTTGTAGGAGCAGGGCACTGAACATTGTCAAGGACCATTCTCACCCTCTGCATAAACACTTTGAACTTCTGCCATCTGGCAAACGATTCCGGAGCATCAGAGGCAGAACCACCAGACTGATTAACAGCTTCCTTCCACAAGCTGTTAGGATACTGAACAGTTGATGCGGAATCTCTCATACATACTACTGCATCTATGGACATTATGTATATTATTTGTATATTATAGTTCTGGTTAGTTTTCAAGTATGTCTCAGGGAAGTGTGAATGGCTGTGTTGGGGTGGGGCATGAGGGTGTGTGTGAGTGTGTCTTAAATTATGTTCTTTTTATATGGATGCCGAGAGAAACACAATTTCATCTTGCCTGTGTCACGCCGCGCGCCACCTGCACACACACCTGTACATCATCAGCGGCGAGGGATTTAAGCCGCCTCGCCCTGAGCTTCGGCCTGAAGCCGTCAGACTTCCCTACGCATCGCTGTGAGCTCCTTTCATCCTCAGCTGATCATTCTGGTAAGAAGACCTTACCTCCTTTCCCTTCCAAGTCTGCTCCCCTGTGCACAGGTTGATTTCCCGGCGGCGGACAACGCCTCTCCATCGCCTGTTCCTCGCTGCTGCACCGGGCTCTCCAGGTGGCTGTCTACCGGACCTCGTGCCTTGCTGTGCCAGTCATCTGTCCTATCCAAGTAAGCTCCTCTCTCGCTCATATATCTCCTGTGTTGGTGTGTGCCCGTCACCCTTCTCCTTGTGCTTTTCCCATAGGGTTGTCCGGCTGTACGGTCTCCTGCCTCTGTGCCCGAAGCAGACGCCGCCACCAATACATTTACATCCCGCAGACACACATTCATACACTCCTGTTGTTAATAAACTATTTGAACTACTCTGAGCCTGTGTGTGTGCGTCTCCTGAGCCGTGCGTTATGTCAGTACGGCTTCAGCAGAGCGGCTCGGCAGATGGCGGGCTCGCACACCGGTTTACCACTCTCGAGGCTCGAGTGGATCAGATAGCTTATCAGCAACAGGTGATTTTTAATCAGTTGATAAATATAACTAACCGATTGGGCCGCTTGGACCCCCAACAGCCGTTCCCCCCGGCTTGTCAGGGTGGCGCGGCTCCTGCTGCTCCAGTGGCCGTCCAGCAGGCTCCGGGTGCACCGGTTCGGCTCACGCCCATTCCAACCCCCGCCCGCTTTAGCTGTAAGCTCGGCGGAGCACGGGGGTTTATAATGCAGTGTGAGTCCGTTTTCCACCGTGTGCCCGGGGACTTTCCCTCAGATCATAGCCGAATTGGTTATATCGGGAATCTCCTGGAGGGGCGAGCATTAACCTGGACCTACGCCGTAATGGCGAGGCCCAGTTATGCCACCCTCACATATGACCAATTCGTGAGATGCTTCCTGGAGGTCTTTGACCATTCTCTTACCGAGACGGTCCAGGTCGATCGGCTTCTCGCCCTCCAGCAGGGAAGCCGGTTGGCAGCGGACTACGCGGTCGACTTCCGGGTAGCGGCAGAGGAATTAGGCTGGGAGGAACGCTCCCTCTGTGGCCTTTTCCTCCGCAGTCTCAACGATGATCTGAGGGATGAACTGGCTGGGCGGGATATCCCTGAGACGCTAGCGGAGCTAACATCCCTAGCGATCAGTTTGGACAACAGGCTGCGCGAGCGCTCCTCGGGACGGAAGTCATCTTCTTCTCGCCCTCGTGGAGTCTCGCCGCGCCTGTTCCAAGCTCGCCCCCTGGCGACGCCGCCACCATCGTGCCCCGAGGAGTCGGAGCCGATGGTGACGGGCTGGACAAAGCTTTCCCCTGCGGAGAGACAACGCCGCCGTGAGTTGGATCTCTGCATGTATTGCGGAGATGACCAACACACGGTGAAGCTTTGCCCACGGAAAGCCAGTCGGCGGGGTCCGCGAGTCACTGTAGGGGGCCTCGCGGACGTCAATCGGTTAAGTTCTCTCACACAATTGAAGCTGCCCATCCGTTTCTGTCATAACTCCACTGGGCATCTCACCCACGCACTGGTGGATTCGGGCGCGGAAGGCAGCTTTATTTCTCAAGGCCTGGCAACCCGATTGGGCATCCGCTGTCAGGCACTAAGGAACCCTATCTCCCTGGTCAACCTCTCTCGTGCCTCCCTTGGGAGAGTTACACACCAGACCATCCCCATCCCGGTTATTATCTCTGGAAACCACCGGGAGGAGATAACCTTTTACGTCCTGCCCAACTCTGTGTCGCCCGTCATCCTGGGGTATCCCTGGCTACGCCTCCACAATCCCGTTCTGGATTGGAAGTCCGCCGGGGTGTCGGCATGGAGCACGTTCTGCATGAGCACCTGTCTACAGTCCGCTGCCTGCTCTCTGTCCGCTTCTCCCTCACCTACGGACGCTGCGCCCCCGGACCTGTCCTTGGTGCCACTGGAATTTCACGACCTGGGTATGGTATTCAGCAAATCCAAGGCGATGTCTCTCCCTCCTCATAGGCCCTATGACTGTGCAATCAACCTCCGCCAGGGGGCACCCTTACCTTCTGGACGACTCTACAGTCTATTGGCGCCGGAGAAGGAGACCATGAATTCATACCTAAAGGAGTCGCTGAGTGCTGGGATAATCCGCCCATCGTCATCACCAGTGGTGGCAGGATTCTTCTTCGTCGGTAAGAAGGACGGGTCCCTCCGTCCTTGCATTGACTATCGTGCCCTTAACGACATTACGGAGAAGGATCGCTACACCCTGCCCCTCATGGACACCGCTTTCCACTCCCTCCAGGGGGCGACTTGGTTCACCAAGCTGGATCTACGCAGCGCATACCACCTCGTCCGGATCCGGGAGGGAGATGAGTGGAAGACAGCCTTCCGTACCCCGAACGGCATCACCAGGTATTCGAAGTGGCCGTTCGGGTTGACCAACGCTCCAGCCGTCTTTCAGCGCCTCATCAATGACGTCCTCCGGGATTTCATCGGCCTTTTTGTGTTCGTCTACCTGGATGACATACTCATCTTGTCCAAGTCCAGGGACGAGCACCAGGTCCACGTGAGGCGGGTCCTCCAAAGGCTGCTGGAGAACCGGTTGTACGTGAAGGCCGAGAAATGCGAGTTTTACGCGAAGACAACATCCTTCCTCGGGTTCATCATCTCCCATGACCAGGTGCTTCCGGACCCAGAGAAGGTGAAGGCGGTGGTGGAATGGCCCACACCTGCGTCAAGAAAGCAGGTGCAGCAGTTCGTTGGGTTTGCGAACTTCTACCGCCGCTTCGTCCCAAATTTTGGTACCATCGTCGGCCCACTGACCCGCCTCACGTCCCCTAAGGTCCCGTTCCGGTGGACCGAAGAGGCCGCGGATGCCTTTCAGGCGCTGAAGGCGGAGTTCTCCTCCTCCCGGGTCCTTAGCCAAGTCAACCCTGCGCTGCAGTGCATCGTGGAAGTGGACGCTTCGGACACAGGAGTGGGGGCGGTGCTATCCCAGCGGTCGCCAGATGACGGAATCAAGCGGCCCTGCGCCTTCTTCTCCCGGCGCTTGTCCCCGGCGGAGAGGAATTACGACGTGGGTGACAGAGAGCTCCTCGCCATCAAGCTCGCGCTACAGGAGTGGCGTCACTGGCTAGAGGGGGCGGACCTGCCGTTCGTGGTCCTGACGGACCACAAGAACTTGGAGTACCTTAGATCTGCCAAGCGCCTGAACGCCCGCCAGGCGCGCTGGTCCTTGTTCTTCGCCAGGTTCCAATTTACCATCACCTTCAGGCCTGGCTCCAAGAACGGCCTGCCCGACGCCCTCTCTAGGCAATTCGCCCCTGAGGAGTCGGAGGACACGGTCCACACCATCCTACCTAGGTCATGCGTTGTGGGAGCCGTCACCTGGGACATTGAGAGCAAGATCCGGAAGGCGCAGGAAGTGGAACCTGACCCTGGCGGCGGACCGGAGGGGAGGCTGTTCGTGCCATCCACGGTTCGGGGGGAGGTCATCCACTGGTTGCACACATCCAAGCTCACCTGTCACCCTGGCTCCTCCCGGATGATTGACCTCCTCCAGCGGTCCTTCTGGTGGCCGGGCCTGCGGAGGGACGCTGCCCGCTACGCCCGGGCCTGTCCAGTGTGTGCCACCAACAAATCGGGAAATGCCCCTCCAGCGGGTTTGCTCCAGCCTCTGCCCGTCCCTGGCAGGCCCTGGTCGCATATTGCCCTGGATTTCGTCACCGGACTCCCAGTCTCGAACACCTACGACACCATCCTGACCATCGTGGACCACTTCTCCAAGGCGACGCACTTCGTCCCCCTACGAGGTCTCCCAACTGCCCTGGAGACGGCGGACCTCCTAATCCAGCACGTGGTCAGGCTGCATGGGATTCCCGTGGACGTGGTCTCGGACCGAGGGCCCCAATTTTCCTCAGAAGTTTGGAGGTCGTTTTGCAACACCTTAGGAGCCAAGGTGAGCCTCTCCTCCGGCCATCACCCCCAATCCAACGGGCAGTGTGAGCGGACCAACCAGGAGCTGGAGGCTGCGCTCCGCTGTGTAACGGCGTCCAAACCAACGTCCTGGAGTAACCACCTCGCCTGGGTTGAATACGCCCACAACACCGCCCGCTCTTCTGCTACAGGGATGTCCCCCTTTAAGGCGTCCCTGGGTTACGACCCCCCGCTGTTCCCGGCGCAGGAGAGTGAGGTAACTGTCCCCTCAGTACGGGCGCATCTCAGGCAGTTCTGCTCCATCTGGGCGTCAGCGCGCAATGCGCTTTTACGCACGGCGGAGCGCAACAGAGCCGTGGCGGACCGGCACAGAAGACCTGCCCCGGCGTACAGAGTTGGTCAGCAAGTCTACGTGTCGACCCAGGACGTGATTTTAAAGGGCGAGAGGAGGAAGCTGGCACAGCGCTTTATGGACCCATACCCCATCGCCAGGATCATCAACCCGGTGGCTGAGCGTGTAGCTATTCCCCCCTCCCTCCGCATCCATCCCACCTTCCACATGTCTAAGGTGAAGCTGGCAGTCTCCGACCCCCTTTGCCCTCCTCCTGCTGCGCAACCTGCGCCCCGGATGATTGATGGCCATCCGGCCTGGCCCGTCTCCTCCATCCTGGACTCTCGGCGCCGGGGTCGTGGGTTGCAGTACTTGGTGGACTGGAAGGGCTATGGGCCTGAACATCGGCAGTGGGTACCCTCGTCGTTTGTGTTGGACCCGTCGCTCATCGCTGATTTCCACCGAGCGCACCCAGAGAAGCCATCGCCAGGAGGCGCTGCTAGAGGGGGGAGTACTGTCACGCCGCGCTGCTCATCAGCAGCGCCACCTGCACGCACACCTGCACATCATCAGCGGCGAGGGATTTAAGCCGCCTCGCCCTGAGCTTCGGCCTGAAGCCGTCAGACTTCCCTACGCATCGCTGTGAGCTCCTTTCATCCTCAGCTGATCATTCTGGTAAGAAGACCTTACCTCCTTTCCCTTCCAAGTCTGCTCCCCTGTGCACAGGTGGATTTCCCGGCGGCGGACAACGCCTCTCCATCGCCTGTTCCTCGCTGCTGCACCGGGCTCTCCAGGTGGCTGTCTACCGGACCTCGTGCCTTGCTGTGCCAGTCATCTGTCCTATCCAAGTAAGCTCCTCTCTCGCTCATATATCTCCTGTGTTGGTGTGTGCCCGTCACCCTTCTCCTTGTGCTTTTCCCATAGGGTTGTCCGGCTGTACGGTCTCCTGCCTCTGTGCCCGAAGCAGACGCCGCCACCAATACATTTACATCCCGCAGACACACATTCATACACTCCTGTTGTTAATAAACTATTTGAACTACTCTGAGCCTGTGTGTGTGCGTCTCCTGAGCCGTGCGTTATGTCAGCCTGCACTACAGTTGTATGTACAGCAATATGACAATAAAGGTTGATTTGATTTGATTTGATTTGGTACACACAGTGTCCCCAAGTACCGATGGGCGCCCGCACTGCACGGTGATTCTGGATGGAGTTCCTGCACCGATGTTGGTCGACATGGGAGTGGAGAGTTCTGTGTTGAATTGGGCTACAGTCAGACAGTGTTTTCCCTATTACGGGATTGGAAGTTTCTCAGTGCCGCTTTGCGGCTATGGAGGAGGATGGTTGGCCACGGTGGGTACCATCATGTTGACGGTTCGGTACAAGTCGGCGATGATGACCGCTGTGGAGTTCATCGTGACAGCCTACGGCTCTAACATCATGGGCTGCAACTTGTTTTATGGCCTTGGATTCTCCATTAGGAGTGGCGCTGGGGAAGAGTGGTCAGGTGGCGGACTGTGGGACCGACCGGTTCCGAGAGTCAATGCGGTGTGGGATGAACCGTTGCTGGGCTCTCCGGAAAGTGGACAGGCTGCGTCGCGCTCAGGGTCGCTGCGAGAAGACCCCGGTGCCAGTGTCCGAGCTGCCCTGAATGTGGGCACCCGGTGGCTTGGGGGAGAACCTATGGCGACGAGCGGGGCCCAAACGATGGTCTCAGATGTGCCAGGAGCACGGCCATGGAGGACTGGTGAACACGGGACCACAGGGGCTGGGTCAGCAGTGGATCTACAAGCAGTCGGGGCAGGACCAAGTGGCACTGGAAGAGGGAGTGCCAGGCGGAAACACCGCAGGTCGTGCAAGGCCCCAATTGGAGTCGCAGCCTGGGTTCGGGCTCGGGTGGAGGTGAGGTCCAGGCGGGTGAGACAGAAGCAGAACATGGAGCGGTACCAGGGTCGGCTGCAGGTGATAGGTGAGCGGCACGATCGATATCTACTGTTGTCAGATGGCTCGTGGCGCCATCCCAATGAGTTACGGCGTGCTCCGAAGGAGATAGGTTGGCACGACTTCAGACGGTTGGAGCACTTGGAGGTGTGGAGGAGAAGACGCTCCGAGGAGGAGGCGACCAGCTGTGGTCTGAGAAGCGGACTGCCGCCAGG
Source organism: Pholidichthys leucotaenia (assembly GCA_020510985.1). Taxonomy (NCBI): domain Eukaryota; kingdom Metazoa; phylum Chordata; class Actinopteri; order Cichliformes; family Pholidichthyidae; genus Pholidichthys; species Pholidichthys leucotaenia. The sequence goes on from CM035840.1 coordinate 362,271,651, forward strand.
GGTGGACTGATGGTGGTGGTGGTGGTGGTGGTGGTGGGGGGGGACGGGGTCATCCTCACTCAGTCATGGGCTTGTTATTATTGTTCATTTGTTCAGTGTTTATAGTTTGGGGATTATTTTAGTATTGTATTTTAATTAAGAAACACGGCAGTAGTTTTTTTTTTTACTGGACTGTTACTTAGCATAGGCGGCAGAGTAACCCACCTCGCCGTGTGGGGGGGTAGGTTGGCAGTCTATCCGTCCCCCCCTAATTTTAGTTTTTTTTTGTGTGAATATCATCAGCCCTTTCTGGTGATTTTAGTTTGTTTATGTTTAGCGGATGATTCGGGTTCCAAATTGGGGTGGATTGATTGTGTGTGTGTTTTGGTCTTTCTGCGGGGGGGGGGGAGTTAAGTATTTTATTCTGTGTTATTATTGTTCATGTCGGAGCTCTTGTTTGTGTGATATGGGATGGCAGCCCCGGTTTCCGGTTTTGCCATCTCCGGTGGTATAAGAGGGGCTGCTGGTAGAGAGACGGTCTCTTCCGCCTTTCCTCTGCCAAGCGGCTGCATGTACGGTCGGGTGTACAGAGTCCAGTTTGTCTAATAAAGTAGTGTTCAGGTCCACTTCTGGCCTCGTCCTTGTCTACGAGTTACGACATAACACCGTTGGCTGTGTATTGCATTCTGGGATACACTCGCTAATGTAGAGACCATCAGTTGTACTTTTCAAAATGCACTGGGGTATATTTTAAGTGCACTATATAGTGAATTAAATTATCATTTAAGATTTCGCGCAGTACTACAAAAAGGCTGATTCACTGTATAGGACACTGTAGAGAACGAGGAATATTTCGAACAGATAGTGCTTGCGTTGGACTAACCGGAATTTAGCTAACTTCTGGTTAGCACAACAGTATTGGGATGCTACATCATGTCAGTAAACCATTTCTGTTGATCTCACGTGTCTCCAGGTGGCTGAGAGGATGAGAGAACGCTACTATCCTTCCTTCCTAGTTTCTGACCTCTACGATAGACTGATCAGACGGGACGAGCATCACAGCCAGTCACGGTGCAGCCCGGAAGAGAAGGGGGAAGAGGTCTGACGTCATGCTCAAACATGAAATGTCTTTTTTTTTTAAGTGAGGAGTACATATGCATTGCTAATATTTTTTGGCTCGGTGTGCAGTGTCAGGGTCTAGATGCAGGAGAGGAGGTGTGCGATGAAGGCAGTAAAGGAATCAACGAGCAGGCCAGCTATGCTGCTACTAAACTAATACAGCTTTATGACAAACTGGAGTACAAACGACAGGCCTTGGGCTCCATTCAAAATGCACCCAAACCAGACAAAAAGGTAACAAAATAAAAGCTTCTGAGCTTAAAAAAAATATTAACATAATTTCTTCGTTTTAACTGTGGCCTGCATGGGTGTTTGATTCTTTTTTTTCTTGTCTGACTTTGCAGATCGTAAGCAAACTAAAGGAAGAAATAGGAGCCATGGAGAAGGAGCACAGTGAACTTCAGCAGCATATCACAAGGACTGACTGGTGGTGTGAAAACCTGGGGCACTGGAAGGCTGAAATTACTACTGCTGAGGTAACAAGTCAGTTTATAACAACACAAAATCTAATGCATTTCCCTAATCTATTTACTGCACTGTGCACACTCATTAATACATTCATTTACAGCAAAGTAGAACATGCCTTCTGTCAACACAAAACAGAGACATGGATGTATTTGCCTACATTATGCAACCTTGCCATATACTGTCTGCTGCTTTTACTGAAATAGCTAAATGGTTTGGTATTTATCATGAGGCTTGCTAATGAAAGAAATAAAATGCCTGGAATAGACCAATAACTTTATGGACCCTGAATAAAAACATAATGATCAAAATAAAAGCAAAAATGTGCTAGACAGTGCTAATGTGGTGAAGACACTGAGGCCTCGGGGTGTTTTGTGCATCTGTGTATATTTCAGGCTACAGAGGAAGGTGGTGAGATGGTGGCTTGCTACAGCATATGCGTCAGCCTGGAAGGAGAGGAAACAGCCAACAGTCGCTGGAGCGTGCAGAGGAAACTCACTGAATTCCAGATGTTGCACCGCAAACTCACAGAGGTAACACCAGCAAACCTACAGTAAATGTGCATTGATTTTTTTTTTAAATTATTATTTTTGAACAATAGTAACCAGTAGTTGCTGAATTTTAAATTGGTTAAAGTGATCTAAATGCTTCACTTTTACATTGATTGAAGCAGCACTGGAGAAAAGGCTCCCTCTGCAGCTCTACAGTGAAAAATGATAAATGGCATTCACTTATATAGTGCATTTTACTCATCTCTAGATGAACAAAGTGCTTTACAGATTCTGCTATCCACCCATTCATGCACACATTCATACACTGATGGCGGCAGAAATGCCATACACAGGCGCTGACCCAGTTGCTCCTGACCAACCAGGAGCAACTGGGGGTTCAGTATCTTACTCAAGGACACTTCGACATGCAGACAGAGCGGGAATTGAACTCCTCACCCTCTGATCAGTAGTCGGCCACACTACACCTGCGCCACAGCTGCATTGCATTTAAAAATCTTTAAAATGATTTGATGATTAATTTATTATAGAGACTGGAGTCTGTCTAAAGACTTTCCAAGCTCCTCTTTGATTATATGAGTCCATGTTGCTTGATGAAAGCACCACAAATACTCATGCCTCTGTGCTTGTGACATGGTAGCATGGGACAGTTAAAGACCCTGACAAGTGAATCAGTACATGCGTTTTGGGTCCACCAGACCAGACAAAAGTGTGTCATCAACTGTCCAGCCAAATTTGAATGTTTAAAAATATCGCCAATTATGTAAAACCAGCTTTAAAAATCTTCAAAAATCAGCCAGCAACCCCCCCCCCAATAAATATAAAAGAAGCAACCTGGGCAAGTAGATGCAATGGTCCCTCACCCCCACTCTTAATATACTGTATTTAGCCAGCTAACCACAGTGTGTGTGTGTGTGTGGGGGGGGGGGGGGGGGACTGTCTCCTGTACAATTTTAATAGAAAACTTTTAAAAGTTACCCACCAATATTACGGGGGGGGGGGGGGATCACTTTCTTTTATATTCATAGGCTGCCTGTAAAGTCTCCATCCGTAGTTTTCATTATCCAGAAAGTAAAAAGCCCAGTCTACACAAACAATAACAGCCTGTATATTAAACAACATGGATGATTAACTGTGAATTAGTCCTGTGATGTCTATGACACCGATCACAGAATGACGCTGAAATTTTCAAGATTTCAGGCTCCAATGTAACAGTATTTCTAACCATAAGCTAACATTATTTCTAAATAATACTCTATAAACTTACATTAGATATTTGAACTTCTTTAGCACTTGGCAAGCTAGTTTAAATTTACTATAACTAGTGCATACCTGTGCATGCCCGTAGAAACCAAGTTATAAGCAAGTATTTCTGCATACCTGTAGAAAGCAGGTGTAAGCAAGGGTGTAAGCAAGCACATCAGCACTCGTTCAGTGGTGCCTGCCTTTGATTTTTGATGGTGGCATAGCGAGTCCTATGATCTTTGATGATGTCATAGCGAGTCCTATGATCATGAGTCATGCCTGCGTTTGGTCTTTGATGATGTCATAGTGAGTCCTATAATCTTTGATGATGGCATAGCGAGTCCTATGTTGCCTGCGTTTGATCTTTGATGATGTCATAGCGAGTCCTGTGATCGTAATGCCTGCCTTTGATCTTCGATGTCCTATGATCGTGAGTGAGCGTGAGTGATGCCTGCCTTTGATCTTTGATGTAATAGCGAGTCCTTTGACTGTGAGTGATGCCTGCCTTTGACCTTCGATGTCCTATGATCCATCATATAGACACCATAGTCATAGACACTGTGACACATACAAATTTTCACTCTATACTATGGTGTCTATATGATGTCATATAGACATCATGTAGACATCATAGGAACATCACAGGTGACTCTATACTATGGTGTCTATATGACGTCATGTAGACATCATAGGAACATGATAGGCAATCCTATGATCTTTTAGCAAGTCCTATGGTCTATATGACATCATATAGACATCATGTAGACATCATAGGAACATCATAGACAATCCTATGATCTTTTAGCAAGTCCTATGGTCGTGACACACACAGACACAGAGATTTCTTGAATTATATATAGAGTGATTAGCATACAAGACAACTTACACTCTTTGATGGTGTGTTCATAGTCCCAGCAAATTAGTGATGTCAGAAATGGAACGTTCGAGAGATCGAATCATTTGAAACAACTGAGTCAGAAAAAGAATCGATCCTTCGGAACATTTGAAGCATCTCCCCCACCGACATCAGTCGAGTGTTTTGGTGTGTGTTTTTATCTCTTCACATTTCGTGTTTTGTTTGGGTTTATAGTTTTATTTGTATGAATTAATTACCATTTGTAGAGGGTGCTTGTGTACATTCAAGCATTTTTATTTAGAAAAACAATCTGTTCAACAGTGCTCGGACTTAGACGATTTCTCCCCTTGTTTAAAATCTCTCCTGCTTTTGAGAATATTCTATCGCAAGAGACTGATGTGGCTGGAATGGAGAGAGATGTCTTGGCCTGCTGGAACATGATTATTATTATTATTATTATTTGGTCGCCTATGAGGCGAACGACCACATCTCGGTCGTTTTCCAAAGCTAATACAGGGCAGGGGTCGCCACTCCTCACTGCCCAGCTGGAACAGGTGAGGGAATATAGCGGCATGTTGTTTCCAGTAATCTAGAGGTACATTCTTTATATGTAAAATACATATACCGGTATATAATATGTATATTGTGCATAGAATAGGCATTTTCATATTGTGCAATGGCAGTATTTTATTTCTTATTCCATTTTAGAAACGGGATAACAAAATCACCGCATAAAACAACTATGACGTTTCAAAACAGTGGGTGACGTAATGGAACGCGACATGGAACAGTCACGTGACATCCTGTTTCTGATACAGACCTTGGAACGTTGGTTCGATTCAGAAGTTCCACCTAGGTTCGGTACGTACTAAAAACACGGTTTTGATTTTGCCATCACTAGTGCTGACACTTGCTATCCACTTAGCAGGAGGGGGTGTCCTGGTGAGGCAGAGGAGGCAAGGCCCGACTCCATCTATAAGCACCAACGGGCTCTCCAAAAACCCCAGCTGCAGCTGAGACAGACTTGTTACCCTATAATATCCAGGCAAGATGCATTTTCGAGGTAGAGGGATCTAGTTAACCGTCAGGCAAGCAAATGTTAGCAGGCTGTATAAACACAAGAGCAAGCAGTGAACCACTGCACATGTGCGGCTGGTATTTATATCCCTGGGCATAGTGACAGGGCGGGGTTAAGGCTTTTATACATAGAGCAGCCCCGTTTTAGGCCCGCCTAAAAAATTCTGGCAAGAGAACTGCCAGAAAACTGTTCAACAGTGGAACTCTGCCGTTTATCTCTGCATACGTACGTATAAGCTTTTTACCATAATTTAAGCACCACATTTCTAATATTAATATACAGTGGGGCAAAAAAGTATTTAGTCAGCCACCAATTGTGCAAGTTCTCCCACTTAAAAGATGAGAGAGGTCTCCAATTTTCATCATAGGTATACCTCAACTATGAGAGACAAAATGAGAAAAAAAAAAATCCAGAAAATCACAATGAAGGATTTTTAATGAATTAATTGGTAAATTCCTCGGTAAAATAAGTATTTGGGCAATAACAAAAGTTCATCTCAATACTTTGTTATATACCCTTTGTTGGCAATGGCAGAGGTCAAATGTTTTCTGCAAGTCTTCACAAGGTTTTCACACACTGTTGCTGGTATTTTGGCCCATTCCTCCATGCAGATCTCCTCTAGAGCATTGATATTTTGGGGCTGTCGCTGGGCAACACGGACTTTCACTCCCTCCAAAGATTTTCTATGGGGTTGAGATCTGGAGACTGGCTAGGCCACTCCAGGACCTTGAAATGCTTCTTACGAAGCCACTCCTTCATTGCCCAGGCGGTGTGTTTGGGATCATTGTCATGCTGAAAGACCCAGCCACGTTTCATCTTCAATGCCCTTGCTGATGGAAGGAGGTTTTCACTCAAAATCTCACGATATATGGCCCCATTCATTCTTTCCTTTACACAGATCAGTCGTCCTGGTCCCTTTGCAGAAAAACAGCCCCAAAGTATGATGTTTCCACCCCCATGCTTCACAGTAGGTATGGTGTTCTTTCTCCTCCAAACACGACAAGTTGAGTTTTTACCAAAAAGTTCTATTTTGGTTTCATCTGACCATATGACATTCTCCCAATCGATCATCCAAATGCTCTCTAGCAAATTTCAGACGGGCCTGGACGTGTACTGGCTTAAGCAGGGGGACACGTCTGGCACTGCAGGATTTGAGTCCCTGGTGGCGTAGTGTGTTACTAATGGTAGCCTTTGTTACTTTGGTCCCAGCTCTCTGCAGGTCATTCACTAGGTCCCCCGTGTGGTTCTGGGATTTTTGCTCACCGTTCTCGTGATCATTTTGACCCTACAGGGTGAGATCTTGCATGGAGCCCCAGATCGAGGGAGATTATCAGTGGTCTTGTATGTCTTCCATTTTCTAATAATTGCTCCCACAGTTGATTTCTTCACACCAAGCTGCTTACCTATTGCAGATTCAGTCTTCCCAGCCTGGTGCAGGTACTACAGTTTTGTTTCTGGTGTCCTTTGACAGCTCTTTGGTCTTGGCCATAGTGGAGTTTGGAGTCTGACTGTTTGAGGTTGTGGACAGGTGTCTTTTATACTGATAATGAGTTCAAACAGGTGCCATTAATATAGGTAACGAGTGGAGGACAGAGGAGCCTCTTAAAGAAGAAGTTACAGGTCTGTGAGAGCCAGAAATCTTGCTTGTTTGTAGGTGACCAAATACTTATTTTACCGAGGAATTTACCAATTAATTCATTAAAAATCCTTCAATGTGATTTTCTGGATTTTTTTTTTTTCTCATTTTGTCTCTCATAGTTGAGGTATACGTATGATGAAAATTGGAGACCTCTCTCATCTTTTAAGTGGGAGAACTTGCACAATTGGTGGCTGACTAAATACTTTTTTGCCCCACTGTATATATATATATATATATATATATATATATATATATATATATATATTATTATTATTGATGGTGTTACTGCAAAACCATCACTGTTCGTGCTAACCAAAAGCCATGGATGACAGCAGAGATACACAAGCTCCTGAGGGCTCAGGACGCAGTCTTCAGGGCCGGCGACACTGCAGGACTTACAACAGCTAGGGCCAACCTGTCCTGTGGCATCAAGGAGGCAACACAACAGTACAGCAAGAAAATATCCGTCCACTTCAGCAACATCCGAGATGCACGTTCTCTCTGGCGCGACATACAGACCCTCGCCAACTACAGATCTCCACTTCAGACCTGTGCGAGTGACATCACACTGCTTAAGAACTTAAATGACTTCTTTGGCCGTTTTGAAGCACAAAACAGCATATCAGCACAGAAGACCACTCCTCCCCCAGACGAGCAGGCCATAAGTCTGGATCCGGCTAGCATGAAGAGGACTGTCCAGGATCAACCCACGGAAGGCAGTGGACCAGACAGCATACCAGGTCATGTTCTGAAGGACTATGCGGAGGAGCTCAAGAATGTCCTGGTCGACATCTTTAATATCTCCCTGAGTCAAGCTGTTGTCCCCACATGTTTCAAAACTGCTACCATAATACCACTCCCAAAGAAGCCCGTCCCATCCAGCTACAACAATTACCAGCCCATAGCACTGACCTCCATCATAATGAAGTGCTTCCAGTGGCTGGTCATGCAGAACATCAAGTTCATCCTCCCTTTCCACAACCCATCTCAGTTTGCATACAGGTCAAACAGATCCACAGAAGACATGGCCATCTCTGCTGCTCTCCATCCAGCCCTCACCCACTCACCGACTCAAAGAATTCCAGTTCAGCATTCAACACAATCATCCCCCAGCACCTAATACAAATACTCAGACACTCGGGACTCAAAACCTTTCTCTGTAACTGGGTGCTGGACTTTCTCACAGGGAGGCCACAGAATGTGCGGATTGGCAGCAACACTTCGAAGACCATCACACTGAGCACAGGGACTCCACAAGGGTGCATGCTCATCCCGCTGCTCTTCACTCTGCTGATTCATGACTGTGTTCCGGCCTACAACACCAACCACATCATCAAGTTTGCGGATGACACAATGGTAGTCGGCCTCGTCACCAACAATGAGGAGGCCAATTACAGAAATGAGGTGAGATATAGAGTGAAGATTCAATATATCCATTGCGAGTTATACAGAGCTCCTGACCAGATGGAGTGAAGTACATGGTGGTAATGCACCTGTAAGCTGGTTACCAACCGCCAATCAAATCTAAAAGAAGAAGAAGAAGAAATGAGGTGACTCAACTAGTCCAGTGGTGTAAAGACAATGATCTTGTCCTGAACGTGGGAAAAACCAAGGAGATTGTGGTCGACTTCAGGAGGGGACACACACACACAGCATCCCCCTCTGATCATCGATAGAGCAGCTGTGGAGAGGGTGAGCAGCATCAAGTTTCTGGGGGTGCACATCTCTGAGGACCTCTCCTGGTCAACAACATTACATCACTGTCCAAGAAAGCTCAAGCTCGCCTTTATTTCCTCTGCAAACTGAGGAGAGCACGAGTCCCACTGCCATCATGTGCTCATTCTACCGGGGCATCATTGAGAACATCCTCACCAGCTGCATCACGGTGTGGTATGGAAGCTGCTCCCCCTCCTGCCGGAAGACACTACAACACACAGTGAAAGCAGCCAATATAGGCCAAAAACATGCAAGTTAGATTAATTGGAGACTCTAAAGTGGCCCTAGGTGTAAATGTGTGCGTGAATGGTGAAGGGATTGGTGCTGTCCCGTGGCTGCCTCATCCATCCAGGTGGATGCTCTGTAATTTCCCCCAGGGGATTAATAAAGTATACAAAATACACACACAAAAAAAATAATACAATAGCTGTTAAGCTAACTGGGTGAACTATTAAACGGCTCAGATTCGGACCCCATTTCTCCTCTACAATCATGCTCAACACAGGCTCTCCACAGGGCTGTGCGCTGAGCCCCACTTTTGTATTCATTGTACACATATGACTGTACACCTGTTCATCCTACAAACATCATAGTGAAGTTTGCGGATGATATGACAGTGGTGGGGCTCATATCAGAAGGAGATGAGTCTGCATACAGAGATGAGATCCAGAGACGAGTGAGATGGTGCTCAGATAACTTATTACTGAGTGCAAAAAAACAAAAGAAATGATTGATTTCAGTAAGCACAGTAGTGAGCCTCCTCCTCTATATATAGGCAAGGAGTGTGTGGAGAGGGTGGAGGTTTTCAAGTTTCTGGGTGTTCATATTTCCTACAACCTCACCTGGCCAGTTTAACACCATAGCTACGATAAAGAAGGCTCAACAACATTTACACTTTCTGAGGCTCCTTAAGAGGAATGGCTTGAATGCACAGTTGCTGGTTTTATTTTATTGCTCTGCCATTGAGAGCATTTTGTCATATGGCATCATGGTTTGGTATACTGGCTGCTCGGCCACAGACCACAAAGCTCTGCAGAGAGCGATCAAGACTGCGCAAAAAATTGCTGGTTGTTCTCTTCCTTCTTTGGAAGAGATTTCCAGGTCTTGATACCTCAACAGAGCTACTGCCATCACTATGGACTGCACTCATCCAGGTCATGATTGCTTTCATTTGCTTCCCTCAGGGAAGCGGTACAGATCCCATAAAACCTGGACTACCAGATTTAATCATAGTTTCTTCCCAACAGCAGTTCATATTTTGAATGGACTCATTTAATACATACAGACTGTTGATGTTATTTTCAGGCTATTTTGTGGGTAATAACTTAAGGATACGGCTGTATCCCCGGTTCTTCGAGTAGTATGAGTGAGATGTCTCACTATGGGATACGCTCCTCCTGCATATACCTCAGAAGCATTTATCTCATTACGCCAGTTCTGATTGGCAGATGATTGCGATGCCACACCTCGCATAATCACCTCTTCAGAAGCCCATGCTTTGATGTGGTATTATTCAAGATAAGCACCTCTTCTCACTTTGCAAAGCAAGAAGGGTTGTCTGGTGAGACATCTCACTCATACTACTTGAAGAACCGGGGATACAGCCGTATCCTTAAGTTCTTCTTCATAGTACTCGTTTTGATGTCTCACTATGGGATAGGGAGACTCCCGTGTTGCCAGACGAGCTTATCTTAACAATCATCAGCAATGAACAGCAACCTGGCTACCTAGGGGTCCTGGAGTGGGCACTGCTTGAGCCACGCTGAAAGCAGAGACATCCATCCTATAAAACCAAACAAAAGTAAGAGGTGAGGATCAGCTCACCGCCTCACAAATGTCCCCTAAGGAAACGGCCTTAAATAGGGCCCACAAGGCTGCCAAGACCCGAGTGGAGTGAGCTGTCAGGCCCACTGGTGCCTGAAGGTCCCGTGCCGAGTATGCCAATGCGATCGCCTCCACAATCCAGTGGGTGAGCCGCTGCTTGGTGACTGGTCTACCGGTATGAGGTTTGGCCCAGGACACGAAGAGCTGGTCACGCTTTCTGAGCCCCTTTGTCCTGTCCATATAAGCACGTAAGGCACAGACAGGGCATAATAAGCGTGACGGCCACTCTTCAGAAGAAGAGATGGGAGAAGAAAATGCCATTAAGACGATGGGCGTACACAAGCCAGCCACCTTAGGCAAAAAATGCCGGGTTGGGCAACAGTGACGCCCTAACATCTCCCGGGGCAAACTAAGTGCACGACGGATGAACTGAGAGGGCATGAATATCACTGACACGTTTAGCCAAGGCTAAAGCCAGTAATAGCACCATTTTCAATGACAGGTGCTTCATGCTGACCTCCCCCAGAGGTTCGAAGGGGGAGCCCCGACAGCCCATCTAGAACCACCGCTAAATCCCAAGGGGGAACCGTGGTCCTGGAAACAGGGAGGAGTCTATGTGCTTCTTTCATAAAACAACAGATCAGAGGATGTTGATGAGCCGTCTTATCTCCAAAATCTACATGACAAGCAGAAATAGCAGCTAAGTACACCTTAATGGTGGAGAAAGCTTTATCTCTGTCATGGTACCACTTTTCAAACACCCTCCACTTGCAGTCATTAAGAGACCTAGTAGAGGACGCTCTTGCGCTCTGAATGATGTTAATCATGCCCTGAGGAAGACCCGTTGCTCTCAGGGTGTCCCACTCACAGGCCAGGTCCACAATGCCAGGCACTCTGGATGTGGTTGAAATAGTGTTCTCCCCGCCTGTAACAGCATGTCTCTGTGGACTGGGAGCTGCCATGGCCGCCCGTGGAGAAACTGATAAATCTCCGCTAGCCAGTGCATCGCTGGCCAGTGAAGAGCTGTCAGGATCAGCCTGTGGCAGTGCTCTCTCACCCTGGCTAGGGTTGGGGAAATCAAGGCCAGGGGGGGGGGGGGGAAGCATAAAGAAGAAGGGGGTGCCATACGTGCGCAAGAGCATCTACCCCAAGGGGTGCGCTGTGATCGTAGAAGAATGAAGACGGAGAAGAAGACACTGTGCATTCTCTTCTGATGCGAACAGGTCCACCTCAGCCCGGCCAAACCTCTTCCAAATCTGCTCTACTATCATGGGGTGGAGCCCCCACTTCCCGAATATAGGAGCACCCCTGGAAAGGAAATCCGCTCTGTGATTCAGGACACCCAAGATGTGTGTGGCCCTCAGAGACAGGAATTGGTTGCTGCCCCACAGGATCAGTCTGCGTGCCAACATGTGCAACCGTCTGGACCATAGGCTCCCTGACAGTTGATGTAAGACACCGCGGTTGTGCTGTCCATCCTCACTAAGACACGGTGTCCGCGGAGGAATAGGAGGAAGTGCTTCAGCATGAGAAACGCTGCTAAAAGCTCCAGATAATTTATGTGCACTCACTGCAGGGCGTCCCTCCAGAGACCCTTTGCAGCACGACCCGTGTGAATTCTGCCCCAGCCCATCAAGCTCGCATCTGTAGGTGATGACCTTTTGGGCTTGAACTGTGCCAAGTGGCACCCCCCTGTACCAGGAAGGAAGGGTGCCGCCAATGGTGCAGCACTATTACGCATTCCATATTCACGGCACCCTGCATGCACCATGACGCACCGGATCCAACCTGAGGGAGGCCACCCAGCGCTTCAAATCCCTCATATACAGGCGACCGAGCCGAATCACCAGGATTACTCATCAGACCCAGCAGTCGGAGGCACAGCCTGAAAGGGATGCATGCACGAGGTTGGAAACGAACGAGGCACGCTCTGAACGATTCCACTTGCTCTGCTGACAGGTGGGCCGTGAAAGACACGGAGTCTATTGATAAACCTAGAAAGTTTATTCTCTAGGTCAGAGAAAGCACACTTTTTTCTCTGTTTATCACAAACCCCAGATTGGTCAGGTGCTGGATGACGACAGCCGTGTGCGTCACAACCTCCTGACCTGATCGTGCCAGGATGAGCCAATTGTCTAAATACGTTGCCAGATGGATGCCCTGTCGCCTTAACGGGGCCATTACAGTGAACGAGCACCCGTGGGCTCAGAGAGAGACCGAACGACAGCACCCTGTATTTGTAACAAACACCTTGAAATGCAAACTTCAGTTATTTCCTGTGTGGAGGATAGCCCTGAATGTGGAAATATGCGTCTGCCAATTCAATCAGTTATGAAATCTCCTCGTCGAATTAGACGCAGCAGAGATGCGTGTGCAAACATCCTGAATTTGTATTTTCTGAGGTGTTTGTTCAGAGCCCGCAGATCCAGGATAGGGCGAATTCTACTCCCTCCCCGTTTGGAAACCAGAAAATACCTGGAATAAAAGCCAGCGCGACTCTGATCAGGAGGCACAACACATATCGCTCTTTTCTTAAACAAAGAATTTATTTCCTCTTGCAGAATCAGAGCACTTTCCCCCCTCGCCTGGGAATAAATTATTCCTGAGAAGCGAGGTGGAGGGACAGCAAATTGCAGCCTGTAACCATGTGTAAGGGTTTTTATTATCCAGGCTGAATTTGTGAGTGCAGCCCATTTTTCTCTCATTGGTGAGAGATATGAAGCTGGCTCCTGTGAGCTCTCTGCACTGTGGGCCTCTAATTGTTGTGTTACGAGGTCGACTAGTGGTGGGGCATGGTTTTGTACCTCAAGCGACACTGCGTATGCGCCAGGTGATCGTATTCTGACAGCTTTCCCGGCTCCACTCGTCCTTGTGGGGGAATGCCCCCGAGAACGTGCAGCCAGAGGGCCGTTCATTGATTTCTTGTTCACTGATTTTATCTGCACCTTTGACCTTTGGTCTGGATACGACAGAGAAAAATGTTTTATTTTGCATAAACATTTTAGTGAACAATTGAGTGTGCTTAAGCAACTCTGTGGGGAAAATGGGACAGACGTTTCCACAACTGAGCCTTCTCCCTCCTGAGCTGGGACGTGTGGATGTTGTTCTTCCGTTACATGTTGCAGCGGGAGTGTGCACACAAAACAGAGAAGCTGGCGAACGGGGAACATGTCACTTCTCCTGCAGGAAGACAGGAGGCTGTCAGGCCGCCCTCTTCTTCCTCTTGGCCTGCTGACCAGCAGTCTGCACGGGAGGTCCCAGTGGAGCAGTGGTCTGAGTTGGAGCCTTCCTGGGCAAGTCCCCTTTCACCTGCTGTGTAGGTGGGGTAGCTGGAAGAGTTTGAGGCTTAAGCCATTTGGGAATTTTGAATTGGGGAAGGGGCCGCGAGACACCCTGTGTGAAGGTGTGTCTTGGGGCTGGTGGAGGAGCAGACTCGGGTTTGCGGGGGAGGCAAAGCTGGAGCGCTTCATCGTCCCTCTTCCTTGCCTCGCACCGTTGTTGCATTGAGGTGAGAGCTGCACCGAAAATGCCATCTGGAATGATCGGCATGTCCAAAATTTCTTCCTTCTCCCTCTCAGAGAGGTTTGTCAGGTTAAGCCATCTTGCTGTCTCCTGCAACACCATCATTCCCATAGATTTTCCTGTGGCTTGGACCGCACAGTGCTGTACGCGGAGGCAGATGTCCGTAATCACAGAAATCTCTTCCCACACATTCGGATCTGGCTTGGCTGCAACGTCTTTGCATAACTCAGCTTGATGAGCGGCGAGCATGGATGAAACGTTAAGGGCCCTAGCCGTTAAAGCTGCCACTTTGTAGGCTCACTCAGTCGTGGCGGACTGAAAATGATCAGCTTTTGATGGAAGTGTGGGATTCCTGGAGGTCGCCGACAGCCGTGGGTGAAGGTAGACTGCTACTAACGACTCCATTTGGGGCATACGGAGCACACCGGACTTTTCCATACCCTCGAAGTCCAAGGAGGAAGCCCCTGGAATGGGGTTCTTGCTGCTGAACAGGCGGTCGCTCCAAGTGGCCGACTGCTCCTCTAGCAGCTCCGGGAAGACGGGGAGTAGCTGCTTTGCCTTCCTGGAAGCCTGGGGTAATGTCTTCCCCTTGTAATGGGACTTGGTGGTCTCAGTTACTGCTTCAGGCCAGGGGATATTCAGCCTGGCTGCAGCATGTTTGCACACATCCTGCATGTCCATGCTGAGAGAGGGGGGTGTTGGTAAACTGCCCCGGGAGGCAAAAGCAGCTTCAGGGTTTGCAACCTGAGCCGGCAGGATGAAGAAATCATCCTCGTCAGTCTTCGGATATGAGGAGCTCCGAGTCATCCTTGTCCTCCTCCTAATCCAACTCCAGAATGTCTTCCGTTTGTGGCGCATCCGCTGTCATGTCCAACTGAGAACCCCAGCTGGCTCCAGAGCACGCTTCAGCAACGGCATTGAGCCCCTCCTTCTCCACGCCACGCGACAGTTTGCTGGTTGTGGACAGGTAAGGGTCCTCCCCCGACAGGCTGGGTTGGTAGTGAGCCATCGGCAGAGACTCTTCAGGGTGAAACGGGCGCAGTGTCCGCATGAACCTGGTGCCTCTATTGCGAGTCAGGCATGTTCCAGCCCAAGGCAAGACGAGCAGACATGGTGGGTGTCTTTACTCAAGATCTTATTCCCGCAATTACAGAGACGAGCCTCCGAGTCACAGTCTTCTCTGGTGTGAGCAAGACTGGGATCCATCGTCGTTAACAGGGGTGTTAACTTGAAGGATAACGGCTTAGCTGGTGTGCTAGCCTGTGAGCGCAGTGTTAGCTGGTGTGCTAACGTGCAACGCGGTCTTAGCTGGTGTGCTAAAACCATGCGAGGGGGGAAAAAGAACAACTTCACTGAGGTTAGGTCACTTTTTCCCCCGCTCTAGCCTATGGTGAAGACTAGAGAGTTGCTTGCTGAGTGGAAGCGGCTGCTAGCGCCTGGTGACAGAATGAAACCAAACTCCAGTCTATGGACAGTTAAGCTAGCTAGCCCAAGGTTGAGATATGCTCCGAAGCAAGAAGAGATTTTTGAATAAAGCCACGTCGAAGCATGGGCTTCTTAAGAGGTGATTATGTGAGGCGTGGCATTGCAATCATCTGCCAATCAGAATTGGCATAATGGGGATAAATGCTTCTGGGATATACGCAGGAGAGGCGTATCCCATAGTGAGACATCGAAACGAGTACTATGAAGAAGAACCTTGTGCACAAGATGGTCTTATTTTATTCACTGCCCAGTATGCTCTTATTTATTGCTCTGTATATATTTTAATTTTTTTTTAGGTATCATTGCTTAGGCATGATTTATTGTTGTAATTATGAGGATGCTAAATTCATGAATGAATTGTGAATGTCATAGTTTGTTTTAGGGAGCAGCATCTTAATTTCACTGTATTGTTTTTTTAACAATGGAATGACAATAAAGGCACTTTGACTTTGATGGTTACAAAAACAACAAAAATATGAAACACAAGCTTTTATAAAGAAAAAAACGACCTGCCTGTACACTATTTCCAGTATGTACAATAAGTGAAAGTGTTAAAATATATTTATTGATGAGAAAGCACCAGGGAATGGGCAAATATAACGGAAGTGGAACCAGAGCTGCAGGAGGACTGGAATGCGGAAGTGCATCACTCTACATGGTGCAGGCGGTCCATTTTAAAAGTTCAGCACAAGCTCAAAGTTTTATTTTTAGCTTCACCTACTTTTTTAAGTAATGCAGTGGAATATTTAAATTAAGTACATATGCATATTACGGAGCCCCTAAAGGGACATGATGGGGAAAAAAAAATAAAGTTAAGTTTCTGGTGCGCACCAGAAACTTTCGCGTGTACACCAGAAACTTTCATATGCGCACCAGAGACTTTCTGGTGCATACCAGAAACCTTTGCGTGCGCATCAGAAACTTTCACGTGCGCACCAAAAACCTTCATGTGTGCACCAGAAACTTTCACATGCGCACCAGAAACTTTCACATGCGCACCAGAAACTTTCACATGCTCAGGAGAAAGTTTCAGGAGCAGTCAGAAGGCTCATCTGGACATAATGGCAGCTGAGGTGGATTTGGTGACTTTGCTGAAGACAAGAAATATACCTGACAGTATCATCAACCAGCTTAAAGATGATAAGGTAGGCTAATGATCACTGGTAACTCATTGCATACTCTGAATGTAACTCAGTCATTAACTTTAGCTCCTAGACCATATGCCTTAGCTACCTAGTGTTAGCAATAATGCTACTTTGTTAGACGTTTTTTGCTAGCTGCCACTGCTTGTACAGGTATTATGACATTTTTCAGATGTTTTAGACATTTTCCCTGATTTTTTTCTCCTTCAGATTGACACCACTGTCATCGATGTTATGACTGATGAGGAGTTAGCACAGTACATTGAAAGATATGGGGACCGACTTACACTCAGAGCGTTCTGCCAGCAAAGAACTGCAGGAAACAAAAGTTTGGGAGAAGTAAAGTTAAATCCTCTTTCATGCAAAGAGTAAGAGACAGATTGCAGGGACAATGGAAAAGTCTTGCCAGCACTGACACAGCAGGCTCAGGTGGTTCTGGCAACAGATATGCATCTAATGAGACCCGGTGGGTTGAAATGGGATGGCTCCACTTTGATAAGGATGATTACCATCAGGTCTGAACAAAACACGGAGATGGAACAAGGCATCTGTCTGTTCAGAAAACTGTTACTATGGAGACGCTGCTGGAGACTGGGAAACAATTGTTTTTTTTTTCCCAATGGACTTTCAGCTAAAGGACCAGTAGAAGCCTTCCAGTTTGATATTCATGATTTTAGTCAAAACATAGTAACCCTTGAAAGCACCCTGAACCAGCTGTATGAGCAGACTAAACTGCGGATGCTGCGCATCTACACTTGCACCAAGAAAAAGGATGAGGATTCCCCTAAAGACATCCCTGTGACTTTATCTGATACATCTTCAGACTTTGAGCCCACAGAACGGCCAATAAAGGTAATATCACTGTCACTCTGTGTTAACAAACATGACTGTTGTGGATATTTTTAACTTGAAACTTGTGTTTACAGTATGTGCAGTATTAGATTATTAAACACTGAGTGTGACTAATTCCATGCATTTATGAAAGAGGCTGTATTTTGGCTGCAGTGTGTAATATAATATAAACAAGGAGATTTAAAACTCTTTGATGTAAGGCTTTGCTTGCAGTTCAGGAGTAGATTTAGCACTCTTGGCAGGTTAAATCTTTTCTTATTCTCACATTATTTTAGTATATGCAAACTAATTATGAAAACTAACAGTTTTTTTATGCCATAAACTTAAAAGCACAAGTAGACTGTAAAATAAACACAAATAATCAATATTCCTTACATATAGAGATATACTATTGTATGCAAAAATGTGGTCACCCCTTGACAAATAGCACATTTTTAATTGAAAACATGTAAACACAGTGTCTGTATAATATGGAAAAACTACAATATTACCAACAAACATTAATGCATAGATATTTCATGTGAAAAAACCAAAAAACAATTGATTAAACACACCATTTTAAAAAATCATCAAAATATACCTTTTGTCAAGAAGTGACCAATTCATTTAAGCCCGCCCTAGCTTCCACCAAACGTTTTTTTTCTCTATTTATATGCATGTTCAATTATAATAAAGAATAATTACAAAATTACAATAAAAGCATGTCTGAAACAGTTGTGCAAACTGTCACAGAGATGCAAGGTCATAATGTGCTGATCTGCTTATTTCTTTTTAGACCAGGACAGTGCAGAAGCGATGTTTGAAGAAAAAAGCAAGCAATGCCCTCACTGGAAGACCAGAAATGATCATGAAGGAGAACACTCAGAGAGATCCTCAGATTCAGATCCAGCACCCAGTGACACAAGGCAGGAAAAACATGAAAGAGTAAGCTCTACTAGAAATCACTACATTTTTGCATAATCAGTCTATAATGTGTTATACTTGTGCTGTTCCATTCATACCACAGTTGCCTGTAGTTTTGAACTCAGTCTAGGCTAATTTTAGCCTCAACATCTTAACAAAAACTGACCATACTACTAAACAGAAACTATGCTGGTAAATGGAAAAATATACCTGAAGATAGATGCACATACTGTATAACCATGTGTGTGGGGGGGGGGGGAGGGGGGCAAGACTTAATAACAAAAATAATTAAGTCATTACATCTCTTAACAAGCTTAAATATATAACTTTCTCTGGTAACATTAACACAATAAATGGCAAATACCAATACATTTGGGAGAAAACTGGGAAAAATGTACTTATTCTGTGATCATTTTGTGGTGATCTGAGCGCTGAGCTCATCCGCGCTCGGGTTACTCAGTATTTTCCCTTTTTTCTCCCGTATTATTTCTGTTGGTATTATTATTGGTGTTTCCAGGGCTTTTACTGTGACAGCTCCGCGGCCGAACTTCCGGCTGTCAAAGCCAAGCCGGCACTGTCACAGCTGATCTTGATTTGTTACTACGTTTCCTCCTCTCCTGTTTGGTTCTTTTCTTATTTGTTATCAGTATTTAAGGGAGCAGCTGAGGCTCACTCCTCGCTGTGACCTGTGTCTACCTGTACTGGAGTCCCTATCCCCAGCTCCAGTCTTCCTTCTATGTGTGATTCATCCTCACTTCATCAGGCGTAAGTGTTTATTCTATAGTGTCTGGTTCCGCCCTCGCTATGCTCTAGCACTGATGTTGGTGTTCTTTATTTTGTGTTCAAGTTTAGTGTATGTGTTTTGCCTCACGTAGCTCTTTACTTTGTTCTTTTGTGAATAAACAAGCAAACTCTCTGTTGGCATCTGGCGCCTCATTTATGCCCTAAAAGGGGCAAACACGACAGTAGGTCGCAGCCAGCAAGGTGCCAGCCACAGTAGTTTGTTTTTGGGCTAGATTTTTTCCGTTTTCCGGGTGCCAGTTTTGTTGGGGGCTATGGCGTCATCTAGGACAGGATATTCTATGAGCCTGGGTTTCGAGCTTGTCCAGGCTCTGATGGAGGTAGATGGTCTCCTGGCCAATGCCTATATGGTCGACACCTCCATAAATGCACGCTGGTACCTGGACCTCGCAGAAGCAGCAGTAAAGCGCCATCCTCACCTGGCCGAGCATGCAGGGAAAGGATGGCTGATCTTGCGGCGCTTAAACAGGAATGTTGTGGGCTGGTGAAGGGTCCCAGCATGAGGCCGAAGACGGCGCAGACGGTGAGGCATTCCCGCTCCTCCCCCCGGGATCAGGCTCCCGCTACACTTCAGCTCCAGTTTCCGCTTCGCCGAAGAGCCGTCTTCCAGCACAACGGAGGAGGAGGGCAGCCAGAGGTCCCAGTGAAGAGGTACAGTGGGCAGCTGAACTCATCAGGGGCCGTGTGGCTGAAGCACGCTCTGCCTTCCATCCCAGTATGATCCTTAAGAGCATGGTGGCCGCTGTCAGACTGGTGGAGGCTAATCCTGAGCTTCACAGCTTTCCTGAGTTCGCCGATCTGCTGGCTGCTGTTTCGGCACAGCAGCGGTGCTTCCCTAATTTAAATTTAGCCTTGCCTCCAGCAAAAAGGCATTGCTCCCTTGCTCGGAATCCTTCTCCTCCCCGGGACACGATTGTTCCGAAGGGGAGGGAATCTCCTGACTGGGTTAATTCTCTGCGGGGCTCCCGTATGGATCCTGCTATGGGCCACCAGAGTAACTCTCCTGTCTCCCAGCCAGCTGTTTCTCCCTCACCTCGGCAGAGAGTGAAGACAGCAGCCTCAGCCTCCGGGTCTTCTTTTCCTGCTGTTCCATCAGCTCCTTGTCCCTGGACTGCCTCGGCTGCTCCTCCCTCCTCCTCGGCGCTCCCTTCAGCTGCTGTGAGACCTAGGGTTCCTTGCCTGGCACCGCCCGTCATTGATCCTGTTGGGGCGACTCCTCGTTGTCTTCCGGCGGGGTCCTCCGTCACCATCCCCATGGGAAAAGGAAGAACCAAGCCCGCTGCAGCAGTCACCATCGTTCTCCAGGAAAGCAGGCAAGTGTGTTTTCATTCTAAATCTCAGTGTAATGAATTATCTTGTTTGATTCCTGGGGGTGGAGCTCAGTTTTCAAAGTCCTCTGAGCTCCTACCACCTGCTGCTGCCATTAAAACTGAACCTGCTACCTCTGTGTTTCCTCCCCTTCTCTCCGAGTGTCCCCCGGTGCCAGGAGTAGACCGCCGGATGGAGGAGGAGCCTGCGGGTCTGGAGAGCCTGGTTCCAGTCCCGCAGCCGTGTCATGGGCAGAGGAGGAGGGCTGACTGTCAGATGGAGCCTGTGCCGACGATTAAGCATCCTCGGGTCTCCGTGGAGCAGTAGTCAGCTCCAGCAGGCTATAGACCCCCTGCCATCATGTTGAGTGGGCCATCGGCATTGGTTTCAGCGTCAGGGGGCTCTCGGACTGTGGAGACCATGATGCCAGCTGCGGAGGCCACTGCAGTCGAGTGGGAACCGAAGATGGACCTCCTGACCATCAAGTCTGGATCGTCGGAGTCCTGGACAGCGGTAGAGCTCGAGATCAGGCAAGTGCTCTATTTTGTCTTCTTATTCTCTGTTCTGGAGCATTCTTGCCTGTCTCTTGGGGAGGAGAGCTGGGTGCAGCCGGCCGCTGCATCAGAGTTCGTCTCACTGGGCTCTGCCGCTGCCGGTGATCCTGACCCCTGTTCTCCCCCTCTTTCCGAGCCTTCTTCCAGGGTCACCAGAGATGAGTCAACTCTGGTCGATGTTGTCGAGGCTCCAGGTTCACTTCAGGAGGTCATCCCAGGTGCTGCATAGGCCCAGTCGGGGTCCACCGAGGGTGCTGCGCTGGCCCGGTTCGAGGTCGGTGAGGGAGCTGCAGATCCCCTTCCGCCTGACACTGGACTGGTTCCCCGTTTCCCCCCTTCCCCCCACCATTCTCCACCACCGGACGCTGCTGGGGTCCCTTTCATTCGGTCCGGCTTCCCCTTGTTGTGCCTCTCGGTAGGGAAGCCACCTCCGAGCTCCCCCCTTCGGTCCTGGTGGTCTAAGGACGCGGGTCGGCCGCCTGAAGGACTGTTCCGCCGGTTCTGTGTCCTGGGTCGGCCGCCTGACGGACTGCTTCGTGGGTTGGGCGACCTGGGTCCGGCCGCCTGAGGTACTATTTTCCCGGTTCTGGGACTTGGGCAAGCCACCCTATCTGTTTTTTTTTTTTTTCCTTTTCTCCTGATGTGGAGTTGGGATGCCGATAGGCCACCTGAACTGCTTTTCTTTTTTCCTCTCTACCTGCCGGTATCCCCCATACTTTTGTTTTCATGGTGGGGTTTTTTCTTTCCCTGTCTCTCTCATATATTGCTAAAGAGTTTTTTTTTTCCTGCCTTGTGATCGAGTTGCAGTGTACGTAGATATTTTTGTATTTGCCTATTCCGCTGCACTCAAGCATTTTCTAAGTTGGAAGTGTACATGTATTTTAGTTTTCACTTGTTTATCTGGTTTTTCTGTTTCATCATTCGTGTTTGTAAGGCGAGTATTAGCCGTGTTATTTCGTGCTGGAGACTTTATTATTTGATCTTTGTGGGGTTTTTTTTCTGTATTTAGCTGTTAGACATTTTGTGCTGTTTCCTTTCGGGCTTCTCGCCCTCCTAGCCTGTTTCCCCCTCCGCCCACCCGAGGTCAGTCTTGTTAGCCTTCTGGTTGGGGGGGGGGGGCTTCCTGGGTGTCACTGTGGGCACCTGGAATGCGCCCTTTGATTGGGGGTTACTGTGGTGATCCGAGCGCTGAGCTCATCCACGCTTGGGTTACTCAGTATTTTCCCTTTTTTCTCCCGTATTATTTCTGTTGGTTATTATTGGTGTTTCCAGGGTTTTAACTGTGACAGCGCCGTGGCCGAACTTCCAGCTGTCAAAGCCGAGCCAGCACTGTCACAGCTGATCTTGATTTGTCATTACGTTTCCTCCTCTCCTGTTTGGTTCTTTTCTTTTTTGTTATCAGTATTTAAGGGAGCAGCTGAGGCTCATGCCTCGCTGCGACCTGTGTCTACCTGGACTGGAGTCCCTATCCCCGGCTCCAGTCTTCCGTCTATGTTTGATTCATCCTCGCTTCATCAGGCGTAAGTGTTTATTCTATAGTGTCTGGTTCCACCCTTGCTACGCTCTAGCACTGATGTTAGTGTTCTTTATTTTGTGTTCAAGTTTAGTGTATGTGTTTTGCCTCACGTAGCTCTTTACTTTGTTCTTTTGTGAATAAACAAGCAAACCCTCTGTTGGCATCTGGCGCCTCATTTATGCCCTGAAAGGGGCAAACGCGACACATTGTGTGGTGTTTGCTGCTCTCTACTGGGCCTAATTTGCAACAACTATACATCACTGACACCTGCTGTGCATTTGACTATGTTTTGGTGAAGCTACAATTCTTGCTATATTAAACACACTTCACCACTGGATAACAATGATGTTTATTTTGTCATTTAATCATTAACAGAGGCAAGAACAAGACAGACAGTCAAGACCAGAGCCTCCTAAGATCAGTAACACAGAGGTCCAACACTCAACATCTTCTGATGTTGAGCATACATGCCCATCCACGAGCAGGCATGGATCTGAAGATGAATATTCAAGTCTTGTGTCACATCAAGAAAAACAGACCAGTTGTTTTATGATGAGTTGGAGTCCTCTCTTGCCCTTGCCATCCATGCACTTCTTGTGGACTCTGAAGTTCAGTTTGGACCTGTTTCTGGTAATGATAGTGATGAGCTGGACTCCACTCTTCCCTGGGATCCACATGACCTCAACATTATCCAGGTATAATGTAGACCTAAGATATTTGTAATTGTGATGCAAAAATTAATTTTGATTTTAGTGATTCATTAAAAGGTTTATTAAAGTCAAATTCATTGTTTGATAGTTTAAAAAAATCCCAGTGAAAAATTGCACAGCACAGGCCGATCTCTTTAGATCACTAGTTTTATACAACCAACAATCCAACACAAAAAAGTTGCAAACTCAGAACCAGAGAATGGTTACTATTTATACATGATAAATAACAGAAACTTTGCTTGTCAAGATCAGTTGGTCTTCTTTCAACTTATTAATTATTCAGTCAACAATAATGCCTAACTACCTTCTTTTTTAAAAATCCCACAGCAATCAACACTGAATGATGGACCTGTATCATCAAACAGTCTTCCAGCAACACCAGACCAATCTGAAAAACAACTCCACTTTGTGAAATTAAGAAGAGTAAATATAGTCCAAGATGTCCTAAATGTTTTCAAGGAACCAAACATACTGAATGTTACTCTAAAAATGGCGTTAGAAAATGAGAAAGCTGTGGATGGTGATGGTGTGTCAAGAGAAGTGTATTCTGCTTTTTGGGAGCGTGTCTTAGAGCAGTGTGAGGAGGAAGATGACCGAGTACCCAGACTGAGACCAGACTATTCTGAGAAGGAATGGCAGGCTCTCGGAAGAGTTTGGTTGAAAGGATATTTGGATCACAGCATCATACCAATCAAACTGTCACCAGCTTTTATTCTTGCCTGTTGTCGAGGTGTCAATTCAGTGGATGAAGAACTCCTGATGATGTCATGTGCCAGATTTCTTTCAGTGAATGAACAAACCTCAGTTGAAAAAGCACTACAGGGCAACATGAATGAAACTGATGAGGAGGACTTACTCAACCTCTTGTCAAGAATGGGCTCACACTGCTTGCCTCCTAAAGACAAGATGAGAGCTGCCATTTTAACACTGGCACATAAAGCTCTTCTTCAGGAGCCAAAGTTCATAATTGACTGTATCCACTCCAGTATTCAAAATGCAATGTCGACACTCCTAACAAAAAACAGCATAATGGAACTTTATCAATCTAAGAGGGCGACTAACAAGAAAGTGTCCCAGATGATAAAGCCATCAAGTGAAAGCCTAGATCAACAGGAGCAGTCAGCCCTTAGCTACCTGCTACGGTATGTGAGAAGCATTGATCAAAGGAAACTGGAGATCTTCTTGCGTTTCTGCACAGGGTCCACTGTGCTATGCAAAGATACAGTTGAAGTAACTTTTAATAAGTTGTGTGGTTTAAGCCGCAGGCCCTTAGCACACACATGTGGAGCAGTTTTTGAGCTACCATGCACCTACAGTTCTTACCCAGAGTTTCGTGCAGAGCTTGACAGTGTCCTGTCTGGTGATTGCTTTACAATGGATATTGTGTAGTGTGTGTAAGGCAGGGATGTCAAAGTCAAATACACAGAGGGCCAAAAAACCAAGTCTGTTACAAGCAGAGGGCCGAAATGGTTGAATGTTTATTAAAACGTATTGAAATGATTACAAATAGCCTTTTGAACCAAGACCTAACACAGTGTACTGTATATTATTTAATGACTGAATGAATAATCCAATATTTTTATGGCTCTGTCAGTAATTTCAAGTGAAAACATTTTTTAACAGGCTCACAGACAAAAACAAACTTTCTTCAAAGAAAAATTGCATGTCCTGTACATTAAATGAATAAAGAAATTTTTTTTATGGTTCTGTCAGTTATTTCAAGGGAAAACATTTTCAACAGGCAAACAGCAAAAAAGTAAATGTCCTTCAAAAATAAAATGTTTCTTAATATCAAGATTAATGCAGAAATGAAATTGCAGGATTAAAAACTGAAAATGCAATATTGTGCTGCTCTGATCCTAGCAATTACTGCTTTCAAATAGTAAAATGAGAAAATAAAAAAAATAAATCAGTTCCATTCTTTCTCATGGCTCCTATCTGCAATTTTCTCTGAGTCCATTAACTGAAAAATGAATATAAATAAATAAAATACAATAAGATAAAATACAAAATCTGTGGCACACAGACAAAATAATACTTCCTTCAAAGAAAAATCACGTCTTGTAGAAACAAATGTAAAAATTTAACTGAATTAAAAACTAGAAAGACGTTAATGTTCTGTGATGCTCACTTGTCTGAGGCTAAGCCTGATACTTGGTAGTGTCTCCTCTTTTGTACAAGTTCATTAATGTTCAGGGTCAGGCTCTGAGCTGAGGAAATCCTCAGGATCGAATGAAGGTGTTCGTCAGTAAGACGGCTCCTGTGTGATGTTTTGTTAAGCTTCATCAAAGAGAGCAGTTGTTCACACAGGTATGTGCTGCCAAACATAGACAGCGTCTGCCTCTGTGCAGCTGAGGCATTGTGTCGGGGATGAAACGTGCAAACTCAGCAGCACCCACACTCTCATACTTTTCCCTCAGTGTGTCATTGCACTGGAGCTCAATCAACTCCATTTGTAGGTTTGGTGGTGCGCTTTCCACGTCAACTCCAAAAGGATTGGAGAGCAGTTCAAACCTGCTTTTTTGGGCTTCAAAGTCAGCAAATTTCGGCGCAGAGTATGTTGAGTTTATCAGCAAACTGTGCACTCGGAAACACAGCGGTAGACAGCTTCTCTTTCATGATCTTACAGCTGGAAAAGTGGCTCAAGTTTCGCATCTGCGTCCGCATCTGCGTCTCCCACAGACTCAGCTTGGTTTTAAACGCCTTCACCGTACTGTACATATCAGAGATGACACGCCCCCATCCCTGCAGCTGCAGGTTCAACACAGTCAAATGGCTTGTGATGTCGCACAGAAACGCCATTTCACACATAAATGTTTCATCTCGGAGCTCTGTTGTGTCTTTTCCTTTGCTTTCCATGAACAGACAGATCTCCTCACGCAGCTCGAAACATCTTTGCAGCGCCTTTCCCTGGCTTAGCCATCGCACATCTGTGTGATAGGGCACGTCACCATACTCTGTGTCTAACTCGCCCAGAAATGCCTTGAACTGGTGGTGATTTAAACCTTTGGCTCTGATGAAGTTAACTGCACGCGTTATGACGCTCATTACATGCTCCATTTTCAAGGCTTTACCACACAACGACTCCTGGTGTATTATGCAGTGATAAGCTGTCAGCTCACCTGAGACCTTTTCGTCCCGCATCCTCTCATGCATTCTTGCCACCAATCCACTCCTGTGTCCACACATCGCGGGTGCTCCGTCTGCGGCTCTGAATTCTGATGAATAATGAAGCCGAGGCCCGCTCGCAGCACTGCAGTGAGTTCGCGGGCTATTGTTGCATTGTGGGAAATGAAGTATTGATGCATTCAAAACGCCAGCAGGCGGCTGCAGCCTGCGGGCCAGTACTAATACTAATCAAATATCATTCTGAGGGCCATAGATAATTTATTCGCGGGCCGAATCCGGCCCGCGGGCCTTGACTTTGACACATGTGGTGTAAGGGATCTTACACAGTCCCATCCCCTGTTGACACTTTCAAACTAATGGTATCGCGTGACTTCAACTTACATCTTCAACTTGATTTGCAGCTAGATGCTAAATACATATACAGGATTAAGTGGTACTTTCACAAAACGATAATCTATGATATGTGTCAGGCCATACTTTCTCACTTACCTGATCATGCAAAAATGGCTGACTTTATTTTCTACAGATTTAATACTTAACTCTGAGATTTGTGCCTCCAGGTCACTTCTGTTTTTTGTTTTTTATTACAGTGAGCACCACAAAAGAGTTCTCTTCGTATACATTATAACTGGGTGAAGGCAGTAATATTAGCTAGAAAAACAACAAAACTTGAGCAAATACATTTGAAATAATCTCAGTGGTTAACATCACTATAGGGGGACTTGAGAAAATATGCTGAAGTGTTGTATGTTGTTGTTTTTACTCTTCGTTATATTGGCCTACGGTTTCATTTTTATCAAATGTTCTTGTTATGCACCAAATGCAACTGAAATCAGCACTGAACGTTTGCCTTTACACAGTAGTTTGATGTATAACAGATTATTATGTTGTCATAAATCATTACACCTGACTAAAAATTGATTTGTTACAGCAAATACTGCACTACATACATAGCTGAAATTACATTAGTCATCTGACTGGATTATTTCATAAAGACTTTAAAAAAACTGGGCATTTCACTCTTTATTGATGCTTTTGTTGCAGTTGTAAGCACAGTTTCAAACTGTTTAAATAAGACTTATTTTAGACATTCTGGTCATTCAAGTTCTGCATTCAAGTGTCAGCATCCTGCTATTCAGGCATTTATCATTTTCACATGTTCATGTACATTTTATTCTTTTGTTATTCAGAAAAAAGTACATTTTAGCATTTGATAAAATAATGCTAGTGTGATGCATTTACCATTTAAAAATGGCTCACTTTTTGTTGGAGTCTTATGGGAAGCCCTGCCATTAACCAGAGGTGGTATAGGAACTAGTTCCATTTACTTAAGTATGCGCTCAAATAACTTTCTCATAAAAAGTGCTTTACTGTGTTCCAGAATACATTTTACTCTTACAAGAGTATATTTGATACGAAAAAAACATTATTTAGTCAAGTACATTTGGTTGAAAATTGAGTTACTTTTTATTTCACTAAATTGAATGCGTCAGAAAGGTTAGAATGTGCTGGTTTATGTTGTAATAACTTTTTCTTACCAGAAATGACCAAATCTTTTTAATTAAAATGGAAATCACAGTGGTAATTATTGTGGTTCAGTTTCAAATGAATAAGAAAAACTACTGCAATTTTATTAGTAAAACTTTACAAATTTATCATACAAATTTTGTAATTTATGAGCAAGTCCTAAATTTACCAGAAAAATTAGTGTAATATGAGGCGGAAATCTCTAATGTACAAGAAGAAAAAGTAAATTTATGACAAAACTTTCAATTTGAGTAAAAGCTTGCAAATTTTCATGAAAAAAAGTTTTCTATTGAGGTGAAAAAATGTTTACAATTCACAAGGAAGAAATTTACAAGAAAAAAACCCCACAAATTAATTGGAAGAAGAGTGTGTAAATTAATGCGAAAAGAGTCCCAAATTTAATAGAAAAACCTGCCAAACTGGTAAGAATAAAGTCATTATTACCAATGCAACTTTTTAATAGACACTCTTAAGGAATTTTTGGTAGCTGCCCTTACCTCTACTTGACTAATTAACACCACAAGGTAAAGCTACTTCTACTCGAGTACAAGTTCTGACTACTATACCCACCTCTGCCAGCAACTACCAAGAGCAGAATATTGTTCAATAAAATTCCTTATTCATTTCTTCCCCTTGTTATTTGTTGTCTTCATTTCTTGCTAATTTATAACAGATATAAAACAACTATGAGAACACTCCTACATACTCCACATACGTCACCGTTTTAATGTTTACTTTCAGTCCAAACTACTGCAGATCTAATACTTGCTCATTTCTAAAATGGAGATATAAATATACACAGATGCTGGGCAAACTTGTCTCATTCCAACACTGTGTGAGAATGCCCAAAATGAGGAATAGACAAGTGTGATCCTCAGTTTATGTTCAGCTAAATCAAACCCACCCATAGTGTTACTCCAGTTTACATGCTTTGATTTTGGATCCATTTTTTTCACTAAACATTTTCAACTATCTTTTGTTATTTACTGTTCATATTTCATATCATTTGCAGACAATTGAAATTACTAAATGTGTAAAACATGACTATCTTTTTAGAATAATTACTATGAAATAAAATATTTTTCCTTTAGTACATATTTATGTAAATTTTGTGAAAACCAGATAATACATAACCAATTAGCTGCACGATATATAAGGAAACCTGATTAAGAAAGCCATCTCAAACTGTTTGGTAAATAAAGCATAGTGGACTGGAGAAGGCACACGTGATGTGTTTTGTTTAGACGGTTGTCTCATTAGACAAATGATATGATGTCATTCCTCAAGTGCAGGTACAAATCCAGCGCTTGATAAGCATCACTCGGTAGGTGCAGCTGTGACTCCACCATAAGAATGTTGTAGATGTCTGTATCACATGGCGCTGCTGGCCGAAATGTGCAGCGCCTCAGACACAGCTGTACATCAGCTGTTTCCACTGGAGAAGCACAGTCATGAGTTGTGTAGAGTTCTGGGAACGTGTACATGACTTTGGGGCAACCTCTGGGCCCTCTGTCATTCTTGGATGGTCTGATGACGTGTGAATCCCACATGCGCGCGCTGTCTCATCTAACTCATCCTGCAAAAACAGTAAAATAGAAAATGTAAGAAAACAAGTTAAGTGATACAATTTGAAATTCATGGGTTTTAGAAATTTTATGCATGGACTTGAAAAAAATGTAATGAGGAAAGGAACTCATGAATGTATAACAAGGCAATGAATAAGGCTTTGATTTTCAAAGGCCTGGTCTTGTCTTTTCTACAATCATCATCTTTTGTTGTATATCAAGTCATAATCCTGTATTTTGAGTTAAAGACAGATCTGATATAGCATATTCTATATTTTATTATTTTACATAAAGTGAAATATTTAAAGCTTCTTGTTTTAATTTTCTTCTTCTTTTAGATTTGATTGGCGGTTGGCAACCAGCTTACAGGCGCATTACCGCCACTGACCTGATTATCATCACTATATCTTTGTATAAGGAGTTTTGTTTTAATTTTGATGGTTATGGCTGATAGGTTTTTAATTATACTGAGAGGCACTAGTAGTTTACCATCAAAGGAATCACAGGACAGCGAGCTCATTTGACAGCAGATGACTGAATTGCAAGTAGATTTGACATTAGTAGGCCTATTTTTTATGCATCAGACTATTTTGATTCTTGATAAATGATGGAAAAGCAATAAGAGCTGCCACACAGCTAAATTTAGTAGCTAGTTTTTTGCCCGATAATGTGAATGCAGTCAGACATTTTCATATAAAATAGCCATGCTTCTACACTGTGTGATTTGTGATTTTGTTTTAAATTAAGTTATGATAGAAGTAGTGATAACAGTATGATACTACAATTGAGGCTTACCTGGATGATACCCATGAAGCAGAACTGAAGTACACTTTTGTCCAAAAATGAACCATCGAACAACCCACAGTCCTTCAGATCAACAAACGGAGAGATGTAGAACTCCAGTGACTCCTTCCTGAGAAAGCCCCACCAACTTTCAGTCCTCTGATTTGCTGTGCTTGCTCCTTCAATGTAGCTGTCAATGGGAGAGCCATCGTGTATATTGCGATGGAGAAAACGTTGAAAGTCTCTGACTAACATTCTCTGTGCCCCGATCGCCTATGACTATTCGTGGGCAACCACCAAGTCTCTGGACTGCTTCCATGTAGTAGCCTCCAACAATTTTGGGGTCGCTGCTTGTACTAAATGCATTCATCCAGATAATTTTCCGTGAAAAACCCATCGATGCAGACACCAAATGGCTTTAACTTGTCATAGGAGTCCAGGTGCCATATATTATTAGGCCCTTTTGCAAAATGGCTTCGGCGGATGAGTCGTCTGGTTCCTCTGAGTTCAACGCCTCTTGGGTCTAGTTCTTTTAAAATTAAACAAATGTCCTCTTTCCTGACATTCTATCCATTCTCTTTGCATTTTATAAACATCCACCTATATCCATGGAGTTGACCAAATGTTTGTAACTGTTCATATATGAAAGTAATTACCTGATCCAAGTCAGTGTACCTCTTACGGCGAAACAAACTGAGTTTTAAAAATTCTTTTTAAATGTTGTTCGGAGACAATATAATGGTGACGACTTGAAAGCAAAGCTGTAATGTCTTTATAATAAAGTCCAAGGTTAAAATAAAACTCAGCTAACTCCCGGACTGCCATTTCCACACAGAAGTATAAGTAGAAATGTACTGGGTGGTCTCCTCTGTGTTCCAGACATCTTGTGTCTACTATCTGGTGTGCACCCGAAAGTTTCTGGTGCGCACCAAAAACTTAACTTTATTTTTTTTTTCCCACCATTTACTTTTTTTTTTCCACCGTGTCCCTTTAGGGGCTCCATAGCATATGACTCGTTATAGCTGTAAACTTAGTGCTTCCTCACCCTAAAACAGCTTTTTTGGAGAATTCATTTATTTATAACGCTTTTAAGTTGTGGAATGAATTACCTGATGAAATTAAAAAACGGCTAAGTATATATACTTTTAAAAAAACAAGAAGATATTTTAAATTCAAATATGATAGCTAATTAGTGTTTTGTTTCTGTGATTCTACTGTTTTTTGGTAATTGTGATTTTATGACATTATAGGTTTTCTTTTGTGCTTTGTATATTATTCTGTTAAAAGTTTGTGTTGTTTTTGCATTGATTTTAATTGAATTTTAACTGTGGTCCCCAGGAACATGGGCAACTGCTAATGCGGAAGCTAAAGGGTACCCATCAATAATAAACAATAAACTGTTAACAGGAAGTGGTCTGTGGGGCTGTAAAAAAAAAAAAAAAAAAAAAAAAAGTCACACTGCCACCTCTTATGGCCCAGCATAGTTATTACAATATTGTTGCAACAGCTCGATTGACCATAGAGGTGAGATGTTTTTCTATTTATTTCAAAAACAAAGCATTATCTCAAAATTCTGGTGAATTAAAAGTCGAGAAAATATGGCACTACAATGTTACAAGCCTTTAGTTTCACTTGGTTTTCAGCGGGTGAGCTGAAAAGCTGGTAACAGACAGACAGATACACACACACACACGGACACATCGATATGTTACCATTTGCCTTCATTGCTTTGCACCAAGGCATAATAAATTGAGATAAAATCTAACTGCCTTGAGATGTGGACAGCTGCACACATTTTGTCAGTATATCAACTGTTTCTGTATTACAGTTATTGTCCTGTAGCAGTATTTGTGTATCTCAAAAAATGCATTATTAAAATATTTAGGAAAGTGTGTCATGTGTTTAAAAAAAAAAATCAAGTTGGTCTCTTCTCTTTCAGTGTTTTCCATCATTGAAGAAACTCCAGTTACCATCACTCAGTAAACTTCCCTTCAAATCCATTGACCAGAAGTTCTTGGATAAGAGCAAAATACAGCTCAATGCCTTTCTACAGGTAAATAACGCATTACAGTCTGTTTTTCCTCCGTTTCTATAAATGAAATCCATCTTTTTTGACATACAAAAAAATTTCTTATTTTGAGAACCCCAGAGACTTTGCCTCACACTGTAGCTGCTTATTTCATTTTCAAGTTAGTTTTATTACCTCAGTCATGTCCTTGTGTAACCATGTATCCCAGAAATACCCTGGTTTATTATCTTAAATTGGACGATAATTCATACAGGGATTCCCTTTTTAATCAATACAGTTTTAAATTAACAATTGAAGGGGTAAACTCATCAGAAAGTGTCATAATGTCTGAGAGCTGTTGTAAGGTTACTCAACAGCCCTGCTTCACCTGCAGGAATTGGAGGCACTCCACCCATACTGTGTCTCTACAGCAGGAATTTACCTCGTAAAGGGAAATTTTTAGAAACTCATAGGGGCCAAAAGAAGTCCCTGCCCCAGAGTAGGTACTTTACTGACACCGCTAGAACGTTCCAGCTTCAACTCCCCAGCCTGGTAGGGGTGTTAACCTTTCTGTGTGGAGTTTGGATGTTCTCTCTGTACTGTGTGGGTTGACTCCGGGGGCTTCAGTTTCCTCCCACAATCCAAGGATAAGCATGTTAAGTGGTGACTCTAAAATCTCTCAAGGTATCTATATGCACTTAGAATAGAGGGTTAGTGTAGCTACTAGTTAAGTGCTTTGAGTAGTCTCTGTGACTAAAAAAAGCACTATATAAGTACAGGTCCTTATCCCTTATCCCCTAACTCAAACTTACCATTAAAATGTAAACACAACAGAAGCCAACAAGAAATGCCTAAAAGCCACCAGAAAAAGACTGTAGTGACAATCTGATCATTAAAAAAATAAAATCTATTGCTGCCATGATTGTGGAGAGGAACAGTTGCATCAGTTATTCAAAGCTTATTCAAGTTGTGTGGCTACACAGTGCAGTCATAAAGGCATGATACAGGTCTCATAGCTTGCACTGTCCATAGTGGGGAGGGGGAGCCACATTGTCAGCCAGCTGGGGACAGAGTCCAAGCTGGTGCTGTTTGCGCTGTGGTCATGCAACTATACCATATATTCATTCCATTTCTCTGTGCAATCATTGAACAATACCCAGCAGCAAGGTGGTCCCATGCATTCCACTGTAGATTAATTTTGTGCATAATCATTTTTTTTTAATGATTTCAACATATTTTAAGCAGTGCAGCTTGTTTGGTTTTCCACACTGCGTCATGGTGGAAACTGTCAAATGATTCCGTCATAGACAAAACTGCTGTAAACTGATGGGTTCCTCCCCAACAATGGAGACACGATGAGTGTGAGAACCAGATAAGGAGACAGCCCTTCGAGTTCCCATCACAAAAAATTGGGTCCTAGTTCCTGCAGTGGAAAAGGGGCTGTAGACTTATAGAAGATAAGGAGTCTTTCACAGCCACATGTGCTGCCATTGCTGGATATTTGATAAATGCAGGTTTAGATACTTCTACATTGGCCTTACTTCTGAGACCTAGAAGCTGCATTCACCTTTTATGGTCAATACCCAAAGTCCATGGCCATAGATGATGGTAGGAATTAAGATTGACTAGTAAATTAACAGCTTGACTTAAAGCTCAGCTCCCTCTTCACCACAACAGACCAGTAGGACATCTGAAATACTGCAGATGCTGCGCCAGTCAATCTGTCAACCTTTCATTCAGTTCTCCATTCACTCGTGAGTAAGACCTCAAGATACTTGAACTCCTTCACTTGAGACAGGAGCTCATCCCCAACCAGGAGAGGACAGTCCACCCTTTCCCTGCTGAGGAGCGTGGACTAAGACTTGGAGATACTGATTCTCATCCTGGCCTCTTCACACTCAGCAAGACCTGTAGGTCAGTGCTCAATGAAGCCAGTAGGACCACATCATCTGCCAAAAGCAGACACAAGATTATGTTACCACCAAGCATGACAACCTCTGTTCCTTGGCTGAACCTAGAAATCCTATCCATAAAAATTATGAACAGGATCAGTGGTAAAGGGCAGCCCTAGGTTACTTCAGCTCTCACTGGGAACAAGTTAGACTGATTGTTGGCAATACGTACACTGTGTAAGCAATGTAAGCATCGATTTCTCCTCAAACCCTTGGAGACAAATATATACTGTACTTACATTAGTTCCTGCTGTTTTATAATTGCTTTTGTTGGCTATGTCTTCTGTTCTATTTGTGTGTTTTAGCGTCTGCTGACAGATGAGCGATTGTGCCAGTCAGAGGCTCTCTATGCCTTCCTCAGCCCATCTCCAGAGCACCTCAAGGTATTATAGTTGTCATGGTTTAATTGTATATAAGACATAGCTGTTATGCTGTATTGTCATTATTTTGTTACAATTTTTAGACTTGGGTGTGAAAGGTCCTTGGTTTAAATCCTGGATGAGCCCACATCGTGTTAAAATCCAGCTCATGAGTCGTAACCAAAGACACAGATTAAAAAGCGAGTTGGTAAAAAAGCGAGGACCATGTTTAACACATTCACACACCTGTACGGTTTAAACTTGGGGTGACAGTCTGCCATAAAAGCATAATGAGTATCACAAGCTTCATGGGTAGGAGAACTGACAATTAAAGGCCATTCAACACTCAAAGATTGTAGTGCCACTGTAATGCCAACTAGAGATGCAGAAGGCCATAACATAGGTCATGTGTGTAATTTAGAATTAATCATTGTATGTTTGAGCTGTTAGAATTTCATGCTTGATTTACATTAGATTTGTAATTTGAAATTGATATCTATATTAACAAACAATTTATGCCACAGATCTCATAGTTGAGTACTAAAATATTGAATACTAGTATCAATACCCATTGAATATGACATGCAGTGTTTACGGGGGGGGGGGGGCTAAAAAGTTAATAGGCTAAAAAGTTCATAGTGGTCAAATTTGACCAAATGGGGTTTATTTTTCAACATAGTCTTCCCTTCGGTCCACACACTTCTTCCATCGGTGTTGGAGCGCTTGGATCCCTTGGTTAAAAAATAAACCACATTTGGTCAAATTTGACCACAATGAATTTTTCAGCCCTCCCTCGTAATCCTAATGACACTACATTAGCAAAGACCTGCTTATTAACCTTGGCCTGTCTCAGAGTTCAACTGGACTGCAGTAATTATATAGCTTATGGTTGACCTGATGTGCACCTCTCCAGAAATGTAATTTCATGAAGCAGCATATTTTGAATAGGGTGGCTTTCCATATAATGGGTCCGCTTTGTTTCCTTCTTCACATTTCCTGGTTGCAGTCTCTGCCTATTTACCGTGGCACCACTTCCAAAGTGAGTGGGACAAACAACGGTTCGATTTAAAAGAATATTGAAGAATTTAGCAGATAGAGGACATTTGTGTGACCTTACTCCGTTAACTACATAAATTGTTAAATGATGACGGTGGTGGTCATACATAGAATGCATTCAAGGCAGTGCACAAATAGAAAATGCTGTCAAGTGTGCGTTGTGAGCACCACAGAGAGGCATAAATGATTCTTTACCTGCAGTCCAAGGGCTGCTGTCCATGTCAGCTGTGCTCCACTCACACATACACACGGTGATAACAACATAGGGGTTTTTATGAGGGGATTAAATGTAGGTTCAGTCTCCCATGTCGGCACCACAAACTCCCAGCTTCCAGCCTCTGTCTCTCAATGTGGCCTCACAAACGGTCGGGTGTATGCAATTCCATCATCTGCGTACAGCTAGACAGAGGTTATATGAACACATTAAAGTAAATAATCTGTAGTCCCACCCGCCAGGGGACTGCAGATGCAAATTAGCAGTATTGCTAAATCTGGCATACTTACATTTGTATTAAAGTTCATTGGTATGGAATGTCCTTTTGAAATAAGCATTGAACTTAAAGGCCAAATGTCACGTAACAGGGTACTTTAAATATCTTGAAACTAGATATAAAAGGGAACCGATCTGTTCGGGTCTTGGTGCATATGCTTCAGTAACAACGGAATATTCGTTAATTTAAAATTGCCGCGCTTGGCCTGACACGGCCCCTGGAATCGCCTGGGGAAGAAGGCGGAAGTGACGAAATCGATTGTACCCTAGTTTGATGCTTGGGGTATTTCAATTGATTGTTTATATGGAGACTGGAAGGTTGAAGTGAGCAACAAGAAAGAAAAAATTGGATATTTCACCCATACCTTAAAACGGGACTATCAGGGACAGCTGGGTAATAAGGGACACTTCTCTGGGAAATGTTTTCATACCTGTCAAGTGAGACGTTTTCGCCGTACTTCAACACCGTAAAAAGCGGCTATAAGGAACGGCGGAGCAACAAGGCACACCTCTCTGGGATCTCTGTCTGTTCCGCAACCGCTGCACAGCTCAACGTGTTAAACCATTGTCCTAATGACTTCTCATTGTAGTGAGAACAGCTCAAGCTGAGCGATCAGCCCGCCCAAACAATTAAACTAATGAGTAACTCCACACTTCTCATGGTAGTGCGAATAGCTGACGCTGAGCGATCTGCCAGCACCAGCTGTGGCTGATCACACACAGGAGTGCTCCGCAAAACACTCAATTTTTTTTCCAGTATATTTTTCCTTTTGGGCGTACAGAAATGGCAATACGCCCGTTTTTGCTAAAATTGCATTTTCCCCGTATTTTCCTTAAAATATTTGACAATAACAACACGAACTACATTTAAAACATTTCCCAGAAAAGTGTCCACCACCACTCCGCCCACCAAAATACGGCGAAAACGTCTCCCTTGACAGGTATGCGCCTCCATTTTCATATTGATCTGGTCAATTTCTTGACAGCAGCGGCTCTCCTCCACTGTAATAATAATGGCTTCCGAAAAATCAATATTTATGGGGCGCCCTCGACAGACCCCCTTCGGCTTCGCAATTCTGGAGGCGATTAATGTCCAGTTCAATGACATTTTCCACTGGTTCTGCTCTCTGGTCATCGGTGGAACTGTTGTCATCAGACAAAGCATCTGATTCCGTCTCGGACGGCTCGAACCTGTAAGGTTCTATGCCTCTGTCACTGTCTGAACCACTGACAAAAAAAAAGACAAAAAAAAAGACAAAACTAAACTAATTTGTTCACAATCGCTGTCACTTTCCGTCATGATTGTCCAATGTTGATAAGTGTGAATGTGGATAGGCAGGGCAGCCAGGGTACAACTGGTGATGTCAAAAACATGGGCGTGGTCTGGACTGGCTGTCACAAGCCAGCAAGCAAGGTGGGGCCTTCACCTGGTGTATTTTGTGCAATTATGTAAATACAGGTGGGTGATATGGTCTCCGGTATGAATATTTGGTTTAAGGTATGTGTATTTTATCTAAATTCGTTGTCATTTAGAAAAAAAAATTACGTGACATTTGGCCTTTAAATATAGTTTATGTGAATATCGTTTTGGTGTCCCAGCAGTAACCTGTCCCCCCATCAGTCCACAACGGCTGTATTGTGGGGAGAGACTCCTGGATTCTAAACCCTGGCGACCGTGTCAGATGCACTAGATTCCTCTCCCAGGATACACTTGCACTGGTAAATGTCGGTTAAAAAGTTCACCTTTGACCTCTTTTATGGCAAGCAGTCAGTGAAACTATGTCAGGTGCACTCTTCAGGTATTGTGGCATTGTCATGCAAAAGATGAGAACTCGTAGTCAAGTGGCCTCTGAGTTAGCAGGGGGACAAAGTTTCTGCCACATACATACATACATACATACATACCCACATTGCAGTCTTTTATATGTATAAATTTTTTTCTCATAAATTTGTGATTTTATTCTTTTGAATTTTCAACTTTTTTGTATAAATTTGGACCATATTCTTGTAAATCTTTGATTTAATATTATTATTTTTTCTATTCAGTATTTTTTCTAAAATCTTTTTCTTGTAAATTTGCAGCTTTTCTCAACAAACTTTTAGGTTGTGCTCACACTATAGTGCCTGTTCTATACTGACCTGACTCCTAAAGTCACCGCTAGGTGGCGCGTGAACATGCAGCAGCCTCTGTCCTCTCTTTGGTTTTCTCTCCATTTTTCGTGTTTTTGTGCTGCTTAGTGTTAAATTGTTTAATGTACATATACGATGCAGCGCACGAGCTACAGTCGTCACAGCCTTCTGGAGATAAGGAGTAAAGCCACAGATTACGTCCTGGATGGCGGCATCAAAGAGGAGCTCTGTGGCTTAGGGATCCTCCACCAGCCCTCCACATCCTTGGACTCGACTACTGTGCCCCATCCCAGATGGAGACGATGTAGATGGTGTGAACGAAGACAGAAGCGAGGTAAACGCGTAGGAATAAGGGTGAAGCTAACTGCTAACCCACACAAACCCGCAACCCTTCGCTGATTCTGGCCAACGTGCGCTGACTTGATAACAAAATAGACCACATACAGCTCCTGAGATCCACACAATGTGAGACGCGGAACTGCTGTGTTTTTATCTTTACGGAAACGTGGTTAAATGACAATATACCAGACTTTGCCATTCAGCTAGCTGGGCTAACATGCTATTGCAGTGACAAAGTGCTAACGGTTGGAGTGAAAACCATGGGTGGAGGCGTGTGTGTTTACATCAGTGATGCTTGGTGCAAAGATGCAACTGATGTACACAAGCACTCTTCTCCGTTGGTGGAGTCTGTGATCCTCAAGTGCAGACCCTTTTACAAGCCTAGAGAAATTTCATCTGCTCTCCTTGCTGCCGTGTATGTCCCGCCCACCGGCGCCAGCGAGATGAGGGAAGCACTGAAAGTACTCTATCAGGCTATAAGTGAGACAAACGGTGCACTCAGATGGATTTCTCGTCACAGCAGGAGACTTCAACCACTTAGATTTAAAGGCCCTCCTACCAAATCTAGATCAGCATGTAAACTTTGCAACAAGGGAGACAACCTGCTGGATTTGGTGTACACAACCCATAAGAATGCATACAAACCCTCCCCCCTCCGGGCCTCTCTGATCACATCACCATCCTGTTAAGGCTGGCATACAAACCTGGAGTGAAAGCCATCAGACCGACAAAAAAACAGGTACATGTATGGCCAGAGGGGGCCTCTGATGCTCTGAAAGACTGCTTCAGCACTACAGACTGGGACATTTTCAAGAACGCAGCCACTCACAATGGACACACAAACCAAGAGGAGTACACTGAGGTTGTTCTGGCATACATAGCCTTATGCATTGATGATGTCACTCACTGCAAGTCCATCACTGTTCGTGGCAACCAGAAGCCATGGATGACAGCAGAGGTCCATAGACTCCTGAGGGTTTGGGATGCAGCCTTCAGGGCTGGCGACACTGCAGGACTAACAACAGCTAGGGCCAACCTGTCCCGTGGCATCAAGGAGGCAAAACAACAGTACAGCAAGAAAATATCCGGTCACTTCAGCAACGCCAGAGATGCACGTTCTATCTGGTGTGGCATACAGACCCTCACCAACTATAAACCTTCACCTCAGACCTGTGCAAGTGACATCACACTGCTCAACAACCTAAATGACTTATTTGGCCGATTTGAAGCGCAAAACAGTAGAGCAGCTCAGAAGACCACTCCTCCTCCGGATGAGCAGGCCTTGTGTCTCGATCCGGCTAGCGTGAAGAGGACCCTCTGCAGGATCAACCCATGCAAGGCAGCTGGCCCAGACAACATACCGGGTCACGTCCTGAAGGACTGCACAGAGGAGCTTAAGAATGTCCTGGCCGACATCTTCAACACCTCCCTGTCTCAAGCTGTTGTCCCCACATGCTTCAAGACTGCCACCATAATACTGGTCCCGAAGAAGCCCATCCCATCCAGCTACAATGATTACCGGCGGGTAGCACTGATCCCCACTGTAATGAAGTGCTTTGAGCGGCTGGTCATGCAGAACATCAAGTCCACCCTGCCTCCCTCTTACGACCCATTCCAGTTTTCATACAAGCCGAACAGATCCACAGAAGATACCATCGCTGCTGCTCTCAATCCAGCCCTCACCCACCTGGATTCAAAAACTCTTACGTGCGCATGCTGTTCTTGGACTTCAGTTCAGCATTAAACGCAATCATCCCCCAGCACCTGATACAAAAACTCAGACACTTAGGACTCAAAACCTCTCTCTGTAACTGGGTGCCGGACTTTCTCACAGGGAGGCCACAGAACGTGCAGGTTAGCAGCAACACCTCCCAGACCATCACATTGAGCACAGGGGCCCCACAAGGGTGCATGCTCAGCCCGCTGCTCTTCGCCCTGCTGACCCATGACTTCGTACCAGCCTACAACACCAACCACATTGTCAAGTTTGCGGATGACATGACAGTGGTGGGCCTCATCATCAACAACGAAGAGGCCAACTACAGAAATGAGGTGAGCCAATTGGTCCAGTGGTGTAAAGACAATAACCTCTTCCTGAACATTGGAAAAACCAAAGAGATTGTGGTCAACTTCAGGAGGGGTCACATACAGCACCCCCCTCTGATCATAGACGGTGCAGCTGTGGAGAGGGTGAGCAGCACCAAGTTCCTGGGGGTGCACATCTCTGAGGACCTCACCTGGTCCAACAACACCACGTCACTGGCCATGAAGGCCCAAACTCGCCTCCATTTCCTCCGCAGACTGAGGAGAGCACAAGTCCCACCCCGCATCATGCAGTCTTTCTACCGGGGCACCATTGAGAGCATCCTCACCAACTGCATCATGGTGTGGTATGGAAGCTGCACCGCCACCTGCCGGAAGACGCTACAACACATAGTGGATGCAGCCAGCCAGATCATTGGTGACCCCCTGCCCACCCTGCACCCCCTCTCGGACATCTACCCCACCCGCCTCACCCGCAGAGCCATCAGCATCACAGGTGACACCTCCCACCCTCTACACTCCCTCTTCAGCCCTCTGCCCTCGGGAAAAAGGTACCAAAGCCTCTGGGCCCACTCCACAAGACTGCTGGACAGCTTTGTTCATCAGGCCATCAGGGCCCTAAACTCTGTCCCCCCCC
This sequence comes from Pholidichthys leucotaenia, assembly GCA_020510985.1. NCBI lineage: Eukaryota > Metazoa > Chordata > Actinopteri > Cichliformes > Pholidichthyidae > Pholidichthys > Pholidichthys leucotaenia. Next base: position 362,312,892 of record CM035840.1, read on the forward strand.
CCCCCCAAGACGGTAACACAATCACCCGCACAATAACAGAAAGACTGGCACACCAACAATAATACTGTTGTACTTTTGCTGCTATATGTCTCTGCACATTAACCGCAACCATTTGTACAAATGCCATATCTGCTGCTGTCACTGCAATACTGACTACATGCAATCATATCTGTCACTATTTGCACCTACACTACCGCATTGAAATGCAACTACAGGTATTCATCTCTAGCTGTCTGAATATAGGATTGCTGGGTTTTATTATCGGTTATCGCTAATCGTTACCTCTGTGGGGGTCAGGGTCCTTCCGGCTGCCATTGGCACCACGTGTTGCATCAGTGTACATAGACTGCTGCTGTTTGTTTTTCTTGTTTTTCTTTTTTCCAGCCTTATTCCTTTTCTTTTTCTAAATGCACACCAATGAAGAGAGAGAGAAACGCCATTTCAGTTCTCTTGTATGTCCTGCACGTATAGTAGTATTGACAATAAAATCTTTGAATCTTGAAATGCTTGATGAGCGTCATCGCTCCCTACTGTTCTGCAGAACGGAATAATTCCCAAGCTTTAGAAAAGTTTGTGGAGGTAGTCTCAGGAGTGGAACAAATGCAAATGTTGTGGTAAGGTAAAGAAGCTGTGCTTCTATTGTCTTGGAACTGTGCTAAATAGAACAAAACAATGTGACTGTGGGCCATTGCAGCCCTCCCCCCTTGCTGACAGGAGCTGAGGCCATTACACTGAACAAGGTACCTGGCACCAGTGAGCGCATGCCCTCCATCAAGAAGGCCATGTTTTTGGTTCTTTTTTTGTGTATTCTGTTTTGGGGTTTTTTTTTCATGTCTGTTGGCAAGATTAATCTACTGACTCAACTCCAGTGAAATTTAGTGGAAGGGTGTAGTTTGGGGGAGAGAAATTCCCACTCAATTTTGGAGCAGATCAGAGTTAACACTGCAAGAAAGTTTTTTTGTTACATTTAACCTTCTCTTTAATTTCTATGATGTTTATACAGTATATGGAACTTGTTGAAAAACATTCTTGAACAGCGGAGATTGAAATTAGAGAACAATGTATTAATAATTTATTTATTCTAACATGTTCTTCTTTGTTGTTCAGAATTTTACAGAATATCAGCTGTGGCTATACCATTGCAGTACTAGCATGTTTTTTTAAATAACCAAGGCACTTCAACACAAACATTATTTTGTAAAAAAAAAAAAAAAAAAAGAAGAAGCAACAACAGTGAGCAAAATTAGAGAACAGTGACCACTGTGTCAGAAGAGAAGGTTTAAAACAATGGGGGTTTTTTTTGTTTTTTTAGGGCTATAGGATTCAAAAATTAATAGGAAGTGTAGACGCCCTTGCTTTGAATGACTTCAGCACATCTGTGCCCACAGGACATGACTAGTTTCTCACACTGCTCTGGTTTGATCTTGGTCCATTTTTCTTCCAGTCCCTTCCACGGTTCAATAACTGTAGTGGGTTTCTGAGCCATTACTTTGTCACCAAGGATTTTCCAGACATTCTCTATGGGGTTCAGATCTGGACTCTGGGCTGGCCATTTCATTGTTTCAATATTGTTAGATTCAAGGAACTGTTTAACCCATTTTGCAGTGTGACAGGCGGCATTGTCTTGAATGAAAATTGTGGGCTGACTGGAAGACAATTGCAGTGAAGGAATTGCATGTTGCCGAAGGAGGTTCACCCGCCATGTAGCTGTACAAGAGGCTCAACTCCTGCTGCAGAAAACATACCCCAAACTATGACACTCCCCCCCCCCCCCCCCCCAAATTTAACTGACTTCTTTACACACTTTGGGTTCAGTCTTTCCCCAGTTTGACACCGAACATATTGTTTATTTAGTATACTTTATTAATCCCAGAGGGAAATTCAGGGCATCGACCTGGATGGATGAGGCAGTCACGGTATGGTGCCAATCCCTTTACCATTCACACACACACACACATTCACACCTAGGGCCACTTTATAGTCTTCAATTACAGTGCATCTGGAAAGTATTTACAGTGCTTCACTTTTTCCACATTTTGTTATGTTACAGCCTTATTCCGAAATGGATTAAATTAATTTTCTCCTCAAAATTCTACACTCAATACCCCATAATGACAACGTGAAAAAAGGTGAAATCACATGTACATCAGTATTCACAGCCTTTGCTCAATACTTTGTTGGAGCAATTACAGCCTACAATTACAGCCTACTATTTGATATTTTTTGAATATGATGACACATGACACAAGCTTGGCACACCTATCTTTGGGCAGTTTCACCCATTCCTCTTTGCAGCACCTTCGCAGCAACCATCGCTGCCGTCTGAGGTCAAGAGTGCTCTGGAGCAGGTTTTGATCCAGGATGTACATTGCTGCATTCATCTTTCCCCCTATCCTGACTAGTCTCCCAGTTCCTGCCGCTGAAAAACATCCCCACGGTATGATGGTGCCACCACCATGCTTCACTGTTGGGATGGTATTGGCTTGGTGATGAGCAGTGCCTGGTATTCACGCCAAAGACTTCAATCTTTGTCTCATCAGACCAGAGAATTTTGTTTCTCATGGTCTGAGAGGCCTTCAGGTGCCTTTTGGCAAATTCCAGATGGGCTGCCATGTGCCTTTTACTAAGGAGTGGCTTCCTTGGTCACCTCCCTGACTAAGGCCCTTCTTCCCCGATCGCTCAGTTTAGATGGCCGACCAGCTCTAGGAAGAGTCCTGGTGTTTCCGAGCTTCTTCCATTTGCAGATGATGGAGGCCACTGTGCTCATTGGGACCTTCAAAGCAGCAGAAATTTTTCTGTACCCTTCCCCAGATTTGTGCCTCGAGACAATCCTGTCTTGGAGGTCTACAGAAAATTCCTTTGACTTAATGCTTGGTTTGTGCTCTGACAAGCACTGTCAACTGTGGGACCTTATATAGACAGGTGTGTGCCTTTCCAAATCATGTCCAGTCAACTGAATTTACCACAGGTGGACACCAGTTAAGTTGTAGAACCATCTTAAGGATGATCAGTGGAAACAGGATGCACCTGAGCTCCATTTTGAGCTTCATGGCAAAGGCTGTGAAAACTTAAGTACATGTGATTTCTTAGCTTTTTATTTTTATTAAACTAGTGCATACAAACCAAGAAACCAAGTATAACCAAGTATAAGCAAGTATTTCTGCATGCCCGTAGAAAGCAAGTGTAAGCAAGCATTTCTGCATGCCTGTAGAAAGTTACTGTTACCATGGCAACAGTGCCATGGTGATCCCTGCCTTTGATTTTTGACATGGTTAAGCAAGTATTTCTGCATGCCTGTAGAAAGCAAGTGTAAGCAAGCATTCCTGCATGCCTGTAAAAAGAGTGTTCTGACCTCACAGGGTTCCTGCCTATGATATCTGTATGACATCATAGAAGGAGTTGTTCAAAGGAGTTGTTCAGAACTCTTTATATGGTCATGTGACATCATAGGAACACAGTGTGCACCTGTGATGTCACACCTATGAATGCCCACAGCTCCCCTATGGACGTTCATTAAAGATTTCCCCTCCCCAACTTCCGCATATCCGGGGAGGTTGAAATTCGGGGATGTTGATATGGTACCCGTGCATGCCCGTATAGCCCCTGCTGCATGCTTGCCTTTGATCTTTGACATGGTTACCATGGCAACAGTAACCATGGTGATGCCTGCCTTTGATCTTTGACCATGGCAACACAAAGTCCTATGATCGTAAAGATTTCCCCTCCCAAGCGGCAGAGATCATAGGCTGTTCTATGATGCCCTATAAACATGACAGACACAGACACACACACACAAAGATTTCTTGCTTTAATAGAATGATTTGCAAAAACTCTCAAACTTTTTTCATGTTGTCATTATGAGGTCTTGTCCATCCATCCATCCATCTTCTACCGCTTTTCCGGAGGTCCGGGTCGCGGAGGCAACAGTTCAAGCAGAGAAGCCCAGACTTCCCTCTCCCCAGCCACCTGCTCCAGCTCTTCAGAGAGGATACCAAGGCAATCCCAGACCAGCTGGGAGACATAGTCTCTCCACCGAGTCCTGGGTCTGCCCCGGGGTCTCCTCCCAGTGGGACGTGCCCAAAACACCTCAAGTGGGAGGCGTCCAGGAGGCATCCTAATCAGATGCCCATACCACCTCAACTGACTCCTTTCAGTGTGGCGGAGCAGCGGTTCTACTCTGAGCCTCTCCCGGATGACTGAGCTCCTCACCTTATCTCTGAGGGTGAGTCCAGCAATCCTATGGAGAAAGCTCATTTCAGCCGCTTGTATCCGCGATCTTGTTCTTTCAGTCATTACCCAAAGCTTGTGACCATAGGTGAGAGTAGGAATGTAGATTGACTGGTAAATCGATAGCTTTGCCTTAGAACTAATCTCCCTCTTCACCACAGCAGACCGGTACAACGTCCGCATCACTGCAGATGCTGCTCCAATCCGTCTGTCAATCTCTCGCTCCATTCTCCCCTCACTCGTGAACAAGACCCCAAGATACTTAAACTCCTCCACTTTGGGCAGGAGCCTGTCCCCAACCCAGAGAAGACAATCCACCTTTTTCCAGCTGAGGACCATGGACTCGGACTTGGAGGTGCTGATTCTCATCCCAGCTGCTTCACACTCAGCGGCAAACCGTCCCAGCAAGAGCTGTAGGTCATTGCTGGATGAAGCCAACAGGACAACATCATCTGCAAACAACAGAGATGAGATCCTGTGGTCACCAAGCATGACACCCTCCATTCCCTGGCTGTGCCTAGAAATCCTGTCCATAAAAATTATGAACAGGATCGGTGACAAAGGGCAGCCCTGGCGGAGTCCAACTCTCACTGGGAATGATTCTGAGTGTTGGCAATACGAACCAAACTCTCCTAACGGTCGTACAGAGACCGAATAGCTCGTAACAACAAGCCCGATACCCCATACTCCCGAAGCACCCCCCCCACAAAAAACCACGAGGGACGCGGTCAAATGCCTTCTCCAAGTCCACAAAACACATGCAAACTGGTTGGGCAAACTCCCACGAACCCTCAAGAATTCTCAAGAGGGTAAAGAGCTGGTCCGATGTGCCACGGCCAGGACGAAAGCCACATTGCTCCTCCTGAATCCGAGGTTCGACCAATGGCCAGACTCTCCTCTCCAGTACCTTGGCATAGACCTTCCCAGGGAGGCTGAGGAGTGTGATCCCTCTAAAGTTGGAGCACACCCTCCGGTCCCCTTTTTTTGAAGAGAGGAACCACCACCCCGGTTTGCCATGCCAAAGGCACTGCCCCCAACCTCCACACAATGTTGCAGAGGCGTGTCAACCATGACAGCCCAACAACATCCAGGGCCTTGAGGTACTCAGGGTGAATCTCGTCCACCCCCGGGGCCCGGCCACCAAGGAGATTTTTAACCACCTTGGCGACCTCAGCCCCTGTGATAGGTGAGTCATCCCCCTTGTCCCCAAACCCTGCTTCCTCTGTGGAAGGCGTATCAGTGGGATTGAGGAGATCCTCGAAGTATTCCTTCCACCACCCGACAATATCCCCAGTCGAAGTCAACAGTGTCCCATCTGCACCATACACAGTGTGGACAGGCAGCTGCTTTCCCCTCCTGAGCCGCCGGACAGTTTGCCAGAATGTCTTCGAAGCCGACTGAAAGTCTTGTTCCATGGCCTCACCAAACTCCTCCCATACCCGGGTTTTTGCTTCAGCAACCACCCGAGCTGTACTCTGCTTGGCCTGCTGGTACACCTCAGCTGCTTCGGGAGTCCCACAAGCCAACCAAGCTTGATAGGACTCCTTCTTCAGGTTAATGGCCCCCCTCACCACTGGTGTCCACCACTTTGTTCGGGGGTTGCCACCACGAGATGCACCGACCACCTTGCGGCCGCAGCTCTGGGCCGCTGCTTCAACAACAGAGGTGGAGAACATGGCCCATTCAGACTCCATGTCTCCAGACTCCCTCGGAATGTGGTTGAAGTTCTTCCGGAGGTGGGAGTTGAAGACCTCCCGGACAGGGGCCTCAGCCAGATGTTCTCAGCACACCCTCACTATACGTTTGGGTCTACCAGGTCTGAATGGCTTCCTCCCCTGCCATCGGATCCAACTCACCACCAGGTGGTGATCAGTTGACAGCTCTGCACCTCTTTTTACCCGGGTGTCCAAGACATATGGTCGCAGGTCTGATGACACGATAACAAAATCGATCATCGACCTGCGTCCTAGGGTATCCTGGTGCCAGGTGCACATATGGACGCCCTTATGCTTGAACATGGTGTTCGTTATGGACAAACTGTGGTTAGCACAGAAGTCCAATAACTGAACACCACTCGGGTTCAGATCGGGCAGGCTGTTCCTCCCAATCACCCCCCTCCAGGTTTCACTGTCATTGCCCACGTGCGCATTGAAGTCCCCCAGTAGGACAATGGAGTCTCCAAGAGGAGCACCCTCCAGCACCCCAGTCACAGACTCCAAAAAGGGTGGGTACTCTGAAACATTATTTGGTGCATAGGTACAAATGATGGTCAGGACCCGTTTCCCAACCCGAAGGCGCAGGGAAGCAGCCCTTTCGTCCACCGGGGAAAACTCCAATATAGAGGCAGCAAGGTGGGGGGATACAAGAATACCCACCCCTGCTCGTCACCTCTCGCCCGGGGCAACTCCAGAAAAGGCCAAGCTCCAGCCCCTCTCCAGGAGACTGGTTACGGAACTGGAGCTGTGTGTTGAGGTGAGGCCAACTATATCTAGCCGGTATCTCTCAACCTCGTACACCAGCTCAGGCTCCTTCCCCACCAGAGAGGTGGCATTCCACGTACCAAAAGCCAGTTTAGAAAGCTTGGGATCAGTCCGCCAAGGTCTCCGCCTTTGATCGCCACCTAATTCACATAGCACCGGACCCCCATGATCCCTCCTGCAGGTGGTGAGCCCACTGGAGGGCGGACCCATGTAACTCCTTCGGGCTGAGCCCGGCCGGGTCCCATGGGTGGAAACCCGGCCACCAGATGCTAGCCTTCGAGCCCCTCCCCCAGGCCTGGCTCCAGGGTGGGGCCCCGGTAACCCCATACCGGGCGGGGTACACTGAATCCTTGATATAGAAGTTATCATGAGAGTCTGTTGGATCGTTCTTAGTCTGGCCCTTCACCCAGGACCAGTTTGTCTTGGGTGACCCTATCAGAGGCAAATTGCCCCGGACAACATAGCTCCTGGGATCACTGGGGCACGCAAACCCCCCCACCACGATAAGGTGACGATCCATGAGGTCTTGTGTGTAGAATTTTGAGGAAAAAAGAATTTAGTCCATTTTGGAATAATGCTGTAACATTGCAAAATGTGGAAAAAGTGAAAGGCTAGGAATACTTTCCGGATGCACTGCACCGTAACATAACTTGCATGTCTTTGGCCTTTTTGAGGAAATCGGAGTACCTGGGGTAAACCCACGCAGACACGGGGAGAACATGGAAACTCCATACAGAAGGGTCACCAATGATCAGGGGGTGGGATCAAGCCCATGACATTCTTACTGTGCTGCCACAGTGCTAACCGCTGTTTCACCAAGCTGCCCTACATTTCCCAGACCCAAATAAATTGAACTTACTCTCATCACTGAAGTGCACTCTGGACCAGTTCTCCTCTGTCCACACAACATGTTCCTCAGCAAAGGCAAGTGTAGCCTTTTTTATTCTTTCTGCTGATGAGAGGTTTGGTCACTGCAGAGTGAGCTTTGAGTCCAAATTGTCTGAAACGGATAGACACTGTGTGCCGAGACAGATCCTTGCCCTGGTCAGCAGTGAACTGGTGAGGAATTCCAGCTACAGTGTTGAATTGATTCCCCATTGAGAGTCTTCGCATAATCCTGTCCCCCAAACCAGAGCAGTGTGAGAAACTAGTGATGTCCTGTGGGCGCAGATGTGCTGAAGTCGTTCAAAGCAAGGGCCTCTACACTTCCTATTAATTTTTGAATCCTATAGCCCTAAAAAAAAAAAAAAAAAAAAAAACATTGTTTAAACCTTCTCTTCTCACACAGTGGTCCCTGTTCTGTAATTTTGCTCACTGTTGTTTTTTTTTTTTGTTTTTTTTTGTGTTGAAGTGTCTTGGTTATTTAAAGGGACACTCCACCAAAAATCAAGTTTTTTTTCTGTTGTTAACATGTCTGTAACATGTTTTTTGTGACTTACAAGACATATCAAGAGCAAAATCAGACCCAGTTCCACGTTTGTGGTTTTCTGCTGTGAATTTCCAGTTACTGCTGGTCACTGATTGTCACCTCTCCTCTTAACCTGGCTTTAACAACTCTTTCCAATATCTTCATGGTGTGGCTGATCAACTTTATGCCTCTGTAGTTACTACAGCTCTGAGCATCACCTTTGTTCATGAAAATTGGTGCCAAAACACTTCTCCACTCCTCAGACATCCTCTGTCTCCAAGATTGTGTTAAACAATCTGGTTAAAAGTCCACTGTCATCTCTCCTAAACATCTCTATACTTCCACAGGTATGTCATCTGGACCAACTGCCTTTCTATTCTTCATCCTCTTCAAAGCTGCCCTCACTTTTGCCTTGCTAATCCTCAGGACCTCCTTGTTCACTGTCTTTCCTTCATCCATCCTTCTCCATCTCATTTTCTTTATTCATCAGCTCTTCAAAGTACTCCTTCCACCTTCTCAACACACTCGTCATTTGTTTGTACATTAACATTTTTGTTCTTTATCAGCCTAATCTGCTGTATATCCTTTCCAGCTCGATCTCTCTGTCTAGCCAGTCGATACAACTCCTTTCCTCCTTCCTTAGTATCCAGCCTCTCATACTACTCACTATATACCTTATCCTTTACCTTTGCCACCTCTCTCTTTGCCATGTGCCTAGATTCCAAATATTCCAGTCTAATGTCTTCATCTTCCTTACTATCCCACTTTTTCTTTGCTAACCTCTTCCTTTGGATACTTTCCTGTACCACCTCATTCTGCCACCAAGTCTCATTGTCATCCTTCCTCTGTCCACTGGATATACAACATACCTTTCTACCAGTTTCCCTCAGTACTTTTGCTGTACTTTCCCAGTCATCTGGTAATTCTTCCCTACCACCCAGAGTCTGTATCAACTCCTTCCTGAACTCTGTGTGACCTTCTTCCTTCTGTAACATCCCCCATTTAATGTTTGGCTCTACCTTCACTGTTTTCCTCTTCTTGCTGTGCAAAGTCATCCTACAGACTACCATCTGATGCTGTCTAGCTACATTCTCACCTGCCACCACCTTGCAGTCTCCTGTCTCTTTCAGATTTCTCCTTCTGCATAAGATGTAGTCCACTTGGGTGCATCTTCCTCCACTCTTGTAAGTCACCCTATGTTCCTCTCTCTTCTTGAAGTATGTGTTCACCACAGCCATTTCCATCCTTTTAGCAAAATCCACAACCATCTGTCCTTCCAAATTTCTCTCCTTAAGACCATACCTACCCAGGACCTCCTCATCACCTCTGTTCCCTCCACCTACATATCCATAAAATCCGCTCCAATCACCACTCTCTCTCCCCGGGAACACATTTTACCACTTCATCCAACTTAGTCCAGAATTCCTCTTTCTCTTCTACCTGACATCCAACTTGTGGGGCATACGCACTGACAACATTCATCATCATGCTTTTGACTTATAGCTTCAAACTCATGATTCTGTCTGACTCCCTTTTTACCTCCAGAATAGGGATGGGCAGTATTGCCTAAAAATGATATTGTGGAAGAAGAAAGCAGACGAAGCAGTGAGGTGGACGACACATGAACTTGATTCTTCTTCCAACATCAAGTACAGGAAATAGTCTCACTGAGCCTCTCTGCGCCTCCTTTTTATAACCTTTATTTCTGCAGCATGGGACCCAGGGAGTCCAAACACAATACTTTCAGCACAAAGACATGTGTGGCACATTAACATAATAACCACCTCTCTTGCGCTCTCGACTCCTGTGTCCCTACTCCCCCAGGGGTGGATAGTCCTTTCCAATGTGTCTGAGACCCTCCCGGAGCCACTTCTCCTTCAGTCCTTTTGTTGCATCTTCCCCCGGCTCCCGACTCTGGGTGGAGAACCCACACACAGCCCCCCCCCCCGAACACCCAGAAAGGGCACTAACCCCCTCGTCCTTTAGGCTTGAGCCTGTGCCCGTAGTGGGGGGGGTCACCGGTCCAGTCAAAACACCCTGCTGGCGAGGTGTGCAGGCGGGTACATTAGTCTGTGGAGGGAAAAGGGTGGGTGGGTGGGGGGGACATTTCAGCTTTGCGAGCACAGTTCTCTACCACGGGAACACCAACTTGTGGAGCCACCAACGATGGGCGTCCATGCCAGGGAGCTTGAGCCAACACCACCTGCTCGTCTACCAACACAAAAGCGGGCTTCAGCCTATCGATGCAGACGGTCTCCCTGCGCCCCCCCCCCCCAAGTCTAACACAAAATGCTTTGCCCCAGTCTCCAGCACCCTGAACAGTCCGTCGTACGGTGGGCGCAGTGGGGTCCGGTGTGCGTCGTGCCTGACAAAAACAAAACTGGCATTCTGTAAGCTTTTTGGGATGAAGGTGCGGGGAAAACAATGTTGGGCCAGGCCCGGCATGTTAACAGCCTCCGTACTGTGCAAAAATTGCACCGGCGGATTGGCCCCGGGCGCGGGGTTTTCCAGTAAAAATTCTCCAGGCCTCCGCAGCAGCTGAGAAAAAATGAGTTCTGCCAGGGAAGCTGCCAAATCCTCTTTAGGCACAGAGCACAACCCTAAAAGAACCCAGGGCAGGCAGTCGACCCAATTTGCATCCATGAGCGAAGCTCTGAGCGCCACCTTAAGCAACCTATGAAAACGTTAACATAACCCATTAGCCTGGGGGTTGTGCGCTGTAGTGCGGTGGATTTTGACCCCCAAGCTCTGGGCCACCGCGGACCAGAGTTCTGAAACGAACTGCAGACCCCTGTCGGAAGTGATGTCCGACAGGGATCCAAACTGGGCAACCTAAGCTGACAAAAAAGCGCAAGCCATTTCCGTGGACGTGGTGGAAGCTAGTGGGACCACTTCAGGCCAATGCATGGTGCGATCCACGACTGTCAAAAGGTGCATGAAACCTTGCAACGGCAGGAGGGGGATTTGGAACGGCTCGAGGGGGGCTCTGGTGTGTTTGTGCACTTTGGCCCGCTGGCATGCGATGCAGGCCGCAGCCCACTCTTTCACGTCCTTGTACAAGCGCAGCCAGACAAATTTCGCCCCCACCAGTTTAACCGAGGCGCGCACGCCGGGATGCGAAAGGGAGTGGACTGACTCAAAAATGCAGTGGTACCAAGAGCTCGGAACCACCGTGTGCGGGCGACCGGTGGAGACGTCACATAGCAAGGGAGGGCACCCTTCCTGCACCATTCTGCTCTCCAGTTTTAATCCAGTGGGCGCGGACTGGAGCGTGCAAATGTCCACATCCTCGGTTTGTTCTGCAGCCATAGCAGGGAAATCTATTCCCATGTAGACCGGGGAGACTAACGCACGTGACAGGCATTTGGCCACGACGTTGAGCTTACCAGCAACATGTTGAATGTCGGTTGTGAACTCCGAGATCATGGCCAAATGCCGTTGCTGCGGGGCTGAGCATGGTTCCGAGACCTTGGACGTAGTGTACGTTAGCAGTTTATGATCCACGAATGCGGTGAACTCGCGCTCTTCAAGCCAAAACTGGAAATGGCACGTTGCCAGGTGGAGGGCCAACAATTCTCTGTTGAACGTACTGTATTTGCGTTTGTTGTCGAGCAAAGTATGACTGAAAAATGCGAGCGGCTGCCACAAACTGGAGACGTACTGTTCCACCACTGCTCCTATGGCAACTTCAAGACGCGTCCAAGGTGAGCGCTATTCGCGCTGATGGGGCAGGGTGGGCTAGTAAAGCGGCGTCAACGAGCGCTGTTTTGGCGTTTGCGAAAGTCTGGACTCGCTTGGGTGTCCATTTGATGTTTTCCTCTGGCTCCTTTTTCTTATGCGTGGTATACAACGGCTGCAGCAGCTGAGCTGCCCAGGGAAGGAAACGGTTATAAAAGCTGACCATTCCCAAAAATTCCTGGAGGGCCCTTATGGTCTGTGGATGTGGAAAATCTGACACGGCGCGCACCTTATCGGATAACGGAATCGTGCCCTCTGGCGAAATGCGGTAGCCCAAAAAAATCAATCTAAGGCACACCAAACTGGCACTTCGCCAGGTTAACTCTAAGTCTGTGCACTTCCAACCTCTGGAAAACCATTTTGAGATGGGTGAGGTGCTCTTCCTTGGACGTGCTAGCCACTAGAATGTCGTCTAAATAGACAAAAACGAAAGATAGATAACGGAGCACTGCGTCCATCATTCTCTGAAAGGTTTGCGCAGCACCCTTTAACCCAAATGGCATGTGTAAAAACTCGAAAAGGCCAAAAAGAGTTATTACTGTTGTTTTGGGAACGTCCTCCTCGTGCACCGGGACCTGGTGATAACCACGGACCAGATCCACTTTTGAAAAAAACGCACGTCCCAGCCAGGGGCACAGAAAAATCCGGATGTGCGGGATGGGATACTGATCATGTTCCATGGCATTGTTCAAGCGCTGGAAATCGCGGCACGGTTGCCACAACCCGTCGGCCTGAGGCACCATGTGTAGCAGGCATGCCCACGGGCTGTTGGAGCACCTGACGATGCCCAGCTGCTCCAAAGGTAAAGGTAAAGCCAACTTTATTATCATTCAATCCATACAGCCAATCATGTACAGTAGAACGAAATTATGTTTCTCTTATCTACAATGTTAATCACATCTAGAATCAGAGGGGTTGCTGCCATGCAAGGCGCCGCCACAAATTTCCCTCCTCCATTCCATTATTGCTGAGCACCAAGCTGGACGGCAGGAAGTTCCGCTTTTATATGGTCTTCAGCATGACCCAGCCGGGATTTGAACCCCAGCCTCCTGGGTGTGGGGCGGATGCTCTACCAACTGAGCCACCACTCCGGTGGTGGCAAACAAATTGGCAAACTCCTCATGCGCGCTGGCCATTTTAGCCGCATCCAGGTGTCGAGGCCGCGCGAACACCGGTGGGTCTTTTGTGGTTATAAAATGTTTGACCCCATGTTTGGTTACCATAGCCGAAAAAGTTGGGACCGTGAGTGCTAGGAACTGTGCAAGTAAATGCTGGTACTTACCCCCTGGAGCTATAACGTTAGCCAGTGTTGTTGACCCAGCTCCCTGAGCTGTGCAAGGCAGGGAGGTGAAAGAGACAGCATCCACTAAACGTCTGTTGGCAACATCGACTAATAACTCATCAGCACGTAAAAAATCTGCGCCTAAAATGGGGACAGAACATGCAGCTACCACAAAGTCCCACTGGAAATTGTGTCCATGCAAGCATATCATCAGCATCTGTTTGCCAAACATCCTGATGGTGGATCCGTTGGCAGCCACGAGCTTGGGACCACTGCCTCCTGCCAACCTGTCTGCACTGAGCGGCAGGGTGAGGCTCTTCTGGGAGCCGGAGTCCACCAAAAACAGTCTCCCCGAACGTGTGTCCGTGACATAAAGCAGCTTGTTCCTGTCGCCAGCGGTTGCAGCTGTGACTGCTGGCCATGCCGTCTTCCCAGCTTCTTGAATTGGGATGGCGGCAAGCAGCATTGGACATTCAAGCCAAAACGGCGATGATACCAACAGATTGCCCCGTTCCTTCATCTCTTGGTGTCCGTCCCGGCTACCACCAATGGCTCCTCGACCTCGCTGGAGTCCCTCATGGATGCCGGTGCCAGTGCCTGCACGCTGAGAGCTCTGGATGCCAAAATGACGCGGTTCGCTTCCCGTGCCAGGGTGCGGTAGTCTTTGGTAACCAGCCATGGCAAGTTGGCCAGGATCGCCCTCGCTGTAGCTAGTAGGTTCCTCAGGAAAAAGTGAGCGAACAGGAAAGCTTCATCGTTCTTCCCCCTCAGCGCCAACATGCTCTCTGTGAGCTCCACGGCTGATCTGTCACCTAACTCTGAACGTGTTAGGAGTCTCTCTGCCCTCTCACTGTCAGACAGGGTATAGGACTGGAGTAGCATCCACTTGAGCGCTTCATATTTTCCTTGGGCCAGCGGCTCCTGGAGCAGGCTCGTCACCTCTTACGTGGCGCGCACATCCAGTGCAGCAACCACATAGTAATATTTTGTGTTATCTGTTGTGATCCCACGGAGTGCGAACTAGGCTTCTATATGCAGGAACCACACGGTCGGGTTGTGACCAGGAGTCTGGGAGCTTGACTGAGACAGTGCACACGTCGCTGATGTTCTTCCTCCGGGTAGTCTCTGGGGCGGTGCTTGGCTCGTTCTCCATGGCATGTCTTGGGTCACCAAAGTGGAAGAAGAAAGCAGATGAGGCAGGACAACACATGAATTTTATTCTTCTTCCAACATCAAGTACAAGAAATACTCTCACTGGGTCTCTCTACGCCTCCTTTTTATAACCTTTATTTCTGCAGCATGAGACCCAGGGAGTCCAAACACAGTACTTTCAGCAAGACATGCGTGGCACATTAGCATAATAACCACCTCTCTTCCTCTCTCGACTCCTGCATCTCCCTACTACCTGGGGGGCGGATAGTTCTTTCCAATGCATCTGAGACACCCCCCCCCCCCGGAGCCACTTCCTCCTTCAGTCCTTTTGTTGCATCTTCCCCCGGCTCCCGCCTCTGGGTGGAGAACCCCCACACAGTCCCACCACAATATCACAATATTTCTGAATTTTTATGATAATGATGTTTTCCGCGATATAGCAGAATACAATTTTTTTTAATTGGCGGTGCGGTGGAGGAGTGGTTAGCACTGCGGCAGCACAGTAACTCACCCTTGGCCGGGGGATCCTGGGTTCGATCCCAGCCCCCGACCATCAGTGATCTGTGTGGAGTCTGCATGTTCTCCCCATGTCTGCGTGGGTTTTCTCCGGTTTCCTCCCACATGCCAAAAACATGCAAGTTAGGTTAATTGTCATCAAACTGGGGATTCTAAATTGTCCTTAGGTATGACTGTGAGAGTGAATGGTTGTCTGTCTCTCTGTGTTAACCCTGCGATGGACTGGCGATCTGTCCAGGGTGTACCCTGCCTCTCGCCCAAAGATGCTGGGATAGGCTCCAGCCCCCCCGCAACCGAAAAAGGATTAAGCGGAAGAAGATGAATGAATGAATGAATGAATTTTTTTAATTCATGTGAACAGGACACGTTCACAGGTCAGCATTATTTACCTTCACCATCCATTCATCCATCCATCTTCTACCGCTTTTCTGGAGGTCCAGGTCGTGGAGGTAGCAGTTCAAGCAGAGAAGCCCAGACTTCCCTCTCCCCAGCCACCTGCTCCAGCTCTTCAGCGGGGATACCAAGGCATTCCCAGACCCAACTGGGAGACGTAATCTCTCCAGTGAGTCCTGGGTCTGCCCCGGGGTCTCCTCCCAGTGGGACGTGCCCGAAACACCTCAAGTGGGAGGCATCCGGGAGGCATCCTGATTAGATGCCCAAACCACCTTAACTGGCTCCTTTCAATGTGGAGGAGCAGCAGTTCTCCTCTTGAGCTTCTCCCAGATGACTGAGCTCCTCACCCTATCTCTAAGGGTGAGTCCAGTAATCCTATGAAGAAAGCTCATTTCAGCCGCTTGTATCCGCAATCTCATTCTTTCGGTCATTACCCAAAGCTCATGACCATAGGTGAGGGTAGGAACGTAGATTGACGGGTAAATCGACAGCTTTACCTTAGAGCTTAGCTCCCTTTTCACCACAGCGGACCGGTACAACGTCCGCATCACTGCAGATGCTGCGCTGATTTGTCTGTCACACTCTCATTCTCCCCTCACTTGTGAATAAGACCCCAAGATACTTAAACTCCTCCACTTTGGGCAGAAGCTTGTCTCCAACCCAGACAGGACAATCCACCTTTTTCCGGCTGAGGACCATGGACTCGAACTTGGAGGTGCTGATTCTCATCTCAGCCACTTCACACTCAGCGGCAAACCGTCCCAGTAAGACCTGTAGGTCATTGCTGGATGAAGCCAACAGGACAACATCATCTGCAAACAACAGAGATGAGATCCTGTGGTCACCAAGCATGACACCCTCCGTTCCCTGGCTGCGCCTAGAAATCCTGTCCATAAAACAGGATCGGTGACAAAGGGCAGCGCTGGCGGAGTGCAACTCTCACTGGGAATGAGTCCAACTGAATGTTGGCAATACAACCAAACTCTCAGAACATTTGTTTAGAGACCGGATAGCTCATAACAAGTCCAATACCCCATTCTCCCGAAGCACCCCCCCCCCCACACACACACACAAAAAACCACGAGGGACGCGGTTGAATGCCTTCTCCAAGTCCACAAAACACATGTAAACTGGTTGGGCAAACTCCCACGAACCCTTGAGGATTCTTGAGAAGGTAAAGAGTTGGTCCGATGTGCCATGGCCAGGACGAAAACCACATTGCTCCTCCTGAATCAGAGGTTCAACCAACGTCCTCTCCAGTACCTTAGCATAGTCCTTCCCAGGGAGGCTGAGGAGTGTGATCCCTCTAAAGTTGGAGCACACCCTGTGGTCCCCTTTCTTGAAGAGAGGAACCACCACCCCGGTTTGCCATGCCAAAGGCACTGTTCCCGACCTCCACGCAGTGTTGCAGAGGCATGTCAACCATGACAGCCCTACAACATCCAGGGCCTTGAGGTACTCAAGGCAAAGCTCGTCCACCCCTGGAGCCCGGCCACCAAGGAGCTTTTTAACCACCTTGGCAACCTCAGCTCCTGTGATGGGCGAGTCGTCCCCCTCGTCCACAAGCCCTGCTTCCTCTGTGGAAGGCGTGTCAGTGGGATTGAGGAGATCCTCAAAGTATTCTTTCCACCGCCCAACGATATCCCCAGTCGAAGTCGGCAGCACCCCATCCGCACCATACACAGTGTAGACAGGGAGCTTCTCCCCCCTCCTGAGCTGCCGGACAGTTTGCCAGAATATCTTCGAGGCCGACTGAAAGTCTTGTTCCATGGCCTCACCAAACTCCTCCCACACCCAAGTTTTTGCTTCAGCAGCCAACCAAGCTCAATAGGACTCCCTCTTCAGCTCAATGCCCCCCTCATCACTGGCGCCCACCACTTGGTTCGGAGGTTGCCACCACGAGATGCACCAATGATCTTGCAGCCACAGCTCTGGGCAGCCGTTTCAACAATGGAGGTGGAGAACATGGTCCATTCAGACTCCATGTCTCCAGACTCCCTCGGAATGTGGTCGAAGTTCTTCTGGAGGTGGGAGTTGAAGACCTCATTGACAGAGGCCTCAGCCAGACGTTCTCAGCACACCATCACTATATGTTTGGGTCTACCAGGTCTGAATAGCATCTTCTCCTGCCATCAGATCCAACTCACCACCAGGTGGTGATCAGTTGACAGCTCTGCACCTCTCTTTACACGAGTGTCCAAGTCATATGGTCGCAGGTCTGATGACATAACAAAATTGATCATCGACCTGTGACCTAGGGGGTCCTGGTGCCAAGTGCACATATGGACGCCCTTATGCTTGAACATGGTGTTTGTTATGGACAAACTGTGGTTAACACAGAAGTCCAATAACTGAACATCACTTGGGTTCAGATCGGGCAGGCCGTTCTTCCCAATCACCCCCCTCCAGGTTTCACTGTCGTTGCCCACATGTACACTGAAGTCCCCCAGTAGGACAGCGGAGTATCCAAGAGGAGCACTCTCCAGGACCCCAGTCAGAGACTCCAAAAAGGGTGGGTGCTCTGAACCATCATTTAGTGCATAGGCACAAATGATAGTCAGGACCCATTTCCCAACCCAAAGGCACAGGGAAACAACCCTTTCATCCATTGGGGAAAACTTCAGTATAGAGGCAGCAAGGTGGGGGATACTAGAATACTCACCCCTGCTTGTCGCCTCTCACCCGGAGCAACATAGGGACTAGTTGCCCCGTTTGAAGGAACTAGTCCCGTTCCTTCAACAAATTCAGAAAAAACAAAACAAAAACTCATTTCTCCCATTTATAAACAGCAGCTCAGATTTAGTTTAAAATATTTTTTGTTCTGTATCAAATATTACAAGAAAATAATATAAACCGTTACAGCTTAAGTGCACACAGATGTTGGTTTGTATGCTGAATCACTTTACCTGCATTACTTCTGTTGCACGGACCTCTGCTGGGGCTTTTTGGCTCTCGTCTCACTGAACGGATGTTTTTGTTTCTTTCCCCCCCCCCCACTTCGGGTAGTTGAATAAAATAAAGATGAAGCTGCCAACACAGAATGAAAACTCAAACTTCGAGCAGAACATTGTCCGATGTTCACACCGTTCCAATGGTGGTGTTGACGTACAGAAAAAATGCAGGCATATTATCCACATTGCTGCACCATTTTTGTTGGTTTTTTTTACATGGCAGCAGTCTAAAAGAGAAAGTGAAACTTAAATATTTCCACTCAACTGGATGTAAATGAAGCAGCACCTTCCTGCGCCATGTTTGTTTTGCCGTCACGCGTAACTTCCGTTGGCAGCATTGTGACGTTGTCACGCAGCAGACCCCAAATATCAATATTTGTTTTTACTCCGGTATCAAAATGTATACCGGTATTATCGTGAACAATACGACATGGCACACCTCTACTCCTGAACACTCTTCACACATTCTTCCTTCAAGATTATTCCTACTCCATTTCTCTTCCTATCTTTACCGTGGTAGAACAGCTTAAATCCCCCTCCAATGCTCCTAGCCTTGCTTCCCTTCCATCTGGTTTCTTGAACACACAGTATATCTACCTTTCTTCTTTCCATTATGTCAGCCAACTCTCTGCCTTTACCAGTCATAGTCCCTACATTAAATGTCCCTACTGTCACCTCCATACTTTTACCTTTCTTTTTCTCTCTCTCCCTCCTAACACGCCTTCCCTCTATCCTCCTCCTCGATCTTCGACCACCAGTAGCCCAATTTCCATCGGCACCCTGTCTTTTAACAGCACTGGTGGCGGTTGTTGTTAACCCGGGTCTCAACCGAGCCGGTATGAAAGTCTCATTCGTCATGATCCACATGTTTGATTTGGCAAAGGTTTTACGTCGGATGCCCTTCCTGACACAGTCCTCCCCATTTACTCGGGCTTGGGACCGGCACTAGGAGTACACTGGCTTGTACGCCCCCTGTGGATGGTTTGAAAATATGACAGCAATGATCAGTTTTATTTGGAAAAACCTCAGTGTCCCTGCTAAAATACCGTTGAGGACACGGGTTTGCAGCCTGCATTTTACCCTGCATGCCGGGGGAGATGGCCCTGGGGTGTGTGGAGCAATGGCCGGGTAGGTGAACCTGCGGAAGGATCATTCTTGGTGGAGCGGAGAGTCACTGCCCGGCCCCGTGTGGAGGCTGGACGGCTCCCTGCTGGTCTGTGGTTGTCCACTCACCAAGGATCTCCACAGCTGTGGCTATACCACTGCTGTACTAGCACGTTTTTTGTTTGTTTTTTTTAAAAGACGCACTTGGGCGGTTGTAAAACCACCTCAAAAACAAATGTGTATTGTCCAGAATACTAATACAGAATCATTGTGGCTTTTTACACACAAAAAAAACTTTTATTGCCTTAGAATTGCTTGGAAAGAGCTTTTACATCTTCCACTTAGTAAAATATGCGCAGATCTCTGAATATTCTAATTAGCCCTACCCATACTCCTGCCCACCAGTAGCAGGAAGAAGAGGACATTGTACAAGGCTCCGAGAAGGCGATCCAACTTGAGAAAGTATCGTCGTAGGTGAACCAGCGGAAGGACCATTCTCGGTGGAGCGGAGAGTGACTGCCCGTCCCATGTGGAGGGCTCCCCGCCGGTCTCTGGTGGCCCACTCACCGAGGATCTCCCCGGCTCGCTCTGAGTCTCTCCCGTGGGGGAGTGAAGGAGGCGAGCCCCGTCCGCTGGCGAAGCAAGCTGGCTCACTGGGGGCCGGTGGTCCAGTGCGCCCGCCTGTCAGCTCGCCTCCTTCACTCCCATGCAGGAGAGACTCGGAGCGAGCTGAGGAGATCCTTCGCGAGTGGGCAATCAGGGACCGGTGGGGAGCCCTCCAGCCTCCATGCGGGGCCGGGTAGTCACGCTCCGCTCCACTGAGAATGATCCTTCCACAGGTTCAGCTATGACGATATTTCCTCAAGTTGGATCGCCTTCTCGGAGCCTTGTACAATGTCCTCTTCTTCCCGCTACTGGTGGGCGGGATGATGGGTGGAACTAGCTAGATTATTCATAGATCCGCACATACAGTACTTTAGTAGATGGAAGATGTAAAAGCTTTTTTCCTAGCAATTCTAAGGCAATGAAAGTTTTTTTGTGCATAAAAAGCCACAATATACTATTTTGGGGGCGGCGCGGTGGAGGAGTGGTTAGCACTGCGGCAGCACAGCAACTCACCCTTGGCCGGGGGATCCTGGGTTCGATCCCAGCCACCAACCAACAGTGATCTGTGTGGAGTTTGCATGTTCTCCCTGTGTCTGCGTGGGTTTACTCCGGGATTTCTCCGGTTTCCTCCCACATGCCAAAAACATGCAAGTTAGGTTAATTGGCATCAAAACTGGGGATTCTAAATTGTCCTTAGGTATGACTGTGAGAGTGAAAGGTTGCCTGTCTCTCTGTGTTAGCCCTGTGATGGACTGGCGATCTGTCCAGGGTGTACCCTGCCTCTCACCCAAAGATGCTGGGATAGGCTCCAGCCCCCCCGCAACCCAAAAAGGATTAAGTGGGAGAAGATGAGTGAATGAATACTATTTTGGGCAATACACATTTGTTTTTGAAGTGGTTTTAGAGCCACTGGAGTGCGTCTTCAAAAAAAAATGTGCTAGTACAGCAGTGGTATAGCCACAGCTGATACTCTTGTCAAGTTCTGAACAATGAAGAATAAGAGATGATGAGATGAGATTCAACTTTATTGTCATTACACATGTATGAATACAAGGTAACGAAATGTGAATTGGCATTTGGGCACGCTCTGCAGGGCGCATCCAAGGCCGGGGCAGCCGCTAGGCGCCAGTCATAAGCAGGAGAGAAGAAAAAAGCGTCTGCTCTCTTTGGGAGGCGGAAGTGGAGGCGGAAAAACAGAGAATAGATCAAGTATTATACATTGTTCTCTAATTTTGATCTTCACTGTATATCTAAGAAAAAGGGTGTGTACAATATAATGTGAGAGACTTTCTAGTTTGTTTGTTTTTTTTATCCCCCACTGGTCAAAGCCCAAAGGGAGCGAAGACTGAAGGGGGATTATGTTATGGGTCAGTCCATCGGTCTGTCCGTCCATCTGTCTCACTTTTGTGAAATCAACTCCTCCTACAGTTTTGTTCCGATTATTTTGAAACTTGGTACCATGGTTTGATATACTCTGATGATGTATGTGCATGTTGCAAGTTGACTCTCATCGGATGACCTTGAGGTCGAAGGTCAGAGGTCAGATTTTCCCTTCATCTTCTAGACACTAATTACCGAAAGGAATGATGTAGGCTTTTCAAATCGATACAGAAGTATTAAATACACATCTTGGATGGCTTACACCTTGACCTGACTATGGGTCTGGGGTCAAGGGGTCAGAGGTCAAAGTTAACATTCCAGTTGCACTATGGGAAATGCAAAATTTACTATTACTATAAAACGAGTAACGCTCGGGCCACCAAACCTGGTATACAGGTTCACTTTGGGTTCCTGACCTCTGACTATGGGTTTGGGGTCAAAAGGTCAAAGTTAACATTCCCTATGCCTTATTATTGTACAACAAATAAACTTAAGGTCACCAAACTTGGTACACAAGTTCACCCTGTGACCCTGAAATTTGACTATGGTTTTGGGATCGCAAGGTCAAAGGTCAACACCAAAATGGCTTATAAACTATATCTCAACAACAAAAAAAGCTAGGGTCACCAAACTTGGTACACAGGTTCACCTTGGGATCCTGACCTCTGACTATGGGTTTGAGGTCAAAAGGTCAAAGGTCAACATTAGCATTCCCGATGCCTTATTACTGTACAACGAGTAACGTTAGGGTCACCAAACTTGGTACACGGATTCACCCTGTGACCCTGAAGTGTGACTATGGTTTTGGGATCGCAAAGTCAAAGATTAACATCAAAATGGCTTATAAAGTATACCTCAACAACAAAGAAAGTTTTGGTCACCAAACGTGCTACACAGGTTCATTCTGAGACCATGACCTCTGACGACAAGTTTGGGGTCCAGAGGTCAAGGCTGGCACTCCTTATCCTTTCTATGATAGAATGTGTAAAGCTGTCTTGGATCACCAAACTTTGCTACACAGGTTCATCTTGTGATCCTGATCTACAGCTATGGGTTGTATACTTTGTTATACATTTGTGGATGGTGGGCTTACCATAATTTGGTTCTGCCACAGTAATTATATTGAAAAGTTGAAAACTGCTCTCCGTCAGTAAGTATTGGGATCGTCAAAGAAAATGGAGGCGGGGGATATTGCACTTGCCTCAGAGTGCTCTGGTTGTCAAAGCCAAAAGGAGCCACTGGTTATGGGCAAAAGATATCCATGTGGCTCCGGAACTGCAGGTTTAGAACACTGCCCTGACCAGGTGATTTTGCTGTTTCAGTCACGAGTGGAGCGGGAATTCCCAACAGGGGTCATAAATGCTTGAATACAGTAGGTGTACATTGATGACATGACTGTAAGGATATTGTGGATTTCTCTTCTGCTTATTCTTAGTTTTATAGTTAAAAATAATTATTCTTCAATGTTTGAAGGTTATGTCTATTCAGAAGAAGTCCTCTTTCTCTCTGGCCTCCTTTCTGGAGAAATTACCTGGAGATTTCTTCTCTCATACTGAGGTATGCTCTCACGCATGACCTGTAAAGCAGCACAGTTGTCCTTTATCCTTACATTCACCGTTTGTGCTTTGTTTTCATGGTTTATAGGAGGATGGTGATGATGACAGTGACCTGTCAGACTACGATGAAGGAGATGGACGGAAGGACGCTCTGGCCGAGCCCTGCTTCATGCTCATTGGAGAGATCTTTGAACTCAGAGGAAGTGAGCAGAGCAATGTTGTGTATTTATGCAGAATTCTGTCTTCATCTGTGTGAATTTATCTGATCATTTTTTCTTTTTCCACTGTCTCTCCTCTCTCTCTGTTTAGTGTTTAAGTGGGTGAGGAAGACTCTAATTGCACTAGTCCAAGTGACATTTGGGCGAACTATTAATAAGTAAGTAGTTGTGAACAATGCTTTTTTTTTTTTTTTTTTTTTTGTAACTTAGATTTTTATTCATTTTTCATTATATATATTGCATCCAGATCACAGTCTACATTTAAAAAACAAAGGGGCTAGAGTAAGAAAGAAAAAAAAAAAAGGAAAAAAATTAAAAAAAAAAAAGTGGGGGGGGGGGACAAATGTTGGAGCATCAAGTTTTTAGTTTCCATCTCTTAATTCTTCTGGTTTTTCCAGTGTCTTTGGTTATTCTTTCAATTTCTGTCTCGTTGTTGCACTTTGTAGTGTGTCCATTTCTGCCATTTTTTTTCATATAGTCCTTCTTGCATTCTTTGTCGATATGTTAGTTTTTCCATCATACGTATGTCCTCAACAATGTCAGTCCATTGCTCTTGGTCAGGAAGAACTTCTGATCGCCATTTTTTTGTGATTGTTTTTTTACATGCAATCAACAAGATTTTAACTAGATATCTGTCCTCAGCCTGTATTACATTGTCTCTTTTAAGATCACATAAGTACATCAGGTTACAGTTCATTGGTATATTAATATCCTAATATCCTCTGTATTGTCACATGTATAGATTTCCAGAATGATGAGATTTTGCTGCATTTCCAAAACATATGTGAGTGGTCTGCATTTTGAGCCCCACATCCCCTCCAGCATAAAGATTGGGTATTTGTATATTTTCCTTGAATCTGTGGTGTAATGAAAAAGCGAATCAGGTTTTTCCATCCAGATTCCCTCCATATCCTTGAATTTGTTGATGTGTGTTGTGTTTTCCATATTTCCTGCCAGCTTTCTTCTGTTATGTTTAAATTGAGCTCTTTCTCCAATTTCTCCTTTATATAGTTACTTGAATGTTTGTTTGCCATAAGTTTCTGATATAGCTTTGAAATAATTCTTGTTTTATTTCCTGCATATGAACTTAAAATGAATTGTATAATCTCGCTCACATCTGTTTGGAGGTTATGCCTAATCTTCTTCATATAATAGTCTCTCATCTGCAGATATCTGAAGAATTCCGATCTTTCTAGTTTAAATTTTCTTCTGATGTTTACAAAGCTCCCGAGATCTTTTTTTCCGATATTGCCCCATGCTGTGATTCCCTTGTTCACCAGATTTTTGTATCCCCTAGTGAACAATGCTTTTAATGGTCTTCCTACAAAAGGTTGGCCTTGAATAAGTTACACTTGTTTGATAATGATGATGAAATACAAGATTGTGCACTTCAGCCACCATTATGATGTTTAGTTCAGCTCCTTGTGGCTTAGACATATAAGAAAGGCATTTACAAGAAAGGTCACAAATTTATAATTTTAAAAAATCCTGCTTTTAAGAGGAAGAGGAGTGAGGAGGGATAATCTAAAAGATTAGCAAGGAAAAATATTAAATTTTTAAGAAAAATATTGCAAATTTACAGTGTAGAAAAAAGTTAAATATTTACTGGGAGAAAAAGGTGTAAAATGATGAGAAAAAGTTCCCAAAGCAGGTCGAAAAAAAATGCAAGAAAGAGATTGGAAATTTACAAGAAAGACTGCAAAGGTGCGAGAGAGAGAGAGAGAGAGAGACTGACTGTGAAAAAGCCTTTATTGCACACTTCAAAAAAATGTAAGCACACCAACATCATGCCTCCAAGTGTGTCACATTGGAAAAAGTGCAAACTGAAATGTCCCCCCCCCCCCACACACAACACAGAGCAGTCCCTGCAGAGAGAGAGAGAGAGACTTTTGACTTTTAAAAAAAGGCTTTATTGTACAATTCAAAAATGCAAGAACACCAATATCACGGCCCCAAGTGTGTCACATCTCAAAAGTGCAAACATAACTCATCCCCCTGACCCACAGAACACAAAACGTTCCCTACAGTCCCTCGATTGGTGAATGCCTCCAAATTGTCCACCATTTGGTAGTAAGAGAACTCCACCTGGAGTCTGACTTTCAACAAGGCCTTGAAAGCAGACACAGGATCCACATTGCCAGCATTGGTAGTCCGATTTTTCCTTGTCAGCCAGATGGCAAGTTTAGCAGTACCAGATAGGAAGTTCATCAAAGTGTGGGCAGACTTCCTTACCACTTTATACTTTGGACCGTAAATGATCAAACCAAAAGAGAAACGTTCACCCAAAGCCTGAAACCACTCCCGCAAAAGATCAAAAAGGCCAGATAAACGAAAACATTGAACAAACAAATGCTCCAGGGTCTCCACTTGGGAACAAAACAAACATTCCCCCCCCCCACAGTTGGATCCAGG
The DNA here is from genome assembly GCA_020510985.1 of Pholidichthys leucotaenia. Classification (NCBI taxonomy): domain Eukaryota; kingdom Metazoa; phylum Chordata; class Actinopteri; order Cichliformes; family Pholidichthyidae; genus Pholidichthys; species Pholidichthys leucotaenia. The sequence continues at coordinate 362,338,315 of CM035840.1, forward strand.
CGTGCTCTGTATTTATTTGTAGCTATTGCCCCATGCACAATCCTCCACTGGAGATCTGCTGTCCGTTTCTCAATAGGGAGCTTGTACATGCACCGCCAGCTGCCTTTTGGGGAGACCTCTGGCCCCAAAAAACCCACCCACCTCGACTCTGTCATGTCCATCAGAGAGCGCAGATGCAGAACCTTCACACAGATGTGATACACCGTCCTTGTCCCGACAAACTGGAACCTGCCCAGGCGAGGATTTCTGAAGGTCAGCAGGTGATCCTCTCCTCCCTGCCACTCCCCCACAGCTGGACGTATGGAAATGGCAGGAAAGTTGGATACAGTGTCGTCATCCCATTGATTGGAAAGAGTGCGGTTTGTCGCAAACGCTCGAAGCGGTTGTGGCAGGGCAGCGCACACTTCCCCCACCACCCTTTGCAGCAGTCTGACAGATGTAATGTTGGCACTCCGCCTCAGCGTTTCCATCGATGTGGTCGACATCTTCATAAGATGACCAAGCTTGGTCAGAGAGAGAGAGAGAGAGAGTGTTGAGTTTTAAAAAATGCCTTTATTGCACAATTCAAGAAAATGTAAGAGCACCAATATCATTCCACCAAGTGTCTCACATTGGAAAAGTGCAAACATAAGTCATCCCCCTCCCCCACACAACACAAAGTATTTCTTGCAGTCCACCCATTCCACATTGCCAGTGGCAGTAGTCCGAGTCTTCCTTGTAGTCCATGCAAAGACGAGCCACAGGCCTCCAGTTCTTAAGCAAGGCCAAGTCCCCTTCCTTCGGCAGCAGAGATAGCGCTGTGCGCCCGCAGCCAGTTCCGTTGTACGTCCCAGAGACATTTTCCTCATCTCAGATGGATTGTAGTCCTTAGACCATGCGGGATTTTCAAGCAAGTCATCTTTGCAGCAGGCTCGTCCAGATTGTAGAAAGAAAACGTTGGGGCATCCATGCCCTGCAGGCGAGTAAACCGTGACCTTGTAGTCCGTGCAAAGAAGAGCCACAGGCCTCCCGTTTTCAAGCCAGGCCAAGTCCCCGTCCTCAGGCAGCAAAGATAGTGCTGCGCGCCGGCAGGAGACCGGTAAAGATCCAGTTCCGTGACAGTCAATTACAGTCAATTAGAAACGTCATATAAAAGTCTGATCGAACAATATCCCAAAAATGTGTAAAACAGGCAGAGGAACGACCGCCATTTATTCCTTCTGTCGGGCGCGCTTGACCCCTGTTCTCCCTGCTGCTTTACGCAGGGCTGTCAGGTGTTTCTTGAGGCAAAAACGTTTCCTTTCATCCAGGAGGTCAAGACCAACCTGCCTTCTTAGCACATTAACAGACTTAATGAATTTATCAGTGTCACTGAAGTAGTCAGTGACTTTAATGGCCTTGTTATAGGTTTCATCCAGAAAAGCATTTATTTCTTCCAGTGAATACAAACTCGTGTTTGTACTGCATTTTGCCTCAATAGACTCAGTGTCGCAGACACAGTGTCGGGATCAGATTCCATTTCCTCGTCAGCACAACTCAGCTGACTGTTTGGTTGTCCTGGGCCAGTGGATTCATCATGGGCCACATTTTCCTGGACGCCACCCACAGCAGCTGACTGTCGCTGTTCCGTCCCCTGCTGTGAAACGGTAGCAGCCTCCGGAAGCACAGCCGCTGATGTCACACAGCGAGATTCTGACACACCATCAGTGACAGTTTGGGTGCCATCACCAGCGACGCTCCCGGCCGTAAGCTGGGCTGCGGGCGCCACAGCTGGGCTGTCCACAGACACAGCGGCAGGCTCCGGAGCAGGACCAGCGGAAGGCCCTGCAACGTCGTCCGTAGTAGCAGCGGGAGCGGAGGCCGCGCCGGCAGCCTCAGCTGCGGCGGAAGGCCCCGCCACGCCGTCCGCAGCAGCAGCGTGAGCGGAGGGTGCACCACCGGCACCAGCCGCGGCTCCATCAGAGCTCCCCGCCCACTGCCTGTGCGGACAAGCGAACCGTTTATGGCCCACGTCTCCACATTCAAAACACTTCATCTGTCCTGAGCTCGCATACACCATATAGGAGCCGTCCCCGTGTTTGACCCGGAAGGACACTTCCAGAGTCGCAGTTGGCGAGTCCAAAAACATGAACACCTGTCGCCTGAGTGATTTCACATGGTTTAACTTGGTCTCCTTGCATCCCAAAGTCAGAGTTCTAAACGGGCCCGCAAACTTCCCAAATCTGCGGAGCTCCGCCAATTTCCTCCATCTTGGACCAACTGACATTGGAGTACAGCAAAGCAAGATCGTCAGCATAGCCATACTGTAGGAAGGTTGTTCATGGTAGATTGCTAATGTAGGTGTTGAAGAGGGTTGGTGCTAGAACAGAGCCCTGGGGGACACCATTTCTGAGCCAGCGGAGTCTACTAACTTGTCTATCGCTGGTCTTAAGGGTGAAGCTACGGTTCGAGATGATCGTTGCAATGATCTGTACGATATGACGGTCAGGAACCATCACCAACTGACTCATCACTAAAAAGTTCTTTTCATTATTCCAGACAGATCCGGGACACTGTAAACTGGATCTTCTGTGAACAGATGATGGTGTGTTACATCAGTGTGTTCAGGGACACCTTCTGGCCTAACGGAAAGTTGGCACCACATGTCAAGGTCCGCACCGATTCTGAACGAAGTGAGACAAAGGAGCGGGCCCAACAGAAACTACTTGACAATATTCCAGGTAAAAACAACAACAAAAAAAAACCTGCATGCAATCAAACTTATGATTGTAATTCCAACATACTGTGTTGTGTGTGTTCACTGATAAAATGGGTGAAAAGTGTGCACTTTCTTTTAATTATTCTTATCAGATGCACTAGCAAATCTAGTCGGGCAGCAGAATGCTCGCTATGGAATCATCAAGATTTTCAATGCCCTACAAGAGGCCAACGCCAACAAACATCTTCTCTATGTAAGAACAGCAAAACACATCAAATATCCTTCAAACTGTATTATGTACAGTGGTGTGAAAAAGTGTTTGCCCCATTCCTGATTTCTCATTTTTTTGTATGTTTGTCACACTTAAATGTTTCCGATTATCAAACAAATTTAATTAGACAAAGATAACATAAGTAAACACCAAATGTAGTTTTTAAATGAAGGTGTTTATTATTAAGGGTAAAAAAAAATCCAAACCTACATGGCCCTGTGTGAAAATGTGATTGCCCCCTGAACCTAATAACTGGTTGGGTCACCCTTAGCAGCAACAACTGCAATCAAGCGTTGGCGATAACTGGCAATGAGTCTTTTACAGCGCCGTGGAGGAATTTTGGCCCACTCATCTTTGCAGAATTGTTGTAATTCAGCCACATTGGAGGGTTTTCGAGTATGAGCCGCCTTTTTAGCGTCATGCCACAGCATCTCAGTCGGATTCAGGTCAGGACTTTGACTAGGCCACTCCAAAGTCTTCATTTTGTTTTTCTTATGCCATTCAGAGGCGGACTTGCTGGTGTGTTTTGGATCATTGTCCTGCTGCAGAACCCAAGTGCGCTTCAGCTTGAGGTCACGAACAGATGGCCGAACATTCTCCTTCAGGATTTTTTGGTAGACAGCAGAATTCATGGTTCCATTTCCCACAGCAAGTCTTCCAGGTCCTAAAGCAGCAAAACAGCCCCAGACGATCACACTACCACCACCATATTTTACTGTTGGTATGATGTTCCTTTTCTGATATGCTGTGTTACTTTATACCAGATGTAATGGGACACACACCTTCCAAAAAGTTTAACTTTTGTCTTGTCAGTCCACGGAGTATTTTCCCAAAAGTCCTGAGGATCATCAAGATGTTTTCTGGCAAAACTGAGACGAGCCTTTATGTTCTTTTTGCTCAGCAGTGGTTTTCGTCTTGGATCTCTGCCATGCAAGCCATTTTTGCCCAGTCTCTTTGTTGTGGTGGAGTCATGAACACTGACCTTAACTGAGGCAAGTGAGGCCTGCAGTTTTTTGGATGTTGTTGTGGGGTCTTTTGCGACTTCTTGGACAAGTCGTCACTGCGCTCTTGGGGTAATTTTGGTCGGCCGGCTACTCCTGGGAAGGTTCACCACTGTTCTATGTTTTCGCCATTTGTGGATAATGGCTCTCACTGTGGTTTGTTGGAGTCCCAAAGCTTTAGAAATGGCTTTATAACATTTTCCAGACTGATAAACCTCAATTACTTCGTTTCTCATTTGTTCCTGAATTTCTTTGGATTGCGGCATGATGTCTAGCTTTTGAGGATCTTTTGGCCTACTTCACGTTGTCAGACAGATCCTATTTAAGTGATTTCTTGATGGAAAACAGGTGTGGCAGTAATCAGGCCTGGGTGTGGCTAGAGAAATTGAACTCAGCTTTCCAAAGATGTGATAAACCACAGTTAATTTATGTTTTAACAAGGGGCAGCAATCACTTTTTCACACAGGGCCATGGAGGTTTGGATTTTTTTTTCCCTTAATAATAAACACCTTAATTTAAAAACTGGATTTTGTGTTTACTTGTGTTATCTTTGTCTAATATTTAAATTTGTTTTATTATCTGAAACATTTAAGTGTGACAAACATATAACAAAAATGAAAAATCAAAAACTTTTTCACACCACTGTATTTGTCATAAAACAATTATTTAATATGGAAAAACAGAGGGTTTATATGAACAGCTGTATTCTGCTTATTAGCCTTTTCCTGGTTATGATCATATCCCGGTTGTGGTATTTACATGGTAAAAGAGAAACCTGGTTATTCATATTCCTGTATACATAGTCATACAGATGTCCTGGTTACTAGAAATGTTTTGTTGTGTTTGTGCATGTGTTTATGTTTACAGCACTGGTCATAAAATAAGTATCCCTGTGAACGGTCATGGCTAAAATTATGGGTTTTGTTCTATTATTATTATTATTATATTTCTGTTTGGCTTACCCACCTTACTAGCAATGGGAGACAACAGCAACAGAATATACAGAACATGTTCCTCGCTTTGACAGCTATCAGTATGTCATTTCCACAAAAACCCAGACAAAGGTGGATGAGGATATAAAGTCGTGACTGCTGGGACAGAGTTGTTACGAAGTTTAGCGATTGTGAGTGGAGTGAAAACTTTTCCTTCTTTTTTTTGTCTTGACATTCCACATAGCATATTCAGAGTTCTCATTGATGGGACTTGAGTGTACTCCAATTTCTAAAATCGGGATATGATGTCTGCATGCACAGTCACATAAACAGGATACAGGAAAAAAAAAAAAATAATAATAATAACCGGTGTACTGGTGCTCATGTAAGTGTGATGAATGTTTTGTCTCACTGTGTTTTGATAGGTGTTTATGGAAATGCTACTCAAGGAGCTGTGCCCTGAACTCAGAGCAGAGGTGGAGAGCATCTGAACATAAACCACACGCATATTTTTGTGAGGATGAAAGTCAGCGGTCTTGTTTATCTGTCAGCCTTTTCTGTAGCTGACCAATCACCAACCACCATAAGGCTAGACAGAGAGACAGGCCTTTGAGTGAAACCACACACAGAAGACTGCCACGTTTGTCTTGAGCTGTGACACTTGATGACTGTTGGAAGAACTGTGGTGTGACATGATGAGAAGCTGAGTTTGATGCCTGGCTATGAAGCACATCTAAACCTGTCTGAACATAGGCAAATCATGTGTGACTGACTTCTTCCTATCTAGACATAAGACTACTAGACTGATCACATTCACATCAGAACAGTATGTTTTATTTATGTGACCAACATTTGTTTGTTCGTTTTCATTTGTTATTATTTCAGTAACACTGAAATCCATGACCTGTACCAGAACAAATGAATTTTATTGCAGGCGTAATTCTCGGTGGTCTGGTAATTACTTGATTGCTTGGATGTTAATTTCTAGAGCAGATAATCTAGTACTTGATTTACTACAGCAAAGACCGCAGAAGTACAGTGTGCGTCATCACCCACAGACCTCAGAAACATTCCTTCTACACACAAACCTGAACAACAACACTTGTGTTCTGTAATTCTTGTAATAAGGCTTATAATTGTGCAATATAATGTAATGTAAAAGTCATTGTGATGATTTTATTTATGATTGTTATTGATAGATTTTATTTTTACCAAAAGATTGTTTAGAGAGCATTTATATAAGCAATAAATTGCAAACCAAATAGACATGGCATTTGTGTTTCAGTATGATTGTTGTGATTATGAGGATTTTAACTGTTGTGAAATCTAAAATGTGCCAAAAAAGAGAATATTCTTACAAAAGTTTTCAGAGATAGTTTAGTTTTAGATAGTTTTAGTTCACAATGTGAAATAAAACATTTATTTAGTGTAAACTGATAGAAAATGTATATTTATTTTATTAAAAAAAAAAAAAGAAACTCAGTCCCCTGAAGTTTCGTTTACCACTGTGCAAAAACTTATAATTTGAGGGGGAAAACAGTCCAAAGAGAAAATAATGCTGGTTGAGAAAATGATTAGGGGTTTTTGAGAGACTATGCTGACCTAACACAAGTAGAGGCAATATTTAACCATCTGCTCAGAGGCAAAATAATATAAACAAAATATTGAGTTGAGTAAATGTATCTGAGTGCCAAATGAGTGAGCAAAAGTGACATGTGAGTGTGTAAATTTCCTAAAGTGCACAGGTAGTTAATCAATCCCTTGTACCAGTGTTGAAAATTTACTGCAATTGTTTTCAGTGTTGAGGATCCTACTGTTTAACCTCTTGCACTCCGTTGTACCGCGGACGGGCAAGTCTCTGCGTCCTAGAGCGCACGAGGGCGCACGAGAGCGCCTTCGTGCGCTCTAGGACGCATGATGGAGATTGTGATGTAGGTGGTGGCGTCCAAGCGCGCACTGAAAATAAAAGCTGCAGACACAGCCGCGAACAGATTAGTTCATCTGATTGACCTCTCATTCGACTAATAAGAGCCTTGAATTGGGTTTCTGAAACCTTGAAGAACCAATGACTGAAAACCTAGCAAGAAGGACCCGCCTACCAACGCTGTGAATGCAGTGAGCCAATTGAAGCAAAGAAGTTCGCAAGCTGTTTTTTTTAAGGCTGGGTGAAGACTGACTGCTGCAGCGGATCAAAAAAGAAGGACCCGCCTACCAACGCAGCGAGCCAATTGAAGCACAGAAGTTCTCTGAGCTGTTTTGTCTAAAGCTGGGTGAAGAGAGACTGCTTCAGCAGCCACAGGCAGTGCTTTATTTATTTATTTTTTTAATTCCAGCAGAGTGTTTAGGATTCTCTTATATGGTCATCATAGACCGACGGAGGCCGACAACGAAGGTCGTAGATCATTCGCCAAAACCGCAATCATGGAATTATGTTTTGACCGTGTCGCGAGACCAGAACCACGAGCAGATCAGCGTCGCGTTCGTCTGACAATGAGGAAGAGAAGTTGGCCAGGACAATGTGGCTGTGAAGAGGTAAGGTGTTATAAGCCAAATTATTTTTTATCCCTGAAAATTGTAATCAAAAAGGACTTTTGACCGATCAGTAAATTACAACTCTGTGGCGCACGATGTCCGAAGTGCGTGCGCCGCAGTACACGGTTCGTTCGCCGCCTCCGGACCGTGAATGCCCCCCCCCCCCGCCGCTACTATTCTGTAGCGAGGGGGGGGGGCCGCGGTGACAGCGCTGCTGTGGCCACATCGCCACGTCCGAGTGTAATCCGTCATGTAGCGATGGCCGATCTCGGTCCTCTGTAGCAAGGGGGGGGACAACCCCCCCCCCCCACACACACACACAGACACAGCCCTGAGTGTCACCTTTCATTAGAGCCCAAAATGAAGCTTCTACATTGAATCATTCAAAAGTTACAGACGTTTTTCCAAACTGTGCCATTAGGCACAGTTCCAAAACACCTGGGAACTACCTGAGAAAAAAGCTGTGTAATATATTCATTTTTTGTGGTATTGTTACAAAATTTGGACCTCAGCTGGATAACACTTGGTTCTACATTTCTGTTGCATTTTCCAGCCCGGATCTGAAGCTGTGTGTTATTTGCAAGCATTTGTATCCAAAAAAACACCCAGGCCAAATTTATTTTCTTCAAGTTCAGTATGTTGAGATGACTGTAACTCAGTGGCCAGAGCACTTAGAGAGATTATGACTGTTTTGCCAAAAAATTCAATGTGTTTTCTTTTAAATGAGACCAACCCCATGAAGATGCTGCAAAGGGTTAAAGAACAGCTTTCGATTTACTTGGGCACATTATTTTTTGGCGTTTTTAGGAAAATTGACTGGGGTGCAAGGGGTTAATGAAGAATTGAGATTCCAACACTGACAGTGTATATACGTGTGTGTGTAACACACACACACACACCTGTTCAAATGCAAGGTTTTTGTGATGTAAAAAAATGAGACCAAGATAAATCCTTTCAAAACTTTTTTCACCATTAGTGACCTGTAACCTCTACAACCCAATTGAAAAACAAACTGAAATCTTTTAAGGGGAAAAATTAAAAATAAAAAACTTGCAATAACCTGTTTGCGTAAATATGCACACTCTTAAACTAATATTTTGTTGCAGCACCTTTGGCTTTTATTACAGCACTCAGCCTTCTTGGGTAGGAGTCTGTCAGTGTGACACATCTTGATGGGGCAATATTTGTCCACTCTTCTTTGCAAAAACCTTCCAAATCTATCAGATTGTGAAGACATCTTCTGTGCAGAGTCCTTTTCAGATCACCCCACAGATGTTTGATCGGATTCAGGTCTGGACTCTTGCTGGGCCATTCCAAAACCTTAATCTTCTTCTCATGAAGCCATTCTTTTGTTGATTTGGATGTGTGCTTTGGGTCATTGTCGTGCTCAAAGATGAAGTTCCTCTTCATTTTCAGCTTTCTAGGAGAAGCCTGAAGGTTTTGTGCCAACACTAACTGGTATTTGGAACTGTTCATAATTCCCTCCACCTTGACTAAGGCCCCAGTTCCAGCTGAAGAAAAACAACCCCAAAGCATGATGGTGCCACCACCATGCATCACTGTAGGTGTGGTGGTCTTTTGGTGATGAGCAGTGTTGTTTGCGCCAAACATACCTTTTGGAATTATGGCCAAAAAGTTCAACCTTGGCTTCATCAGACGATAACATTTTCCCACATGCATTTGGGAGATTTCAAATGTGTTTCTGCAAAATGTAGCTGGGCTTGGATGTTTTTCTTCGTAAGATAAGGCTTCCGTCCTTGCCACTCTAGACAGGAGATTGTTGTCACATGTACTAAACAGCCAGTACTTGCCAGAAATTCCTGCAGCTCTTTCAGTGTTCCTGGTGGCCTCTTGGCAGCCTCCCTGACCAGTTTTCTTCTCATCTTTTCATCAATTTTGGAGGGACGTCTATTTCTTGGTAATGTCAGTGTTGTGCCATATTTTCTCCACTTGATGATGACTGTCTTCACTGTGTTCTCTGGTATATTTAATGCCTTGGAAATTCTTTTGTACCATTCTCCTGAATGATACCTTTGAACAATGAGATTCCTCTGATGCTTTGGAAGCTCTCTGCGGACTATGGCTTGTGCTGTAAGACGTGACTACAAAAATGTCAGAAAAAGCCTACTAGAACAGCTGAACTTTATTTGGGGTTAATCAGAGGCACTTTAAATGGTGGCAGGTGTGTGCTGACTCCCATTTAACATGAGTTTGAATGTGATTTGTTAATTCTGAACACAGCCGCATCCCCAGTTATAGCAGGGTGTGCACATTTATGCAGGCAGGTTATTGTAATTTTTTTATTTTTCCCCTTAAAAGATTTGTTTGTTTTTCAATTGAGTTGTACAGGTTATAGGTCACATTAATGGTGGAAAAAGTTTAGAAATGATTTATCTTTGTCTCATTTTGTACATCACAAAAACCTGGCATTTGAACAGGGGTGTGTAGACTTTTTATGTCCACTGTGTGCACGCAAAACACTTTGGTCTATATGAAACAGGGTGAAAGCAGCCCCAAGGGCTAATGGGAAATGCTCAAAATGCCAGAAAAGGAGCATTATCTTCAGGCAAATGGCTTAGATGCAAGTTCGGTGGTTATTTTACCATTTTGATCGTGTTATCAATGTTTAGCCTGAGATGTTTGAATTTTAGAAGAAAAAAACCCCATTTTGTTAGCACTATGAGTGTGAATTTTAGGACAGGGAGAGACCTTGAAAACCACACAGACCATCCCTCTTCTGTGAGAGTAGTGCAAATAAATAAGCAATTGCTAATGATGTAAGTGCTTTTAGGTAATCTGCATTATTTTGTTAATTTCTTGTTTTGAAAGGGAAATCTATTAAAATATTTTTATTATCTTACAGTTTGCATAATTAAAATAGTTTACCTTCTTTAACTGGTTTCTTCAATGTCTTGGTTTGTGGAGCCAAGCAGATAAAAGCTATCATGCACTATATCAATCAATCAAACTTTATTCCAGACTCATGGTCCATCAAAAATAAAAATATATAAAAACAAGACAAAACAGTCAACAAAAACAGGACGATTAAAAAACTAAAAAACAATAAGTACAAAAACAGTACAGACTTTAAAAAGACAACTGTACCAGTGCCTTCTGAACTGTGACTGACAGCGAATAGAACTGAGCTTAATGCTAGACATGACTTGAATGATTTCATTTCCAGATACATCAAGCCGACAGATGAATTTATACATAAGATTCCTTATTACTGCATGCAGAGTATTTACACGTGATGATGCAAATAACTCAGAAGCACTGCACCATTGAGGCTTAAGTAAAATTCTTGAAGCATCATTGTAAGCAACCTGTAATCTCTGCATGCTTTGTTTCCTATAATTTATCCATAAATGAGCAGTGTATAAAGGTGTACAGTAGGTTTTAAAAAGAACGAGCTTCACCTCATCTGAACAAAAGCCAAACCTATGTGCAAGAATATTTGCTTGCATGTAGATTTTGCAGCGCTGTCTGAAAAAATCATCATCAGTCATTCTATCATAAATAAAATGTCCCAGATATTTAATTTTATCCCTGACAATTAATTCCCTGCCTGCCAAATCAAAGACAGGGAATTTCATTATCAAATCTTCTCTAGTGCAGCAAATCAGCACACAACTCTTATTTGTATTATATTTTATGTTATTTTCCTCTCCATAAGCACTACACACTCTTAATAACTCCTGAAGACCAGCACTGCTTGGACTGAGAAGAACTAGATCATCAGCATACATAAAATGATTCACTAACTTATTCCCTATTAAACACCCAGTTTTACAGGCATTCAGTTGCTTTGACAAATCATCCATATAAAGATTAAACAGGACAGGGGACAATATAGTGCCCTGTCTGACACCACTGCTTACACCAAATGGGGATGAATGACTCTTCCCCCATTTCACCAGCATCTTCAGATGTGCGTACCAGTAAATCAGGATACGTACTAAGTACTTATCAATCATTTTACTAAACAATTTTCTGTGATTAACACGATCAAACGCCTTAGAGGCATCAATAAAACACAAAAAACTGATTTCTATATTTACTTATAATTTCTTTTAAAGCATATATGCACAGATCTGTTCCATGATGGGGTTTAAATCCAAGTTGATGATCAGTAGATTTAATGAATACATTTAATTTTTCAAACAGTATTCTTTCCAGTACTTTAGATATTATATTGGCTATATCTATGGGCCTGTAATTGTCCAGGCTACATAGCTTGCCATCTTTATCTTTAATGACTGGCACCAACACAACAGACAATAATGATTCTGGTAAAATCCCATGAATCATGAAGCTGGTGAAACAGATTGCAAGAAGAGGAGCAATTCTTGAGCTGGCATATTTAAGATGCTCAGCAGAAATACAGTCTAAACCACTAGCTTTGTTATCTGACAACTCTAATGGCTTTGGTCACTGCATAAGTGTCAATCAGGAAAGAATCGTCCCTCTCTACTTTCCCTACTTTATAAGTTTCATCTTTAGTTGAATTAAACAATGAATAAAAATGCTGCTGCCATAAATCAACAATATTTTCTATACCTGAAATGCCTTCCAGAGTACAGGGTAAAGATGTTTTACTGTTACTAATCCGTCTAAGCTCCGTCCAAAAATCTATGACATTCTTATCCAAAAATCTGTGACATTCTTATCTAACAATTTCTTGGCCAAGGAATTACTTCTCATTAGCTGCTCATTTTTAGAAATATAACGAATAGCATACTTAAACTTTGCATTCGTACATTTCTTCATCTCAAATTCTGGCCCTTGTCTGGGTCTCCCAGCCACCACCCATGCTTTATACACTTTCCGAGCTTCAGAATAAGGCACAGCTACGGCCTCAGTCCAGCCAGGTCTAACATTATGTGTCTTGCGTATCTTCCTAAATTAAGGCTTACTGTCCTTATACAGGGAGTTAACTATAGCATTGTACAAACTACAAAGGTCTTTCTTATGCTCAACAATGCTACAGTTCACATCGCTGCACATCACAGCATCTCTCCGAAGACATACTTTACTCAACGATTTATCTGTACGGACACAGTATTCTACAATTTCTTCCTTAGAGTGTCCCAGTCTAATTTTCCCGCCTCATCCTGACTGACATTCTGACAAAGTGCAGGTAGACAGTCAACATTAATTATCATCTCAAACGGTATATGATCAGACATTGCTAACCCATAATAAATACTGATGCCACCCAAAGAGGCATGTGCATCACCAGTGCCGATGCAGTGGTCCAGCCAGGACGTAGTGTGCCAAACCTCACTTATATAGGTATAACTATCAGAAGGCATTAACACCTTACTTGACAAAATAAAGTTATTTTCATAACAAAAATGATACATGTTTTGCAAATGAGGAGTCAATGTCAATGTCAGATATGTCCGCATTCATGTCCGCTATAATAAAAATACAAGTATTATAATCTTGCATATAAGAATTAATAAAAGCAAGCTTATTTAAATATTCATCCTCATTCTGTTGACATTCAAAGGGCGAAAATACATTAATACTGAGAAATTCCTTATCATTACAATTAAACTGCACACCAATACACCAATCTACACCAAGTCAGACCACTTTTATCAAGGAGTCCAGCTTCTTTCTCCAGAGGACAGCCACACCTCCAGGTATCCTCCCCCTGATAATCCCCTTGCTGAGGTCAGTTGTAGACTCCCCAGCACCATGGAAATCAGGGTTAAGACAGTTCAAACGTTCCAAGTCTTGTTCAGAAAGAAACGTCTCCTGAAGGCACAAAATATCACAAGTGTTCAATAAATTGTCAATAACTATTCGGCGCGCTTTCTCCCCAGCACTTTGCCCCAAATTAAGGCCACGACAGTTGTAAGACATGACCTGAATACCCATCAATAAAAAAAAAAGTTAAGAAAGATTACCATCATCCGTGGGTGCCTGCATATTCTCCACAGCAGCCGCTCCACTAGCTCCAGCCCTCCCAACCCCACGGGGCTCATAATATCGCCGCACCAATGTGCCCTCTGGCCAGAGCTCTGGCTGGTACATGTCCCCGACCTCAGAGCATTCCGCCGTTACTTTAAATGAACTAACCCTGCCGTTCCCAGTGAGGATTTTCTGACAGGTAACTTCTCGTCCAAGCTTGTCTTTAAGATATGCAGATAAAGCATCAGCTTCCAAATCAGAGTGAAAACGGGTAGCAAACACACTCACCATCTTAGTCTGTACAGTTTTAATATTACCAGAGCCCGTACCAACAACAGTAGCTGCATTGCTGGCTTTATTCCTATGGCTAATTGAAGCAGAGGATGGCTTGGATTTAGCCGCAGCATGCTCAATTCGTCGTCCCTTTTTCACCACTTGACTCCATTTTGGAGAGCCTGGTTAAGACGCTACTGTACCAGAATTTTTCCTGGTTATGGGCTGACCCACCGGGTCCAAATTCACAGCCAAAGCCTTCTGTCCAGCTGTCAAGTAAGATTCCTGTGCATCTCCAGACATTGTATCAATCATCGGGCAGACCCCATCCTCCGCTCCGACATCTGACCGGCCCTCCCAGAGCAGGTGCCACATTATCCACGGCCCGTAAAGCAGATTGCTCCAGGCCACTTACACGTTGGGCAATATCCGAAGTAATAGTACGTAGATCCTCACTGGAGTTAGTCTGTAACAGCATGGTTTATTTCATGGCACAAACCTCTACACATAAGTGCTCCATTCTCCTCAGGAGACTTGAACAGTCCAGGCTGGAAAATGTAACCAGCGGCAAATCATCCAGGTAATGAGAGACGAATCTAGGTAGATTTTCACCGCACTCGTTCATTACCTTAAGGCAGCTCTTTAAATTATTAACATCGGGGCAGAGCTCAAACAGAACTTTCTCTGAGGACTCAATCCACTCAAGAGTCAAAAGTATTAGAAGCCAATAAGACGATCTCATCCTGACTCAGATTCTTAATTTTCACTGCAAGGAAATTTAGCAACTCATCCTCAACAATTATTTTCCCCTCAGTAGTCTTATATACTTCAGGTTTTAATCGAGACCGCTTTAACTCAGGAGCCAACACAGGGCCATTCCAACCATGATGCGTGGGTTCCGACATCTTGCCAGATGATGTAAATGATGAAATGCTGCACATTTCTACTGAAAGGCCCTGTCATGCCAAAAAATAAATTTAAAAAATACTGTAAATCTGTCACAATCTCAGAAAATTCCATGATATAAATTTTTGGTCATACTGCCCAATACTATTGGAAGATATACGCATGAATAGAGCTCATGGCAATTATACAACACTGAGTGGCATAAATAAGTGGCAACTTTTGTTTGTATGCAGCAAAACATAAAAATCATAAACAATATTCAGTCACGGCAGTGCACAGATTGCATTGATTACCTTGTGTGTTAGTGCCACACCCTTTCCATGACTGTAGTGATGTGCAGGTAAAGAAAAAAGAGCACACATCATTTAAGGAGTGGTTCTAACTTTTTTTTTTCAAAATTTTTTGATAAATTAATACAAGGTGGAATGATGGGAGGACCTCCTCTGCAACACAGGAAGGCATTTTGTGTAATGCTGTGACTGAATACTATGTGTTTTTTGTTTTGATGTATACAATCTTCAAGCTATCATCATTCAATACATTCTGAAGTTCATTCAATATAATCCCAGTTTCATTTAATATATTTGGAAGTTCATTCAATATATTCATAGTTTCTTTCAATATATTTGGAAGTTCATTGAATATATTCAGTACATTCAATATATTCTGAAGTTTATTCAATATATTACCAGTTGCATTCAATATATTCAGAAGTTCATTCAATATATTCATAGTTTCATTCAGTATATTCTTCAGTTCATTCAATACTGTATATTCTTAATTTCAATATATTCAGAAGTTCACTCAGTATATTCTGAAGTTTATTCAATATATTCCCAGTTTCATTTATCGATAAATGCACCATGTCTGTGTGCGTGTCTGTCTATTCCACACATACCTCTTAAACCGTTCCTTAGACTGACCTCACATTTTATAAGTGCTTTGCTGAGGTTACGAGGATGTGCATCACGTATGGAGTTGCTCAGTCAAAATATGTAATTTTTATCAATAAAAGTAATCACCTCTCTGTCAGCACTCTGTCTCTTCATGCCCTTCAGTGTGTGCAGGGTGTCAGATTGTCTCCGTGCTGATTGGATAATATGTGGCATCACGGCCATGCTGATTGGATAATACACGACGTCACTACCATGCTGATTATATAATACGCGGCATGACAACCAGTCAGTCACCACAGCGTTTTGCAAACAACAAAAGGTAATGAAAAGCGACAAATTTGACAAGAGAGAATAGTGAAGATGTAATGCTTAAAAAATTATACTGTAATGTTGCCATGATTATGTAGGATAATTTGGGGAATGCCAGTCACCGCTCTGTCTCATGCTCAGGCTTCTAGAAGTGTGGGCAGGGTTTCGGAGTAAACACAGCGCTCTGTGAGCAAACCAGACTAGAAAAAGAGAATACTTAAGATTTAAGGCTTAAAAAATTATACCATAAAGTTGCTGTGGTTGCGTAGGTCTAGTGACTAATTCGGCATGGAGAACGCAAGGTGCACGGGGGGGGTGGGGTTGCTGGCGGGGACTCGTGGTGCCGCAAAGGACATCACTGGCACATGGGTAAAGCAGCAGTCGAGACTCCAGTTAATCGGGCATGCTGGGCTTGGCTCCCTGCGAAGGACTGCGATCCCCTGGTTCAGCTGCTGCTTCTCCAACACCGGTGTCCGACCGGGCGCTCCACGATTGTTCACGGGGAGGCATACCCAGCCTGCCTGTTCAGTGGTAGACGGCAGTCCCGACTGCTGCTTCATTGTGGAGCAGAATGGCCAGATCAACTGCATATCATATGTGGACATATACAGTCATGTGAAAAAATTTGGACACCCCTTTAAATAGTCAGTTCTTTATTAATAAATGTTCACATATCTATGTCTAATCTTGTTTTTGTTTTTATTTGCATTTTTAAAAAATTATTTTAGCTATTTTAAGTGGGAATAAAGGTGGGGGTGTCCTAATAAAGATGGGGGTGTCCAAATTTATTCCTCGCTATTTGTTTAGAGTTACATTTAACAGAAAATTTGACAAAAGTCTTTAATTCATTTTTTATTTAGTTATATTATGTGAATCTCCCAGTATTTTTAACATTGATATTAAATATCCGTATGTCCAAATATGTTTACACAACACACACACGCTTATACAATGTCCTAATTTTTTCATATGACTATGCACATTTTGCCCAAACGACAACAAGATGCAAAAATGCCCAAATAACGAAATAAATCATTTTTATCTAAATATTTACAGACAAACGGGCAACACTGATACAACAGATGCAGCTAAATGGCTCATTCTGCTGTGTGTGTGTGTGTGTGTGAAAGGTGAAGGGATTGGCGCCGTACCGTGGATGCCCTGAATTTCCCTCTGGGGATCAATAAAGTATACAAGATGCAAATACAAAAAATAAATAAATAAATAAATACTGTTCGGTGTTTTGTACTTATAATATTGCTAAAATATAAAAGGATGCACTACAATGGGTCTCAAATATTTGTAAACGTGTCCTGTTAAAGTACTGCATGAGTTTAACGATAAACTATAAACTACACATATAAACTAAAATAATTATAATGATGACTGAACAATTCCCATTCCCCAAAGTGCAAGATACACTAATATTAATATAACTCATAAAAGATCACACAAATAAGTGATCTAACAAAAAAATAAATGTGATTCTTAAATAGTGGCTAATATCGGATATCCCATTCATTTTCAGTTATTCTGTAATTAATATTCACGCAATCAAATAAATCTCAGTTCAGTCCCTTTCATATCTGTCAAAGTCTAACAAGTGTGAGTGCCTACATATAGGCTACACCTCTTTGTATTCCACTTTCAAGCACAGCCTACATTTGGGCCTGAAAAGCCTGATTGGGCTACCTGTTTCAGATGGGAATACTTGCGTTCTATGGGCAATGCACTAGTTCAATACACAGTATTCTGAAGTATATTCAATATATTTGGAAGTTCATTTAATATAGCCATAATTTCATTCAGTATATTCTGCAGTTCATTCAGTATATTCAGAAGTCCATTTAATATATTCCAAGCTTTTTTTTTTTGTTATATATATATTTTTTTCCTGAAATGGCTTGCCATAATATAAACACAGGATTTAGGAGAGATCTACTGGATATTCTGGGAACACCTAATACATTCATTGGTTTTTTTTTCCCTAAGTGCAAATTCTCTCTTCTCAGATGAGCTGTTAAGCTGTGTCTTCTGTCATAGCTGTCATAGCATTTTTTTTAATGTATGGAATAACTGCAGTCTTGCACTTAATTTACCTGTATTACTTTTTACTGTATTGATAATTTTCATATGGTGTGATTTTGTAATTACACTGTTGCACATTGGTGCTCGTTTCCATTCTGTCAGGTATCCTAAACAAAGAGTTCGTGCAAAAACGTAGAAATAAAAATGCCAAGGTGCTGTGTACGGTAGCGTGTGTGTGTGTGTGGGGGGGGGGGGCTGTAAAAAAAAAAAGTGGCACTGACCTCTACTGGCCCGGGATAGTTATTACAATACCTTTTTTTTTTTTTTGCGGCTTTTTGTTGACAGAAATGGTGAGTTAAATTTGTGTTTATTTTGAAAACAAAGCCTTATCTTGAAATTCTGGCAAATTAAAAGTCGAGAAAATATGACGATACAATGAATCAAGCCTTTAGTTCCACTTGATTTTGACCGGACGAGCCGAAAAGCTTGTAACCAGTGTTGGGAGTAACGCGTTATGCCACTACTTTTGCAGTAACGTGCTGTGTAACGAAATTACTGTTTAAAAATTCAGTAATGCGTTACAGTTACTGAAATTTGATCAGATGTGTTACTCGCGTTATTAATATGGATAGATAGTTTAGCGCAAATAAAGTGACCCTAGCTGGCACAGCCGTCAGTCTCCTCCGCGGGTCGGTTTCCTGTCCTGCCCCAGTTCACGCGTAGCCCGGTGGCGGCTTCTCACATCAAGCCCTGATCAGCTGATGTCCCAGCAGCGAGTAGCTCCCACCTCTGTGGTTAAACATGAGTATTTTTAGAGCAAGAAGCTCACATTTAATGTCCGCATAAAATGCATTTAGTTTTCTTACGCACAGAGGAAAAAGTGACTGATTTCAGCTTCTTGTAAGCGGTGAACTTTCATTTATCTGTGCTTTTCTGCTTTATTTTATCCCATTCATTTACATACTGTTGTGATATGAAACTATTTCATGGAAGTAAATCCTCTAAATATGCATTTTTAGTGGGATTTGCAGCTTTATTTCTAGTAAATTTCTGATTTTCTACTGATTACAGTAGTTTATGGAAAGCTGAGACATTTTTTCTCTGTAAGATGTTTTTTTTTTTCTCATTATGTTTCTTTTTTTTTCTTTCTTTTTCATTTATTTCCTCATCAGTTTTCACCACCTTGGTGGCTCCGCAAGGTGGTGAGAACTGTGGACCAACACAGTGGACCAGAATCAGAATCGGAATCAGATTTATTGCCATTGTTCATGTAGTACACAAACTAGGAATTTGTCTCGGTGCAATGCTGCAACATTAAACATGATAAAAATAAAAGATAGAAATAAAAAACTATACATGCAATAAAATGTAGAATATGAATGAGTAATACTAGACAAAGCAATTTTTAAATATATTAGCGAGCAGCAGATATTGTGGAGTACCCCATAGTGCAGTCAGTAATGCAAAAAGAAAACAGTGATGATTGACATGAGTCCGGTTGAGCTGCTGTACATAGTGCACGAGAGTCTAATAAGTCACTTAGTGTTCAGCAGTCTGATGGCAGAGGAGAAGAAGCTGTTCATGTGACGGGAGGTTTTAGTCTGAATGGACCGAAGTCTTCTACCTGAGGGGAGGGGGGCAAACAGTACGTGACCAGGGTGTGAAGGATCGGCTATTCAATTCAACTTTATTTATACAGTATAGCACCATTTCACAACAACAGTCATCTCATAGCACTATCAACTGTAGGGGGGAACCCCCACAGTTGCAGAAAAACCCCAGCAATCAGGCGATCCCCTGTGAGCAAGCACTTGGCGACGGTGGAGAGGAAAAACTCCCTTTTAACAGGAAGAAACCTCCAGCAGAACCAGGCTCAGGGAGGGGCAGTCATCTGCTGCGACTGGCTGGGAGGTGAGGGGACAGAGAAGAAGAAAAGAACAGACATGTAGAGAGCAAACAGCACGATGGGGACTCAATCTATGGGAGAGAACAAACAGATGTTAATGACCAGCAAAAAAAATATTTCATAGAGAGTGAGGAAAGGAGTGAGGCCCAGTGCATTACTGGAGGTCCCCCGGCTGACTAAACCTATTAGCAGCATAACTAAGGGAGGGTTCAGAAACACATGATCCCTCCCTAATTGTAGGCTATATCAAAAAGGTAGGTTTTAGCCCTATTCTTAAAAACAGAGATCGAGTCTGACTCCCGAATCCAGATTGGCAGCTGATTCCACAGGAGAGGAGCTTGATAACTGAAGGCTCTGCCTCCCATTGTACTTTTGGAGATTCTAGGTATTACAAGTAATCCTGCATTTTGGGAGCGTAGTGCTCTGTTAGGATAATACGGTAGTATCAGATCTTTTAAATAAAAAGGAGCCTGATTGTTTAGAGCTTTGTAAGTAAGAAGAAGGATTTTAAACTTAATTCTAAACTCTATGGGAAGCCAATGAAGGGAGGCCAGAACCGGAGAGATATGATCTCTCTTTCTAGTACCTGTTAAAACTCTTGCTGCAGCATTTTGGATCAGCTGAAGACTTTTTAAAGATGTTTTAGGACAGCCTGATAATAAAGAATTACAATAATCTAATCTCGAGCTAACAAAAGCGTGGATCAGTTTCTCAGCATCACTCTGAGACAAGATGCTCCTAATCTTGGCAGTATTACGCAAATGATAGAAGGCAGTCTTAGAAACAAATTTAATATGTGAATTGAAGGACAAATCCTGATCAAAAATAACTCCAAGGTTCCTCACAGAGCTATTAAGAGAAAGAGTAACCGCATCCAAACTGAAAGTTTGATTTGGAAAGGAATTTCTAAGGTTTTTTGGACCAACAAGAATGACTTCAGTCTTATCTGAATTTAATAGCAGGAAATTACAAGTCATCCAAGCTTTGATTTCCTTAAGACAGGCTTCTAACTTGGCTAATTGATTACTATCATCTGGCTTCATTGACAGGTATAATTGTGTGTCATCTGCATAACAATGAAAATGTATACAGTGCTTTCTAATAATGTTGCCTAACGGAAGCATATATAAACTAAAAAGAGTAGGGCCTAGCACAGATCCCTGTGGAACTCCATGACTAAGCTTTGAGTTGAAAGAAAACTCATTATTTACATGAACAAACTGGAACCTATCAGATAAATAAGATCTAAACCATTGCAACGAAGTTCCATTAAGTCCAACATAGTGTTCTAATCTATCAAGTAGAATATTATGATCGATAGTATCAAAAGCTGCACTAAGGTCTAAAAGGACAAGTACAGAAACTAGTCCATTATCAGATGCAATGAGGAGGTCGTTAGTGACCTTCGCTAAGGCTGTTTCAGTACTATGATGGATTCTAAACCCAGATTGAAACTCTTCAAGTAAACCATTTCCCTGCAGGTGGTCAAATAATTGCATCGCAACAACTCTTTCTGTAGTGGAGCTGAAATAACGAGGTGGCTTTGAATTAAAAACAGGGTTTTTATTGAATAGCTCCTCTATCAAATCTCAACAGGTGCAGAGCTTAGCAGAAGGCAAGAGAGAGATCTCTGCTTTGCTCGCTGGTTAAATACAAGCACACATGGCACCACTCATTGAAACAGCTGACGTCAGAGTCCACTCATTGAAAAAGGTAACATCTCCCCGTTATCTAAATCCCCTATTAGCCCTGTTAACTCCTCCCTTCGCCTTGGGAGGTGATGGGAAAACCTTCTCCTCCCTCAGGGGTGAAGGTGTCGAGTCTGTTGCCATGGCGTCCTGTGACGTCATGGGTCTTCACACGGCGGTGAGATTCCTTTGTTCTTTCAGAGGTGTGAAGTTCCTTTGTATATGTTGTCCCAAACATTTCCACATGCTCTAACCAATGTAGGTATGGAATATCTGAGTGATATATACCACAGGCCCCCCAAACAACTATGAAGGAACACAGAAAGATTCACAGTCTAGGGTAATTACTAAGACATACTACGTGTTACAGCTGTTGCCACAGAAGAAACTTTCAAGCAGCCATGCTCCTAAGAGAGTTCAGTGAAAACATAACGGCATAGTATAATCATAAATCAGTCCTAAACTGTTGCGGCACAATTAGCGAAAATTTGCATAGTGGTGTAATCAGTCCCTGTGTAGTCTGGGTTTCAATCTTCTCCCAAAGCTGCTGTAGGTTGGTTTAGGCGTCCTGCTGGGACCTTGTTGTGAGGAATCTGCAGTGTGGGAAGGAGAGAGATTATCTGTTCCCTGCCTGGGGGCTGAGACTTTCTCCTTGGGGGGTCTACCTCGCCGAGGTGCTCGGGCCAGCTGTGCAGGTCCGTCTCTCAACAAGAAGGCAGGTTTGAGTCTGTCAATGCTGACCGTTTCATTTCTATCCCCATAATCAAGCACAAAGTGTTTGTCACCATTTTCCAGCACTCTATACGGGCCATCGTATACTGGGCGTAACGTTGGTTTTAGAGCTTCATGCTTAACAAAAACAAACTCAGCGTTTTTTAAAGTTTGAGGAACAAAAACTCGTGGAAAGGAGTGATGAGCTGGACCGTGGAGAAAGTCCGGACTGTTACTGCCTAAAAACCTTGGGACTGGGAGGTGCCCTGGTTCCGGGTTTTCTGGTAAAAATTCACCTGGTAGTCTGATAGGCTGAGCAAAGACTAATTCTGCAGGGGAAGCGTCTAAATCCTCTTTAGGTGCCGCACGCAACCCCAATAAAACCCAGGGAAGGTTATTTACCCAATTTGTGTCCGTTAATGAGGCCCTGAGGGCGGCCTTTAAGGACCTGTGAAAACGCTCGCATAACCCATTAGCCTGAGGGTGACAAGCGGTGGTGATAATAGCAGACGTCGTTCTGCTCGTTGCGCTTGGGCCGCGCCGCTGTCACCGTGGGTTGAGTCTCTCCAAGGCTCGGGGTGTCAGTTCTCAGATCTGCGGATGCCGCTGTGGGTGTCCGTTCTCTGCAGGCGTTGACGAGTCGGTAAGCCTCGTTGGCCAGTGTGCGGAAATCCTGATGGTTATTGCACTTCATCCTGGCGAGTGTCCCTCTCAAATGCGGTGGTAGCGTGCTGAGGAAAATGAATTGGAGAAGGAAATTATCATTATCCTCCTCCTTGAGTTGTAGCAAATCCTCCATGAGGGTCCTCGGATTGCTCCCTCTGTGGCCGTAGACCGCCAGGATCCTCTCGGCTCTTTCCTCCGCTGACGGGACATAATTCGCCACGATGGTCGCCTTGAGTGTCTCATATTTGTCCCGGGTTGGTGGTTGCTGGACCAAGCTCCGCACACACTTCGAAGTTGCGGAGTCGAGCTTGGAGATGATGTGATAAAATTTGGTATCATCTGCTGTGATACCCGCCAGTATAAACTGGGCTTCGGCTTGCTGGAACCAAGATGCAGGGTCTTCTCTCCAGAAGTCTGGCAGCTTGACAGCGACGGCGTTCGTGCACACCATCATTGTCGTGTTCGCCGGGTGAGAGTGCGTTTCTACGGCTCTCGCGGCGGTGTTGGAGCTCGGTTGAGCTCTCTCAGTGCCCTCTGCCGCGGGGAACAGCTGTCTGCTTGTTCCCTCGTCTGCGTCGTCGCTAGCGTGTGCCAGAGCCACCATGGATGAGCAGCTTGAAGAGCGCCTCCGGTCCATATTCTCGCGTCAGGGTCACCAGTGTAGTGGAGCTGAAATAACGAGGCAGCTTTGAATTAAAAACAGGGTTTTTATTGAATAGCTCCTCTATCAAATCTCAACAGGTGCAGAGCTTAGCAGAAGGCAAGAGAGAGATCTCTGCTTTGCTCGCTGGTTAAATACAAGCACACATGGCACCACTCATTGAGACAGCTGACATCAGAGTCCACTCATTGAAAAAGGTAACATCTCCCCGTTATCTAAATCCCCGATTAGCCCTGTTAACTCCTCCCTTCGCCTTGGGAGGTGATGGGAAAACCTTCTCCTCCCTCAGGGGTGAAGGTGTCGAGTCTGTTGCCATGGCGTCCTGTGACATCATGGGTCTTCACACGGCGGTGAGATTCCTTTGTTCTTTCAGAGGTGTGAAGTTCCTTTGTATATGTTGTCCCAAACATTTCCACATGCTCTAACCAATGTAGATATGGAATATCTGAGTGATATATACCACACTTTCTAAGATTTTTGAAATGAAAGGGAGATTAGAGATTGGTCTATAGTTAGCTAAAGCTCCTGGATCTAGCGTTGGCTTTTTGAGTAAGGGTTTAATTACAGCCGTTTTAAAAGCCTGCGGTACATGGCCTAAAGTTAATGAAGAATTGATTATATGAAGAATAAAGCTACCAATAAGTGGGAAGACTTCTTTAAATAACCTGGTAGGAATAGGGTCTAAAAGACAAGTTGAAGGTTTGGATGAGGAAACTATTTTGTCTAACTCACAAAGGTCGATTGGAGTAAACTCATCAAGACAGACATCAATAGAAGGAGTTGTAGTAGTTACAGTATTTAAGTTAACTGTGGGAAGAATCTGATTGATTTTATCTCTGATGGATGAAATTTTATTATTGAAAAAGTTCATAAAGTCCTGACTAGTAAGCTCTAAGGGAATGCTAGGATTGACAGAGTCCTGACTCTTTGTCAACCTGGCTACAGTACTGAAAAGAAACCTGGGATTATTCTTGTTCTCTTCTATTAATGCAGAGTAATAACTCGTTCTAGCTTTTCTAAGAGATTTTTTATAAATTAAAAGATGATTTCTCCAAGCTAAATAGATTTCATCTAAATTAGTAGAGCGCCATTTTCTTTCTAATTGACGAGTCTTCTGTTTTAAGGTACGAGTTTCTGTGTTGAACCAAGGAGTTAGAAATCTCTGATTAGACTTTTTCTTTTTTAAGGGGGCCACCAAGTCTAGAGTCTGATGCAGAGAAGCTGAAACACTATCCACCATGTTATCAATTACAGAAGGAGCAAGCTGTCTATAGCTTATTTCCGTTGTGTTGACACATGGCATAGAGGAAACAATCTGCATAAATTTGGAAACAGCATCATCTGAGAGGCATCTACTGTAATAATATTTTTCTTTAGGAGCCAAATAGTCAGAAATAGTAAAATCAAAGGTTAACAGACAATGGTCTGACAGTACAGGGTTATGAGGAGACACAACAAGATTTTCTATTTCTATGCCATATGTCAAAACAAGGTCCAATGTATGGTGGAGGTAATGAGTAGAATTTCCTACTTTCTGAGAAAACCCAATCGAATCTAATATTGAATTGAATGCCACATTAAGGCAGTCACTATTGTTAGAAAAATACCCGATTCTTTGATTGAAAGGTCCAAGAACAAACCGGAGATTTCTTCAATTTAAAGGATGGTACATTTATTTAGAAGTCACATGTAAAGCAAGCAGCGCTGGGTGCAGCGTGACGCAGCTCCCTCTGGAGCGTGGTCAGACTGAACCCCGACTTCCGGGTGCAGGTTACAATTATCCCCTCGGGTTGGGCGAGCCAGTACAATGGGATGGGCTTGTACGCGACTATCTGATTGGCTAATCTACCTATGGCGGGAACAGGCCATCCACTGAACACGCCTCTTCATTCTAGAATGTGCTATCAACAGTGTGCGTGGGTGTTGGGTTTGGGTGTGTATCTAATGTTAAAGACCTGACTTAAAAGAGAGAGAGAAAAGACAGAGAGGGCTCTATACCTTTGTCTCATTCCTGTTATCAATATACCATAACGTACTTGTTCATAAGCATGCAAACAGAATTTGTATGGAATATGTGTAGAGCATAATGGGAGATCACCTACAGAATTATTATTCTGGCACTAACTATACATTAACCCTTTCAATCCCCCCTTTGACATGATTTTATCATGTCAACCATGTATGGTGTGAGAGACTCTAGCAATTAACAGATGGTGAATAAGGCAGGTCCCTGCATTGTGTGTCAACCCAAGAGGCTTGCACCATTGGTTCTGCTACCCGTGCCTCCCCCCTTGTGGACACCTTAGCACGGTGCAGCGATGTCTAAGAGGTGAACTGTCACCAGGTCCTGTACCCTCCTCGAGGTCTCCTCATGATCATTGTTCTTTGTCCAGTGGAGTGGACCATGTAGGGGTCATAGGGTCGAATAGAATCGGTCCACAAAACCTTTGTCCACCGGTTAACCCTTGCCAGGGCTCACATCATTCAGCTGCACTCATCACACGGTTGCGACAGAGGTTCGACCTTCCTCTGTGTCTGCTTCCCGTATCTGCAGCTGTGGAGCACAGTTCCATCTTGGTGACACAGGAACGAAACAACTGTGTCCCCGCTCTCAGAGGCACACCTCATCCCATGAGGTCTACAGGACAGTCTGGTGGGTGCAGCAGAGGGTATGTAACATCCAGTCCAGCCAGTGAACAGCTCAGTGATGCTGTCCCAGGGATGCCACCCCCCTGTCGCTGGAAAGAGGTGAACATGCTGGTGTTGGTAAGTCTCGAGCTCCTGGCTCCACCCTGGATGCTGGAGGTGCGGTGGACACGTTCGGGTACCAGTCCATTCTTCTGCTGGGGACTGAAGTCATACAGTCACTCGCCCTACGACCTTTTCTATGTCGCAGGCACACGTCATGATGGTCTGGTGCTCTCCAGCATGCATCTTCCCTGTACCCTACACCTTTGATCAAGTGCCGATACAAAGGGCTCAGCTGGGGCAGGGCCAATAATGGTCTGAGGGGTTGCCATCACAATGCATGGAGCTTGTAAAGTTTTATCCTTATTCACTACATCTGTAGTTATCTATGTGTTGTTGTAAGTTATCTCCCAGTAGCCTTGAGTGTGTGATTGCTGACTATATGAAATCTGCATGTGGTGTTTGTGTTGTGATGTGTGTTGGGTGATGGGACCTATATGTTCAGTGGGTAGGTAGTAAACAATATTGTTCAACATTAGGAGACATCCATATCCATGCATTGTTGTATTCAGAGCTTCTAACCTTCTCGCTTATTCAGATTACCTAACCGTAATTAGCATGATGGAGATAAATAACGCAAGAACCCTATAAGTCTCACACCCCTACATCCGTGTGGTGAGCTATGTATGATTTATGTATTATCATTAGCACACTGTGTTTACAAATAATCTGTGATGGCAGAATGGTCTTCCTCATCATCATCTTTCGTCTTGGGGTCCTCAGCTCTTCCTCTCGACCCAGCAGTTGGTCTAAGACTTGCTGACGACTCCCACTGTGGAAAATTGCATTTGTTAACGCCCTTCTGGGCTTCTGAATATATGGCCTATAGTGTCGTACTCTGCATTTGGTTATCCCTTTACCAAAACCAATTTGGAATTTGATTCAAATTTTCCTCATCCCCTCATTTGTTAATGTTAAGATTGGTCATATAGGAGATTTCTGGGCATCTTTGTGCCGCCTTTTGTGCTGATGCTTATGGTTTTATTTTGGGAGAATATTCTATGTTAAGGTCAGGTATTGGTTTCCCATGGATGGCTCTATTCTGCACTAGAGATGACAATATGTCCAACATTTTCCAATCCATGTGTTTGGGTCTAACCAGCGGGATGTGTGGAACCCCCCATTGGTTGAAATGTCTCTTATCCTCTTCAGTTAGGACAATGGATGCTTCCACACATTTCCTTGTTTATCAGTCTAATTTTATGACCAATCTAGAGGATGGATTTACAAATGATGGTAGTTCACAATTTGGATCAGATCCATTCAATTGCCTATAGTACATTGGGTACAATGCTAATTTTACAGATGTTGATAGGTGTTCTACTGGTAGCTTGTCATTTGCAGAATTTGATCGTTATTTTTCTGACTCAGAGTCCTGTACGTCATTACCCAGAATTCTTACTTTACATGCAATAATTTAATTTTTGCTAATTTTCTGCATACGTGTAGAAGTGAGTCCACTTATCTGTTCTAGTCTTTAAGTATGCAGTCCAGTTTTCAGTGGTGGAGGTGGACCCCTCTCCTGCCAGCAGCGGCCATTGTGGGGCGTGCTCTCTCCTCCTCCTCCTCCCCGCTGTCCTCCCCTCGTCCTCTTGGCTTCCTTTTATAAGAGAAACAGATTCATGGGGAGCCTCAGGCTCCCTTTGTGTCAGCCATTCCATAAATAAGTTCAGTTTTTCTCCAAATTTTCTTTTCCCTTCTTATCTAGATTTCCAACATTGAGTCAAGAAAGGAACTGCTTCAAAGTCTTCGTTTAGTTTTCCTAATTAATACAAGATGGGATAATAAGATTAACTCTCCACCATGCCAACAGATACTATCTGCACTACTGTAATTGAACCTTGCGGACCTTTGTCTTCCAAGAGTTCTGTTCAATAAGGTTTCAATAGTCACAGCTTAACTACTTTACAAATTTCATTTAAGGAAAACAAAATAACCACCTGTGCATTTTGATATGCTTCAGCATTGATAAATAAGATCAGTTTGTCCAGTTGAATTTAAATAAATGATTAAAAGCTGTGTCACACTTTCAGTCAAGCGAAAGGTGGACGTTTTGCCTAATTAGAATTTGATTTAAATTTTCTTGAATGCCTCATTTTATATATTCCTTGGTAAAGTGTGGAGTGAATGTAGTTTACCCTGACCCAGCTTGGCCACCGCCGAATCAGGAAAAATCACATTCCTCATTACTGTCATATTCCTGAAATATGATGTATCATATATCACATATCACACCATTATGTGGTGAGTAACATCAAATGCATACCCTCTGTTGGGGAGGAACATAACTAATGTTAATATTCACAATTAAGGAAATGCACTGAAAGAATGGACACCTAATGTCTCATTGCTGCTTTAAGTACTTGGAAACATCTAAGATGGTTGCCTGCATTTGTGCCTTCTTCCTGACACTCTTAGCCAAAAATTTAATTTATTTATTGTTGGTTTTCTGTTTGGTTGGTTTTTAAAGCTACAGCTGCAAATCTTACGTGGATCTTTATTTTCTTTGGTTAGACATGCTCTGCTTTAATTTCTTTTTCCATTTCCATCTCAACATCAGAAATATTTTCTACACTTGCTAAATCCACCGTTCTTCTTCTCTTCCCCCAAGTACTTTTTCCCATCAGAAACACTCACTCAATTCTTTTCCAACCACTATCCATCTGTGTACAAGACTTCACCTTTCCCTGGACTAGCTGATGAAACATCTCACATCTATAATCTCTTTCAGTATTGGAACTTCCTTCTGTTCACTGTCCTGTCGTTCACACTACTGACTACTGTCCACAGCTAATGCTCCATGCAAGATCCTGCACATAAAAGTGATCGGTTTCATTCTGAAAAGTCAGCTTTATAAATAAACCAACATGGCTCCATTCAAAATTCTGTTTTGTGACAACACTCATCTCTTGATTTATACCCTGGCCTTGGATGCCTTTTAATTACTGACCTTTTGAATTTGTTTTGGAATTAAATAATGCCGCTGGGTCTGAACACCTGCCTTTCAAGGAATGTATTACACTAAGACGTCTGCTGATTATTATGAAAACTTAAGAGAGTCATCTGTATCTTGGTGTGGTGGCGTCTTCTGTCTTTTTTCTTCTGAACAGATAACCTCCAGATGAACTAACACTATGCCTACAAAACTATAACAATTTTAGATACAAAAATATAGAGCTTTCATTAGCCTCCAAAAACAATTCTAAATAACATTTAAATCAGGACTTAGCCATGTGACACACAGACCATGCGGGTGTGAACCGCTGGTTTGTTTGTCAAGCTACACTGGTTGTCTTGTGTGTGTCAGAGCTGCAGATCTATGTGCACAGGACATTAAAGCCTTGTTTATGCTCCACCTCCGCTCTGTGCGTGCTCTATGATGATCCCTTGGATAGGGCTGGTGTGCACACAGCTATATGTATGTATATGCTTCATTCTTGAGTCTATTCGGCCGAGTGTTTGCTGTTTTTTACCCCAAATTATCTTCTTGTTTCTGTAGTCTACTCTGGTTGTGTTTGTTTTAATTCATCGTCTTCCATAATGCTTTTTACTCATCTCTGGATGATCCAAAACCATAACCCTTGTTACGCTGCCATCCCCCATCTCCATACAAAGTGTAAGGAAATCTGTAATGCTCCGCACCGTGTATTTATATTTATGCGTACATATGTATATTCACTGCTCTTATTTTCGTATCTTCTAAATTACTGCTCTGAGTGTTGCTATCCCTGTGCCATTGCAATCCTAGAATCTCCCCCATTGTGGGACCAATACAGGCCTACCTTATCCTAATGTGGCTTTCATGTAAGCTTACAGCTTTTTTCAAATTTAAACACTTCCCTTCTAAACTTTGCAACCTTTTCTCTTAATAGTTATTTTCTCCTAACAAATTTTAGATTTTTTCCTTGTAAATTTGCAAGTTCCTTTTCAGGAATTTGTGACATTTTGTAATATTTGGCAAATTTCCCCAATTGTGCAATTTCCTCCGAACCTTGCAGTTTTACCCTTATACCTTTTTGCATAAATTTTCAACCCTCGTCTTCACTTGTGATTGTAAATCAGCATTTTTATCATATTTTGCACCTCCATGCTCAAATCTTATGTTAAAATGTCTATTGCAAGTCTTTAACAATGTTATTAGATTTCACCAGATTTGTAGAGATGTGCAAAAAATACAGTTAGCAGGGTCTGGGAACCTCCAAATATGTATTGGCCCTTAAATATTAAGGAGCCCTAAACCTGCCTCATTTCTCTTGGTCACTAGGTGGCTAGTTTTCTTGTAGCAAAAGTTCCCACTGCCTGATATTCAGTGGAATAATGACCTTTCAAGCGTCAAGAAATTTTCAGATTTTGGTCTTAGTTGCTAGCCTTTGTTTTATTAGATGTTTCTTAGATGGAGCATGGGTGAGCAATATAAGCTGCAGCTTCAGCCATCACGCTTTTTGGATAACTTATGTTGAATTGTGCAATCAGAGGAGCCATTGTTTAATTTGACCCCGTTGGATTCCTCTTCCTTGATACATTGTTCTATTCCTTTAATGGAGCCTTCAAACCTTAGTGGACTAGTAACTTTTCCATCTGTTCCTGTCTTGACCTCTCATCTTGACCTCTCCCCCCTTGAAACAGAACGGCTTAATATCAAAGCCGGTTCTTTTTCAACATCCTGTAGGGAAGGATACCTGTTGTGTTGCTAATTTTGGGGGACCCCTTGTGGGTGTTTGAGCTCAGTGGCCAAATTGCTTAACATAGGAAGTATTAGTCCCACGGGGGCCTCTGACTATTCTGACCTCCTGTGGTCATGCAGCCGATACTGACAGGTCAACTTAGATGGGGCATGGGTATGGCTTTTTTGAAGATTGGTCATGTATTGTGTCTGCTCAGTATGTGGTCTTGGCACATCTCTGATATGGAAGGCAACAATACTGTATAGCTAGGTCTCCCTGGTGGGGGGGCTGTTTTCACATCCTACGAACATTCCTCTGTCCTCCATTTGTTTGGCCCATCTGGCAAATTTCTCCCTTCCTTTCTTTTGATCTGTGATTGGGACCTTTGTCAACCATCTAGCCCTTGTCTAGGATAGCGCCGACCCCAGGGAGCCGGGCTTACAGGCTAGAGACATTTCATATAGGTGTTAATCAGTCTCAACTGGTTGATACACACACAGGAATACAGTACAGATATCAACTGAGTGATGAATCACCCCACATTTCACAAGTAGAGAACAACAACCTTAATTTTCTACCAGCCTCAGCGGCTTGATACATATACAGGAATACTATACAATATCAGATGTGTGAGGACTCACTCTGCTGGTGTGCTCAATTGTTCCTCTTTTGACCCATTGTGTTGCTTTCTTGACTGCTGGAGTGGGACAGTGAAGTGGAGGGAGGAGGGGGGCCACTGCGTGAAGGAGGAGGCAGCTGCTGGGGGAGGGGTCGTCCACAGCCAACACCGTCTCAAATTTAATGGAGAGAAACAAGCTATTAAACAGCGTGTTTTTGTCCTTTTCTGTTATATCGTGTTTACTGATTATTTTGCATTTGTTCTCACCGTTGCAGCATAAGTCTCTTATTCTTACGTTTTTTTCTTCCTCCAATCGTTTCTCCATATTTTTTGTCTTGCGTCCTGCACAAAACTTTAACATTTCATCAGTTTTCAATTTTCTTCAAAAACAAATTTCCGTTTCCATATTCTGCCCACTCTCATCTCCACAACAATAACTCCTATTTATTTTATTCATTCATATTTTCGTTTGTTGTATTTATTTAATTATTTTTGTATTTATAATTTTAACTCATTTATATATTTACTTATCTATACCAACCTGCAATTTTTCATTTAAATTCTCTCACCTTTATATAGTGTCCACCTAGGATTTCCTAGTTTTGTTGAGGAATAAATCTCCTTATTCTCCAGTTTTATTGTAAACCTCCTTCTGCCTAATTTAAAATTGAACCTTTCATCTCTCCAAGCCGAACGGGTATGCTTTGCCTCATTATGGGCAAACCTGCATTTTAGCAGGCCCCTGAGGTCTTTATTGTTTTTTCACCATGCATGGAATTTTTAAAGCCTTCCTTTCAACCAGAGAGATAAAGTTCCAGATTTATTCTTAAGATTTTAAGTTTTTGTTGGCAGGTAATTTTGTGAAATAGTGCACTTCCTATATTTGGCCACATGATGGAGGCAATGTGCCCCAGCTTGAAGGTGATTCAAAATGGCGCCCTCGCATGCGCAGTAAATGGGACACGTGCAAAATGGCCCCTGAGCCTATTGTTCACAAACCATGTGCTTTTTTTTTTTTTTTTTTTTTAAGTTTAAGAAAAATGGAGCACTGCCTCCTTAATCCCAGCTATACACACACTACCACAGCTTTACAACTTTAATTTAGCGCTTCATTTTAATGCTGTTACCTCAAATAATCCTCAGTAACCTGTTTTACCAATTTCACCTCCACTCGGTGGTGGGTCCATTCCTTTGTTCTGACCATGCGGTCCGGAGCCCGCCATTAGTTAAATCATTGTGGGAAAATTTTTTACTAAATATTCTCAGCTCCTGGTATTTCCCAAACCACACTTTTATCCCCTAGGTACACAAAATTTTACAGAAATCAGTTCTATACTTATGAATGCATTCACTATTGTTGGAATAAAAGAATCTTATGCAATTCTGTAAGCTATTATTTTATACTTATGAGCAGACCCTCACTAAAAGTGGAAAAAAGATTCTTGCGGCTGCTTGTTACGTTACTCACTCATGCTGTAGTCTGAGATTCTTATAACGTATTAAGAGTACCTTAGTTATTTTTTATACTTATGAGCAGACCCTCACTAAAGGTGGAAAAAAGATTCTTGCGGCTGCTTGCTACGTTACTCACTCATGATGTAGTCTGAGGTTCTTATAACGTATTAAGAGTATCTTTATATAAACTCACTGCTGCAACCGAAATCAGGCTAACCCTGGATTTCAATTTGGAAGACAGGCACGGCCGTTGCCTCCTATTGTCTTATCAATTCTGGGTACAGACTGCAACCCACAATCTCGCCGATCCATTTAATCTTTTGTCAAACAGAGGGTACTTTCGCTGAGGTCTCGGCAGATCCCCCAATGCACAAGCGGTACCGTGATTAACTCTAATCACAGCGGACACTTTCTCTCGTGGCCTCTTTTCGGCTACGAGAACAAGCGGTGTCTTGTGTTTAGCAAATTAAATGACCGCGGCCTCACTCCCAGAGTGGCATCGGGTCGAACACTTCCATGGCTCCCCCCGGCATCAGGTTGCTAAAACCTGGCTCTTTTCATTTGGGAGACGAACCTGGGTGATTATTAGTCACCCTGGCATCCTAAGTCTCGTCATTTTGGCTCAGACTGAATCCAAAACGTTTCAAAATTTGGCGGACCATGCACCCGTCATACATGTCCATTGACCGCGGCCGTTCTATCTCAGACTGAAAATAGAACACGTGCACTCCCTTTAACTTTTCAAACTATTATTTAAACTTTACATGTGACTCCCAACCAAATGATAAATTTCGAGATCGGATATACCCCTTAATCAGACGACTGTAAATTTAGAATGGCCAAACTGCAGAAATTTGCGTAAAAAGGCTTTCTGCTTACCTTTTTGTTTCATTCAGGCGTCGCCACAGTCGACTAAAAAGGGTCCTTCCGATGTAGTTTTTTCAGGCTCGTCTCGGAATACGTGATTCAATCCGGGTCACCGGCACCAATTGTTAGAAAAATACCCGATTCTTTGATTGAAAGGTCCAAGAACAAACCGGAGATTTCTTCAATTTAAAGGATGGTACATTTATTTAGAAGTCACATGTAAAGCAAGCAGCGCTGGGTGCAGCGTGACGCAGCTCCCTCTGGAGCGTGGTCAGACTGAACCCCGACTTCCGGGTGCAGGTTACAATTATCCCCTCGGGTTGGGCGAGCCAGTACAATGGGATGGGCTTGTACGCGACTATCTGATTGGCTAATCTACCTATGGCGGGAACAGGCCATCCACTGAACACGCCTCTTCATTCTAGAATGTGCTATCAACAGTGTGCGTGGGTGTTGGGTTTGGGTGTGTATCTAATGTTAAAGACCTGACTTAAAAGAGAGAGAGAAAAGACAGAGAGGGCTCTATACCTTTGTCTCATTCCTGTTATCAATATACCATAACGTACTTGTTCATAAGCATGCAAACAGAATTTGTATGGAATATGTGTAGAGCATAATGGGAGATCACCTACAGAATTATTATTCTGGCACTAACTATACATTAACCCTTTCACTATCTACATCCACATGTATATTAAGGTCCCCTACTATAATTATTCTATCAGATTTCAGCACTAAATCAGCTAAGAAATCAGCAAATTCGGATAAAAATTCTGAGTAGGTTGATGGGGGACGATAAACTATGGCAAATAAAAATGGGTTTAACCTAAAATTGCTAAAGTGCCCAATACTGAGGACCAGGCCCTCAAAGGAATTATAACATGTTTTTTGCTTTACATTAACTAGTAATTTGGAATGGTAAATTGTTGCTACTCCTCCTCCACGACCAGAACTTCTGGGATTTTGACAGTTTAAATAACCACAGGGAGTTGATTCATTTAAACCAACATAATCCTTCCTAACCAAGTCTCTGTAAGGGAAATTAAATCAATCTGATGATCATTTAACAAATCATGGACTAACAGAGACTTGGGAGTTAGAGACCTAATATTTAATAAACCACATTTAATTTTTAAATTATGAGGAGGAACAGAGGCCAAATCATTCAATTTAGACGCTTTATGTTTAATTTGAGTTTTACCAATATTTTGCTTTATCACTTTGGGATGCTTATACATTATATTTTTATTCACTTTGGAGGGAGCAGACAACGATTCTCTGATGGGGAAGACAGGGGCTAAGCTGAGGGGTGGCGGATGAAGAGGAGCTGCAGAGAGGCGTGTAAGACTGCGACTCTGCTTCCTGGTCCCAACTCTGAGTAGTCATGGTTTTGGAAATTTGGATAAAAAAGATGCCAGATTGTTAGATAAATGAGAAGCACCATCCAAAGTGGGATGAATGCTGTCTCGTCTCATAAGACCAGGTTTTCCCCAAAAAGAGCTCCAATTGTCAATGTAGCCCACGTCATTTTTAGGACACCACACAGACAGCCAGCGGTTCAAGGATGACGAGCGGCTAAACATGTCATCACTGGTCAGATTGGGGAGGGGCCCAGAGAATACTACAGTGGCAGACATCGTTTTTGCAAAGTCACACACCGATTCTATATTAAGTTTCGTGACTTCCGACTGCCGGAGACGGATGTCATTAATGCCGGCGTGAATAACAATTGTGGAATATTTACAGTTACTTTTAGCCAGCATTTTCAAATTTGACTCGATGTCGCCTGCTCTGGCCCCAGGAATGCATTGGACTATGGCCGCTGGAGTCTCTAGGTTCACGTTTCTGACTACAGAGTCGCCAATGATCAGAGTTTTTTCCTCAGCGGGTGTGTCGCTGAGCGGGGAAAAACGATTAGAAACGTGAACAGGTTGGTGGTGTACCGGGGCTTTGCGACTAGGCTTCCTTCTCACCGTCACCCACCCAGTCTCCTCGCTGCTGAGGAGAGCCGAGGGACCGCTGACAGTGGGACCTAAGCTAGCTAGCTCCGCTGCAGCTAATGGGCGTCCGTCAAGATTAACTGGCGCAGACGGTGTTTCAATGCAGCGGAGCCGGGATTCCAAATCAGACAACCTCACCTCGAGCGCCTCAAAAAGACAACATTTATTACATTTACTGTTATCGCTAAAAGAGGCAGAGGTGTAGCTAAACATCTGACAGAGAGAGCACACCAGAGGAGGAGAGGAAAGAGAGCTAGTTGCCATAGCTAGTGGCTAGAGAGCAAACCACAAAGCAAACCACACAGGCAGACAGCAAAACAGGAAGTGACGATACGTTACCACAAGGAAGTGACGAAGTAAATTCAACTCTAACTTCACCCTAAGATGTTTCGATGATCCGGCCTGCACGCCTCCAGGTCCTGGAGATGTACTGCAAGCTCCCATCCTGGAGGGATGGGAGCTTGCAGCCGATCACCTTCTCAGCAGCGCACACGACGCGCTGCAGCCTTAGTCTGTCCCTGGCAGTGGCTCCTGCGTACCACACGGTTATGGAGGTGGTGAGGATGGACTCGATGATGGCCGTGTAGAACTGCACCAACATCTTGGTGGGTAGCTTGAGCTTCCTCAGCTGCCGCAGGAAGAACTGCTGGGCCTTTTTGATGAGGGAGCTGATGGTCGGCTCCCACTTGAGGTCCCGGGTGATGGTGGTGCCCAGGAAGCGGAAGGAATCTGCAGTGGTGATGGGAGAGCCTGTGAGGGTGAGGGGGGGGGGCAGAGGGGTTGTGACTTTCCTGAAGTCCACGATCATCTCCACTGTCTTCAGAGCGTTCAGCTGCAGGTTGTTGTGGCTGCACCAGGATGCCAGCTGGGCCACCTCTTTCCTGTAGACGGACTCGTCGCCGTTGGAGATGAGCCCGATGAGGGTGGTGTCGTCCGCAAACTTGATCAGCTTGACAGACTGGTGGCTGGAGGTGCAGGAGTTGGTATAAAGGGAGAAGAGTAGGGGGGAAAGTACACAGCCCTGGGGTGATCCGGTGCTGATGCTAACAGAGTCAGAGACAGTCTTTCCCAGC
This sequence comes from Pholidichthys leucotaenia, assembly GCA_020510985.1. Lineage (NCBI taxonomy): Eukaryota > Metazoa > Chordata > Actinopteri > Cichliformes > Pholidichthyidae > Pholidichthys > Pholidichthys leucotaenia. Next base: position 362,375,120 of record CM035840.1, read on the forward strand.
CGCACATGCTGACTCCGGTCCGTCAGGAAGTCGGTGATCCACCTGCAGAGGGAGTCAGGCATGTTGAGCAGGGACAGCTTGTCCCGGATCAGAGCGGGGCGGATAGTGTTGAATGCAGAGCTGAAGTCCACAAACAGGATCCTGGCGTAGGTTCCCGGGGAGTCCAGGTGCTGCAGGATGGAGTGGGGGGCCAGGTTGACTGTGTCGTCCACAGACCTGTTGGCTCGGTAGGCAAACTGCAGCGGGTCCAAGAGGGGAGTGGTGATGGACTTGAGGTGGGGCAGGACCAGGCGCTCAAAGGACTTCATGACTACAGAGGTGAGCGCTACAGGTCTGTAGTCGTTAAGTCCAGTGATCCGTGACTTCTTGGGGACAGGGATGATAGTGGAGGTTTTGAGGCAGGTCGGCACGTGGCATGACTTCAGGGAGGTGTTAAAAATGTCTGTGAAGACAGGAGTCAACTCATCCGCACAGTGTCTCAGGGTGGAGGGAGACACGCCGTCCGGACCGGGGGCCTTGCGCGGGTTCAGTCTGGAGAACTGTCTGTGCACGTCCTGCGCACTGATGACAAGGGCAGGGGGGGACGAGGGAGGAGGGGGGGCCGCCTTTGATGAAGTGGGGACCGTGAAGGCAGTGGCACAGGGGCACTGGGGGGGAGGGGGGGAGATGGACACAGCTGACGAGGTGTCAAAACGGGCATAATGTTGGGACAGTCTTTGACAAAGGGCTTTGTCATCCTGACCTTTAGAAGCCTGAGGCCGATAGTTGGTGATTTGCCTCAGTCCTCTCCACACAGAAGCCGAGTCATTAGCAGTGAACTGCTGCTGGAGTCTCTCAGAATACACAGATTTAGCTCTCCTCAGCTCTCTGTTAAACCGATATTTGACCTCCCTGTAGCAGTCCCTGTCTCCACTTTTCAACGCTGCTTCCTTCTCCTTCCTGATCTGTCTGAGCTTAGCAGTGAACCAGGGCTTGTCATTTGAGCACCTCACCCTTGTGCGCGATGGAAGAATGCTCTCCTCACAAAAGTGGATATATGAGTTCACAGTGTCCGTATACTCATCCAGATCATGCGTGGCTCCTTTAAACATGCCCCAGTCAGTTATTTCCATGCACGTGCTCAGCTTCTCCCCAGCTTCACTGGTCAATTTTCTCGTAGTGCTCACAACAGGTTTAGTGAGCTTTAGTCTCTGTCTGTATGTGGGAATGAGGTGGACCATCACGTGATCAGATAGTCCGAGCGCAGCGCGGGGAACAGCGCGATATGCGTCCTTCACTGTAGTGTAACAGTGATCCAGCGTGTTCTTTCCTCTGGTGGGGCATTTAATAAACTGTTTGTATCGGGGGAGATCGTGGCACAGGTTGCTCTGGTTAAAGTCGCCAACCACAATAACCAGAGAGTCCGGGTAAGTGCGCTCCGTTTGTTGAATGTGATCTGCGAGCGCGCGCTGAGCCTCGCGCGCGTCCGCGTCGGGCGGGACGTAAACAGCGGCCAGGATGAATGAAGCGAACTCCCGCGGGGAATAAAAAGGCTTGCAGTTAATGAATAAATATTCCAGAGCGGGAGAACAGTATTGGGAAATCACCGTTACATCAGAGCACCAGCTGCTGTTGATGTAAAAGCAGACTCCTCCTCCTGAGGACTTACCGGAGAGCTCTGTGTCTCGATCAGCACGAAACAGCTGAAATCCCTTCAGGAGGAGCGCGCTGTCCGGAGTCGCTTCCTTAAGCCAGGTCTCAGTAAAACAGAGGGCAGACGAGGTAGAGAGGTCCTTAAATCGCATCAGCAGTCTCAGTTCCTCTACCTTGTTAAAGAGAGAATTGACATTGGAGAGAAATATGCCAGGCAAAGCCGTGCGCGTGCCTCTCCTTCGAAGCCGCACGAAAGCACCTGCTCGCCTTCCTCTCCTTCGCCGTCTCACTTTTTGGGCCAAAATGTGAACCAGATCGGTGGCAGGAGCCAAAAAAACCAGGAGTAGGTCAGTGGGAGTGAAAGTCCTGATATTTAATAGGTCTTCATGGGTGTAAGAGCAGGCAGACACACAATTGACGAACAGAAACATACAAAGAAAGGCGCAGCAAAACACCATGGCGGCCACTGTGGGCGCCATCTTGGATCGAAAAAAAAAAACAAAAAACACAGTGGACCTACACCAGCAGATGACATGGTTCCTCAAATCATCACTGACTGTGGAAACTTCACACTAAACCTCAAGCAATTTAGATTCTGTGCCTCTCCACTCTTTCTCCAGACTCTGGGACTTTGATTTCCAAATGAAATGCAAAATTTACTTTTATCTGAACAGAGGTCATCTGTTGGTGTTTGTCCATTGTATCAAGACCAAAGTCAGCGCAGTCGTCCACCAGGAAATTTTAGAGCACTTCATGCTTCCCTCTGCTGACAAGCTTTATGGAGAAGCTGATTTTATTTTCCAGCAGGACTTGGCACCCCCCCACACACACGCACACTGCCAAAAGTATCAAAACCTGGTTTAATGACCATGGCATCACTGTGTTTGATTGGCAAGCAAACTCTCCTGACCTAAACCCCATAGAGAATCTATGGAGTATTGTCAAGAGGAAGATGAGAGACACCAGACCCAACAATGCAGATGAGCTGAAGGTCACTATCAAAGCAACCTGGACAATCATAACACCTCAGCAGTGCCACAGGTTGATCACCTCCATGCCACAACACGTTGAAGTTGCAAGCAAGTTAGGTTAATTGGCATCAAAACTGGGGATTCTAAATTGTCCTTAGATATGACTGTGAGAGTGAATGGTTGTCTGTCTCTCTGTGTTGGCCCTGTGATGGACTGGCGATCTGTCCAGGGTGTACCCTGCCTCTCGCCCAAAGACGCTGGGATAGGCTGCAGCCCCCCGGCGACCCAAAAAGGATTAAGCAGAAGAAGATGAATGAATGAATGAATTTTATGTAATATTCTAATTTTTTGAGAAACTGAATTTGGGGTTTTCATGGGCTGTAAGCCATAATCATCAAAATTAAAATAAATAAACACTTGAAATATATCACTCTCTGTGTAATGACTCTATATAATATATGGGTTTCACTTTCTGAAATGAGTGACAAAAAATATTGAACTTTTTCATATTCTAATTTTTTGACATGTACCTGTATGTTGTGGAGGAAGGGACTGATGATAAAGCTGCATAAGATGGGGAATGGAGGTAAAGCATATTGGAAAAACTAAAGGAAAATGTAAAAATAATAAATATTTTGAGATGTCTGTTAGGACGGGACTGGGGGGCCTCTAGGGCCTCTCTGTTGAGGGTGTATCGAGGTTTGATGAGAGCTACGCTAGACTGTGGATGTGTTGCATTCATGTCAGCTGCTACACTGGGACTCAGTAGACACAGGAAGACATTTTTATTGCATTCAAAAGCTGGTAAACTCTGGAAGGGGAGTAAGCAGAAACAGGAAAGAGAGAAAGTCATCACCCGATTCTGGAAACAGTTCAGCATGTTTTGTTGGAATGTTAGGGATACCATGAACAAAGAAAACATCTCATTACAGTAATTGAAAAGGCTAATTTGTTTTGTTTTGGAAAACCTCTTCGGAACAACAGTCAAAGAAATATATGTAGGCCTATTTAGATATTGGAGTGCAACTGGGTTAATGAAAAGATTTTTTTTCCCTGCCATTCTCATGTCCACACTCCAACCCGGTAGGAGGCGGTAATTCACTTGTAAGCTAGTTGCCAACCGCCAATCAAACTCTAGAAGAAGAAGAAGAAAAAGAAGAAGCAGCGTCTTGAAACAAACAAACGGTCTCGCACAGATTCTACCATTCAGTGGTAAGTGTGCAGTTTTGGTGACCGTTAATGCCGACTTACCTGGAGAGTTAACGTTATCGTAGTATCGGCCGACGGCCTGTATAGGCCTGGTAAGACGGATCTCTGCCTTTTATTGATCACTTATAGCTTGCATTTATGGAGACGGACCTGCTATAACCCATCATCGGATGGTTTGGTGTTTCCCTGCATACCTCCTGTAAGGTTTTTTTATTTCCTCTACATTTTCACTGGCTGAGTCCTGGAGTAAGGAAAGAAGAAGGCTAGCTGGCTATCGGCTAGCTTGGGCCTTCCCTTCTTAATTAACGAAAGGGCCTACTTGGCTGAAGAACCATCCTAGTCTGTACTCGAGCCTGCTGGGTGTCCATTCCGTGTGGAATTAGTTTTTTTTTTTATATGCGTGTGGGTCAAGGAGTAGGTTTAGCGCTTAGCTTGGGTCTCCTTGTCCTTTCAAGTCGGGCCTGGAAACAACTTTGCTAGGAACCTAAGACAATGTCTGAGTGGGTTAAAAAATATGACTCCACCTCAAGGTAAGAAGAAAACTTGTGAAACTCAAAAAAAGACTATGCCCAGTAAAAAAAAAAAAAGTAGAGCATCAGTGAGGGTCAAGACAGGAAATCCTATAAAATGGTGTAATGAAAAATGAGGAGTTTTGTTTATGCCAAGTTTGTCAAAGAACTTTTGAAGATGACAGTTATCGATTATTTGAGTGTAATGTGTGTAAGTTACACTATTGTTGTGACTGCACTGCCATGGAAGAGGACATTTCTGTGGATATGCAACGCCCCGACATCTACTGGTTTTGTTCCAAGTGTGCCCCGCAGATATCAGCTCATCTGTGAGGGCTTGTTTCAGAGTAACCACCATGGCCAACAAGAGGTCAGTACAGCAATAAAGAATATGGAAGAGCGATTGATTAAACTGGAGAAGATGGTTGACCAAAAAATAACCGGCCTGTACAGAATGGAAGAGCATATGAATAAATTTGCTGAGGACATTTCTGAAAAGATGAAGAAGAGTTGGGTTGACATTGTTAAAGAAGGTGCAACTGTAAAGTATAAATAATGGAGAGACCTGTGGGGAGCCTTGAATAACGAAACTGAATTGCATTTAATTCAAGTTTATTTCAAGCATCCATTCCCACAGTCTGCTCTCATTCTTGAGCAGCGAACAAAGAGGGGGAAACACACCAAAGTCTTCACCTTTAAACATTCTCACATCAAGAAATCTCCCTCGCAGGGGAGGTCACACATCTCCATCATAATCCCTTTATTCACATTCATAATCCCTTTATTTACATTACTCCCCCCTCTCTCCTCTCGAGCCTCAGAGGTCAGGGAGTCTTCTGTCCACACCTATTGTCTTCTCTCGCTGTCCTCCGCAGGTGTCCTAGACTCTGCGTCTCCTTCATCGTGAGGTTAAATCACATATGTGCTGTCAGCATATCTCTCATATGTCCAACATGTACATGCACAACTACACAGCCATAAGACCCTACTCAACAACAGCCCGGTCTCAGAAATGGTTAAAAAAAAAAGCTATGATTGAATACAAGCGTGACGAGAGAGCGAAAAAGTCGAGAATCAAATGTAATTATCTGCAGAGTGCCAGAGAGTGAGGATGCCAACCCGTCCAACAGACGAGCAGAAGACACAAGTTTTGTGCAAGATATATTTGCACAAGCACTGGAACTTGGGAAAATAGAAGTAAAATCCACTACTAGACTGGGAAAGAAAAATCATGAGGAAGGAAACCGACCAATGAAAGTGACTCTGAAGAATGTTGAAGATAAACAAAAAATAATGACTAGATTAAAGAAACTGTCAAATACAGAAGACAGGTTTAGAAATATAAGTGTAACACATGATTTGTGTAGAGAAGATCAGGAAGCCATTAAAGAAAAGGTGAAAGAAGCAAAACAGATGGGGAAAAAAAAACAAGACGAGGGAGGGCTTTATATTTACAGCGTAAAAGGCCCCCCTTGGGATTTAAAGATTGTCCGTCTCAAAGCAAAAAATGGAAACGATCTACAATCCAGCACGGCCAGCAGCTAGAAGTTTTTACAACACGCAACCTCCCAGATGATTGTACTTCTGGTGAAATGGAACGAACTCTGATGTACCAATTCAATTCAATTCAATTCAATTCCAGCCTCGGATAGTAATGTCAGTAATTCTGGAAAAAAGAAAACAACAGCAAACATAAAGCTAATGGTGGGGATTAGATTTAAGAAATTTCTAGAGTTTTTTTACACCAACATTGACTGTATAACCAATAAGAAAGTTGAATTTTCATGTGAGATCAATAATTTAAAGCCTGATATTATTATTACCACAGAAACATATCCATAGAACACACTTTTTGATATGACAAGTGAATTACAATTGGCTGGACACACCCTCTATACAAATGCAGAGCAGAAAGGGGTGAGAGGGATATCAGTTCATGTGAAACAAGAACTTAATTCTTATTAAACCATTAATTTTAAGAATTGAGCCCCCTGCTGGGATGGTATCAGTTGAAATTCAACTAAACAAGAATGATAAACTTTTTATTGTTGGTATATACCGTAGCCCAAGGTCATCAGCTGAAAACAATGTAAAATTGTCTAATTTCATACAGAGCTGTGGGAACCTGGACTATTCGCATTTATTAGTAGTCAGTGATTTTAACTTTCCAGAAATTAAATGGGCAAATGGAGGTAGCATCACAAGATTTAGTAACTGTGATGCTAATAGATTTTCAGAGGCAATCAGGGATGCCTTCCTTTACCAGCATGTGGATTTTTGTACCAGGTATCAGATAAATCAGGAGCCAAATGTGCTTGATCTCACTTTTACAAATGAGGAACACATGATCAGCGGTATCAAAACAAAATCACCAGCAGGGAAGACTGATTGATTTTATTTATTTGAACATCAAGACAAAAAAAAAAAATTAAAACAGGAAATCAAAACTTAAAACAAGAAATCAATTCATATTGTTATCTGCTTCACATTTAACTGTTATGTCCAGGAAATGGTTACAAGACGGGAAATTTTTCAGTATCATAAGGCTAATTATGCACCAACGAAAAATGACCTTACATTAGATTGGGAAAGACTTCTTGAGAAGACTAATGTTGATAATAGTTGGGAACTGTTCACTGATTCAGGATCGTCACTTCCTTGTGGTAACGTAACGTGTCGTCACTTCCTGTTTTGCTGTCTGCCTGTGTGGTTGCTCTCCAGCTATTAGCTATGGCTACTAGCTCTCTTTCCTCTCCTCTGGTGTGCTCTCTCTGTCAGATGTTTAGCTACACCTCTGCCTCTTTTAGCGATAACGGTAAATGTAATAAATGTTGTCTTTTTGAGGCGCTCGAGGCGAGGTTGTCTGATTTGGAATCCCGGCTCCGCTGCATTGAAACACCGTCTGCGCCAGTTAATCTCGACGGACGCCCATTAGCTGCAGCGGAGCTAGCTAGCTTAGGCCCCCCTGTCAGCGGTTCCCCGGCTCTCCTCAGCAGCGAGGAGACTGGGTGGGTGACGGTGAGAAGGAAGCCTAGTCGCAAAGCCCCGGTTCACCACCAACCTGTTCACATTTCTAATCGTTTTTCCCCGCTCAGCGACACACCCGCTGAGGAAAAAACTCTGATCATTGGCGACTCTGTAGTCAGAAACGTGAACCTAGAGACTCCAGCGATCATAGTCAAATGCATTCCTGGGGCCAGAGCAGGCGACATCGAGTCAAATCTGAAAATGCTGGCTAAAAGTAACTGTAAATACTCCACAATTGTTATTCACGCCGGCATTAATGACATCCGTCTCCGGCAGTCGGAAGTCACCAAACTTGATGTAGAATCGGTGTGTGACTTTGCAAAAACGATGTCTGCCACTGTAGTATTCTCTGGGCCCCTCCCCAATCTGACCAGTGATGACATGTTTAGTCGCTCGTCATCCTTGAACCGCTGGCTGTCTGTGTGGTGTCCTAAAAATGACGTGGGCTACATTGACAATTGGAGCTCTTTTTGGGGAAAACCTGGTCTTATGAGACGAGACAGCATTCATCCCACTTTGGATGGTGCTTCTCATTTATCTAACAATCTGGCATCTTTTTTATCCAAATTTCCAAAACCATGACTACTCAGAGTTGGGACCAGGAAGCAGAGTCGCAGTCTTACACGCCTCTCTGCAGCTCCTCTTCATCCGCCACCCCTCAGCTTAGCCCCTGTCTTCCCCATCAGAGAATCGTTGTCTGCTCCCTCCAAAGTAAATAAAAATATAATGTATAAGCATCCCAAAGTGATAAAGCAAAACATTGGTAAAACTCAAATTAAACATAAAGCGTCTAAATTGAATGATTTGGCCTCTGTTCCTCCTCATAATTTAAAAATTAAATGTGGTTTACTAAATATTAGGTCTCTAACTCCCAAGTCTCTGTTAGTCCATGATCTGTTAATTGATCATCAGATTGATTTAATTTCCCTTACAGAGACTTGGTTAGGGCAAGAGGATTATGTTGGTTTAAATGAATCAACTCCCTCTGGTTATTTAAACTGTCAAAATCCCAGAAGTTCTGGTCGTGGAGGAGGAGTAGCAACAATTTACCATTCCAAATTACTAGTTAATGTAAAGCAAAAAACATGTTATAATTCCTTTGAGGGCCTGGTCCTCAGTATTGGGCACTTTAGCAATTTTAGGTTAAACCCAATTTTATTTGCCATAGTTTATCGTCCCCCATCAACCTACTCAGAATTTTTATCCGAATTTGCTGATTTCTTAGCTGATTTAGTGCTGAAATCTGATAGAATAATTATAGTAGGGGACTTTAATATACATGTGGATGTAGATAGTGACTGCCTTAATGTGGCATTTAATTCAATATTAGACTCAATTGGGTTTTCTCAGAAAGTAGGAAATTCTACTCATTACCTCCACCATACATTGGACCTTGTTCTGACATATGGCATAGAAATAGAAAATCTTGTAGTGTCTCCTCATAACCCTGTACTGTCAGACCATTGTCTGTTAACCTTTGATTTTACTATTTCTGACTATTTGGCTCCTAAAGAAAAATATTATTACAGTAGATGCCTCTCAGATGATGCTGTTTCCAAATTTATGCAGATTGTTTCCTCTATGCCATGTGTCAACACAACGGAAATAAGCTATAGACAGCTTGCTCCTTCTGTAATTGATAACATGGTGGATAGTGTTTCAGCTTCTCTGCATCAGGCTCTAGACTTGGTGGCCCCCTTAAAAAAGAAAAAGTCTAATCAGAGATTTCTAACTCCTTGGTTCAACACAGAAACTCGTAGCTTAAAACAGAAGACTCGTCAATTAGAAAGAAAATGGCGCTCTACTAATTTAGATGAATCTATTTAGCTTGGAGAAATCATCTTTTAATTTATAAAAAATCTCTTAGAAAAGCTAGAACAAGTTATTACTCTGCATTAATAGAAGAGAACAAGAATAATCCCAGGTTTCTTTTCAGTACTGTAGCCAGGTTGACAAAGAGTCAGGACTCTGTCAATCCTAGCATTCCCTTAGAGCTTACTAGTCAGGACTTTATGAACTTTTTCAATAATAAAATTTCATCCATCAGAGATAAAATCAGTCAGATTCTTCCCACAGTTAACTTAAATACTGTAACTACTACAACTCCTTCTTTTGATGTCTGTCTTGATGAGTTTACTCCAATCGACCTTTGTGAGTTAGACAAAATAGTTTCCTCATCCAAACCTTCAACTTGTCTTTTAGACCCTATTCCTACTAGGTTATTTAAAGAAGTCTTCCCACTTATTGGTAGCTTTATTCTTCATATAATCAATTCTTCATTAACTTTAGGCCATGTACCGCAGGCTTTTAAAACAGCTGTAATTAAACCCTTACTCAAAAAGCCAACGCTAGATCCAGGAGCTTTAGCTAACTATAGACCAATCTCTAATCTCCCTTTCATTTCAAAAATCTTAGAAAGAGTTGTTGCTATGCAATTATTCGATCACCTGCAGGGAAATGGTTTACTTGAAGAGTTTCAATCTGGGTTTAGAATCCATCATAGTACTGAAACAGCCTTAGCGAAGGTCACTAACGACCTCCTCATTGCATCTGATAATGGACTAGTTTCTGTACTTGTCCTTTTAGACCTTAGTGCAGCTTTTGATACTATCGATCATAATATTCTACTTGATAGATTAGAACACTATGTTGGACTTAATGGAACTTCGTTGCAGTGGTTTAGATCTTATTTATCTGATAGGTTCCAGTTTGTTCATGTAAATAATGAGTTTTCTTTCAACTCAAAGCTTAGTCATGGAGTTCCACAGGGATCTGTGCTAGGCCCTACTCTTTTTAGTTTATATATGCTTCCGTTAGGCAACATTATTAGAAAGCACTGTATACATTTTCATTGTTATGCAGATGACACACAATTATACCTGTCAATGAAGTCAGATGATAGTAATCAATTAGCCAAGTTAGAAGCCTGTCTTAAGGAAATCGGAGCTTGGATGACTTGTAATTTCCTGCTATTAAATTCAGATAAGACTGAAGTCATTCTTGTTGGTCCAAAAAACCTTAGAAATTCCTTTCCAAATCAAACTTTCAGTTTGGATGCAGTTACTCTTTCTCTTAATAGCTCTGTGAGGAACCTTGGAGTTATTTTTGATCAGGATTTGTCCTTCAATTCACATATTAAATTTGTTTCTAAGACTGCCTTCTATCATTTGCGTAATATTGCCAAGATTAGGAGCATCTTGTCTCAGAGTGATGCTGAGAAACTGATCCACGCTTTTGTTAGCTCGAGATTAGATTATTGTAATTCTTTATTATCAGGTTGTCCTAAAACATCTTTAAAAAGTCTTCAGGTGATCCAAAATGCTGCAGCAAGAGTTTTAACAGGTACTAGAAAGAGAGATCATATCTCTCCGGTTCTGGCCTCCCTTCATTGGCTTCCCATGGAGTTTAGAATTAAGTTTAAAATCCTTCTTCTTACTTACAAAGCTCTAAACAATCAGGCTCCTTTTTATTTAAAAGATCTGATACTACCGTATTATCCTAACAGAGCACTACGCTCCCAAAATGCAGGACTACTTGTAATACCTAGAATCTCCAAAAGTACAATGGGAGGCAGAGCCTTCAGTTATCAAGCTCCTCTCCTGTGGAATCAGCTGCCAATCTGGATTCGGGAGTCAGACTCGATCTCTGTTTTTAAGATTAGGGTTAAAACCTACCTTTTTGATATAGCCTACAATTAGGGAGGGATCATGTGTTTCTGAACCCTCCCTTAGCTATGCTGCTAATAGGTTTAGTCAGCCGGGGGACCTCCAGTAATGCACTGGGCCTCACTCCTTTCCTCACTCTATGAAATATTTTTTTTTGCTGGTCATTAACATTTGTTTGTTCTCTCCCATAGATTGAGTCCCCATCGCGCTGTTTGCTCTCTACATGTCTGTTCTTTTCATCTTCTCTGTCCCCTCACCCCCCAGCCAGTCGCAGCAGATGACTGCCCCTCCCTGAGCCTGGTTCTGCTGGAGGTTTCTTCCTGTTAAAAGGGAGTTTTTCCTCTCCACCGTCGCCAAGTGCTTGCTCACAGGGGATCACCTGATTGCTGGGGTCTTTCTGCAACTGTGGGGGTTCCCCCCTACAGTTGATAGTGCTATGAGATGACTGTTGTTGTGAAATGGCGCTATATAAATAAAGTTGAATTGAATTGAATTGATAAATTACATCTATCTATGGACAAAAATATTCCAGTAAAAGTAGTCTTGGGTCAAGTAGGTTAAGATGGAAAGAAAAAGAAGCAATTTACAAATTAAGGAAGAAGGAAAAGTTATGGAAGAAATAAGTCATACCGAAAAGTTAAGAAGATCACATGAAGTACAATCAGATACTTAATTAGGCACGCTGGGCCGGACGAAAAACCCAGAAGAAATTTGAGAAGCATTTAGCTAAGAAAATAAAGTCCAATCCTAAATTGTTTTGGAAGTATGTAAAATCAAAAACAGAGTACATTCCTGATTTAATTATGAGTCTCAGATGGCTACATCAGACTTGGAGAAGGCAGAAACCCTGAATGATTTCTTCATTAGTACCTTTACCAATGAGGACATCTATAACATCCCTGATGTAAGAAGACAACAATTCACCCAAGAGCTCAATGATTTAAAAATTAGTGAGGAGGATGTACATAACAGGTTAAAGAGTTTGAATCCTAATAAATCAATGGGACCTGACAGTATTTACCCAAGAATCCTTAAAGAATTGGCAGATGTCATTAGGTCTCCACTGTATATAATATTTGAAAAATCTATGAGTGAAGGTAAACTCTCAGAAATTTGGAAAAAAGGATATATTACACCAATATTTAAGAAGGAGGCTAAAAATCTCTCTAGTAATTATAGACCAATTTGCCTAACATTGGTAGTCTGTAAAATATTGGAGGGTATTATTCATGATGAAACGGTCAAACATGTGAAGATAACATAATTTGTTTTCTAAGCATCAGCATGGTTTCCTACCATGGCGCTCCATTGTTGGATTTTGGCACACCAGTGGATGCTATTTATCTTGATTTTAAAAAGGCCTTTGATTCAGTACCCATCAGATGTCTTTTACAAAAAGTAGAGAGCTATGGCATCTCTGGCAAGCTCTTAAAATGGATTAATTCCTTCCTCACAGGACGACAGCAGAGGGTTTGTGTGAATGGATCCCTGTCACAGTGGACTGATGTCACAAGTGGTGTTCCACAGGGCAGTGTCCTTGGGCCGGTGGTGTTTACATTATTTGTTAACTATATGCCTGAAGTTGTTGGGGCTAACCTGAAGCTTTTTGCTGATGATACAAAAATCTACATGCCCATAAGATCACCAACAGACTGTAAGAGGCTACAGCAGGATTTACAGGGATGAGAATGGGGTTTTTGAAAAAAAGAGGAAACTTAGCCGGGGGTCTTGGGGGACGCAGGCCCCCTAGCCGGATCCAAGGCAGAGCCTTGGTGGGGGGTCTGGGGGGCAACGCCCCCCAGAAGCTAACAAAATCTGGTGTTTTGGAATGCTCAAATGTGGTCTTATATTTAAAGTTAGAAGTAAGTACAAATGCATTTATAGTTCATCTTTTTAATCTGCTGCTGCATCACATGTGTAATCATGTTCAATACTGTTTTGATTCAGTGTCACACTTGATTGAGAAACAGAAAATGTCACTTCCATATTTACATGCCTGTGCTACTACTCTATGAACTTATGTACAAGTCAACGTATTCTTCTCATCTAATTGTGCAATTTTTTCTTCTTGGCTACCAAAGCCTGGAGCCGTTCTGTAGCCTTCCTCTTCTCTGATTTTCTGTGGGCAAGCAGTGCCTGTTTAGCTGCAGCTTCTCTCTTCTTTTTCATGGCTGCCTTGCTTGCCACAGAATCATGTTGAAGATCGAGTTCTTTCTGTTTCATTTCCTTCTCTTTCCTTTTTTCTTCCTTTTCATGCCTGTAGGCACTTAATTTGACCGTGTCCATTGATTGTTTTGAATGCAGCATCGAGCAAGTAGTTTGATCTCTTGTAGGCACAATTTTGAGATGTTTCTGTTTTGAACAGTGTTCAACTAAGGCAACACAACCACGAGTTCCATAACTCAAGAAATTGTTGCAATAAACACACTGGGCTTTCCCTGGTACTTTGCATTTTGCTATGAAGTCGGCCATTTTTTCAACCACAAAATAAAGTGAAAGACAGTACATATGTATTAAATTTATGATATCTGAATAGTATGTTGATGTAATAATACTAAATTATATTTTACTACTATCTAATATGTTTAGAACTGACATTTACATACACATTTACATTTACATAGTTCTAGAACAGACAAAATAATTTAACCAAGTAAAATAAATTCTAAATATTAACAAAATTCCATCACCAAGTCCATCACTCATTTATTAAAATATACTGACATTCTGCAAACATTTTGATTTATTAATGTGTGCATTTGTTAGTGTTACTAGGAATATAAAAAAGTTGCATATCAGTATATTTTAACCCCTTGAATTCTTGTGAATTCAGCGGGCGGTCACGTCTCTGCATCTCAGTGCGCACTGAAGGAAAAAAAAAAAAAAAAGGCTGCATTTCCGGTCTTCCAGTACAGACACAGCCTTGTTACAACCTCAGAAAAAAGCTGTGTAATATATTCATTTTTTGTGGTATTTTTACAAAATTCTGACCTGAGCTTGAAAACACTTGGTTCTACATTTCTGTTGTGTTTTCCAGCCAGTATCTGACAGCTGTATGTTATTTGCAAGCATTTGTATCTAAAAAAACCACCCAGGCGAACTTTCCTGTTACTTCAAAACAGGCATGCCATCACAACTTACACATGCTATTTCATAACAAATTCATTACGTGAAAATTCTCAAGTACATTACTTAAACAAGAAAAAAAAAATCTTACCTCAGAATGTGTCTTCTGATCACTAATTACTGTAATCGGGGCCGGCTGTGATGAACTTTGACTGGCATCTGAGTTTGACTGTGTCGACTGTGTTGTGAAGTCGGCCATTTTTTCAACCACAACTTCAGTATTTTTACCGATCTTTACCGTCATTGACACGGTTTTTTCAAGCCATTCCCAATGAAACTTGTTCTTTATCCCTTTGTCGATTTCTAAAATTCTTGCTTTGTTCTCTTTCGTGAGTTTTAGGCTCACCATTTTGACGAAATTAGGAAAACTCGGTTGATTGAACTGATTGAACTGTCCACCACTTGCATTTCGCTCCGCGTGTTATCCGGATATGACAAAAGAAATCTAACAAAATCGCCGGTTGGTTGCTTCAATAAGTATCAGCCTATCAGTGGCCTTGTTACATTACATTACTGATCTCGCTGGGTAGCGCGTTCTGCGTGGTGGATTTTCACAGCCGATCGAAAACACGACTCGCCGCCAGACCCCCCCCCCCCCCCCAAAAAAAAAAAAAAAAAAAAATTTCTCCTCGAATTTAGACGATTCACGAGAATGACCCTAGACATGATCAAATCCGAGGAATTCCTCGGATCGGAGGAAGATTCTCATCCCTGGATTTACTGAGTCTCCAGGAATGGTCTGTGAAGTGGCAATTATGCTTTCATCCTGACAAATGCACAGTGATACGAATAGGGGCAGGCCATCCAGAATTTATATATGAAATGACTGATCAGGGAAAAAGTGTTCCCGTCCAATTCACAGACCGTGAACGGGACCCTGGAATCATTGCAGATAAAGAGCTGTCCTTTGAAAAACACATACAGACAACAGTAAAGAAAGCCACCCATATAACAGGTGTCATGTGGAGAACCTTTGAATGCATAGATAATGACATCTTCAGGCTCCTGTATAAGACAATGATACGGTCTTATGTTGAATACGCGCTCCCTGTGTGGTCTCCCCACTTGTGGAAGCTTGCAGATTCGATTGAAAGAGTGCAGAGGAGAGCCACCAAACAAGCAACTGCCTGGGCTAAGCAACCTGTCATATGAAGAGCACCTGAAGCACCTCAGTATTCCCACGCTAGTGTATAGACATTTGCAAGGAGACCTAATCAATACCTTTAAGTACATCCATAAGAAATATGATGCAGAGCCGTGTCTACCAGACCTACTGACAAATACAAGGACCTGAGGTCATAATTTGTGGCTTCAAAAGAACAGTGTTAGGTCGAACCGTAGGTTGTTTTTCTTTAGCAGTAGAGTGGTTTCATGGTGGAATAATCTACCAGAGGACGTGGTGAATGCCCCGAGTGTGGATGCTTTTGAGGCCAGATTTGATTAGCACTTTGAGGATCATCCTGTCCTCTGTAATTATAGAGCATTGGACAACCCATTGTTGCCTGTGCTGACTGAGAAATAGTTACACTAAGGTAGCGGCTCAAATTGGAATGAATATTCCTACCAAGCCGATATTTTTCTGTTCTGTTTTCTATTCGTTAATAGATGAAATGAACTAGCTAGTCCTTGGCTAAAACGATGTTTCCCGTGTTTTCTGTTGTTTAGACAGCTTCGCTTTTCTTTCTTCTAGTTGAAGCTAAAACGATGGCAAACTTAATCAATATTGGCTTGAATATGGTGTTGGAGTTCTGCCCGTAGGGTAGTAATGTTAAAATTGTGTTTGGCTAATACTGCTAATCAGGCTAATGTTACCTGTCAAGACAGGGGATCTGGTCAAGTGGACACCTGACCAAGTGAGCACCCCAAGTGGACCCCAGGATCCAATCTGCACATGTACAAGCACATTTTCAGTCCATTGTTTTATAAAGTCCATCCATCCATCCATCTTCTACCGCTTAATCCTTTCGGGTCACGGGGGGGCTGGAGCCTATCCCAGCATCTTTGGGCGAGAGGCAGGGTACACCCTGGACAGATCGCCAGTCCATCGCAGGGCCAACACAGAGAGACAGACAACCATTCACTCTCACATCCATACCTAAGGACAATTTAGAATCCCCAGTTTTGATGCCAATTAACCTAACTTGCATGTTTTTGGCATGTGGGAGGAAACCGGAGTGCCCGGAGTAAACCCACGCAGACACGGGGAGAACATGCAAACTCCACACAGAAGGGTCACCGATGGTCTGGGGGTGGGACCGAACCCACGATGGTCAAGGGTGGAATCGATCCCATGACCTTCTTGCTGTGCTGCCACTGTGCTAACCACTGCGCCACCGTGCTGCCCTGTTTTATAAAGTGATTCATTATTTCCTAAGGCCTCATTCACAACATTATAATCCCACATGCCTATTCTGTGGATTTTCATCTGGGGGCAGGCAGCCATGATGAACAGCAGCGGTAGAGAAAAGTCTTTTGAATGCAGAAACGGAGCCAAATCCTCTGGGTCTGCTTAGTTGTCATATTTGCATGTGTATATATATATATATATATATATATATATATATATATATATATATATATATATACAGTATATACTGTATATATACAGTATATATGTGTGTGTGTATACGTGTGTGTGTATAGATATTCTTTTACACTTCTTGGTGACCAGGAAAGTCTTTCCAACAGTTTTACACAAATTCTTGTTGTTCTGCTCCGTGTGCTCCGTGTTTAAGAGTCGATCTTGTTGTCTTGGTGTTCTTCTTCACATTTAATTTTGCTGTTGCAGTGTCAGACTACTGCCACCTGCTGGCTGGTGACATATTCTGTTAATTATTCCTTTGTGTTTGAATGCACGTTTTATTTTATACAGATGAAGCAAAAACTTCCAAATTATATAATGTAGAATCCTTTGCTGAAAGTGTAACCCTTCAATTCACCAGAATAGCCCGCATTATGATACTACCCCTGGGACTGTAAAGAGGCAAGGGACACTGTGCTGTTCACAACAAAATCAAGTTCTGTTCGTCTGTAGTTGTAAATTGTAAGCAATGATTATATTGTCTTCAGTAGGGTTGTCACAAATGGACCTGGATGATGAGCTGGAGAACTTCATCAGGGAGCGAAAGGCGAGAGTGGCTGCGGATGAGGCCAGTTTAGAGGAAGACCCTCCATACATGGAAATGAAGGTATGTTTGAATAAACAGAAGCCATACTGGCACAAAATAGTGGATAACCACATGTTTTACTCGTGTTTATACTGAGAAACTTGTGATTAGTAACATGTGTGACTGCCTGCTATATACAGTATATGCTTGGTGTAGAAGTTCTGATTTTATAATGCTATTGGACTTGAATACAGTTTATGATCGCCGAAATTAGGGGGTTGCCAAATGAAGCCATTTTGCCCATAATAGGGGTCTCATTTCAAACCTCATAAAGGAAACTGTTGGAAATTTAGAAAATACCCTCACAAATGTGTAAGGAAAAAGCAAGTCTATAAGTTCAAGAAATCACATTCCTTCAAAGGGTGTAAGTCCTCACCTGAAATGAATATTGATTCAAGAGTTGATGCATTTTTAAACATTATCCTCTCTGTTTGACTGCCAGGTCAAACCCTTCAGATCCTATGGGTCCACTGTTAAGGAGAACATCCCTCCAAACTTCACAGCAAAGGGGAAAGGTACACAGCACTGTAACAAAACAAAAAGCAATTGATGAGAACTACGTCCTTTGTTGCTTGTGTTATTCACCTCCTGTCTCTATAAAATATTGATGGCTTTTTTTTTTTGTCAGAGGAGAGTAACTGCATGGGTCTGCCCCTTGGCATGGAGTATGAGAAGAAAAAGCAGAGGTTGCAGCAGGAGCTCCGTATGGACTACAGGCGTTTTGTGGCTCAGGTGACCTCGCACTTAACTATTCACTATTTAAGGCCGTTAATGATTAGTTCTAATTTTACTGTGAGCTAAGTTGTGCTGTAAACAAGAGAGTATTTGTTTCAGGTTCATAGGAATTTCCCCATTGTGGGACTAACAAAGGCTTATCTTATCTTATATGTTGTTGACCCAATTAAACAAGCATTTTCTATCTGAATATATTGTAACTAAGGGGAGGGGGAGCAGTCATCTGCGAAGACTGGTTGGAATCTGTATCTGCAGCAACTTGTATATTATGGACATATCAAATAACCAAAATGTTTTAAGCTAATATTTGGCTCCGGACGGAACAATTATTCTCAAGGAAATCAAACCGCATAAAAGAGGAAACCTATTACAGTTTGTAAAGGAAACCTATCATCAACTTTTCTGCTTGTATTTAATGGCAAACTGAAGAAAGAGGTTAGTTTTTAGATGCAAAGATTTTTTTAAATGATACTTTGCTCCACAGTAGGGATGTTACTGATTAGTTGACCTATGATTAATTGTCGATAAGAACTTAGTCAACTAAATTAAATTAGTTGTCAATTAACTGATAATTCGGCTGTCCTTTTCAATAGGAGCTTATTCTATGAAATGCAGTGGTGTCACCGTCCAGGCGGGGGTGCACGTTGTCACCCATTGCTGCATTTCGACCGAAAAAGCAGAAGACGACACCAAGCGCCCAGAGTGCATGTGCTGAAAAACTCGTCTTTTTGGGTTATGTCGGAGCACCTCAGTGCCACAACAAGTTCTAATGGTACACGAGTTTGAAGGCCCACCTGCTGCAAATTAACATAGCGGAGAAACTGACCGGAGCACATAAAAAAGATTACACAAGCGCAAAAACCTGTCCCCTCGCTGCGAGTCAGGAAGGCAGACCGGACTCAAGTTCCCACTGAGGTAACGGACAACAGAGGAGCCCTGATTGTTCTGGGTTTGTCTGAATTGCCGGGTACTGTGATAATGTTTAACATGTAACAGATAAAGCAGCTCACAGTCTATTTTTCTGTTAAAACAGTCTGCTAGTGCATCTTAGGAAATTAGAACATGAAAGTTTTTTTATAATTAAAAAAGATACATTTGTGATACTGGTAATAGTTTTTAAAATCAATTAAAAATCATGACATTTGTAATTGTAATTTACTGAGATGTACCAGCACATAGTACACACTGTACATTACAACATTTATTAAACTACAAACATGCCATTGTCTGTAGTTTAAAAAAAAAAAAAATGCAAATGGTCCAATAAATTATTGAGGAATAGGATGTTCATGTTGTGTTCAATATATCAAAAATGGTAATTAACCTTTCGTATGTTAAAGATAGACCGTATTGTGCCGAGGAAAATTCAGATTCTCAGGAAAATTGCTGCTTATCATTTAATCGTTAATGTTAAGGTGAATCAATTAATTAATGAATTAATCGATAACTTGCATCTGTACTCCACAGTTTTCAGTTTTATTTAAACTGCCCTTGTGTAACAACAGATAGTTTACATTTTTCTATATTAATTCTAGAAAATGGAGATCCATTTTTAAGTTAGGCTACTGTTAATGCAACCTGTGACAGATGGAGATCTTTTTCAGCAACCCAGGGCTGCAGAGCACAACGTCCAGGACAACTGTACAATCAAATTAGGTGGAATACAGTATTACTAATTTATTTTGCTCCTTTGAAGTCAGAATATGTGAATTTATACAGTGTATATTTACAGTATGGTACTGTTATGTTTTAGCCTCCTGAGTGACAACATATAGCCTCAGCATTTTTCTTGGAGCACTGTGTTTCTGCTTCACAAGTCAGCATTGACATAATTACATTATGTTGCAGAAAAACCACATTGATTGTGTAGAGCCTGGACCTCGGATCAACCTTAATAACAGGAGATCAGTCAAGGTAAACCCATTTTTGCGAATTCTAGCTGTTTAAAAAAATGTGTGTGTGTGTGGGGGGGGGGGGTAGATGAGCATGATAACTTTTTTTTTTTTTTTTTTTTTTTTTTTTTTTTAAATAAATCCCCTGCCGGTCGAAGCCCAAAAGAATCGAAGAGCCCTTTGGGCGAAGACCGAAGGGGGATTATGTTATGGGTCAGTCAGTCTGTTCATCTGTCCCATTTTTGTGAAATCAATTCCTCCTACAGCTTTGGTCCGATTGTTTTGGAACTTGGTACCATGGTTTGATAAACACTGAGAATGCACATATTGCAATTTTGTTCTGATTGAATGATTTTTGCAGGAATTGTAGCCCTTGACCTATGACTTCCTGTTTCACCTCACTTCATAGACAGTAACACTGCATAGACAGATTTTTTTTCCTAAATCTTGTAAACACAGTAACTACAGAAAGAAATGATGTAGGCTTTTCAAATCGATACAGTAGTTGTATCTTATACACATCTTGGATGACTTACACTCTCACCTAACTATGGGTTTGGAGTCAAGGGGTCAAAGGTTCAAAGTTAACATTGCAGTTGCTCTATGGTAAATGCTTCATTTACTATTGCTATAAAACGAGTAAAGCTAGCGCCACCAAACCTGGTATACAGGTTTACCTTGGGATCCTGAACTCTGACTATGGGTTTGGGGTCAAAAGGTCAAGGTTAACATTTCTTATGCCTTATTTCTGTACAACAAGTAAAGTTAGGGTCCCCAAACTTGGTACACAGGTTCACCCTGTGACCCTGAAGTGTGAAAATGGAGCTGAAGGATATTGCACTCGCCTCCCAGTGCTTTTGCTTTAAGTGACAGTCATGACAGTGATAAACTTTATTAAATAAAGACGATGAATGAACATCAAGATCATCTGTGGGCTTCATTTGCAAATCAATAGCAGTTTGTCCATGGTCAAAAAGAAACTGTTTTAACTTTTCTCCATTTAAGTAAGCAGTTTTATTTTGATTTAAACAAGTATGAGAGGTGGAGAGAATTGTAATAAAGATGTCACCTTCTGCCAGAAATGGTTATAAATATTATTTTTACCTGTAAGGTTTTTGTTACATGAGACTCTGACCACATTCACTGTCAACTGACAAAGTATGAACCTCTTTAAGAAATAATTTATTAATCACCTATTTCCTCTTTAAATATTTTTCCCCCCTCCAGCCGGCTTGTCATCCCCATCAGTCTTTGTCCTCTCAAAGAGTTGCAGACACTAAAAGGGATGATGGTAACAGGGACCTCAGGCCTCTGCACCTTGATGGAGTTGAGGCTTTTGGCTCTGAGCAGGATGAAGAAGAGCCATCCAGACTTCTCAGGCATCGTGACAGACTGGAGGGACAAGAAGGAGAGGAAGACTTCAGAGAAGACCTGATGCCAGTGGAAGTTAGAAGACCGAGACGAAGGTGGTTGGAGGCTAGTTCTGAGAAAAGACAATCCACTAAGTCTGATAGCAGGTATTTGGGGTAGCTGTCAAATTTTTTCATGTATATATGCAGGGTTTCCGCTGGTAACGTTTCTGTGTGGCGACCCGCCACGCCAAAAACTGAGCAAGCATGACAAGAAAAATTTAGGCCTATAATTTTTAAAAAAGAGCTGCACAGAAATCCATCCATCCATCTTCTACCGCTTTTCTGGAGGTCTGGGTCACGGAGGCAGCAGTTCAAGCAGAGAAGCCCAGACTTCCCTCTCCCCAGCCACCTGCTCCAGCTCTTCAGAGGGGATACCAAGGCGTTCCCAGACCAGCTGGGAGACATAGTCTCTCCACCGAGTCCTGGGTCTACCTCGGGGTCTCCTCCCAGTGGGACGTGCCCGAAACGCCTCAAGTGTTTCGGGCAAGTGTTACCGGAGTGGTGGCTCAGTTGGTAGAGCCTCCGCCCCACACCTGGGAGGTAGGGGTTCAAATGCCGAAGACCATATAAAAGTGGAACTTCCTGCCGTCCAGCTTGGTGCTCAGCAATAATGGAATGGAGGAGGGAAATCTGTGGCGGCGCCTTGCATGGCAGTGGCCCTCTGATTCTACACTTGGGGTGTGTGTGATTAACACTGTAGATAGGTAAAACACAATCTCATTCTACTGTACATGATTGGTTGTACGGTTGAATGACAATAAAGGGTGATTTTAATTTAAAGTCGGAGGCATCCGGGAGGCATCCTGATCAGATGCCCACACCACCTCAACTGGCTCCTTTCAGTGTGGAGGAGCTGCGGTTCTTCTCTGAGCCTTGCCCGGATGACTGAGCTCCTCACCCTGTCTCTGAGGGTGAGTCCAGCGGTCCTACGGAGAAAGCTCATTTCAGCCGCTTGTATCCGCGATCTCGTTCTTTCGGTCATTACCCAAAGCTCGTGACCATAGGTGAGAGTAGGAACGTAGCTTGACTGGTAAATTGACAGCTTTGCCTTAGAACTCAGCTCCCTCTTGACTACAACAGACCGGTATAACGTCCGCATCACTGCAGATGTTGCTCCGATCCGTCTGTCAATCGCTCACTCCATTCTCCCCTCACTCGTGAATAAGACCCCATGATACTTAAACTCCTCCACTTGGGGCAGGAGCCTGTCCCCAACCCGGAGAGGACAATCCACCTTTTTCCGGCTGAGGACCATGGACTCGGACTTGGAGGTGCTGAGTCTCATCCCAGCCACTTCACACTCAGTGGCAAACCATGCCAGTAAGAACTGTAGGTCATTGCTGGATGAAGCTGGCAGGACAACATCATCTGCAAACAACAGAGATGAGATCCTGTAGTCACCAAGCATGACACCTTCCGTTCCCTGGCTGCGCCTAGAAATCCTGTCCATAAAAATTATGAACAGGATCGGTGATAAAGGGCAGCCCTGGCAGAGTCCAACTTTCACTGGGAGTGAATTCAATCGAGTGTTGGCAATTTGAACCAAACTTTCATAACGGTCATACAGAGACCGAATAGCTCGTAACAACAAGCCCGATACCTCGTACTCCTGAAGCATCCCCCACAAAAAACCACAAGGGATGTGGTTGAATGCCTTCTCCAAGTCCACAAAACACATGTAAACTGGTTGGGCAAACTCCCATGAACCCTCGAGAATTCTCGAGAAGGTAAAGGGCTGGTCCGATGTGCCACGGCCAGGACGAAAGCCACATTGCTCCTCCTGAATCCGAGGTTCGACCAATGGCCAGACTCTCCTCTCCAGTACTTGGGCATAGACCTTCCCAGGGAGGCTGAGGAGTGTGGTCCCTCTAAAGTTGGAGCACACCCTCCGGTCCCCTTTTTTGAAGAGAGGAACCACCACCCCGGTTTGCCATGCCAAAGGCACTGCCCCCAACCTCCACGCAGTGTTGCAGAGGTATGTCAACCATAACAGCCCTACAACATCCAGGGCCTTGAGGTACTCAGGGCGAATGTCGTTCACCCCCGGGGCGCAGCCACCAAAGAGATTATTAACCACCTTGGCAACCTCAGCCCCTATGATAGGCGAGTTGTCCCCCTCGGCCACAAGCCCTGCTTCCTCTGTGGAAGGCGTATCAGTGGGATTGAGGAGCTCCTCAAAGTATTCTTTCCACCGCCCGACGAGATCCCCAGTCAAAGTCAACAGTGCCCCATCCTCACCATACACAGTGTGGACAGAGAGCTGCTTCCCCATCCTGAGCCGCTGGACAGTTTGCCAGAATCTCTTCCAGGCCGACCGAAAATCTCGTTCCATGGCCTCATCAAACTTCTCCCATACCCGAGTTTTTGTTTCAGCAAGCACCCGAGCTGCACTCCGCTTGGCCTGCCGGTACACCTCAGCTGCTTTGGGAGTCCCACAAGCCAACCAAGCTTGATAGGACTCCTTCTTCAGCTTAATGACCCACCTCACCACTGGTGTCCACCACTTGGTTTGGGGGTTGCCACCACGAGATGCCCCGGCAACCTTGAGGCCGCAGCTCTGGGCCACTGCTTCAACAATAGAGGTGGAGAACATGGCCCATTCAGACTCCATGTCTCCAGACTCCCTCAGAATGTGGTTGAAGTTCTTCCAGAGGTGGGACTTGAAGACCTCCTGGACAGGGAGTTATTGTACAGTGAAATGGCATGGCAGGAAAGATTTCCTGTACCTAGCCGTTCGACAGCGACGCTGTAGTAGTCTACTGGAGAAGGTGCTCCGTTGTCTGTCCAGTGTGTGGAGGAGGGGGTTATCAGGATTGTCCATGATGGATCGCAGTTTATTTAGTGTCCTCTTCTCCACCACTGTCTCAAAGGTCTCTGGCCTGAGACCAATTACAGAGCCAGCCCTCTTGATAGTGTTGTCAAGTCTGTTGGTGTTGCTGGCCCTGATGCTGCTACCCCAACAGACAGCAGCAAAGAAGATGGCTTTGCTGACAGTGGTCTGGTAGAAAAGCTCCAGCATCCTGCTGCACACGTTGAAGGATCTCAGCTTCCTCAGGAAGTAGAGTCTGCTCATCCCCTTCTTGTGCGCATCGTCAGTGTTGGATCTCCAGTCCAGCCTGCTGCTGATCCTGACACCCAGGTATTTGTAGTCCTCAACCACCCCCACGTCCTCCCCCCAAATCTGCAATGGCTGAGAAGGCATCCTCTTCTTCCTGAAGTCAGTCACCCTCTCTCTGGTCTTGTTGACATTCAGCCTCAGGTGATTCTGCTCTGTCCATTCCACAAATCTGTCTACCAGTGCTCTGTACTCCCCCTCCTCTCCCCCTCTTATACACCCCACAACAGCTGAGTCGTCGGAGAATTTCTGCAGGTGGCGTGACTCGGTGTTGGACTGAAAGTCATTGGTGTATAAGGTGAAGAGAAAAGGAGAGAGCACAGTCCCCTGTAGAGCTCCCGTATCACAAACCACAACGCCAGACAAGACACTGCCCAGCCGAACAAACTGTGGTCTGCCTGTCAGGTATTCAGTAATCCAGGAGATCATAGAGCTATCGACCCCCATCACTCGCAGCTTCTCAGCCAGCAGCAGTGGCTGGATGGTGTTAAAGGCACTGGAGAAATCAAAAAATGCTATTCTCACAGTGTCTCCTCCCCCATCCAGGTGCAGATGGGCTCGTTGCAGCAGATAGATGACAGCATCTTCAACTCCTAAATAGGGCTGATATGCAAACTGCAGAGGGTCCAGCCACGTCTTCACCTGCGGCCTCAGGTGGGCTAAGACCAGTCTCTCCAGTACCTTCATCACATGAGATGTGAGGGCAACTGGTAAATAGTCATTCAGGTCTGATGGAGATGACTTGGGGACAGGAACCAGGCAGGATGTCTTCCATAGCACCGGTACTCTCTCCAGACTCAGGTTGTACAGGTGTTTCAGTACCAGAGCTAGCTGGTTGGCACAGGTCCTCAGGATCCTGGTGGAGATTCCATCAGGGCTCGCCGTCTTCTGCTGACGGAGTCTCTCCAGCTGTTTCTTAACCTGGTCTGTAGTCACAGTGATGTGAGGGAGGGGTCTTGTGTCCCCTGAAGAGGAGGAGGGGGGTGAGGGGGGAGATAGAGAAAGGTGCTGCACAGGAGGGTGGGTGGGGGGGTCTAGCTGTGTTGTTGGGGTGACGGACTGTGAGTTGAACCTATTAAACAGATTCAGTTCATCAGCTCTCTCCTGGCTCCCAGATGTCTGACTCTCCCCTTGTGTCCAGTTATTTGTTTCATTCCCGGCCACACATCTTTAGCGTTGTTTTGCCTGAGTTTATTCTCCAACTTCCTCCTGTAATTGTCCTTGCACCTCCTCAGCATCTCTCTGAGCTCATGCTGCACTCCCCTCAGCTTCTCCTTGCCCCTGGACCTAAAAGCTCTCTTCTTTTTGTTCAGTAGTGCTTTCAGGTCACTCGTGGCCCATGGTCTGTTGTAGACTAAAAACACATCCAACATTTTCATTATATTCTAATCTCATAAACTATACCTTTATTCTATGTGCATTTATTTACAGCTCTTAACCAACAGTTAACTACTGTATCCATAGTTTGTAAAAGAAAATACCATCATGCAGGTTGAAGTATTAATTTTTGACACAAATGTTTTTTTAAAAAAAACAAAAAAAACCCACATTATTTTACTTACTCTCTCAGCAGCTCTCTAACAGTCTCCCTCTGTGTCTGGTCTGTTGTCCACAAGTTTCAGCCATTCTTTGTGTGTTTTCCGTTTGAAAAGTGTTTATCGATTGTCGACTTTTATGTTCCAACTCAACACTGCACATGGTACAGAACAGTTTATCTCCTCTTTATGAAAACTATTCAGAAACTGTTGAGCACAGTCTTTAGTGGTGACTTTTGTTGATGAATTAAGAGACATTATCACACGTCGGCAAATTAGGTCACTGTAAACACGGAAGTAAAGATGTGAGCATGCAGCGCAAGGAACTCTTGTGTGATTGAAAAATCAAGGACCACTTGCATTTTGTGTTTCACAGATGTAAAAGCATTATATTAAAAGGTCAATCCACAGATTTTGTGGATCGATATCGGCCCAGTCAAACATGAATCGATTTGAATTGGAGCATTGATCTTTTGAACTCGCCCCTACTGTATATGTAAAATAAGACTGTATAATTAAAAAAGGTAATCAACCTGTTGTTTATTCCTATGTTGTCTTTTGTTTCAGTTTGTTTTTTTATTTTTCAGGGAAAAGAAGGAAACTTCAGCAGGATTTATCAGAGAAGGAAGGCGATCCAGAGCACTGAACAAAAATGAGGCTGAAGAGTTTGCTACTGGTCTTTTTATAGGTGTGAACAGTCTTCAGTTTATAACACCGCCTTTACATAGGGTTGGAGATCATTGAGAGATTGGACAGTTTTTGATCTATCGATAATCTTCAATGTCACCATGGTCTCTTCAAAATTTTGACTGTCCAAAACACACAAGGCTCACCCAAATGATCCCAAAGATCAAAAGAATGGCCCAGGCTCTCAGTGACTTCCATGCTGTGCAAAGGGACCCTAACAGAGCAGTATGTGTTTCAAACCAGAAATCCAGCATTTGTTCAGAATCACAAACACTTGATCAACTGACTAAAAGTCTTACAATTACACAGTACACCGTGAAAGAGCTCTGCGCTCCCAAAAATCCA
This sequence comes from Pholidichthys leucotaenia, assembly GCA_020510985.1. Classification (NCBI taxonomy): domain Eukaryota; kingdom Metazoa; phylum Chordata; class Actinopteri; order Cichliformes; family Pholidichthyidae; genus Pholidichthys; species Pholidichthys leucotaenia. The sequence goes on from CM035840.1 coordinate 362,402,147, forward strand.
AACTACTAGTGGTCCCCAAGGTATCTAGAAGTAGACTGGGAGGTAGAGCTTTCAGCTATCAAGCTCCCTTCCTGTGGAACCATCTTCCCAGTTCAGTTCGGGAGGCAGACACTCTCTTTATTGAGATTGAGATTGAGATTCAACTTTATTGTCATTACACATGTAACAAGGTAACGAAACGTGACTTGGCATTTGGGCACGCTCTGCAGAGCGCATCCAAGGCCGGGGCAGCCGCTAGGCGCCAGTCATTCAAGAGCAAGTTGAAATCTTTTCTCTTTGATAAGGCCTTTAGTTAGAAATGCTGCCCCTGCCAGGCCTTTGCTCGCATGTGCAGCCAGGCCAGGCTTGGTACTGGACTGTTTGGCTTTGAATGTTGTATTTGTATGTTTGTTTTGAATGTAGCTACTCAACCCAGCCGGTCGAGGCGGATGGCCGTCCTCTATGAGCTATGGTTCCGCCCGAGGTTTCTGCCCATTAAAGGGAAGTTTTTCCTCACCTGTGTTGCCGCAGTGCTTGCTCTTAGGGGTCTCTGCTGGGTTCTATAAACTGAGAGTGTGGCCTAAACCCACTCTTTTCTGTTAAGTGCCTTGAGACTACCTGTGTTGTGATTTGGCGCTATATAAATAAAATTGAATTGAAAGGAGAATGAAGCAGAAACGGATCCTAAAAAATGTCATATTCATTAATGCATGTATCTGTACTCACTTGGAGAGAATTTACTAAAACTGTGATGGATGTTCATGAAATGATAGTTGGGAGATAATTGATAAGCATTTAATTTCCATTATAATAAGTATTTTTGTAAAGTCCTTGCTCAGTTAAGAGGATTAGAACATTTTTTTAATTAGCTCATTCTGACAAAGCTGAAAGGAGCTAATGCGACGATGTACCGTCCATCTTTCTGTCCGTCTGTCCACATTTCATGGGAATCATGACTCCTCCAAGGCGTTTACCCCAACGCTTCCCAAACTCACTCACAATGATCCTCATGTGGATCTGCATCAAAGTTGTGGTCAGGGTCAAAGGTAAGAAGACCTGGGCACTGATGTGATTTAAGAAAAATGTTTGCTCCTAGGAAATTGCTTGCCAAACTCACTCACAATGATTCTTGGGGGTCTGCATCCAGGTTGTGCTCAAGATCAATGTCAAAGGTCAGGAGATCTGGGCATTTGCATGATTTTTATTTAAATCGCTACTGTTCAAGGCAATTCCCTCAATTCTCACCACACTCACTCACAGTGACCTTCGGGTGGGTCTTGTAGTGGTAGAAAAGTTTGGGCCAGATGAACTATATCCACACACAACTTATAATCCAATGGGTCTTAAGATAAACATCTTGAAAAATAATTCAAGAGGCAGTAGAGTTCCTTGTAAGTGCATTTATTAAGTACTGTACCAGACAAGTACAAAACAAAACGCACAGAGCCCTCCCTACTGGCATGGGAGAGCTCCCGAGTACATCTGGACAGCTCTTTTTATAGACTCCTGCAGGTGTTTGTTGTGTCAAGAGTTCAGATGCACAGTCACTTCACCTGATCTGCCCCCAAGCCTGCACCTGTTAATGTATGTGTGCACTCTGTACCTCCCTCTTCTTAGTATGGGATTACTTTAGTTCAAATCCTGACTTAACTATACATTTGTAGGCCAACTTAATTGATCAGTTATTTACCATAACTATATGTATTGTAACTTATGCCAATTTCCACGTAATTTCCTGTAATAATTATTTGCGATTTAAATTTAATCTGGGTCAGTGGTCAAGAGATCTGAGGACTCCCAGGATGATTTTGTCAGGTTGGAATGAGCTACTCAGTCATTGACAGTCTGGTTTAAACAAGCTTTGTTTTTGCTAAAATAGCTGTCACATTTTTCAGGAACAGCTGATACAGATGAAGCATTGCAGAAGAAGAAGGAGCGCTACAGGAAAGAGCTTCAAGCACAGATAGCAGAGCAGCATCGCAACAAGAAAAGGTACACTCTTAGTAACCCTCAGCAATGATTGTCTGATGACCACTTGTTTTGTACCTGAATAATTTTTTTTGACATTGAGATTGTAGATAAAACTTTTGAATAAAAAATAGTTAGTTTGTTAGTATTAATATGTTTGTCTTACAGGGAAAAAGATCTGGAGTTGAAAGTAGCAGCAACGGGAATAAATGACCCTGAGAAGCAGGTGAGTGGCATGAGACTGATTTAATTTCACTGTATTTATGCTATAAAATTAATTTTTTCTATATATTTCATATATCTCTCTATATTTTGTTTTTGTCTTTCTATAATGTAGCCGGACCGCATCAGGCAGTTTGGACTGAACAGAAGAAGCGGTCCCCCAGTTTTAGAGCTTTTAGAGACAGGAGAAAGTGGCTCCTCGTCTCTACCCCAAAATGAAAGAATTGGGATTAGAGAAAGGTACTTGCCCCTTCCTGCACACCCCCACGTAGCCTTTCAGTCCCCGATCTTGGAGTACAACTCAGCACTGGGTTTGAATGCAGGCGGTTTGTCTCTCAACAGCCGGGTTCCGGCTCCATCATTGCCCAGTGCCACGGACATACAGAGGTATTCCACAACACAGGTGAGCTGGCATCTACAACTTACTCTCATTTAGTTTTAATATACTTCCACCGGAAAATGTATTTATTTTTCTGTGTATTATTCCGCTTAAGTTGTGACATTGTGTAAAATGCAAATTAAAAACAAAACAAAAAAATCCTTTTCAACCTATATTCAATTGAATACACTACAAAGACAAGATATTTAATGTTCAAACTGTTAAACTTAGGTTTTGGTTTTTGTTTTTGTTTTGTTTTTTTGCAAATATCTACTCAATTTGAATTTGTTGCCTGCAACACATTTCAAAAAAGCTGGGACAGGGACACCGGAGTGGTGGCTTAGATGTAGAGCATCTGCCCCACAACCGGGAGATCGGGGTTCAAATCCCGGCCGGGTCATGCCAAAGACCATATAAAAATGGAATGGAGGAGGAAAATGTGGGAAGCAGTGGCTCACGAGGGAGAGTGGGTCGTCCAATAACCAGGGGTTGGTGATTCGAATTTCACTCTCCCCAGCTATCCTGCCGCTGTGTCCCTGGGCAAGACACTTTACCCACCTTTCCCCCAGTGTCCATGACGCTGGGTACGAATGTGTATAAATGTTTGGTAGTGGTCGGAGAGGCCATTGGCGCAGATTGGCAACCACATTTCCATCAGTCTGCCCCAGGGCAACTGTGGCTACAGTAGTAGCTTACCACTATCAATGTCTGTCTGGAGTGAATGAATAATGGACTCACTGTAAGCATTTTGAGATGTCACTTGACATGTAAAGCGCCATATAAATCTAATCCATGATTATTATGTTTACCACTGTGTTATATCACCTTTCCTTGTAACAAGACTCGGTAAGTGTTTAGGAACTGAGGACGCTAGTTGTTGAAGCCTTACAAGTGAAATGCTTTCCCATTCTTGCTTGACTTCAGTTACTCAACAGTTCAGGGTTTCTGTTGTCGTATTTTGTCAGTCAATCAACTTTATTTGTAAAGCACTTCAAAAAGCAGCACTCGCTACACCAAGTGCTGTACAACAAGAAAGCACATGAAAACATAAAAGCAAGGAGCAGGACACTAACATAAAAACAATATAAAAAAGGACAACCCCTCACAGCACCAGTAAATATACAGGGAACAGACATCGAGATGGTGACATCCTGTAAGTACCTGGGTGTTCATCTGAACAATAAACTAGACTGGTCACACAATACTGACACACTCTACAAGAAGGGACAGCGCAGGCTGTTCCTACTGAGGAGACTCGGGTCTTTTGGTGTACAAGGGGCGCTGCTGAAGACATTCTATGACACGGTGGTGGCATCAGCCATCACTTTTGGAGTGGTCTGCTGGGGCACTGGCATTACGGCAGCCAATAGGAAGAGACTGAACAAACTGATCAGGAAAGCTATCTCTGTCCTGGGGCAGCGCCTTGACCCAGTGGAGGAGATGGGAGAGAGGAGGACGGTGGCTAAACTGTCATCTCTGCTGGAGTCCGAGTTCCACCCTATGCAGGACACACTGAATGCACTGAGGAGCTCATTTAGCAGCAGACTACATAATCCTAGGTCCACAGCCGAGAGGTTTCGCAGGTCCTTCCTACCAGCGGCTGTCAGACTGTACAACCTAAGCAGGGCTGCTCGCAGAGATGGCAAAAAGACGTGACAACCTAATAGTTTTGAATGAAAAAGATGCAATAGACTTATACAATGGTCCCCTCCGGTATACAACTAGGAAAATACCGGTGGCTATGGAGGGTGAGAATATGTGTGGGTACATAATCATACCATGTAGGATAACTAAGTAGACGGTTGTGCTGGTTCATCCCATCTAGCAACAATGCTCCGCACTGTGTGTGTTTATATATTTACATATTTATTCCATCTAGCTACAATGCTCCGCACTGGGTGTGTTTATATATTTACATATTTATTCCATCTAGCTACAATGCTCTGTACTGTGTTTATATACTCATATATTTATTCCATCCAGCTACAATGCTCCGCACTGTGTGTCTGTATACAGTATATATACACGTATATTTATATTTATATGTACATATGTATACTTGCTGCTCTTGTTTCTTTTTTTCTCTTGCCTTCTGATTGTTGCTCTGAGTGTTGCTATCCCTGTGCTGTTGCAATCCTGGAATTTCCCCATTGTGGGACTAATAAAAGCGTATCTTATCTTATCTTAAACCAACAAAACGATATAAAACTCGGCACGAGTAGAAACCTTAGTCAATAGAAATGATAAAAGGTAAAAGAATTAAATAAATAAATAAAAATTAATTTCATTCAATATAATCAATGCCTTACACTGGGTTGAAGGACGGGGAGTAAAAGTGTGTTTTAAGATGGGTTTTAACCCTCTAACTGTCCACATTTTATGGACTGGTCACGCACCCCCAGTGGCACAGCGCAGCAAATGCACGTGTCAACTTATTGACGTCCCCCGGCTATACTGAGAATTTGTACTAATCTGTACTGATCTGACAGTTTAGAAGGGGGCAGGCACACGCTGAAGGAATCATGGCTGACATGGAATGTAGCAAAGAAGAAGAAATCCTCATTATTCTTCTTCCTTTTTCCGCTTTGAGCTCACACACCAATGTGGATGCTACCATGTTTGGTTATCGTGGCAGCGATGATGACTGAAACTGCATGAAACGGGGAAAAATAGCGGCGTAATACAAACGAAATTCACGTGGGATAATCATAAGAGTTTGTAGATATGGAAATGGGTGTAAATTACTAAGTAAACTTGAAACATCGGCCGCAATGGACGAAAAACTGAGCTCCCATTACCAAGATGGCAGTGCCCACGAGCGGCTGGATTCCCACAGGAAAAACGCACCAAACAGAAAAAATAGCCGTGTAATACAAACGAAATTCACGTGGGATAATCATAAGGGTTTGTAGATGTGTAAGCTGGTGTAAATTACTAAGTAAACGCGAAACATTGGCCACGATGGACGAAAACGGACCGGTCATGTGGGTGAGCGAGCCCCCCCCCACCCAGCAACAGGTAAGAGAAATGTTTTTTTGACATTTTATTGATTTTTCTGGTTCATATACTTGGAAGATTAGATAAAAGCATACCCCTGTAGACAAATCAGCGTAAAAAAAAACCGGACCATTCTTTATGTAAATGTGTCCAAAGTCCACTTTTGACTGAGTTATGTAATTTATATAGCTGCTGCGACATTATGCAAATTAGATGCGTAAATTTATTCCTATCTGAAACTTTGGATCATATTGTGCATCTTTCTAATTGACAGTAAGCCATTATCTGTTGTAACTTTCAAGTTATAGCCTTGGAAATCTGAACTATTTTATTGACAATTTTTTTTTTACCACTCTTGACCACTAGGGGGGCCTTGAGTTGTCTTGTGTTTCCCCAGGCGCCATGCGGCGCCTAGGGCAATTAGAGGGTTAAAAATGGACAGTGAAGGTGCTTGTCTAATGTGCAGAGGTAAATCGTTCCTTAACCTGGGTGCCGTGATGAAAAAGGCTCTGTCCTCTCTGAGCTTCTGTTTCACCTTTGGCACCCTCAGGAGCATCTGTTCAGCTGACTTGGGGGACCAGGTGGGAGTGTAGAGATGCAGAAGCTCAGAGAGATAAGGCAGAGCAAGACTGTTCAAGGATTTAAAAACAAATAAAAGAATTTTAAAATGAACTCTGAAATGCACAGGCAGCCAATGGCGCAAAGCTAAAAGGGGTTGATGTGATCTCTTTTACATGCATCTGTTAAAAGAAGAGCAGTGGCATGTTGTACTAGCTGCAGATGCGAAAAAGATGACTGACACAAGTGTAGAGTGCATTACAGTAATTCAGCCAAGATGAAATAAAAGCATGGATTACTGTTTCCAGGTGCGGTCTAGAGAGAGTGGGTTTCACTTTTGCTAAACGCCTTAGATGAAAAAAGCTGGATTTTACCACAGAACGAATCTGAGTGTTTAACTTAAAATCACTGTTCACGATAAAACCAAGGTTCTTGACTGTGGGTTTCACAAAGTGTGAGGGGGGGGGGCCCCAAGTTTACAGGAGGGGACTCACAGGGGCCACTACATTGCATCCGGAAAATATTCACAACGCTTCACTTTTTCCACATTTTATGTTACAGCCTTATTCCAAAATGGATTAAATTCATTTTTTTCCTCAAAATTCTACACATAATACCCCATAATGACAACATGAAAAAAGTTTTTTTTGAGATTTTTGCAAATTTATTAAAAATAAAAAAACTAAGCAATCACATGTACATAAGTATTCACAGCCTTTGCTCAGTACTTGGTTGATGCACCTTTGGCAGCAATTACAGCCTCAAGTCTTGTTGAATATGATGCCATAGGCTTGGCACACCTATCTTTGGGCAATTTCACTCATTCCTCTTTGCAGCACCTCTCAAGATCCATCAGGTTGGATGGGAAGTGTTGGTGCACAGCCATTTTCAGATCTCTCCAGAGATGTTCAACTGGATTCAAGTCTGGGCTCTGGCTGGGCCACTCAAGCACATTCACAGAATTGTTCTGAAGCCACTCCTTTGATATCTTGGCTGTGCGTTTAGGGTCGTTGTCCTGCTGAAAGATTAACCATCGCCCAGTCTGAGGTCAAGAACGCTCTAGAGCACGTTTTCATCCAGGTTGTCTCTGTACATTGCTGCATTCATCTTTCCCTCTATCCTGACTAGCCTCCCAGTTCCTGCCACTGAAAGCCATCCCCACAGCATGATGCTGCCACCACCATGCTTCACTGTAGGGATGGTATTGGCCTGGTGATGAGCAGTGCCTGGTTTCCTCCAAACATGACACTTGGCATTCATGTCAAAGAGTTCAAGCTTTGTCTCATCAGACCAGAGAATTTTGTTTCTCATGGTCTGAGAGTCCTGGTGGTTTCGAACTTCTTCCGTTTACGGATGATGGAGGCCACTGTGCTCATTGGGATCTTCAAAGCAGCAGAAATTTTTCTGTACCCTTCCCCAGATTTGTGCCTCAAGACAAACCTGTCTCAGAGATCTACAGACAGTTTAGTTCCTTTGACTTCATGCTTGGTTTGTGCTCTTGGCAGGCACCATCAATTATGGGACCTTATATAGACAGGTGTGTGCCTTTCCAAATCATGTCCAATCAAGTGAATTTACCACAGGTGGACTCCAATTAAGCTGTAGAAACATCTCAAGAATGATCAGTGGAAACAGGATGCACCTGAGCTCCGTTTTGAGCTTCATGGCAAAGGCTGTGAATACTTATGTGATTTCTTAGTTTTTTATTTTTAATAAATTTGCAAAAATCTAAAAAAAAACAACCTTTTTTCACACTGTCATTTTGGGGTATTGTGTGTAGAATTTTGAGGAAAAAATGAAATTAATCCGTTTTGGAATAATGCTGTAACATCACAAAATGTGGAAGAAGTGAAGCGCTGTGAATACTTTCCAGATGCACTGTATGTCCAAACAACATCACTTCTGTCTTCTTATCATTAAAATTTAAAAAGTTAAGGGCCATCCAAGACTTGATGTCTTCAATGCATGACAGAAGTGAGTTTACTGATGAGCCATCTTTGTTTTAAAGGGACATATATCTGGCAGTCATCAGCATACAGGTGGAAGGAGATACCATGCTTTTTCACAATGGAACCCAGCAGATGTATGTACAAAGAAAAAAGAGCTTTGTGCTTTATAATGCACCACTGGCAGATAGGTTTGAACTGCAGGCAGGCCAGTCTAGTACCTGCACTCTTTTACTACGAAGCCACACTGTTGTAACACGTGCAGAATGTAGCTTGGCATTGTCTTGCTGAAATAAGCAGGGATGTCCCTGCAAAAGGTGTTGCTTGGATGGCAGCAAATGTTGTTCCAAAAACCTGTATGTACCATTCAGCATTAATGGTGTCTTCACAGATGTGCAAATTACCCATTCTATGGGCACTAACACACCCCCATACCATCACAGATGCTGACTTCTGAACTTTGCACTGATGTCAATCTGGATGGCCTGGAGAACACGATGTCCATTATTTCCAAGAACGATTTGAAATGTGGACTCGTTCGACAACAGTGCACTTTCCCACTTTGTGCCAGTCCATCTCAGATGAGCTCGGGCCCAGAACAACCAGTGGTGTTTCAGGATGTTGTTGATATGGGGTTTTCGCTTTGCCTGGTAGTGTTTTAACTGGCACTTGTAGATGTAGAGACGAACCGCGTTAACTGACAATGGTTTTCCATAGCGTTCCCGAGCCCATATGGTAATATCCTTTCCAGAATGATGTCTGTTTCTATTTTAATGCGGAGTGATCGAATGTCATGGGAATTCAGTATTGGTTTTTGGCCTTGCTGCTTAGGTGCAGAAGTTTCTCCAGATTCTCTGAATCTTTTGATGATATGAACTGTAGATACTGAAATCTCTAAATTCCTGCCCACTGTACATTGAGAAACATTGTTCTTAAACTATTGGATTATTTGCCCACCCAGTTGTTCACAAAGTGGTGAACCTTGCCCCATACTTACTTGTGAACCACTGAGCCTTTCGAAGATGGGCCTTTTATACCCAATCATGACACTCATCTGTTTCTAATTAACCTGTTTACCTGTGGAATGTTCCAAAAAGGTGTTTTTGAGCATTCCTCAATTATTCCAATCTTTTGTAGCCCTTGTCCCAGCTTTTTTGGAATGTGTTGCAGGAATCAAATTCAAAATGAGTGAATATTTGCAAAAAACAATAAAGTTTCAGTTTGAACATTAAATATCTTTGTAGTGTATTCATTTGAATATAGTTTGGAAAAGATTTTTTAATCATTGTATTCTGTTTTTACTTGTGTTTTACACACTGTCCCAACTTCACTGGAATTGGGATTGTATAATTTTTTTTTTTTTTTCTCTCTGACGTAGCCGGACCACATCAGGCAGTTTGGACTGAGCAGAAGAGGAGGTCCCCCAGTTTTAGAGCCTTTAAAGACAGGAGAAAGTGGCTCATCATCTCTACAAAATAATGAAAGGCTTTGGATTAGAGAAAGGGATGTGCTCCCTCCTGAGCAGCCCCATGTGGCCTTTCAGTCTCCTCTCTTGGAATACAGCTCTGCCCTGGGTCTGGATGGAGGCGGTTTGCCTCCCAACAGCCGGCCTCTCGCTCCATCGCTGCCCAGTGCCATGGACATACCAAGGTATTTGACAGTACTTAAGTTAATACATATTATCAACCATATGGCACAATTCATATTTTTTTCTATTTTGGTTAAATTTGGTTTGTATGTCATGACAGTCCACATTCATAATTACCAGTGACTTTTAGCTCGGGCTGGGCAGCACATCAATTTTAAATCCAAATTTGAAATATTTTGTTTGGACAATGGGGGGAAAAAAGCGAAAAAAGATAAAAGAAACAATTTTTCCCCATTCACAAGTGTGAATATGGTAGCCTCCAGCTTTAATTCCACTCCCCCACCCCTGAAAGTTAATTTTATAAAAGTTAAGTTGGCACTTTGCTAATCAGAAAGGTGTGGATTTATCTTTGTTGGATCAAACCTTTATTATGGGCAGTGCGGTGGCGCAGTGGTTAGCACTGCACCAGCACAGCAACTCACCCTTGGCCATGGGATCCCTGGTTCGATCCCAGCCCCTGACCAACAGTGATCTGTGTGGAGTTTGCATGTTCTCCCCGTATCTGCGTGGGTTTACTCCGGGATTTCTCCAGTTTCCTCCCACAGGCCAAAAACATGCAGGTTAGGTTAATTGGAGACTCTAAAGTGGTCCTAGGTGTGAATGTGTGTGTGAATGGTTAAGGGATGGCACCGTACCGTGGCTGCTTCATCCATCCAGGTGGATGCCCTCAATTTCCCCTCTGGGGATCAATAAAGTATACAAAATTTAAAAAAAAAAAAAAAATTAATAAATTATAAAAAGGGTTGGTTTGGTTAAAGCCAGGTTTGCACTTTATTCCCAATAGGTTATCCTGTTTTTTTGGGGAAAGCTCTATTTGAAATAATTCCTTGTCTTCAATCAAAAACCAAAAAATCCATACAAGCAAAATTGAATGTGGCATGGAAAAAAATCAGGGTTTTATTTTTAGGCCATATTTCCCAGCCCTGTTTTTAACTGACTTTAATGTGAATGTCTGTCCTCTGAAAAGGCATGCGTGCAAAGGGCTGTGTGATATGAGGATATAGATTGGGTGAGGCGATTAAAAACTTGTCAATCGTTTCATATAAAACTCTGTTGTTTATTTCGGGATTTAAAGGATGCATACCTCGTTTCTATTTGTCACCGCTCCGCCTCTCCCCCCGTAGTGCACCAGTTGTGTGGGTTCCGGTGGTTTGCACAGCAGCTAACTCCAAACTAATGGTTTGGTCAAATAGCCAGTACGTCTGTTTGCCAAGGATGTAGGACTGTTTCCCACTGTACTGCATTAGAGAGGATAGTGGTTTAACTTTTAGTTGGAAGTAAGTAATTAAGTTGTCGCCAATAGGAAACATTATCGTGTATCAGACCATCATTTCTTTGGTTTAAATTACTGCTGAGTTTAATTTTGTCTGGAAAAAATATTACTAGAGCTGCAAAAGTGCATGACAGTGGCTGCATACACACTAAATAAATAAATTAAAACGTGTCTGAAAAGCAAACTGGCTCTTAATGTAACTTGCTTGATTTCTAATACTTGTTAGTCAAGTAACCAATTTCATAACACTGCAAAATTAAGAGGGATAAAAGGTGCATAAAATTAGTGACAGATGAATTGGTACAATTGATTTTTTTTTTTTTTTTTTTTTTTTTTTTTTCAGGATGTCATGGTTTCCTCTGGTAACATTTCTGTGTGGTGGCCCACCCCCTAAGGAAGTATGCCACGGTGCCTATGATATATTAATTTAAGAAAAATTAAATATAAAAGAAATGCTCCTCAAGCGCGCACACGAACAACACGCATGACCGTCATCTGCACGGAAGTGCTCTGCCCGGCGCCCGCGTGACTGTTTCTGCAGGCAGACAGTGTCTGTCTAGCGTTGCTGTCCAAGAGAAGCATGAGCTTATTAAAGTACCTTAAACGTGGAAAAAAGTACAAAAGATAAGCAGTGGAGGCATTTATGGTGGTTTTAACCCGCTGGTTACTGGAACAACAATGAGGAGTCGCTTAGCTAACAGGTCTGGTTAGGCTTCATTGCAGGGAAAGGCAAGAGTGACTGATGAATCGCTGAGGATTTACTTCACCAGCTACTGCAATATTAACTAATAATTTATGTTCATTGGTATGTACCTGGCAAGTTAAGATGACCAAAATTCACAAAGTCAGTGACTTTAATCTGTCTGCAGCCTTCAGAGAAACTAAACGTGCCAACATTTGGATTTCAAAATAAGGGCGGTTTTTCCTGCTGTCTGGTTGGTGAGATTTCTAAAAAACTATAAGTACATAGAAATATTATAACAGAAATAACTGGATATTTGGTCATTTAAGTTAATTTATTTCTTTAAATACTAGTGCATACCCGTGCATGCCCGTAGAAACCCGTTCATGCCTGTAGAGGGGATGCATTGGAACAGAATTCTTGCCAGTTACAGGACGGTTGGTATAGCAACACAGCACTGCGTGGCAATCGCATGTGATGGCTTTTGTATACAGCAAAACATAAAAATCACACAAAATATGCCCTGCCATCTGGGGCCGTTTGCCCCTGCTTGTTACTTCTTCACCTGCCTGTTACTGTTCTGTGTTATGTTGCTTACCTGTGTCTATATACTGTATATGTCTTGTAGGGAGTCATGTGCTCTGTCTGTGTGCCGTCATATAGACATCATCTGGTGGGTCGTCTTCTTCTTCGTTCGGACCACTGAAGGGTCTCCTCCTGTCTCAGATGGCTATGTTGTTCACAGTCATGCCTGCGGCGTATTGGTGGAACCTGAGGTGTTTCATGTTCACTGCATCTTTTCTTACGTGCAGCCGTTCTCCTGATTCTATTACTCTCCATCTGGTGGGTCTTCTTCTTTGGTCAGACCACTGGTTGAGGGATAGGTGCGTCGTATTTTCAGTTCATGGGCAGGATCCTGAAAAAGTGGCTTTCGACCCTGCTCAGGAAGGCCCGTGCATGCCCGTAGAAACCAGAAAACCGGAGCACCTGGAGAAAATCAGCGCTTTGCTTGGCATTTTCCACATTTGTAGTGTAGACTGGCATTCGTCAATGTTACACATTTGCTGTCATGTAGGCATGGCGAGTCATCCTATGATGCCTGAGTTCATAGGACACGCTATGATGATGAGGCAGAGATCATAGGCCATCCTATGATGTCCTAGAAACATTCTTTAAAGTCTGTCATACCCTATGCTGGTGAAGGGTGTCCTCCCGTCTCAGACGGGTGTGATGTACTGCTGGAACCTCAGGTGTTTCATCTTCATGGCATCTTTTCTGATGTGCAGCAGTTGTCGTCATTCTATTGCTCTCCATCTGGTGGATCTTCTTCGTTGAGACCATTGGTTGAGGGATAGGTGCGTCGTAATTCCAGTTCATGGACAGGATCATGAAAATCATAAAGACACATGGTATAGGACATCCTATGATGTTCAGGCAGTGATCATATGACATCAAGACACATACAGTACATGTCCTATGCACATAGACGCATAGACAAATCTATGTGTGACATCATAAAGACAAATCGTCCTATGATCTCTGCGGTTTCAAAGACACATTTGTCTATGTGTCCTGTGATGCCTGAGATCATAGGAAGTCCTGTGATGTTCAGGCAGAGATCAGAAGACAGACACATGGTCTATGTGACATCAAAAGACACGTTTGTGTCCTATGATGCCTGAGATCATAGGCTGTCCTATGATGCCCTCTGCCTACACACACAGACAGAGATTTCTTGCTTTTATAGAGTGATAATTTTAATAATTATATTTCTTTGAATTCAAAGTTAAAGTTATTATTCTGTTCTGGCTCTACAAAATTATGGTCAAAAGTTTAAATTGTATGAGGAAAAAGTAAAAAAAAAAAAAGTTGGCACATTTTGTTTCAAATTTATTTAAAAAAAGTAATTCTCTAATAATCTGCCTTTGTCCATCAGACAGGCCTCCTCACTGTCCAGTTTTAAAACTCTTCTTAAAAGCCATTTTTATTCTCTGGCTTTTGACCCAGTTTGAGACATTGATTTTATTTGTTCTTATTGTCTGTATTGTATGACTATTGTTTTGTTTGTGCTGTTTTGTACTTTAGCTGTATATCATTGATATACAGCACTTTGTGTCAACTGTCGTTGTTGTTAAAGAGCTTTATAAATAAAGGATTGGATTAAAAAAAGACAAATATGAGCCATGAAAAAACAAATTTATAATGGTCTCAAATTTATAATAGTCTCAAATGTACAAGAAAAGTCATAATTTTACAAGAGAAAATTACAAATTTGAGGAAAATGGTTGCAAATTTAGACAAATTTACAAAGTAAAGTAGAAAACTATAAGAAAATTGTTATAAATTTTGGAGAAAAACCTCAAACCTTGAAGACTGAAGTCATTACTCAAGTTTTTAAGTGGGTGCTCTTTGTACCCTTAACTAGAAATGTTTGGTTGTCAACTTTTAATTATTAATTTCATAGCACTGCTTTTACATGAGTAGAATTTCTGGCTACTATACCCACCTGTGATCATAGTATAATTTAAGTATGCATGAGTAAATTACTATTATGAATGGGTTTTTTTCCCCCCCTTCTCTTTCCTTCTCTTCGTCAATGGAAAAAAAGAAACTGTAGAATAAAAATACAAAAAAATACACATTTTTGTTATTTATGTAAACCATGAAAAAAAAAATCCTGCAGGACAAAACATGACATGGTATTTTCTAACCTGTTTGTATACCACCATAGACAGAGAAAGAACCTGAATTAGACAGAGCTCAGAGAGGGAAAGATGATACAGAAGAGAGGAGCCAAGGAGAGAAAAGTGTTGAGGCAGAGGGTCCAGGAGAGGTGAGAGCAGAGGAAGGAGAGAAGGATGACACCAGTAAAAAGTCGAAACACAGGACATCTGGTTGGGACCCCAACTGGCCCAATATTCCAGCATTCAAGCCTTGGTTGTACAATACTTCAAATGGTAAGTTCCATTATGCAATGTTACTGTGCAAAATTTAAAAAAATAAAAAGAAATGGTGTAAAATTAACATATTCCTGTTACAATCATGTCATGTACCCCCCTTCCCCCTGGAAAAATATGTTGCCACCACGCCAAGGTCTTTAAGCCAGAGGAAACACTGGGATGTCATTTAAATGTAAAAAAAAAAAAGAAAAAAAAAGAGATGGTCCTTTTTATGTTATCATTATGTCTAAACTATAGAATTTAGAGAAAATGTATATTGTGATATGTCGTTATCATCAAATAAGATTACTTGTATCGTTATATGAAATATTAGTCATATCGCACAGCCCTGCGTGCCCACATATTATAAGTCAATAACCTGGTTTCCACTATCAGGAACCTACTGAGAGGACCAGGAACTTAAGGGCTGTTCTTGTGTTTGGCTTTTTCCCCTGTTATGTCTCTATTATGGGGGTAGGAACTCGATGCCTCCAAAGTATTTGTTGGTGATGTAATCTGATTTAAAATAAGATAAGATAAGGTAAGATAAGCCTTTATTAGTCCCACAACGGGGAAATTCCAGGATTGCAACAGCACAGGGATAGCAACACTCAGAGCAACAATCAGAAGGCAAGAAAAAAAACAAGCAAGCAAGAGCAGCTAATAAACATATGTACGTATTACTATAAAATATATATATATACACACACACACACAGACACACAGTGCAGAGCATTGTAGCTGGATGGAATAAATATATGAATATATGAACACACAGTGCAGAGCATTGTAGCTAGATGGAATAAATATGTAAATATATAAACACCCACAGTACGGAGCATTGCAGCTAGGTGGAATAAATATGCAAGTATATAAACACACACAGTGCGGAGCAATGTAGCTAGATGGAATAATATGTAGATATATAAATATATAAACACCCACAGTACGGAGCATTGTAGCTAGATGGAATAAATATGCAAATATATAAACACACACAGTGCAGAGCATTGTTGCTAGATGGAATGAAACAGCATAACCGTCTACTTAGTTATCCTACATGGTATGATTATGTGCCCATACATATTCTCACCCTCCATAGCGACCGGTATGTTCCTAGTTGTATGCCGGAGAGGACCATTGTGTAAGTCTATTGCATCTTTTGCATTCAAAAAACTATTAGTTTGTTACGTCTTTTTGCTATCTCTGCGAGCAGCCCTGCTTAGGTTGTACAGTCTGACAGCCGTTGGTAGGAAGGACCTACGAAACCTCTCGGTTGTGCACCTGGGATGATGTAGTCTGCTGCTAAATGAGCTCCTCAGTGCATTCAGTATGTCCTGCATAGGGTGGAACTCGGACTCCAGCAGAGATGACAGTTTAGCCACCGTCCTTCTCTCTCCTATCACCTCCATCGGATCAAGGCGCTGCCCCAGGACAGAGCTAGCTTTCTTAATCAGTTTGTTCAGTCTCTTCCTATCGGCTGCAGTAATGCCACTGCCCCAGCAGACCACTCCAAAAGTGATGGCTGATGCCACCACCGTGTCATAGAATGACTTCAGCAGCGCCCCTTGTACACCAAAAGACCTGAGTCTCCTCAGCAGGAACAGCCTGCGCTGTCCCTTCTTGTAGAGTGCATCAGTATTGTGTGACCAGTCTAGTTTATTGTTCAGATGAATACCCAGGTACTTATAGGATGTCACCATCTCGATGTCTGTTCCCTGTATATTTACTGGTACTGTGAGGGGCTGCCCATGCCTGCGGCAGTCCACCACCAGCTCCTTAGTTTTCCTCGCGTTGATCTGGAGGCAGTTCCGATGGCACCAGTCCACGAAGTCCTGGATAAGCCCTCTGTACTCAGCTTCATCTCCATTGGAGATGAGGCCAACGATCGCAGAGTCATCAGAGAACTTCTGTAGATGGCAGTGTGTTGTGTTGTGTGAGAAGTCCGCAGTATAAAGAGTGAACAGGAAGGGAGCCAGCACCGTTCCCTGGGGGGCCCCCGTGCTACTGATGATCGTGTCGGACACACAGTCCCGGGTTCTCACAAACTGAGGCCGGTTCGTGAGGTAGTCCAGGATCCATGATGACAGGTGCTGGTCCACCCCTGCGCGCAGCAGCTTGTCCTTCAGGATCATCGGTTGGATGGTGTTGAAAGCACTGGAGAAGTCAAAGAACATGATCCTCACCATATTCCCGGGCTTCTCCAGGTGGGACAGAGAACGGTGAAGGAGGAAGATCACCGCATCCTCCACCCCAATGCCATGCTGGTAGGCGAACTGGAGTGGATCCATCGCTGGTTCCACCAGGGGGCGGAGGTGAGCAAGGAGCAGTCTCTCCAGATGCATTGAAATCATACAGAAATGATTATCACAAAATAAATGTAGCGTGGAGTGCATGGGACCAACTTGCCACCGTTGTTGTCTAATAATTGTGGAAAAGAACCAGTTGGATAAACGGCATAAACTGCGAGTAGCACCGGCTGACGGTGTGGACTTACTCTTCAGCTACAAACAGCCCGAGCCTCCGGTCCTGTGCCTTGCCTCTCTGCTGTTTCTTTGCTACCTACCCCAGTGTATGTGTAGCCCCATATGACACATCTGGCCGTTCCTGTCCACAGTTACGAAGTTTTAAAGTTTTAGACAGTAGAGTATGATCGCCACAAGAGCACACAGGGAGAAGCCAGACTCCCGCCTCCCATTGGCTGGGCTGTGTGTGCTTACGTCCCTGCGAAGGATGGTAGTCCAGCTGGTGTTATGTGCTGTGGTGCTCCGCTGTAATGCTTGTGTTCTCAGCACATGCTGAATTATCATCTAGACCCTACGCAATCACAGTAGCCTCATAACTTTTTTTTAAGCATTAGATCTGTACTGTTTTTTTTTTTTTTGGTCAAATTTACCACTTTACTGCGTTTTGTTCACAGAGGACTCTCGCTCTGATGCAGAGTTTTATCCAATAAGACCAGGTCAATCCTGAGCTCGACCCATCAGTTTTTGGGACTGCTTTTAAGTATCTACTCCTGGCTAGGGCCGTCTTTCGGCTGCTAAAGATTCCTGAAAACTCTGCCTTATGGGGAGGTTCCTGTAGTGGAGACATGCACTGGGGGGGAAGTTCCTTCAAAACTGGTTCCTGGTGGTGGAAATGGGGCTCGTAGTGCATCAGCAAGAGCAAAACATGTCACATTTGTGCTTTAAATTGAGAAAGATTATGCATTTTTTTGTAAAAAAAAAAAAAAAAAAAAAAAAAATAGGGTTGAGATTTTACTTGGGAGGATGGAAAGCAGTTAATTGATTGTATATGATGAGGGTTAAAAGAAAGATGAAAGTCAGATGTTGCACTTGAGCTATTGTAGCAGCAATTGCTAGTACGCATGTTGGTAAGGGTGTTTGCAGTTTTACTATTAAATTTGCAACTTTTCTGAAATTTTCCTAAGTTTTCACTTAATTATCAACTTTTTTCAGCTTTTTTTCCCCTCATAATTTTAAGACTTAAAAAAAAAATTATGACCTAAAGATCGACAGGTTGCAAACTCATGTTCTCAGCTAACTTTTTATAATCCATTTTACTGAGCACCTAGATTTTTGGATGTAACCAAAGAAATGAGACAGTTGATAAAATTTTGTTTTGGTGAATCACATCACGTTCAAATTTGTCCCCCCAGAAATCCTTGGTTTCCTCCTCACCCTCCTTCTTCACTCAGTGATGCATACAGAAGTCCGTATGGTGAGCTACTTCACTACTACGGTACCAGAAATGCACTTGATTCAAGCATGCCCTATTGTAAGTGCTTGCATCATAGATGGTTCTGGTATAAATGCATGCAACAAATCAGCTGTATTAAAAATATGTGTGTAACTCTTTTGTTCAGATGGTCATCTGCCTGTACCCGGTGCTGGCCTTCCCCTCTCATGCTGGACTGTACCACCAGGGGGAGCTGTGCCTAGCCACTTTGGTAACCACAGTCCTCACAGCCAGCACAGTGGAAGCAGCTTTCCTGAGCCTCCAGTACAGTAAATATGTCCACTGTACTTGCATACTTTTTCTAGCAAAAATATGAGTAGGCAAAGGCAGTCATTATATCTGATTTAACCTCATATTTGCATCTTCTTACTCATCTTGCCTTTTTTAGTCATCTGAAATAAATTTTCACTTTGAACTAAGAACAAAGAACATGTTTAAGGCATATGACTAAAATTATATGATTAAAAGTCTGGGCTGCTCTGCTTGAACTGCTGCCTCCGTGACCCAGACCTCTGGAAAAGTGGTAAAAAATGGATGGATGGATTAAACTCAATAAAGCAGAGACGGGAGAATTCTCCCCATATTGGACCATCATTTTTTACAAATGTGGTGGCAAACATTCAGATGGTTGTGCTGCTTAATAAAGAAGGATAAACTGCACTTCATGTAATTAAGCTTATCATGAAGAATGATGTGACTTTAACTCCCTCCTGTTTTTCTGTGTTTGACCTCCTGTAGATGGACACAATGGAGCACAAATATTATTTTGCCGAGTTAGAGATACAGTGGTGCTTGAAAGTTTGTGAACCCTTTTAAAATGTTCTACATTTCTGTATAAATATGACCTAGAACATCATCAGATTTTCACACAAATTCTAAAAGTAGATAAAGAGAACCCAGTTAAATAAATGAGACATTTTTTTTTAACTTTCATATATTTATTGAGGAAAATGATCCAATATTACATATTTTTGAGTGGCAAAAGTTTGTAAACCTCCAGGATTAGCAGACAATTTGAAGGTGAGATTGGAGTCAGGTGTTTTCAATGAGATGACAATCAGGTGTGAGTGGGCACCCTGTTTTATTTAAAGAATCTTTTATTTAAAGATCTATCAGTGTCAGCACATGTTCATGGAAGTGTATTATGGTGCAGACATAGGTTTCTGAGGACCCCCGTGATTTCTCGGGCGTTATTTTTGGCGAGTCTGCGGGTCTTGGTCATTTAGACTGAGAAGCAGGAATGGGACACACACTCGCCTGCTCCATGACACAGCAACGGTAATAAAACTCATTGATATTGTTCTCTAGTTCCTCCAGCTCTGTACGAAAAAAGAAAAATAAACACAGTTAATGAATTAATTACAAAAAGAAAAAAAAAAACTACCGGTGGAAAAGTTTGTTTAAGGTCGGTCGACGGGAGTCGCCATTTTGGATTATTGTGCAATAGTCTCGAAACGTCTCGCGATCACAGCCGGTGTTCACTTTTTTTTGTGTGTGGCTATATCTCATTGTCCACTTATCTGCGTAAATGTGTGTAAATAAATTGTTACTTGTTAAGTGTATTTTTATTGCCAACAGCATGTTTGCACCTGGTACTGTGGAAGCTTCCACAGCACATGGTGCTGCCGCCATCAGCACCCGGCAGCAGCAGCACCGTGTGGGTCTCTCCAGATGGATTCCAGCAAGCAGTTAGTGGCAGAAGTGTTTGGACTCCTTGCTAAATACAGCCGTGACAGTGAGCACTGAAAGGGCACAAAGCGTGTTATTTCCTTCTGAGCGGAGTGTGTATAATCCTGACAATTGAGCGTCGAGAGCCACACAACTACTGCATAGTGCATTGTGTTTGAACGTGATTTTTTCGAACAGCGGCAAAAATCACAGAGACAAGAGCCACACAGGGTCCTGTACGGAGGCTGTCCTGTTTAAATAAGCTGAATGTCACTGCAGTCTCCAGTCCACACACCCTGTAATTGAAATACTGGAGTTACCGCCACTGCTTTATGAAAATTATCGGTTGTTGTTTTTTTTTTTTTTTTTTTTTTAACAGAATCAGCAGTTCATGTGTGTAGAAAGACCGGAGCTCTGCACAGTTGTCACACACACACATAGTTGAGAGCAGAGCTGCAGCGAGTTTCTCACAGCTTCCATCATTTGCCATTTAAGTTATGAACCCTGTTTAAATTACGAGACCACAGGGTCCTAAAAACATTTGCAGTAATTGCAGTAATACCGCATATCGAGCTATCCAGTCACCGCAGGGGAAATTCCTCTGCCGCGACAGCCCTAGACCTCAGGGTGACTTCTAAGCAACTGAAGGCCTCTCTCGCATTGGCTAATGTTAATGTTCATGAGTGCGCCATCAGGAGAACACTAAACAAGAATGGTGTGCATGGCAGGGTTGAAGGAGAAAGCCACCCCTCTCCAAAAAGAACATTGCTGCTCATCTGCAGTTTTCTAAGATCACGTGGACAAGCCAGAGTGCTGTTGGAAAAATGTCTTGTGGACAGATGAGACCAAAATAGAACTTTTTGGTTTGAATGAGAAGTGTTACGTTATTGACACAAAAGTACTGAATTCCAGCATTAAGAACTTTTTCCCATCTGTGAAACATGGTGGTGGTATTATTATGGTTTGGACCCATTTTGCTGAATCTGGGCCAGGACAGGTTACCATCATTGACCCCGGTTACATGGTCACAATAAACTGATTACTGGGAATAAATTCTGATTGGTTTGATAACAAAGTAGAACTCTGGACATCATCAGCCGTCGCCGAGAGACCCGCCTTCGAGGCAACCTGATGGAGTACCGCAGATTAAACCATCTACGCAATGTGGCCATTGGAGAGGACAAAAAGAAGTACTGGTCGGAAGAAGCTGAGTGCCTGGAGTCAGTGGGCAGAAATAACAACATGAGCTGTGTACTCAGTATGCTCCGTCAAGCATGCAGTGGCCCACACACCAAGACAGCCCAGGTGAAGGACATCAACGGCAAACTCATGAACACTGAGACAGACTGTCTTGACTTCAGTCATCTCCTGCATCATCCTCCTGTTCCTGTTGACCCCAGTCTCTTAGCCACTGCTTCCAGCGATTCCTGCAGGACCGATCTAGTCACCCCCGGAGAATTCGCGGCTGCCCTGACCAGGATAAACAACAGGAAAGCCCCTGGAATTTGTGCTATAACCACCGAAATGCTGAAGATAGGTGGAAATTGCACAATCCAGTGGATCACCCACATCATCAGTCATGTTTGGGTGACAGAGCAGCTCCCCAGTGACTGGCCGAAGGGCATCATCCTCCCCTTCTGGAAGGGAAAGGGCGACAAACTCGTCTGCAGCAATCACAGAGGCATCACCCTTTTATCTATTCCTGGTAAGCTCTTCACCAGCATCCTCCTCAGTCGTGCCCTTCCAGCCATCAGAGGCGGCCATCGCCCTCAGCAGGCAGGCTTTATGCCCGACCGCTTGACCTCAGACCACATCTTTTTTTTTTTTTTTTTTTGTTACTTATTTGTACCCGTAGGTAGACTTGGTTTGCAGTCCGGTGACAAGCCACCAGCTGCTGGTCGCTGCGTGCGCGAGCGCCCTAAACCTACATGTTTTTGGTGTGCGGGAGGAAACCGGAGAAATCCCGGAGTAAACCCGCGCAACACGGGGAGAACATGCAAACTCCACACAGCTCACTGTTGGTCGGGGGCTGGGATCGAACCCTCGATCTCATGATCCCTGCGATCCCCCGGCCGAGGGTAAAACTGTGCTGCCACAGTGCTAAACCACTGCGCCACCGTGCAGCCCATCTCTACTCTCATTGTACATCTCTACTGCTCGCCTATTAATAGAGAAGGCCTATGAATTCCGCAAGGACCGCCATCTCTATATAGCCTTTATAGATCTTAAGGCTGCCTTCCACACTGTGGACCACGTTTCTCTTTGGAGTATCCTTCAAACCCTTGGGGCCCCACCCAAGATCTTAGCCCTGTTTAAGCGGCTCTACAGTAGCTTCGAGAGCTGTGTCTGTGTGAACGGAAAGGAGGCTGGCTGGTTTCCCATCAACAGCGGGGTCTGATAGGGTTGTGTGGCTGCTCCTGATCTCTTAAATTGTGTCATAGACTATCTGATGACCAAGGTCTGTGACCGGGTCCCTGGCATGCAGTTTGGCAACTACCGTCTGGCTGACCTTGAATATGCTGACGATACCATCCTGTTCAGCCCATCCTATAGTCAGCTGAGAGATGCTCTAGTTGTCTACCAAGGAGATGCAGCAAAACTGGGCCTTCAGGTGAGCTGGACGAAGACAAAGCTAATGCATGTCAGTGACGGACTGGACCCACCCTCGTTACAGCTCAGGAATGATACTGTTGAGTTTGTCAATTCCTTTGTGTGTCTGGGCTCCACAGTGACCAACAATGGGGACATGAAACCAGAGATCAACCGCAGATGTGGCCTTGCTGCATCAGCCCTGCAGGCACTATGGAAACCTCTATGGCGCCATTGTTCAGTCTCCTGAAAGACAAAGCGCCACATATACAATGTGTCAGTCCTATCCATTCTACTCTATGGGTCAGAGGCATGGCCACTGAATAAGACTCTGGCCTCGAGAGTGAATGCGTTTGATCGTTGGGCCCTCAGAACCATTGAGAACATCAGGTGGCCCCAGCACACTTCTAATGATGGGCTTCGAGCCCGCACACATCAACCTACACCATCCCACCTTATTACATGACACATCCGCTGGTTTGGCCATGTCCTCCGCCTCCCACCAGAACACCCAACAAAAGCCATCCTCATGTTCGACCCCAGGGCCTCAGGGTGGAAAAGATCTCGGGGCAAGTCATGCACCAGATGGCTCAATGTGGTGGAGAGAGACCTCCGACAGCTTGGAGTCGCTGTTGATGACGCAGAGGAGCTGGCCCAAAACCGACAATGTTGGTATGCACTGGCTAACCTGATTGGCTCTATGTATGGTGATGGCCACCAGCCCTCACCCCGCAGGAGTAGTAAGTAAGTAAGTAAGGGAATAAATTGATAATGGCAGTAATCAGTTTTGTCATGTTTCATGCACTGAATAAACTGATTATTGGAGGGTTAACCACTTGAATTAATGACGCCAGTTACATGGGAAATGGGAAATGGCATTCACTTATATAGCGCTTTTATTCTCATCTCTTGATGACCAAAGCACTTTCCAAGGCCTTTATCAGATTATTCTGTTTACATGGCCACTTGAATAATCAGATAACTACAGAAATCCAATCATAACTGGTTTATTTGTGTATATACTGTATGTAAACATGGTCATTGATGGAACAAGGATTTCTAAATTATACCATCAAATACTAAAGAAAATGTCAGGACATCTGCCTTTGAACTGAATTGCAGGAGAAAGTGGGTCATGAAGCAAGACAACAATCCTAAGCACACAAGTCATTCTACCAAAGATTGGTTAAAGAAGAATAGAGTTAATGTTTTGGAATGGACGAGGCAAAGTCCTGACCTTAATCCAATTGAGATGTTGTGGAAGGACCTGAAGTGAGCAGTCCATGTGAGGAAACCCACCAACATCCAGAGCTGAAGCTGTTCTGTATGGATGAATGGGCTAAAATATCTCCAAGGCAATGTGCAGAACTTAACAGTTACTGGAAATGTTTACATCCAGTTATTGAGGCAGAAGGGGTCTCACCAGAAAGCCAAAGGTTCACAAACTTTTGTCACTCACAGATATGATATTGAATCATTTTCCTCAATAAATGAATGACAAATTAAAATATTTTTGTCTCATTTAACTGGGTTCTCTTTATTTACTTTTAGGACTTGTGTGAATATCTGATGTTTCAGATCATATTTATACAGAAATGTAAAAAAATTCCAAAAGGTTGACAAACTTTGAAGCACCACTGTATAGATGAGCTAAAATAACATTTTCCTTAGACTTGTATTAAGACCTAATCCTGTTCTAACTGTTCAATTAGGTCCAACAATGAAACCACTACAGTGGACTCGCAGGCCAGGGTTTTCACTTCAGAGAGATCCAGTTCAACCAGAGAAAAGATTTTGAGCTACAGAGATGCTCTGAAAAAACAGGTGGGTTCAACTTATAAATGTATCTTTAAAAGAAAATTTGGTAAAATGAGTTCATCAAGCCTCCTTGCTGCCAAATAAAATAAGCATGAAGATGGCATGATGCAGTTTTTAAAAAAAGGAAAAAAAACAACTGAAGGGAACGCCTCTTCAAAACTCGACCAGATAAAACTTTTGTTAGTGGGACGGTTTTTTTTTTTTTTTTTTTTTTTTTTTTTTTTTTTTTTTTTAAGGTTACCAAGACTTAAAATTTCCAAATTCATATTTGGTTCACTTTGTCACAGTAAATGCACAAATTCAGCTGCATTTGCGTTCAGGGTTTTATTTTACCAGAAGCAGCATTGCTAGATGGTTGTTGGTCTTTGTACACTGACTGCATCCCAGTGTGATATGTTGACAGGAAGCTTCCAGGAGAGGGGGCAACAAGCTTTACACCAAGGTAAAGGCTTCTGTTGAGACTAAAATATTTAGTGTAATTTAAATTAGAACATTAGTTGTTATAGCTTTTTTGTCCCCTGTAGAAGTATTTCTGAGCTCTTCCCCCTTTCAGATGTTCATATCCCAGTTCTACGTCAATCCCATCCTGATCCCTTACATTTTTCTTATATTATAAAGCAATACAACCCCTCCCTTCGTACATTACATTTTTGGTCGAGTATACTTTGATATTGGCACCCATAAAGCTTCAAGAGGATTCTTGCTGTTGTGCTTTGGTTCCTTATGTTGTAAATTGATTTTGATGTTGTTTAGATTTTTAGTAGATTTTTTTCTTTCTTTCATCTTTTGGGACTTTCTGCATTTGACAGCTTAAAGGGACATATAATGCACTTCTTCCACATGTTAACAGTTTCCAGAAATCTTAATGAAATGTCTGTGACATGCTTTGGTCAGAATACATCAGGCTATAGTTATTTCAGCACCACTGTCAACCAATTTTAACAAACTTCCTCAAAATGACTCGTTTTAGTGCATGCTTCTTTTTAATGGTCATGAGCCCCAGTTCACCCCACCCTCCCTCTTTCATTGCCTGGAGAAGGTTGGTTGAGGCTAGGCAGCTGTGATTTTGTGGCTAATGTTAGCTGTTAGCTTTGGATGCCAAAGACAGACTGAGATAACTAAAGGCTGAAAGGGATTATGTAAAGCCCAAATAAAGCATTAGGTGGGACAGCGATGTGTGGTGTGAGTGGTCCAAAGGATATGACCAGTTCCTGTCACACAATAAGCTCAGAATCACCCTTGAATGAGTGGATGGCTAACCCTGCAAGTGCGAGGTCGGGTAATGTGTTGCTGTTTCCCCCACCACAGCGATATAAAATGCGGTAGACAAACTGATCTCGACCCGCTAGCCAAAGTGCTAGCAGGCTGATATGATGGCCTATTAAGTCCAAAATATAACAAATAAGCCAGAATTAGGTGTGATATATTATCAACTGTAGATGAGTAAACTAGGTGGGAACATGGATGTCTGAGGGTAGATAGAATATATAGAAAAGATTTTTTTAAGACCTGACCACAATCCGACACCTAGTACTAGTCGGGTCATCTGTCGGCTTCTCTCCTTCGTGGCAAGTTCTGATGGGGAAGATAGCCCAACCTTGGCTGGCTAGCAGAGATGCTGGTCCTCCAATATGCTGGCCTGTTATGTCCAAAATATAACAAAACTAGAAAAGCACTCAGAGAGTGCATACCTCTGCCAAGGCTCCTTCCTTTCCTCCCTTTGTCCATCCATCTGTCTGTACCTCCCTGCCTCCATCCCACCATGCACAGCAAGATAACAACCTTGGTAGAGGTATGTGCTCATAGATCGGCTCCAAAATATAATTGGTTCTTCTGCAGCCCAAGGACCATCTCTGGGTGAAAATGTCATCAAAATCCATTCAGTAGTTTTTGCATAATCCTGCTAAACCACTGCTAGAAGATTGAGCCTTGGTGGAGGTACGCACTCATGGATCACCTCCAAAATATAACGAGTTTGTGTGTAGACCAAGAGCCACCGTTGGTCAGAATGTCATCCAAATCCATCCTGTAGTTTTGGAGTATTGTTGCCAACACTTTGTGAGAAGTTAAGATCCTTGGTGGAGGTATGCATTCTTAAATCATCACCAAAATGTAGTGATTTCCTCTCTAGCCCAAGAACAGCTTCTGGTGAAAACTTCATCCAAATCCATCCAGTAGTTTTTGTGTAATCCTGCTGCACAAATACAAACAAAGCTAACTTTTTGAATAATTTTGCTAACAGACAAACCAACCAACGCCAGCAAAAACATTACCTCCTCCCTTGGCTAAGGTAATAAGCCAGTGACTAGAAATTAACGAAAGGCAATATCAACTGCAGTTAGCAAGAGCAAGCTAACTCTGTAGCATGCTAGTAGCCACAGTAGGGTTTGAATGTTCAAAGGGATCCCCACACCATCATTAAAATAGGTGGAAATGAAGCTGGGAGGGTGGTGTCATCCCAGTGAGCTTCAGTTCTCATGTTGCAACTGGAGCAAAATCAAAACTTCTCGTTTACAGAGAGGTACTGAGACAAAGGCTGACCCTAACAAAGTAACAAGGGTGGGTTTTTTTGTTCTTTTGTTTTAAAGATTTTTCTTGTTACCAACTCCAGAGACCCAAATAAATGTGCAAAAGTACAATTTGGAAAAAGCTTAAAGCGTACCTGTGGTGGTCGTGAAAAAAAAGATATTATATTGAGCCCCTGTCTCACGTTCTAGTTCAAGTTTAAAGGCCAAATGTCACGTAATTTTTTTTTCTAAATGACAACGAATTTAGATAAAATACACATAGCTTAAACCAAATATTCATACCGGAGACCATATCACCCACCCGTATTTACATAATTGCACAAAATACACCAGGTGAAGGCCCCACCTTGCTCGCTGGCTTGTGACAGCCAATCCAGACCACGCCCATGTTTTTGACGTCACAAGTTGTACCCTGGCTGCCCTGCCTATCCACATTCACACTTATCAACATTGGACAATCATGACGGAAAGTGACAGCGATTGTGAACAAATTAGTTTAGTTTTGTCTTTTTTTTTTAATCTTTTTTTTTGTCAGTGGTTCAGACAGTGACAGAGGCATAGAACCTTACAGGTTCGAGCCGTCCGAGACGGAATCAGATGCTTTGTCTGATGACAACAGTTCCAACGATGACCAGAGAGCAGAACCAGTGGAAAATGTCATTGAATTGGACATTAATCGCCTCCAGAATTGGGAAGCTGAAGGGGGTCTGTCGAGGGCGCCCCATAAATATTGATTTTTCGGAAGCCATTATTATTACAGTGGAGGAGAGCCGCTGCTGTCAAGAAATTGACCAGATCAATATGAAAATGGAGGCGCATACCTGTCAAGTGAGACGTTTTCGCCGTATTTTAATACGGGGAAAATGCAATTTTAGCAAATACGGGCGTATTGCCATTTCTGTACGCCCAAAAGAAAAATATACGGGAAAAAAAATTGTTGAGAAGCACGTCCTGTGTGTGATCCCCCACAGCTATGGGGCTGGCAGATCGCTCAGCGGGAGCTATTCGCACTACATTGAGAAGTGTGGACTCAATCATTAGGCTGATTGTCTGGGTGGGCAGATCGCTCAGCGGGAGCTATTCTCACTACAATGAGAAGTCATTAGGATAATGGCTTAACACTTTCAGCTGTGCTGCGGCTGCGGAACAGAGAGGAATCGCCTTACAAATACAGAATTCTGCTTTTTTTTTTTTTTTTTTTGAGCCGGACGCTGAGTTGTGTTATTGTCAAATATCCATGAATCCTTAAAATATTTGACAATAACAACACGAATTACATTTAAAACATTTCCCAGAGAAGTGTCCCTTATTACTCCGCCGTCCCTTATAGCCGCGTTTTACGGTATTAAAATACGGCGAAAACGTCTCACTTGACAGGTATGAAAACATTTCGCAGAAGTGTCCATTATTCCCCAGCTGTCCCTTATAGCCGCGTTTTAAGGTATGGGTGAAATATCCAATTTTTTCTTTCTTGTTGCTCACTTCAATCTTCCAGTCTCCATATAAACTATCAATCGGGATACCCCAAGCATCAAACTAAGGTACAATCTATTTCGTCACTTCCGCCTTCTTCCCCAGGCGATTCCAGGGGCCGTGAGTAGGAATGTCAGGCCAAGCGCGGCAGTTTTAAATTAACGAATATTCCGGCATTACTGAAGCATATGCACCAAGACCCGAACGGATCGGTTCCCTTTTATATCTAGTTTCAAGACATTTAAAGTACCCTGTTACGTTACATTTGGCCTTTCAGTTCAAGTTCAAAGCAATGTGATATAAATCCATTGCTGATGTGCTGGTTCAGCTATGTCAGCAAAACATGCGCGCAGCCATACTAGCGGCTACATGGCCTGCCAGGATGCTTCCTGTGACGTAGTAGCGTGGATACCGCGATCTGGATCAATATTGGCTGAGCCTGGAGTGCCCGGATGAGCAGTGGCTTTCGGGATATTCAAATTCAAACGTTTATTTCAAACTCAGGGTTCATATTAAATGCAGAACTAAAACGAGTAGAAAATAAATAAATAAATGCTTAAATTCAGCGGGTTGTCTCGTCTGATCTGAGGTCGTAACGGCCGCCAGACGGCCGATGATTCTACAGAGCAGCAGACACTCGGCGCTCTTGTAACAACAAAAACATACAATGCGATATGGATATCGCAACATGGCGGAATGTAAAGCCTTTGGATGTCTCAATAATAAGCGAAAAAACAGAGATAAACACTTCTTTTGTGTACCCAAACCCAGCTCACCTTGTCAGAAGATCGTAGCGGAAAAGTGATCTGCAATCTCGGAACAGGGCACAGACGAATCCTTTCAGACGAAATTGCGTTGTGTGTGAGGACCACTTCGTCACTTTCACCCTCAGAAGACCTTTCTGGCTCAAACCTGTAGCCATGTTGGACGAATTCTTCCTCAGAGTCCGACAATTCAGCCATAATAGAATAAAAACACTCACAACAGCACCCTAGTCGCTCATACAGATGGAGTATTGACTTTTCAGTATCAACGTAATGACGTCACATCCGCATGTGTCATGGCTGCGCGCAGAGTTTTCATTGGCTGGCCATGCCTGCGGTCGTATTTGCATATTTCTCTGGTGGTATATGGCTGGCAATAATTATTTAACCAAATAACGAATACTTTGCCTAATGTTTTCAAGTTGAATGCGTTTAGACGACCACCACAGGTACCCTTTAAATTGACTTTTTTTTTTTTTAATTAATGTAATTGGGACCATTTATTGATGTAACTGTTGGTTGGATTTTTTTTTAATCAGCATATTTGGATTTACATTATAGGCTTTGTGGTGGTGTTTACAATTTTTTAGTATATTTTCTTTTAAGAGTCATCTCAGGAATGATTTGTATCTAGTTTTTATTAACTAAGAAAGCATTCTTACAGATTCAGGAACAACAGGAGCGGAGGCGTCTGGAGAGAGAGGAAGAGGAGCGATATGAAGCACAGCTAGAGGCCGACAGGAAGAACCACCAGCCCTGGGGGAGAGGTGGAGGAGGGGCTCCGCTCAGAGACTGTGCTGGGAATCTCATTAGTAGGTCCCACTGTTTAGTGCCTTGTTTTTTTTTTTTTTTTTTGTTTTTTTTTTTTTAAATTTCCTTGTTGCTTAAATGTATCCCTTTGGGTGAAAAAAAGGGGGGGGGATTATGTTATGGGGTGGTCGCTCTGTCTGTTTGTCTGTCAGTCTGTCCCACTTTTGTGAAATAGACTCCTACTACAGTTTAGTTCTGATTGTTTTGAAACTTGGTACTAGGGTTTAATATACACTGATGATGCCCATATTACAATTTGACTCTGATCGGATGATTTTTTGCAGGACTTGTATACCTTGAGGTCAATGTTGGAGGTCTTTTTTTTTTTTTTTTTTTTTTTTCCCTAAATCTTGTAAACATGATAACTAAAAGACATGATGTAGGCTTTTCAAATCGATGCCATAGTTGTGTCCAAGACAAATCTTGGACAGCTTACATCCTCAACTCTAACTATGGGTTTGGGGTCAAAAGATCAAAGGTCAAGATTAACATTCTGTTTGCACTATAAGGCTACGTGTCCATCAGGTTGCCCCCCTTCTCTCCCCCCACTCTGAGTATCATTCTCAAAGATGAGTTTTGTTTTTGTCACTGAGCTCAGGGCACTGAAAGTTTAACAAGTTTAACTTTTGGAGCGCCACAGCGCTTATCAGTGGCACACTTCTCTAACCAGACGATCAGAAGCAGATTAAAAGTATACCATGATCAGTTTTTAACAGCAAAAGTTTGGAAGGCTGTGTGTCTTCTTACCAGGTTGATGCAGTTTAGCGCAGTTAGTGGAGAGTTTCAGAGCAAAATGTGTGGAAACCTGTTGGGAAGCTTTGAGTGACAGGAAAAGCGGTTGCTAGGCTATAAGGCAGAGGCTTTTATTTTTTTTTTAATAAGAGTGCCAGAAAAACTGGTTCAGAGCATTTTAACATGCTCTGTGGACATGCAGTCATACTATATAACAAGTAAATGTAGTTTCACCAATCCAACAGGGTTTAGGTCAGGCGAGTTTGCTGGCCAGTTAAGCACAATGCTACCATGGTCATTAAACCAGGTATTGGTACATTTAGCAGTGTGGGCAGGTACCAGGTCCTGCTGGAAAATGAAATCAGCATCTCCATGAAGCTTGTCCATAGAGGGAAGCATGAAGTGCTCTGAAAATTTCCTGACAGATGGCTGTGCTGACTTTGGACTTGATAAAACACAGTGGACCAACACCAGCTCCTCAAATCATCACTGGCTGTGGAAACTTCACAGTGGACCTCAAGCAACTTGGATTCTGTGTCTCTGCACTCTTCCTCCAGACTCTGGAACCTTGATTTCCAAATGACAGGACTTGGAACCTGATATGAGGAGCCATGTCATCTGCTGGTGTTGGTCCACTGTGTTTTATCAAGTCCAAAGTCAGCACAGCCATCTACCATGAAATTTTAGAGCACTTAGTGCTTCCCTCTGTGGACAAGCTTTATAGAGATGCTGATTTCATTTTCCAGCAGGACTTTGCACCTTCCCACAATGCCAAAAGTAGCAATATCTGGTTTAATAACCATGGTATCACTGTGCTTGATTGGCCAGCAAGCTTGACTGAAGATGAGACACCAGACCCAACAACACAAATAGATACGTAGATGTACTTTATTGATCCCAAACTGGGAAATTACAGTGCAACAGCAGCATGACACAGACAACCCAACCAACAGAAATACACACAGCATAACAGAAAAGGAGTTACCTAGGGAAGTAAAGTAAAAATGCTTAGATAACTTTATATACAACCTAAGCTACTACTAGGTTAAATAGATGATGAGCCTTATGAGTCAGTGGATAGTACTGACTGTACAGAGAAGGATTATAAGGCACAGGGTGAAATACGAGGTACCAGTTATACTGTAAGGTGCAGTATGGCAGCACATGAGCAGAAGTCTGCTGTCAAAGCAACCTGGGCTTCCATAACAGCTCAGCAGCCACAGGCTAATCGCCTCCATGTCTGACCACACTGATGCAGTAGTTCATGCAGAAGGAGCCCCGACCAAGTACTGAGTGTGCACATGGACATATTTTTCAGTCGGCCAACATTTCTGTTAAAAAAAAAAAAAAAAAAAAAACACTTTTTAAATTGACCTTATGGAATATTCAAATGTTCTGAGAAACTGAATTTTGGGTTTTCATTAGCTATAAGCCATAATTATCAAAATTAAAAGAAATAAACACTTGAAATATATCACTCTTTGTGTAATGAATCCATATATTTATTTTTCCCCTTTGTTATATTATTCTGTTTCTTTTTAATCTTTACTTTTAATCTATCTGAAATAAAGATTCATTCATTCATTCATATACGAGTTTCACTTTTTGAATTGAATTACTGAAATGACCTTTTCTGTGATTTTTCTAAATTATTGAGATGCACCTGTATGTGTTTTCTTTTGCCCAGCCGACCTCAAACAGATGCACAAGCTGAATGAGGAGGCCTACAGCAACCCGGAGCAGTGGCACAAGAGATTCACGGCTGCAGCGATGGCCCACCAGGCTGAACGTCTTGATCCTAATGAAAGGGTCTCTGGTACTGTTTCACAGTGCAGTATATAATACATGTAATTGTGAATGACATGCTGTTAGATTATTTCGTAATTTTTGTCTGCGTGGTACGATTACATATAAAGTCAATGTAAACCCTTCCATGGGAAGTACATGCAATGTATGGCAATGCACATGTAAATATATGCAAATTCACATTCGAGCGAGTTGGTTGTGATGGCCAGTCAACGTTGAGATTCCCACCGTCATCAGAGTGAGTATCAACAATGGAGAGTAAACTAGTTTGAAAATAAGACTGAGCTAAGACACAGCTGAGACGGAGTGTCTGTAGTTTGTATCCACCCATGAACTCCTGCTACTGATGTGCTAATGAGGGCTAGCGGCTCCTGAAACTGGACATCGGCCAACTTCAGTTTAGTTACATTTTCACCAGTTGTGTCCTATCGGATTCTGTTGCAAACCTCAACCTAATGGCATTTTTGAGATTTCCACAGCAGGTACAAGGCAGCTGCAGAAGTCATGAAGGCAATGCCACCCCTCTGCAAGGCTATACTTGTGCGACTAAAGTGACCTAAATTTTCAATTCGTGTTTAGTCTGAACGCATCATAAGGCTGCTTCACAGCAGTGATATGTTAAGATGTATTATGCCATTCTTCTTCGTCGATCACTAGATGGTCACACCAGCTGCCCTGACGAATGCTGCCGTCCTGCGGAGGTCCCCGAGGTCCCCGTGCAGCTTTTGGTTCAGCGATGTGGGGTCAGGCCACGTAGCTCGTCTGAGTGCAGCGTGGTCTGGGCAGTCTTGGAGGAGGTGTTTGCTGGTCATTTGGGCAGTACCACATGGGCATCTGTCCGATTGTCCAGTTTCTGGTGCATGTGAGCATGCATTCTGTTATGTCCAGTTCGGAGTCTGAACAGAACGTCTTGGTCAGCCCTGCTCAGACTATAATAGTTGTCATCCTTGCAGAAGTTTGGGTGTTGCTGCTGCCACTTCTTGTGAGACAGGGCCTTAATAATGGTTTTCTCCTCACTGTAAGAGACATGCCTGTCTTCCTGGTCTTGCTGCCCACCCTCCTTAGCAAGTCTGTCAGCCATCTCATTTCCATAGATTCCACAGTGGGCAGGAATCCATTGGAGTGATACGTTCACCTGTGTTGCTAGTTGAGACAGAGTGAGGGCGAGTTCATTCAGTTCTTTGCGTCGGGGGTCCTGAAGTGCATCCAAGACAGAGAGGGCATCAGTGAAGATGACGACCCGCTTGTGTGCCTTGTCTTGATGTTCCCTGACGTGGGCCGCTGCTGTTCTCAGGGCCTCTGCCTCAGCCCTGAAATTGGTGGCGTACTTTCCAGTCGCAATGGGAATATGGGTCTCCTCGTCAGCGTACCTGATGTACACACCACGCCGCCTCCGCCATTCCTGGTTGCTTCCATGGCAGAGCCCACTGTGTAGACGTGAGTCCACTGCTCTTTAGGGTAGGCAGACTGAATGAACTCCAGGGCCAGCGACTTCCTCTCTTGGTCTGACTGTGTTCCTTTCTTCCCAATGCCCGATATGTCTGTGCGTATGGCTGGGAAGTTCTGTCGGTTCCAGGAGGGAACAGATGCTATGGGTGGTATTGGTGTGGGTATGTGGTCCATCAGTTCTAGGTCTCTCCTTTCAAGTGTCCTGCTCTGGTGGATGAAGCTCGATCTCTTAAGTCTCCCTTTTGTTGGCTTGTTCAGTCTGTCCTTCATGGGATGGTTTTCCAGTCTTTTGAATTTGGCGGCCTGGGTCAGTACCTTGACGTTTCTTCTGTCTTCCAGTGGTGCAAGGCCTGTTGTTGTCTCCAGCGCTTTGATAGGTCAGAATCAGAATCAGAATCAGGATCAGGTTTATTGCCATTGTTCATGTAGTACACAAACTAGGAATTTGTCTCGGTACAATGCTGCAACATTAAACATGATAAGATAAGAGAAATAAACTATACATGTAATAAAGTGTAGGATAAGATTAAATGATACTGGTCAACAGTTAAAATATATATTAGCCAGCAGCAGATACTGTGGAGAACTATATAGTGCAGTCGGTAATGCAGGAAGAAAACAGTGATGATTGACATGAGTCTGGTTGAGCTGCTGTACATGGTGCACGAGAGTCAATAAGTCACTTAGTGTTCAGCAGTCTAATGGCAGAGGGGAAGAAGCTGTTCATGTGACGGGAGGTTTTAGTCTGGATGGACCGAAGTCTTCTACCAGAGGGGAGGGGGGCAAACAGTACGTGACCAGGGTGTGAGGGATCGGCTATGATCCGGCCAGCACGCCTCCGGGTCCTGGAGATGTACAGATCCTGGAGAGATGGGAGCTTGCAGCCGATCACCTTCTCAGCAGTGCGCACGACGCGCTGCAGCCTTAGTCTGTCCCTGGCAGTGGCTCCTGCGTACCACACGGTTATGGAGGTGGTGAGGATGGACTCGATGATGGCTGTGTAGAACTGCACTAACATCTTGGTGGGTAGCTTGAGCTTCCTCAGCTGCCGCAGGAAGAACATCCTCTGCTGGGCTTTTTTGATGAGTGAGCTGATGGTCAGCTCCCATTTGAGGTCCCTGGTGATGGTAGTGCCTAGGAAGCGGAAGGAATCAGCAGTGGTGATGGGAGAGCCTGAGAGGGTGAGGGGGGGGCAGAGGAGTAGTGACTTTCCTGAAGTCTACAATCATCTCCACTGTCTTCAGAGCGTTCAGCTGCAGGTTGTTATTGCTGCACCAGGACGCCAGCTGGGCCACCTCTCTCCTGTAGGCGGACTCGTCGCCGTTGGAGATGAGCCCGATGAGGGTGGTGTCGTCCGCAAACTTGATCAACTTGACAGACTGGTGGCTGGAGGTGCAGGAGTTGGTGTAAAGGGAGAAGAGTAGGGGGGAAAGTACACAGCCCTGGGGTGATCCGGTGCTGATGCTAGTATAGTCTGAGACAGTCTTTCCCAGCCGCACATGCTGCCTCCGGTCCGTCAGGAAGTCGATGATCCACCTGCAGAGGGAGTCAGGCACGTTGAGCAGGGACAGCTTGTCCCGGAGCAGAGCGGGGCGGATGGTGTTGAATGCGGAGCTGAAGTCCACAAACAGGATCCTGGCGTAGGTTCCCGGGGAGTCCAGGTGCTGCAGGATGGAGTGGAGGGCCAGGTTGACTGCATCGTCTACAGACCTGTTGGCTCGGTAGGCAAACTGCAGCGGGTCCAGGAGAGGGGTGGTGATGGACTTGAGGTGGGACAGGACCAGGCGCTCAAAGGACTTCATGACTACAGAGGTGAGCGCTACAGGTCTGTAGTCATTAAGTCCAGTGATCCGTGGCTTCTTGGGGACAGGGATGATGGTGGAGGATTTGAGGCAGGACGGCACGTGGCATAACTTAAGGGAGGTGTTAAAAATGTCTGTGAATACAGGAGCCAGCTGTTTCGCACAGAGTCTCAGGGTGGAGGGAGACACGCCGTCTGGGCCGGGGGCCTTGCGCGGGTTCAGTCTGGAGAACTGTTTGAGCACATCCTGCTCACTGATGATAAGGGGAGGGGGGAGGAGGGGGGGGTGCCTTAAATGAAGTAGGGAATGTGGAGGCTGTGGAGCTGGAGGGAGGGGGGGAGTTGGACACAGATGACGAGGTGTCAAAACGGGCATAGTGTTGGGACAGTCTTTGACAAAGGGCTTTGTCATCCTGACCTTTAGGAGCCTTAGGTCGATAGTTGGTGATTTGCCTCAGTCCTCTCCACACGGAAGCCGAATCATTAGCAGTGAACTGCTGCTGGAGTCTCTCTGAGTATAGAGATTTAGCCCTCTTCAGCTCTCTGTTAAACCGGTATTTAACCTCCCTGTAGCAGTCCCTGTCTCCACTTTTCAGCGCTGCTTCCTTCTCCTTCCTGATCTGTCTGAGCTTAGCTGTGAACCAGGGTTTGTCATTAGAGTAACTCACCCTGGTGCGTGATGGAAGAATGTTCTCTTCACAAAAGTGGATATATGAGTTCACAGTGTCCGTGTACTCATCCAGATCATGCGTGGCTCCTTTAAGCATGCCCCAGTCAGATATTTCCATGCACGTTTCCAGCTTCTCCTCAGCATCACTGGTCCGTATCTTCGTAGTGCTCACAACAGGTTTAGTGAGCTTCAATCTCTGTCTGTATGTGGGAATGAGGTGAACCATCACGTGATCAGATAATCCCAGCGCAGCTCGAGGGACAGCGCGATATGCGTCTTTCACTGTGGTGTAACAGTGATCCAGTGTGTTTAATCCTCTGGTGGGGCATTTAATAAACTGTTTGTAGCGGGGGAGATCGTGGCTCAGATTGCACTGATTAAAGTCGCCAGCCACAATAATCAGCGAGTCTGGAAAACTCCGCTCTGTGTGTTGAATGTGATCCGTGAGCACGCGCTGAGCTTCGCGCGTGTCCGCGTCGGGAGGGGCGTACACAGCGATCATTATGAAAGAAGCAAACTCCCGCGGGGAATAGAAGGGCTTGCAATTGATAACAAGAAATTCCAAGGCAGGAGAACAGTGTTTGGAAATTACCGTTACATCAGAGCACCAGCTGCAGTTGATGTAGAAGCAGACACCGCCTCCTGTGGTCTTGCCGGAAAGCTCTGTGTCACGATCAGCACGGAAGAGCTGAAAGCCGTCGAGGCGCAGCGCGCTGTCCGGTATATTTTCCCGGAGCCAGGTCTCAGTAAAGCAGAGGACAGCTGAGGAGGCGAGGTCCTTAAAACGCATCAGCAGTCTCAGTTCATCTACCTTGTTAGAGAGAGAGTTGGTATTGGACAGAAATATGCCAGGCAGCGCCGTTCGCGAGCCTCTCCTGCGAAGTCGTACGAGAGCGCCCGCTCGTCTACCTCTCTTCCGCCGTCTCACTTTCCGAGCCAAACAATAAACCAGATCGGCGGCAGGGGCTAGAAAAACTGGGAGGAGGTCCGTGGGGGTGAAAGTCCTGATATTTAGAAGTTCTTCACGGGTATAAGTGCAAGCAGACACACAATTGACAAACAAAAACAAACAAAGAGCGCAGCGAAGCACCATGTCGACCGCTGTGGGCGCCATCTTGGAAAAAGATGGCGCCCACAGGTGTACTGCGCGATAGGTGTACTGCGCATGGCTCCTGTCATCATTTCCATGGCTTGGTTTTGGAGTCTGTCCAGCTTCTCAGTGTTGCTTTTGGCAGCTGTTGAGGTATTATGCCAAATTAGGAAATTTGCTTATTGAAAGTTTTTGTTTCCTCATTTTGTAGGTTTCACTCGTGTCCAAACCCCACAATTTGCAAGAGGCAAAGTGTTTTCCAGCCAGTCTACTGAGCAGCAGCTCCAGGAGCAGATCAAGTACAAAGCTGACCTCAAACGGCAGGTATAACTGTAAACTGTGATTAGCGCTTATTCAGAGATTTTATTTGTCAATACTACTGTGCATCTCTCTCTCTTCAATGGTGTGCACAATATTAAAAAAAAGAAAAAGGAATAAGGCTGGAAAAACAACAGCTATGTACAGTAATGCTACCTGTAGTGCAGGTGGTGACAAAAGATAGACCCCAGACATCCCATACTGCAAATAAAAATAAACGATGAAACCCAGCAATCCTATATACAGAAAAGTAGAGCAGTAATACTCGTAGTTGCAAGTTCAGTGCGGTAGTGTAGGTGCAGACAGTGACAGATAGGACTGCACATGATCAGTGTTGCAATAATGGACACAGACAGCAGCAGATATGGCATTTGTACATATAGTTGTGGTAAAGTGCAGAGACATACAGCAGCAGATGTATTACTGTTGGTGTGCCAGTCTTTCTGTGCCAACAGCTGAGGTAGTTATTGTGCAGGTGAGTGCGTTATGGGCTGGGGGGTGGCGGGGGTGGTGGACAGAGTTCAGTGTCCTGATGGCCTGATGAACAAAGCTGTTTAGCAGTCTTGTGGAGTGGGCCCAGAGGCTCCGGTACCTTTTCCCTGAGGGCAGGGGGCTGAAGAGGGAGTGTGAGGGGTGGGAGGTGTTGCCTGCAATGTTGATGGCTCTGCAGGTGAGGTAGATGTCCGGGGGGGGGGGGCAGAGGGGCACCGATGATCTTGCTGGCTGCCTTCACTGTGTGTTGTAGTGTCTTCTGGCAGGAGGCAGTGCAGCTTCCATACCCACACCGTGATGCAGCCAGTGAGGATGCTCTCACGGTGCCCCGGTAGAATGAGCCCATAATGGGGGGGTGGGACTGGTGCTCATCTTTGTAGATAAGAGCTCTATAAAATATTAAATGGCTATACACCCCCCCCCCCCCCCCCCCACAGATGCACCACATTTGCTCAATCTGTGCCATCAGTGAGGGGCACCATGATCTGGAATAAGATACCACCTGCAATCAGAGAATGTACCACACTAAACTGGTGTGGTGGCCTAGTTGGTAGAACATCCGCCCCACACTGAGGAGGCCTGGGTTCAAATCCCGGCCGGGTTATGCCGAAGACCATTTAAAAGTGGAACTTCCTGCCATCCAGCTTGGTGCTCAGCAATAAGGGAACGGAGGAGGAAAATTTGTGGCGGCGCCTTGCATGGCAGCGACCCCTCTGATTCTAGATGTGATTAACATTGTAGATAAGAGAAACGTAATTTTGTTCTGCTGTACAAGATTGGCTGTATGGGTTGAATGACATTAAAGTTGGCTTTACCTTAAACACTTTTAAGAAGCGTTGTAAAAATTGCCTTTTAAACAACCAAAACTGTACCCATAACACGTGGTTGCTCTGCGGCATGTATATGTGCCCATGCGTCACACACATATGCCCCGCCTCTTGTTTGTTCATGCATGTTGTTGTTGTGAGGTGCTTGGGTGCATGTGCGTGCATGCATACACAGCACTTCACTCGTGTGACATTTGAATGTTTTGTTTTGTAACACCTTAACTCTTGCACTTTAGCACAGAGATTCCCAAAGTGGGGGTCCCAAGATGCTTGGGGGGGGGGGGGGGGGTCACGAGATGATTTTCAGAATGCTCTTTAGGTGATTACTCGGGTGACATGTCACTTTAACTGCACCACAGTAAACGTCACAGGTCAGACACAGGTCGGTGTGCACCAGTAGATTTCATCTGAACAGCTCGAATCAACACATTACGCTTTAAGCCCAGGATATTGTTTTTAAAAATGAAACGTTGGTTAATACCGACCAAAGACAATGCAGAGAGGTCAGCAGAAGAGGAGAGCGGAGACATGCTGCCAGAAAGGCCGACGTTGGGGGCGGGGGGGGGGACTGTAAAGGGCTCCACAAGCAGTCAGACCAGCCTTCCTCAAAGTGTCGCAAGTATCGAGAGGAATATATTCAGTATGGATTCACATGCATCGTTATTAATGAAGTACAACATCCCCAATGTGTAGTGCGCATTGAGGTCCTTGCATGTGAGCGTTTAAAGCCTGTAAAAATGCTCAGACACTTGAAAACTAAGCACCCATCACTTGCCGCTAAACCAGCAGATTTTTTTCCGCCGAAAGAGAGAATTGCAAGGCTAAAAGAAAGTCATAGCTAACCAAACAACAACCACTACCAAAGCTCAAAAGGCATTATATGAGGTGGCATATTTAATTGCACAGGCAAAAACGCCACACACAATCAGAGAAATCCCTAATAAAACCTGCTGCTATCTCTGAGTTGGACAATGCAATGGGCTGCACGGTGGCGCAGTGGTTTAGCACTGTGGCAGCACAGTTTTACCCTCGGCCGGGGGATCGCGGGGATCATGAGATCGTGGGTTCGATCCCAGCCCCCGACCAACAGTGAGCTGTGTGGAGTTTGCATGTTCTCCCCGTGTTGCGCGGGTTTACTCCGGGATTTCTCCGGTTTCCTCCCGCACACCAAAAAACATGTAGGTTTAGGGCGCTCGCGCACGCAGCGACCAGCAGCCAGTGGCTTGTCACCAGACTGCAAACCAAGTCTACCTACGGGTACAAATAAGTAACAAAAAAAAAAAAAAAAAAAAATGCATGGGGAGAAACAGGCACGGGAGCTGGAAGCAGTGCCGCTGTCTGACGGGACCATATCCCGGTGCGTCATGGACATGGCCCAGGATATAAAGTGTCAGCTGATTGACAGAGTGAAGAAAGGGAAATATTTGCAGTTAGATGAATCCACAGATATATCAAACTCGGCCCAGCTGCTTGTTTTCGTCAGATACAGTTTTGATGGAAAACTTAGCGAGGACATGATGTTTTGCACCCTGCTGGATGTAAAGTGCACAGGTGAGGACATTTTCACAAAATTTTCACAGTCCCTCTTTTAGTTTGACAACAAACTAAAAGAGGGACTGTCTTGGGATGAGTGCATTGGTGTGTGTACAGACGGTGCTGCAGCAATGCTGGGGAAAAAGAATTAAAAACAAGATTCTTACTTTGCACACTGTATTATTCACAGAGAAGCTCTTGCGAGTAAAACGCTCGACCCAGATCTTAAGAGTGTTCTTGAGAATGACATAAAAATTGTCAGCTACATAAAATCACGTCCACTCAACATCAGGCTGTTTGTTACTCTCTGCAATGAACTAGAATCGGCGCATCAGGGCCTGCTGGTCCACACAGAGGTTTGGTGGCTTTCGCGAGGAAATGTCTTCAGCCGCCTGTATGAACTGCAGGGTGAGGTGCACTTATTTCTGATGGAGCACGGGTCCCAGCTCACTGACCACCACCTGACTGACCCTGACTGGTTACCAAGGCTAGCATATTTGTCCTGCATATTTGACAGACTGAACAGACTTAACATGTCATTACAAGGTGAAAACACAAGCATCATGTCGCTGAATGATAAAATCCACACATTCAAAAGAAAAGTGGATCGCTGGACTGCACGAGCTGAGATGGGCAGGATTGATAGGTTTCCTGAGCTGCAGGAGTTCATGGAGGAAAATAATCTGAGTGTTAACACTGTGAAGAAGTCCATCACTACCCACCTTCAAGCCCTCCTGGAACACTTTAACAAGTTTTACCCTGAGGAAACGACTCAGGAAAATATGACTTGATAAGATCACCATTCACTGTAATGGCCGCAAGTCATCTGCCATCCGACATGGAGGACGCACTGATTGAGCTGTCAAGTGACCACACCTTAAAGACAGCTTTTTATTCAAAGATGCTTGCTGAGTTCTGGATTTCAGTTGAGAGAGAATAGCCACAGCTATCCAGGGCCGTGATGGACGTACTGATGTTGTTTGGCTCTACATATCTGTGCGAAAAGACGTTCTCAGCACTGACATATATTAAAAATAAATACAGATCGCGTCTAAACCTGGAGGATGATCTCTGAGTGGCCTTCTCCAAAATTAAACCCAAAATTGACTTGCTGTGCTCCACGCATATTGCCCGCCCATCTCATTGGGTGAGATTAACGCTGAAACATAGTTTGCCAAAATATACATTTGCACCGTAACAATGTTCACGTTTACGCAATGCTACGGTTTATGGCTATTACTTTGACTGATTGTTCTGCTAACATGGAAATAAAAGCATTGTGCCAAAATTAAGTTTGCACGACAGCAACAATGTTTACTCCTAAATTACATGGAAATTACTTTAATGTATTCTGCTTTAATCGTTTAGTAAATTGTTATATGTAAAATCGTATCATGGTTGTCAGGCTGTTCTGTTCTTTTGTGTTGTTATGCCCGTGTTTGTTTATGCTTATTAGTGCGTGAGTCCTGTGTGTACGTTTTTTTTTATGTTTCGGTCACCTCCAGGGATAGTGGGGGTCGCCAGTCTCTGTCGCCGTTATTTTGGGGGTCGTGGCCTGAAAAGTTTGGGAGCCCCTGCTTTAGCGTATACATGTTGTACAGCTTCATTGCAGTTGTTCTGCTTGTATATGATTGTTTGTGTTTTTGTGACCTGCTGGGGGACTACAGATGCAAATT
This sequence comes from Pholidichthys leucotaenia, assembly GCA_020510985.1. Classification (NCBI taxonomy): domain Eukaryota; kingdom Metazoa; phylum Chordata; class Actinopteri; order Cichliformes; family Pholidichthyidae; genus Pholidichthys; species Pholidichthys leucotaenia. The sequence goes on from CM035840.1 coordinate 362,444,520, forward strand.
AGCAGTATTACTAAATCTGGCATACTTACATTTGTATTAATGTTCATTAGTATGTAATGTCCCTTTCAGATAAACATTAAACTAGGTTTGTGAAATAACACTAATGCTAATGCACTGTCTTCCTGTATTTGTTTTCAGATTGAGGAGAACATGCGAAAAAAGGCAGAAGAGAGGGAACGAATTAGACTGGAGGAGGAGCAATTAGAAAAGGAGGTGGCAGAGTACAATGCTCACATGCAGAGGAAGTACGAGGAGGAACAAGTGAGGAATAAACAAAAACAGATGGGGGTAAGGACTTAAAACCTCATGGAGGAGGGGTGTACCACTGCTGGTCATCTTTTACATACACAGCTGATGTGATGTTAATCACTAGTAGTCTAAGAATATCATTCAGTAATTTAAAAGAAGAGCTATGTCATAATTGTCAAAGTTTAAAACAAAAAAGGCCTTGAAATAGGTCACTTCGTGTGAATATAGAAAATATAAAGATTAAACTTTTTTAAATTGAATCATTTAAAAAAAACAACTTTTGACAATATTCTATTTTCTTACTCTCTATCAGCATCTGTTGTGCTGTCTCAGTTCATCTTGCTTGTGTAAATAAATAAAAAAAAATCCCCAAACTGTCATGCAGCCAAAGGCCAAGAATGAAGCTTCCATTGTCCAGCTGGCTGACCAAAGAAAGGATGAGGCTGAAAGGAAGAAGAAGGAAGCAGAGGAGAAGAAGGAAGCTCTGAGGAAGCAATATGAGAAAGAGAGGCAGGCACGAATAGAGGAGGTGAGGTCACGGTTTGGTACCCAAACACTATTGCAACTTTAATTCAGTGTATCGAGAGCTAGTTGTGGTGCTCTGTTTGAGTAAGATGATGATTTTTTTAAGGATAATTTTAAATGTATAATCAAAGAATCTGAGATAGAAATTTTTGTTGAAAATGTAAAGACCTGCCTATACTTGGCGCACTGGTCTTCATGAACGGCTTCACACACCAGAAATGACATCATGATGGGCGTCACACAGTGTGCTTTGGTGTCACTTTGGCTGTTCGTGCGCCTCTTGATTTTAGTAACTTGCTCATTCAAACAAATGAAGGGGAAAATATTATATTTTTTTAGTGGTGTTGGACGATTAAAATGTCTAATCGCGATTAATCTTTTGGAACGTTGAGTTAATCGCGATTAATAACGCGTTAATTACATGTTTTTCCATTCAGGTACAGTGTACCCTAAGTTGGTAATTTTTCAAGTTTCTCATACTGTTATAAACATGGGAGTGGACAAATATACTTGCTTTCTTCTCCTGCAGGTTTATTAAAACTCTCAACGTACCCAAAATGACAAAACTATCCAGAATATTCCCCAGAAAATCCTTAAAAGTACTACCACATGTTCAAAAAAACCCAAAACAGAATGCCAGGGCTCAGTAACGTCACTGCAACACAACTACACTCGCATAGCAAACATCCACCAGGTGAACACAAATCAATGGACCTCATGTGTCCCAACAGACACAATTTTCCTTTTAATAGAAAAATTGTAAATATAAACAACATATTCGCACATGATGTTACCAACCACACAGCAAAAACGGGGTGTGGGAGTGAGTGGACATTACGAACATAGCTTGAGAATTTTGGACTGCTACTCACCTACCAATAGTTGGACCCAAAACTATGGAGATGAAACAGGTGAGTGTCGGTCCTCAGCTGCTGGCAGCCGCTACACCCGTAGAATGTAGCTGTTTACTGCTAGCCAGCTTCCAAAGAACAACCGACATCCAGGCGAAGTTTTGGAGGGGGCTGTGAGAATTATCCAGGTGAGAGTTCTGACAGACAACGTTGTAAACTTAAACAGGACAGCGTTTTGGGGGTTTCCATGGTAGTGATCCAGCTTGTTTGACTTCACAATGTCTGCGTGGCACGCACAGTGTCTGTCACTACCCAGAGTGGTTTCCGTAGCTCCATACGGAGTGCAGTTCAGGCCAAAAAAGTACTGTTCATACTTAGATCACAAAATTTGTCACTGTTAACAGGGGCGAAGCGTGAACGGGTGATTAACGCGATAACGGCAACACTTTTTAAAAAAAAAAATAAAAAATTAATGTTTACACATTCATTTTGGCACTAATGTTTTTGTTTTTTAATACATTGAAAAAGTTTTTTTTTTTTTTTTTTTTTAATCGTGCGTTTTAAATGGCAAAAATGGAAATCTCTGCACAGTGAAACATTAAATCAAGATACATATACTCGTTAATTTGGTCTGTCAAAATAACAGATAAAAATCATCATTTATTACTGTGAAAACTTCAGGCGCTCCACAATAAGCATTTTGAATTTGTTGAAGATCTGAATCATGATCTGCAATTAAAAAAAAAAACAAACCAAAACTTTCATTCCATCTCATTTCTGTTTGATAATAGCAAGACAAGCTTTTTTTTCTTCTTTCCAAAAACAAAGGCAAAAAATGGAAAGAACAACCATATTTCAAACCAAAAAGATGTAGGCAGAAGCAATGGCTCATATGCACCTACCCCTCATACATAATGCAAATATTTAGCTGACCATAGTCATAATCAGTGTTGGGAGTTACTGTAACGCCACTACTTTTGTAGTAATTTGTTGTGTAATGAAATTATTGTTTAAAAATTAGGTAATGCGTTAGTTAGTGAAATTTGATCAGATGTGTTACTCATTTTATTAACCCCTTGCACTCTGGTCAATTTCCCTAAAAACGCCAAAAAATAACGTACCCAAAGTAAATCAGAAGCTGTTCTTCAACCCTTTGCAGCATCTTCATGGGGTTGGTCTCATTTAAAAGAAAACACTTTGAATTTTTTGGCAAAACAGTCGTAATCTCTCTAAGTGCTCCTGCCACTGAGTAACGGTCATCTAAACATACTGAACTTGAAGAAAATAAATTTCGCCTGGGTGTTTTTTTGGATACAAATGCTTGCAAATGACACACAGCTGTCAAATCCGGGCTGGAAAATGCAACAGAAATGTAGAACCAAGTGTTATCAAGCTGAGGTCCAAATTTTGTAACAATACCACAAAAAGTGAATATATTACACAGCTTTTTTCTTAGGTTGTTCCCAGGCGTTTTTGAACTGTGCCAAATGGCACAGTTTGGAAAAACGTCTGTAACTTTTGAATAAGTCAATATAGAAGCTTCATCTTGGGCTCTAATGAAAGGTGAAGGGCTGTGTGTGTGTGTGGGGGGGGCGAGGGGTTGTTTATTCATTCATGAATGAATGAATGAACAAACAAGCCCCCACACACAAAGAAGCATACCACGTAAAAAATGTGTGGCTTTTTTTTTTTTTTTTAACAAGAAAAAATAACCTACAGTGCACTAAAAATTATACTAAAATATCTGTAATGTAGAAGATAACAACTCCCACCCCCCCACCCTCGCTACAGAGGACAGACATCGCCCATCGCTACATGATGGACAGCGGGGACGGTGCACCGCGGTCTACTACGCACAGTTGTACTAAAATATCTGCAATAATATCTGCAATCCGCTACAGAAGAGTGGGGGGTGGGGGCGTTCACGGTCCGGACGCGGTGCACGGACCGTCCGTCATGTTGCGATGACGCACAGTTGTAATTTACCGATCGGTCAAAAGTCATTTTGATTACAATTTTTAAGGATAAAGAATAATTTAGCTTATAACACTTACCTGTCCACAACAGCAGTGTCGCTGGCGAACTTCTCTTCCTCATTGTCAGACGAACATGACGTTGGTCCGCTTGTTACGGACTCGTGGTTCTGGTCATGCGACCCAGTCAAACCATAATTCCATTATTGCGGTTTTGTGCTTCCATGATTGCGGTTTTGGCGAACGATTTTTCAAAACAAATAAGAACAGTAGTTAGAAAAAAAGACTGGCGAACACGTGTGTGTCACCCAGCCTTACACAAAACAGATTTTTCGCACAGGACGCACGCTTTCGAACTTCTGTGCTTCAATTGGCTCGCTGTATTCGCAGCCATTGGAAGGCGGGTCCTTCTTGCTAGGTTTTCAGTCATTGGTTCTTCAAGGTTTCAGAAACCCAATTCAAGGCTCTTATTAGTCGAATGAGAGGTCAATCACATCTAAACCAATCAAAGCATTCCTTTGGCTTTCTGTTCGCGGCTGTGTCTGTAGTGGAAGAACGGAAATGCAGCTTTGTTTTTTCAGTGCGCCCTAGGACGCACAGCGTCCTAGAGTGCCCTCGTGCGCCCTAGGATGCAGAGACATGACCGCCCGCGGGATCCCGGAGTGCAAGAGGTTAATATACATAGATATTTTTTAGCACAAATAAGTGAATATATAAACTGACCCCACCATAGCTGAGACTAGCTGTCAATCGATGTGACCTGTTGCAAAGAGCCTGAGTCTTGAACAGCTTCTTCCCCTCTGCCATTAGACTGCTGAACACTGACTCTCGTGCACCATGTACAGCAGCTCAACCAGACTCATGTCAATCATCACTGTTTTCTTCCTGCATTACCGACTGCACTATATAGTTCTCCACAGTATCTGCTGCTGGCTAATATATATTTTAACTGTTGACCAGTATCACTTAATCTTATCCTACACTTTATTACATGTATAGTTTATTTCTCTTATCTTATCATGTTTAATGTTGCAGCATTGTACCGAGACAAATTCCTAGTTTGTGTACTACATGAACAATGGCAATAAACCTGATTCTGATTCTGATTCTTCACTACTGAGTGGAGGAAAAGATGAAACTACTTTGTTTTTGTGGAAATAGATGTATTTTTCCTTTGTCATGGTTAAGGACAAAAGCATATTGGTGGGTTGCAAACTAAGTGCCGGTTGAGACCTACTGCAGTCTTCAGAAGCGCCTGAAAATGGCAACAAGCTCCGACAAAGCTAGTGCAAAGTAACGGCTAGCTATGCTAACAACTAACACAGTGTTAGTGGATCTACTGTATTCTGAACACCCACGACTGGATTTCAAACACAGGTATGCATATGGACAGTTTGTGACCCAGCACGAATTAAACTGACTGATTGCTAGAATACTTTATAGACTGAAGACATGATGTCAACAGTGACTTTCCATCATACAGTTGAGACTGTTAGCCACTGAACATAAAACACATTTACAGTGGTGTGAAAAAGTGTTTCCCCCCTTCCTGATTTCTCATTTTTTTGTATGTTTGTCACACTTAAATGTTTCAGATCATCAAACTAATTTAAATATTAGACTAAGATAACATAAGTAAACACAAAATGGAGCTTTTAAATGAAGGCATTAATGATTAAGGGAAAAAAAATCCAAACCTACATGGCCCTATGTGAAAAAGTGATTGCCCCCCCCCTAAACCTAATCGACTGGTTGGGCCACATTTACAGTGTGTCAAAAAAGTATTTAGTCAGCCACCAGTTGTGCAAGTTCTCCCACTTAAAAGATGAGAGAGGTCTCCAATTTTCATCATAGGTATACCTCAGCTATGAGAGACAAAATGAGGAAAAAAATTTGCAAATTATGGTGGAAAATAAGTATTTGGTCAATAACAAAAGTTCATCTCAATACTTTGTTACATACCCTTTGTTGGGAATGACAGAGGTCACACGTTTTCTGTAAGTCTTCACAAGGTTTTCACACACTGTTGCTGGTATTTTGGCCCATTCCTCCATGCAGATCTCCTCTAGAGCAGTGATGTTTTGGGGCTGTCGCTGGGCAACACGGACTTTCAACTCCCTCCAAAGATTTTCTATAGGGTTGAGATCTGGAGACTGGCTAGGCCACTCCAGGACCATGAAATGCTTCTTACGAAGCCACTCCTTCGTTGCCCGGGCGGTGTGTTTGGGATCATTGTCATGCTGAAAGACCCAGCCACGTTTCATCTTCAGTGCCCTTGCTGATGGAAGGAGGTTTTCACTCAAAATCTCACGATACATGGCCCCATTCATTCTTTCATTTACACGGCTCGGTCGTCCTGGTCCCTTTGCAGAAAAACAGCCCCAGAGCATGATGTTTCCACCCCCATGCTTCACGGTAGGTATGGTGTTCTTTGGATGCAACTCAGCATTCTTTCTCCTCCAAACACAACAAGTTGAGTTTTTACCAAAAAGTTCTATTTTGGTTTCATCTGACCATATGACATTCTCCCAGTCCTCTTCTGGATCATCCAAATGCTCTCTAGCAAACTTCAGACGGGTCTGGACATGTACTGGCTTAAGCAGGGGGACACGTCTGGCACTGCAGGATTTGAGTCCCTGGTGGCGTAGTGTGTTAGTGATGGTAGCCTTTGTTACTTTGGTCCTAGCTCTCTGCAGGTCATTCACTCGGTCCCCCCCATGTGGTTCTGGGATTTTTACTCACCGTTCTCATGATCATTTTGACCCCACGGGGTGAGAGATTGCGTGGATCCCCAGATCGAGGGAGATTATCAGTGGTCTTGTGCGTCTTCCATTTTCTAATAATTGCTCCCACAGTTGATTTCTTCAAACCAAGCTACTTATCTATTGTAGATTCAGTCTTCCCAGCCCGGTGCAGGTCTACAATTTTGTTTCTGGTGTCCTTTGACAGCTCTTTGGTCTTGGCCATAGTGGAGTTTGGAGTCTGACTGTTTGAAGTTGTGGACAGGTGTCTTTTATACTGATAACGAGTTCAAACAGGTGCCATTAATACAGGTAACGAGTGGAGGACAGAGGAGCCTCTTAAAGAAGTTGTTACAGGTCTGTGAGAGCCAGAAATCTTGCTTGTTTGTAGGTGACCAAATACTTATTTTCCACCATAATTTGCAAATAAATTCTTTAAAAATCAGACAATGTGATTTTCTGGATTATTTTTGTTTCTCATTTTGTCTCTCATAGTTGAGGTATACGTATGATGAAAATTGGAGACCTCTCTCATCTTTTAAGTGGGGGAACTTGCACAATTGGTGGCTGACTAAATACTTTTTTGCCCCACTGTAGCAGCAACAACTGCGATCAAGCATATGCGATAACTGGCAGTGAGTATTTTACAGCGCTGTGGAGGAATTTTGGCCCACTCATCTTTGCAGAATTGTTGTACTTTAGCCACATTTTGGAGCATGAACCGCCTTTTTAAGGTCATGCCACAGCATTTCAATCAGATTCAGGTCAGGACTTTGATTAGGCCACTCCAAAGTCTTCATTTTGTTTTTCTTAAGCCATTCAGAGGTGGACTTCTTGTTGTATTTTGGATCATTGTCCTGCTGCAGAACCCAAGTGTGCTTCAGCTCAAGGTCATGAACAGATAGTCAGACATTTTCCTTCAGGATTTTTTGTTAGACAGCAGAATTCATAGTTCCATTTACCACAGCAAGTCTTCCAGGTCCTGAAGCAGCAAAACAGCCCCAGACCATCACACTATCACCACCATATTTCACTGTTGGTATAATGTTCCTTTTCTGAAATGCAGTTACTTTTATGCCGGATGTAATGGGACACACACCTTCCAAAAAATTCAACTTTTGTCTCGTCAGTCCAGAGAGTATTTTCCTAAAAGTCTTAGGGCTCATCAAGATGTTTTCTGGCAAAACTGAGACGAGCCTTTATGTTCTTTTTGCCCAGCAGTGGTTTTTGTCTTGGAACTCTGCCCTGCAGGCCATTTTTGTCTTTCTTATGGTGGAGTCATGAACCTTAACTGAGGTAAGTGAGGCCTGAGTTCTTTGGGTGTTGTAGGGTCTTTTGTGACCTCTTGGATGAGTCGTCACTGCGCTCTTGTGGTAATTTTGGTCGGCTGGCCACTCCTGGGAAGGTTCGCCACTGTTCTATGTTTTTACCATTTGTGGATAATGGCTCTCACTGTGGTCCCAAAGCTTTAGAAATGGCTAGAAAATTGAACTCAGCTTTCCACAGTTAATTTATTTTTTAACAGGGGGTCAAATCACTTTTTCACACAGGGCCATGTAGGGCTTTTTTTTTTTTTTAAATACCCTTAATAATAAACACCTTCAATTAAAAACTGCATTTTGTGTTTACTTGTGTTATCTTTGTCTAATATTTAAATTTGTTTGATGATCTGAAACATTTAAGTGTGACAAACACAAAAAAATGAGAAATCAGGAAGGGGGCAAACATTTTTTCACACCACTGTACTTGCTACCTGGATAAAGATTATTCAAAAATGGATTTTGATCGCCAAAAGGAATTTGAGAAACTGGATCATGTCTCTGTCACAGCAGTCATTTGAGCTGTAGATAATGGACATTTTCTTTGGATCACTGCACATCTGATTAAATCCATATCATAAAGGTAAGATAAAACATGGACAGCTTTATGCAGTGTTGCCAACTCTTTGGAGTGAGTCTCACTCTTTTTCCCTCCACAAACCCTATGTCTCATTCCAAAATAAGGAAATTACTGGTGATTTTGTGTTGATTTTCTTCAGATTTTTCCCACAATAAGAGCTCTCAAGGCAGACTGAACATGTTCTAAAAGTGCTTTCTGTTTTCAGCCTGACATTAATAAGCCTGGAATGTAATCCATTAATTAAATTATCTTGCTATGTGTGCAAGATGATTAAAGTATGCATTTAGAAGTAACATGAAAGTTACTTTTCCAAGTAACTAATTACTTTAATCATGCAGTAATTGGTAAAGTAACTCAATTACTTTTGAAACGAAGCAACTGGTTACTGTAATTAGTTGCTATTTTTTAATATCTTGCCCAACACTGGTCGTAATACAACAACAACAAAAAAAGTCAGTGTTTTATAATTAAAATAATTTCAAATAAATCAAATATCTGTGTTTCTTAATTCCATCCATCCATCCATCTTCTACCGCTTTTCCGGAGGTCCGGGTCGCGGAGGCAGCAGTTCAAGCAGAGAAGCCCAGACTTCCCTCTCCCCAGCCACCTGCTCCAGCTCTTCAGAGGGGATACCAAGGCGTTCCCAGACCAGCTGGGAGACATAGTCTCTCCACCGAGTCCTGGGTCTGCCCCGGGGTCTCCTCCCAGTGGGACGTGCCCGAAACACCTCAAGTGGGAGGCGTCCAGGAGGCATCCTAATCAGATGCCCATACCACCTCAACTGACTCCTTTCAATGTGGAGGAGCAGCGGTTCTACTCTGAGCCTCTCCTGGATGACTGAGCTCCTCACCCTATCTCTGAGGGTGAGTCCAGCAGTCCTACGGAGAAAGCTCATTTCAGCCGCTTGTATCCGCGATCTCGTTCTTTCGGTCATTACCCAAAGCTCGTGACCATAGGTGAGAGTAGGAACGTAGATTGACTGGTAAATCGACAGCTTTGCCTTAGAACTAAGCTCCCTCTTCACCACAACAGACCGGTACAACGTCCGCATCACTGCAGATGCTGCTCCAATCCATCTGTCGATCTCTCTCTTTCTAAACTGGCTTTTGGTACGTGTTTCTTAATTAACATATTTTAAACAAAAATTTAAACTTGAAAGTGTCTCATACTGTAGCTTCATGTCATCACTGGCATTATTCCATAAATTTAATTTAAATTTAATTCATGAACAGATATTATCTCCTTCTCCAAGGGATAAAGTGAAAATGTGTCAAAGTTTTTTGTTGGCCACCGGCAGAGGGCGCTGCATCAAAAGCATAGAAAATATCAGGGAAATGTTCTTAATTGGCAGATGTTTGTACTCTTTGATTGCTTCTGGTGTAGTGAATGTGGCTGTGTGCATTTAGGTCCACAGGGTGCCATCTCCTCCTATTCCCACTATTCAGAAGAGATTTGGACCACAGCAGTGCACCCCTAGACCACCCACCATGGACAGCAAGCCCTCTACTGTTTCACACTCTGTGAGTCTCAAACACAACACCACCTTTCCAATAAGCTGACAACATTTGTATTGCTGGGGTCATAAAAATGAGCACTTTGATATTATTTTCCATAAACGATAACAGTCTTATTGTGCTTAATAATGTTCACGTATCGTTTTCAGCACAAGATGTGAATGCTTGACATCACATTCTTGGTGTGTGTTGTTTTCAATGAAAAATATCATGTAGATAACATTTTCTCTCAATCTGTTCCTTCACAATGAGAATCCATTGAAACATTTATCTCTAGTGTATTTTCTTTTCTACAAATCCTATAGAAAGATCATGGAGTTTATTTTTAAATTGGTAAATGCCACTTACTTAAAATATAGCAATATCTAAATGATAATATTATCACTAACAGATTGACAAAACCAGTGTAGTTTTGTCTCTTGTGCCAAAATGATAAAAAAGTAGGTTACTACAAACTCTGAATGCCTTTAAGATAAAATTATTTTTGTAAACTAGTATAGATTACTTTCCAGTTCTCAACCTTACTAATACCAAAAGAAAATCTTTTTCTGTTTGAAATGGAACATTTTTAACATATCTTTCCTGAGCAAGTAAAGCTTAATCATTTGGGTGCACAAACCCATCAGCTGGATATCTGTTTTGTGCAAACTGAAGTTGACAATGTTTACACACTGGAATCTTAGGAGTACACCATTTTTTTTCTGTTGACCAGATATTCATAATTCCATGTTGAGGCAACACTAAGATTTTTACCTTTAAAATAATGGTTCCAAAATTATTTTGATGGTACATCAACCTTTGACCAGGTGAGTGTCACTTCCCCCATTGCCTGAGTGGGCCCACTATGATCTCCATTCCAACAGCCAATCACAGGGCATAAGTGTAGCTACCAACATCTAAGCACCCTGTGATTGGCTTTTGGGACAGAGGTTGTAGCCGCCATAGTTGTCTTTTTAGTGTTCCTACCCCAAACATAGTGCTGCTTTAAATTGTTGAAATACTTCAAATGAGGTTGTCCATTTTCAGTTTTTAAAGAAGCTCATCTTAATCAGAGGAAGTCTACTAGGAAAAAACTCTAAACTTTCTGCCAAAAACATGCAGGTTAGGTTAATTGGAGACTCTAAAGTGGCCCTAGGTGTGAATGTGTGTGTGAATGGTAAAGGGATAGCGCCGTACCGTGGCTGCTTCATCCATCCAGGTGGATGCCCTCAATTTCCCTTCTGGGATCAATAAAGTATACAAAATCAAAATCAAAAATCATTATTTCTAAATTGGGTATCAGCATTTACCCGGGTTTCACTGCTTGTACATCTCCATCAATGCTTTCATACCTTTCTGCTGGTTCCCCCCCTCCCAGGAATGCTGTATTTCTGGCCTTCGGTCCCCTCCTGTCCCTGCTCATAGAAACCGGCTTCGAGCTGCAGGTACTATATCTATACCAACAAAACAATATAGACTGGAAGCCAGTATTTCAAGACTAACCCAGTCTGTTCAAATGTTAGCACTTGCACTGTATTAGTTATAGATTTTCTGTGTGTTTTTCAGGAGACCATCTTGATGTGTTCAATGAGCTGTCAGCATTGCGTCGGCAGCTTCGCAGTGAACAGAAACGCCTGGAAGGTCATCTGCAGCACGGAGACTGGGAGGAATTGGGCTCTCCCTTGAGTGGCAGGTCAGATACATGAAAATGCATCACTTGTACGCTAACATTAGGATATTAAGGACATCAAGATTTGGTCAAAGGCTTTGTACATGCATCTGACTGGTAGTTAGGTTTAGCTCTGGATCCAGTTACTGTGCATTATTTACATAGATATTTTAAAGCTTATTAGCTGCAGAGAGGAGAAACGGCTTTGCTTTCAAATCTGACAGCCCTCAGAGCATCCTCCCCTCTCCCATACCAACCCCAGCTCATGAATTTGTGCACTGACACCTAATGGCATCTGTTGGGTCTCCATCACAGTGCTCTGCAAAGAAAAGATATGGGGAAAGTGAGAGAGACAAAAAAAAAAAATGATACAACCCTCATGGGAAGCACTAGTTTTAAAATTACACCAGACAGAACAAGCATGATGAGTTGTAAGCTATGGTTGGTTTGGGGGGGGGGGGAAGGCTAAATTTCCCAAATTTACACACCATTATACATGCATTGTGGATCGCATGGATTTAGGGCCTGTGGTGTGTGTGTGTGTGTGTGTGTGTGTGTGTGTGTGAGCTGGTCAGTATTGGAGCTCCATTGTGCATCCTGTAGAAGAAGGACCCACACTCCTCTGTTCCAGCTATGGAGAAATACAGGCTGATTTTGGGGGGGGGGGGCTTTCTGTGTCGGTGTAACCTGGTATCTATGTTCCCCTCTGCCATCACTGACAAAAAAAAATGATAGGCCCTATTTTGATAGTCATCCATGCACTTTTCTGACAGATTTACCACCGTATGCCAGTGTTTTTGTTCGTTTCTGTCAGTACATTGTCAGTTATTTACACTCTGTGTCATGCCATCACATCACCAGTAGACAGTGCACCTGCTCTGTGCTGGGAGGAAGAGAGCCATTTCAAAAAGGTGTGGCAGCACGCAATCTAATCATTACTATTATAGTGCATTCCATGAGAATCTGCTTTTGATCAGGAAAAAGGAGGTCTATCAACAGAAGCACATTGTTTAATAATATTTCAGTGGCGTGTTTTGAAATTGTGCAGCTCCAGAGCTCATGAGGAGCATGCGCTGATCTTACTTTAATAGAGTGGTCATGCTCATCATCTAATCGCCCATCATTTTAATTATACGATGATCATACACTGGGTTTTTTTTATGCCATCTATGCTCTCATTTTAATTGTGGATTTACTATTGGAGTCTATAGATTAGGCATTAATGTAGGTTTTTTTTTTTTTTTTAGGGGAATGAATGAATGAACAGGCAGTGTGATGTGCAGCGCAGGGGGTTGGGCATGTTTGAGTCGTTTTCCATTCACATTTTCATTGTCATCATGGTCTCATTAGGGATTAATGTGTTTATTTTTAGGGGAATAAATGAATGAACAAGGAGTGTGCGGCGTTGTACTTTTCACTGTAACTCCCCAGAGACGGGAGATGGGTCCACATCCACGGGAAGCCGCCCGAGATCTCCAGGAAACGATGGCACGGAAGTCACTCCGTGCCATCGTTAATGAAAGTTTGCACAGGCATCATACTCTTTTCTTCATGTCTGTGTTGCATCCGTGCGCACATTCAAACAATTTAGCTGATTTTTTTTCAGCCCTTGCTTCACCGTTAATTCTTTCTAACATAATTAACTTGGCATCAACTGTGATTGATGTCTTCCTTATTACCAAGCAGCATTACTATCGCATGCATTTTGGCTCACACGCACGGGCTTTGGTCAGTGCATAACCCATCTTAAACAGTCATGATCACAATTCACTTTAGATAATGCTCCTCTTTGTGTTAAGGGGATGGGAACGAGCGCTTTAGATTGAATTATCTAAAACACACCTCTGAATGATTAGATCGGCCTCTTTGCGTCATGCCCTGGTGGAAAGTTCGTTTTTACACCATTTTGTAGGAAGTGAACTTGGACACGCCCATAAACGCATTCTGCGTCACTGACAACTGATAAACCGACCCCGTCATTGTAATACTGCCCAAAGTCTGCTTTGTGTAAGTTCAGTATGAAAAATTAACCACAGTCACCGTTCATCAGTTCACTTAATAAATATTATCTGCACTTAATCATGTGAGTTCATGATTAAACTTGAAAATGTGAATGAAGACTAACAATAAATATAGTGTAAACACAGGCATGGTTTGCTTTCACATCAGCAGTTCTCCTGAATGTGGAATGAGTGTTTGTGCATATAAGCAGGCATATCCTTTGATTGACAGGTTGGTTGAGCAACTGCTCAGAGCAGTCCATGTTTGGCGATTGGTTGAATGTTTCTTAAAATCCTATTCCTTTAGGTGCTCTAAAGAAAAGAGTTCCACAGGACCTGAAACACATTTTGAGGATATTAAAAAGCATGTTTAAATTTTTTTTAAGCATATGCTGCATTTAAGAGTGTATGGAAACACTGCATAGAAGGTCAGTGGAAAGTAGAAATTGAATTTATCTTTGGCATATAAAAACTTTAAAGTTGATACCAAATTATACTTTGGTCAATATAATTCAATTCAACTTTATTTATATAGCACCATTTCACAACAAAGGTCATCTCATAGCACTTTACTGACCAAGAGCAGACCAGAAAAATAACAGTGACACAACAATGATGGTGTATCATGTGAGAAACATTTATTACATATAATTCAAGCATTACATGCATCATTTCATATATGGCCCAACCCCACATATATATATTTTCACTGAAAAACTGGCTCTTTGGAATACCGACAGTCATGTCTTTTGGATTGGAAATGGAAAAAATGCACTCTCTTAAGTTCTCTCTTGAAAATTTTGATAAACTTGCATGGTATAGTGTGCACATTGACGCTTATCAATACTAAATACCTGTGAAATGGCAGACTTTCTGTGAGATGCAGACAGTGTGAGAATTGACTAGTAAATGTTACTTTGTCTTACCAACTGTAATAACATTGCTGTCAAGTTTTTGTGGAAAAGTAACCATGTGATCATTCAGATATGAATCTGACCCATTTAGATGGCCTTAGACTGGCTTTAAGTGCATGTATGATATGGCTGCTGAGTGTAAGAATTCTGTTGTGACTTGTTACCTTGGTAACTAAAAACAGTTCAGTGTTCAAGCTTCTGTTTGTACACTTTGGTTCAGATATCGTGAGCGTCCGGCAGTGGATGTGTTTGATATGGCCAGACTGCGGCTCCAGGCTCCCGTCCGAAGGCCCATTTCTAGGAACTTGGAACCCAGTAACCTGCTGCGAATCCATGACTCACTTCAGCTGAAAAATACAGGTAACACACAAGTATCACACAGTCTTCACTGTGCTTGACTGAATGCCAACATTATAAGCCATGAGTCATTTATTTTTATATTTGAGGCAGATGATGAGTTGAAACCGAACTTCAGAGAGGATCCTAAAGTGGGGGGCATAGGTGTGTCCAGTAGGAGGAGGCAACACCATGGGGAACTTTACCAACATCTGAGCAGCCAGAGGTCTACAGTCCAGGATGGTGAGAACACACTTTTTCCCAAATATTTGCCGTTAACAAGAAATTGGTATCTGCAGCTGCTTGTAATTTTAAGTTTAAAGGAAGAACTACAATTTGGTAATATTTCAATCTGAATGTCTTTATGCTATAGAGGATTTCAAAAATGTAAATGGTGTCCTTTCTTGTGCTTTAGATTATTTGGACCTGTCCCCATTGCATCAAAATCATGATCGGGTAATTAAAAAACTCAAAATAATGTATTATGTCTTTAAACTTTTAGCTGTTGGAGTTAAATTGTAAAAACATTGATTTGTATGTTGCAGAGGAGTGAGACCAGTGCATCGACAAGAGGTTCTCTGCTGGAGTCAGAGAGTTTTATTGGTAAGAAGGGCATAATGGAACTGCTAAACGGAAAATCATAGTCAAGAGAGATTTTCACCAAGGCTGTGTGCTATCACTAGGGGTGGGAATTGTGAGGGACCTCGCGATACTTGGGTCATGATATGATCCTATCACGATTCAGTGATAATCACGATATCGCAATGTCAGGTTCACAATCCATCCATCTATTACCGCTTTTCCGGAGGTCTGGGCCGCGGAGGTAGCAATTCAAGCAGAGAAGCCCAGACTTCCCTCTCCCCAGCCACCTGCTCCAGCTCTTCAGAGGGGATACCAAGGTGTTCAATGAAGAGCCGCTTAGCGAACATGTGTGGTTAGGCTTGATATGCAGGGAAAGGCAAGAGTGACTGATCGCTGAGGATTGACTTCACCAGCTACTACAATATTAACTAATAATTTATGTTCATTATTATGTACCTGGCAAGTTAAGATGACTGAAATTCATGAAGTCAATGACTTTAATCCGTCAACAGCCTTCAGACAAACTAAATGTGCCAACATTTGGATTTCAGAAAGGTTTTTCCTGCTGTCTTGTTGGTGAAGAGAGTTCTAAAAAACTATAAATATATTTTTAACAAATAACTGCATCTTTGGTAATTTAATTTATTTCATGAAATATAATTTTATTTATATTTTTTTCTTTGAAATCAGTTAAATTATTGTTCTGTTCTGGCTCTGCAAACTTATGGTCAAACGTGTAAAATGTATAAGGAAAAAAGTTAAAATTTTACCACCATCTGTTTCAAATTTATTTAAGAAAACACTAATTTTAAAAAAAAAAAAAAAATAGACAAGAATTAGCCATAAAATAAACCACAAATTTGTAATTAAGTCTCAAATGTCTCAAAAGTCAATTTTACAAGAGGAAATTACAAATTTGAGGAAAATTGTTTCAAATTTAGATGAATTTACAGAGAAAAGTAGAAAACTATAAGAAAATTGTTATAAATTTTGGAGAGAAACCTCAAAACCTTCAAGACTGAAGTCATTACTCAAGTTTTTAAGTGGGTGCTTTTTGCATCCTTAACTCGGTTGAAATTCTTGCTTGTGTGTGTAATGGAATGTGTAGTTATAAAAAGAGGTTCCTACTCACACATGTGATTTAAAACAAAACGAATCACAATAGTAGATGTGCAGTGTTTGTTAATGTTATCAATCTTGTACACTGAAGTGTTTGACAGTTCATTTTTTTATTCAGCTAAATGCACTTTGTGATGTGCCAAGGCCAGTTAGGACCAGGATGTAGTATACTTTATTTCAAAAGGGAAACAAATGTTAATGCTAACAGTGCATATTGAGTTTTTATGCACTTTGAAATATGCCTGAGTGAAGTGTGACCAAAATGGTTATTTACAGAATTTTATTCCTTCCCCCCATTCTATACTTAATTTTTGTTCAAGAGGAAAAATATTTCTACTACTTCAAGTTCTGCTCAACCCCAGCACTGTTATTGTGTTTTTATGCACTTTTGATGTGCCTTTGTCATGTGCCAAGCGCACATTTAAAACCAAGACAATGAATAAAAAGTGTATATTTTTTGTCATATTGATCTGTGGTGATTTGAAATTTGTCATATTCAGCAGAACGCTGAACATGTGCGGCCCTGTCATACATGTTGTGAATTGAAGGGGCTAGACAATAATGGATTAGATTGATTCAGAGTCCAAGAAGAATATAGAGCAGACAATGAGCATTATGTGTCCACTACAGAATAATCTAACATTGATTATTGGAGTGTCTGTAATTGTCATTATTAAGACTGGAATCAAGTGGAGATGGATGTCATTGAAATAACAGTTTGATTTTACTTGTGTCTGTTGAGTCCCCCTAGATGATGCCGCTTCACTGCCTCAAACTCCAGAACGTGAGAAGACTTGTCATCCGTCGGCACGGGAGAGGAGACGACGGGCCAAACAGTCACAGCTCCCACAGGTGCTCTTCTCTGACACACGTGACCTCTGTGTTTGGGTGTTATGTGTTTTATTGGAAGTTTAAAAAAAGCAATCGAACAGAAAAGTACATCAGAGGAAAATCTTTTTTTTTTTTTTTTTTTTTTTTTTTTTTTTTAAACTGTTGGTTTTCACTTGTGACTATTTCTTTTCAGGAACAGGCTGTTTTCAGCCTGCCCATCAGACCCCAAAATGAGGACTACATCAACACAGGTGACGGGCTGCAGCAGGACCCAGATCTCAGCGATGGGTTGGGAAGCAGGAACAGGACAGATCACCGAGATGCCACAACTGGTACTGCTTCAAATATTTAGCTCTGGAATTTTTCCTGTTTTATCCTGTTAGTGCAGTTTTGTGAAGTAGGAGCTATTATGGAAAGAATTTTTCATATCCAGATTAAAGATTGCTTTGGAATAGTAATGGGTTCTAAAAATAAAATCTGGTGTGTATGGTGTGTCTTCGTGTGTATTCATTGCTCACTTTTTTCCAGGACCGTGGGATCTATCTGATGAAGACTCCTCTACGACCCCATTTTCTCTTAGCAGTCTTGATCATCAGAGTTCAGCAGAAACTGTCATCACCGATTCCTGGCTACAGTCAGAAACATCAGACACACTGAAACATTTGGAGCGTCCACTGAGAAGGGAGCGGCTGGCAACATAACTGAACATGCCATGCTAGATTCTCTTTTATTAGGTAATTGTTTGACCATGGTTGGTTTAATTGCTGTGTATGTATGTCATGTTTACATCACCACGAAGGGAACCTATGTGTTCCTCATAAGGGACATTTGTAAATGTATTGCTTGAATTAGGTTTTAAATAAACTATATTTTCCATACCTTTTTGTGTTTTTATCAGGATATTATGTTGTGGAAATGTCTGTTCGTCAGTCTGTCCCACAAAAGGTACCTGATTTGAGAAATCAACTCCTACAGTTTTGGTCCAGATGTTTTGAAACTTGGCACCAGGGTTTGATATACACTAATGTGCATATCAATTTGGCTTCGTTTGAATTATTATTGCATGAGTTATAGCCCCTGATTTATGTCCTATTCCACCTCAGTTAAGATGTTAACAATCTTGTGAAATCAATTCCTCCTACAGTTGTGTTCTAAATGTTTTGAAACTAGATACCAGGGTTTGATATACACTGATGATGTACTTCAATCAGATGATTTTTGCAGGAGTTATAGCCTCTGACTTATGATGGTATATTTTTACCTATTAATTTTGCCCCATAACTTGATATGCTTGTTTCACTTTATTTGGCAGAAACTACTTGTATCAACTAATGAAAGTCTGTTGAATTCCAGATGTTGTAAAACTTTTTTTGTTTTGTGTATTCATGGATGACGAACTTATCATAATTTGGCTCTGTGACAATTTTATTGAAAAATTGAATACTGCTCTCCTCCAGTAAGATATTGGGATTATCAAAGAGAACAGCGGTGAGGGATGTTGCACATGCCTCAGAGTACTCTTGTTGGTCATGTAGTGATTCCACTGATGGCCAGTCATGGTGCTGGGAAGCAGGTCATTCTATTAAAGTTGCATTCTAAAGTGAATGGACAGAGGGTAAGTTGCGTTTTCCTGCCTGTCTTGAGTACCCACGTGAACATTTTACCGGCCTCCCTTCTGAATACTATCACATCTCATTTACGCTGTGTTGCTGCCGTACCTATGCACTCACTTTATATGCCCCGCCAGTCAAAGCCCAAAGGGGTCAAAGAGCCCTTTGGGCGAAGAGTGAAGGGAGATGATGTTATGGGTCAGTCCGTCCGTCCATCCCACTTTTGTGAAATCAACTCTTCCTACAGTTTTGGGCCGATTGTTTTGAAACTTGTTACCATATTTGATGGTACCAAGTTTGATATTCTCTGATGCGCATATTGCAATTTCACTGTCACTGGATGACCTTGAGGTCAGATTTTTCCCTAAATCTTCTAAACACAATAACTACTGAAAGAAATGATGTAGGCTTTTTCAAATTGATGCAGGAGTTGTATCTAATGCACATCTTGGACGACTTACACCTTACTCGTCTATGCGTTTGGGATCAAGGAGTCAGAGGTCAAAGTTTCCAATGCAGTCACACTATGGTAAATGCTGCATTTACTATTACTATAAAACAAAGCTAGGGCACCAAACCTGTTAAACAGGTTCACCTTGAAATCCTGATCTCTATGGGTTTGGGGTCAAAAGGTCAAGGTTAACATTTATGCCTTATTACTATACACTGCATAAAGCTAGGGTCACCAAACCTGGTACACAGGTTCACCTTGAAATCCTGATCTTTTGACTACGGGTTTGGGGTCAAAAGGTCAAGGTTTACATTCCCTATGCCTTATTACTGTACAACGAGTAAAGTTAGGGTCACCAAACTTCGTACACAGGTTCACCTTAGGACCTTGACCACTGACTATGGCAGGGCTATTCAATTGCAAAATCAGTTGTCACAATTTGAAATCAAGACATGTAACTGGGCCGCATATGTTCAGCAATCTGTTGAATATGACAAATTTCAAACCAACACAGATCATCATGATGAAAAATTACACTTTTTATTCACTGGCTTGGTTTTAAATGTGTGCTTGGCACATGACAAAGGCACATCAAAAGTGCATAAAAACAGTAACTACTGAGGTTGAGCAGAACTTAAGTAGAAATATTTTTTCTCTTAAACAAAAATAAATAGAATGTGGAGGAGGAATAAAATTCTGTAAATAGCCATTTTGGTCACACTTTACTCAGGCATATTTCAAAGTGCATAAAAACTCAATGTGCACCGTTAGTAGCATTAACATTTGTTTCCCTTTTGAAATAAAATATACTACATCCTGGTCCTAACAGACCTTGGCAAATCACAAAGTGCATTTAGCTGAATAAAAAATGAACTGTCAAACACTTAAGTGCACAAACACCCCCAAGAAAAGATTGATAACATTAGCAAACATTGCACATCCACTACTGTGCTTTGTTTTGTTTTAAATCACCACGTGTGAGTAGGAACCTCTTTTTATTAACTACACATTCCATTACATACACATATCAGTCCAGGCAGGGTTAACCTGTTGCACTTCGGTGTACCGCGGGCGGACACGTATCTGCGTCCTAGAGCGTACTGAAAAAAAAGCTGCATTTCCATTCTTCCACTACAGACACAGCCGCGAACAGAAAGCCAAAGGAGTGCTTTGATTGGTTTAGATGTGATTGACCTCTCATTCGACTAATAAGAGCCTTGAATTGGGTTTCTGAAACCTTGAAGAACCAATGACTGAAAACCTAGCAAGAAGGACCCGCCTACCAACGGCTGCGAATACAGCCAGCCAATTGAAGCACAGAAGTTCGAAAGCTGTTTTGTGTAAGGCTGAGTGACACCAAAACAAGATGGCGACCGAGATGGTCACACTTTTTCAGCGCTGAGACAAACTCGCTGATTTCCCCATTAAAAGTACCTAACCAACAGCGATCGGCGCTCGTGACGGACACCCACGGGCTGAATTTCCACCTCCGTCAGAATCCCGTTGGAATGCCCCTTTAATCGGGTAGAACTGCTGCGCTCTGCCCGAAGCGATTGCCAAGCTAACGCTAGTTAGCTTAACGCTGGCCCCAGTGCGCCATCTAACTCCGACACGAAGCGGCTCAGTCCCCGGTGAGGGCTTACCGGAGCAACCGAGGCGGCGGTTGGGAGCTCGGGCGCGGCGTTGGTGAGAGACTGGGGCCACCTGGACCCAGCAGGACAGTGGCCTGAGTCGGAACCCAGTTGCGAGGCCCAGCTGAGGAACTACCAGACTGACGGCGGTCGGTGACGGGGCCTAGCGGAGGTGCCACCCAGCCAGACGGCGGCGAGCGGCGGTGATCGGTGGAGTTCGGCTGCGCCGGCGGTGTGTGGCATAACCGGCCAGGCAGACGGCGGCAGGCGGCGGCGATCGACGGCGGTGATCTGCGGAGCTGTGCAGCGTTACTTGGCGGAGGAGTTGTGCAGGAACTCGGTGCGGCGGAGGAGCTTGTAGGAGCTCGGTCCGACGAGTCCAGCAGCGGCCGGGCTAGTTGAGGCCTAGCCGGATTCTCTGTTTACTTCTATCCACAGGTCAGTAAGATGCCACAAAAGAAAGAGGAAATGGAAGAAATCAAAAAATCTCTGAACTTTATGTCAGAAGAATTGGCCAAATTGACTAGCCAGCAGGACAAAATAATAGGCCTAATAGAACAGGTACAAGCCCTACATTTAATAATTCAAGAAAAAGACCAAAAAATTATGGACCTGGAGCAACACGGGCGTCTTTTGGAGCAACGCGTCGAGGATCTTGAACAAGGTTCTCGTATTGATGACCTAGTTATAAGTGGACTAGACATCAGATATCAGTCATACGCCCATGCTGCAACAGGACTGAATGGTGAAGATGCACCCATGAGTGAATCATTGTCCTTAGAAAATCAAGTGCTTCAGTTCCTTAATAATAAAGACATTAAGGTAGAAGCCAATGCAATTTCAGCCTGTTATGCTTTACCGAAGAAAGATCCCAAAACAAAGAAATCAATTGTGATGCGCTTTGTGAACAGAAGGGTAAAGAACAACATACTGAGGCAGGCCAAAAAGCTAAAGGATACTCAAGTTTACCTAAATGAACATCTGACAAAAAAAAAAACGCTGAATTAGCACGACAGGCACGGATGCTAAAAAAACAAAATAAGATACAAGCAACCTGGACAAGAAATTGTAGAATTTGGATTAAACTAAATGGATCACCTGAGCAAGCAAAGAGTGTAATGATCAGAGATGCTACTGACTTAGATAAATACAGATGAACACTGATTAAGAAAATTATGAGCCAATGATGATCCATATTCATACACACGATAAGAATAGTTCTTTTGATACACCATGCCAAAGTACTTTAATAAAATAAGCAAAATAAACAAAAACTTATGACCGACTCGAATAGACATCAATTATCCCCAGTTGGAGGAAGTCATTTGACACAGAATGAGGAAACTCAAACTCTGAAAATATGCCATTATGCTGAACATAAACCACAAGAGATGGAGAATGATATTGATCCTGATAACCACTTTTTCAATAATATTCATAACCACTGTGAATATTACACTGAAAAACAATTCAAAAGTCAAGTGCAATTAGATGGTAAACTGTCAATAATACACTTCAATAGCAGAAGTCTTCACAAAAACTTTCCACAGATTCAGGACTATTTAAAACAGCTAGACAGAAAATTCACAGCTATTGCAGTCTCTCAAACCTGGCTTAATGAAGAACTGGCTCCCCTGATGGCAATAGAGGGATATCAGATGTTTTATATTAACAGATAGCAAAAAAAGGGTGGTGGTGTTGCACTGTACATTGATGACCTGTATAGGTGTAAGCTTGTAAATGAAATGTCCTTAGCACTACCAGGGATTTTGGAATGTGTTACTGTTGAGACTGACCTAGACAAAACAAAAAATCTAATCATAAGCTGCATATATAGAACGCCGGGAACTTGCATTGAGACATTCAGAGATAAATTAGTCGAGCTGTACAATAATATTACTAGTAAGAAAATGGTAGCAATTTGTGGAGATTTCAATATTGATTTACTGAATCCACATCAACAAAATGTAGTTACAGAGTTCATGAACTCTATGTACAGCATGAGTCTATATCCCACAATAACACATCCCAGTAGAATCACAGTTCACTCTGCTACACTTATTGACAACCTGTTTGTCAATGTTTTCGATAAGAAAATAGAAAGTGGATTATTGATAAATGATATAAGTGACCACTTGCCAACCTTTGCACTTATCCATGGCCACACGGGGCCCAACGCAGAAAAAATTTCAAAATCGTTCAGACACAAATCACCAAATGCAATCAGTTCTCTTAAAGAGGACTTGCTGAAGCAAGACTGGACAGAAGTCTATGTATCAGATGTAAATGAAGCCTATGACACATTTATAAACATTGTAACCACTCTTAATGAAAAAAACTGCCCACTAGTAAAAAAAAAGCTTAAACACAAATTTGCTGATAAGCCATGGTTAGCCAAAGGACTACAAAAGGCGTGTAAAAAGAAAAAATTATTATATAAAGCTTTCCTAAAGAAAAGAACAAAAGAAGCAGAGCAGCGGTGTAGTGGAGCTGAAATAATGAGGCGGTTTTGTATTAAAAACAGGGTTTTTAATGAATAGCTCCGCTATCAAATCTCATCAGGTGTAGAGCTTGGCAGAAGGCAAGAGACAGAACTCTGCTTCGCTCGCTGGTTAAATACAAGCACGCATAGCACCACTCATTGAAACAGCTGACGTCAGAGCCACTCATTGAAAAAGGTAACATCTCCCCGTTATCTTAATCCCCATTGTCCTGCCATCCCCTCTCCCTGTCTTGGGAGGTGATGGGAACTCCCCCTCTCGCTTTAGGGGGTAAAGGTGTCGAGTCCGTCTCCACTGCCGCGTCTTGGGAGGTCCATTGTCTTTACCCCGGCGCGGGGGATGCTCTGTCCTTACTAGGTGTGAAGCTCTTTACATATGCTGTCACAAAACATTTCCACTTGTTCTAACATATGTAGATATGGGATATAAGAGTCATATATACCACAGCGGTATAAAACATACAAAAATAAGTTAACATATATAATAAGATGTAGTAAAAGAGACTATTACAGTAAAGAACTGGTGAAAAACAAAGACAATATTAAAAATACATGGACAATACTCAACAGTATCCTTGGAAATAAAAGCAGAAATACAAGCTACCCAACTAATATTCCAAAAAATAATAAAACGACTCAGAGTGTGAATATAGCTTCACCTGCAGATGAATTTAATAATTTTTTTGTTAACATTGGACCTAAACTGGCCCGAGAAATACCCACTACAGTGCCTACAGGCGATACAATATGCAATAACACCGCTGTAAAAGACTCCATCTTCATAAAGAACACAGACGAAAGAGAGGTCATTGAAATTGTTAAATCGTTCAAAAGTAAAACATCTACTGACTGTGATGGTATTGACATGCTACTAGTCAAAACTGTTATCGAATGCATAGTAAAACCACTGACGTATATCTGTAACCTGTCTCTCCAATCAGGTATATTTCCCAATGCAATGAAAATAGCTAAAGTAATTCCGATATACAAGATGGGCGACAGAGGGGAACTCTCAAACTATAGACCAATTTCACTATTACCGCAATTTTCCAAGATACTTGAAAAAATATTCTATGAGAGATTTGACAACTTCATACTGAAGAATGATTTATTATGTGAGCAGCAATATGGGTTCAGACACAAGAGGACAACTGCATATGCCCTAATGGAATTTACAGAAAAAATATCAACAGCCATTGAAAATAAAGAGTATTCAGTTGGAGTATTCCTAGATCTTAAAAAAGCATTTGATACAGTAGATCATAACTTATTATTAAAGAAACTACAAAATTGTGGTATTAGAGGGGTAGCACTGTCCTGGTTAAGTAGTTACTTAAAGAATAGATATCAGTATGTATGTGTTAGCAACAAAAACTCAGAGTTGCTGAAGGTCACCTGTGGAGTCCCACAGGGTTCAGTTCTGGGACCGTTATTATTCAATATGTATATAAACGATACATGTAAAGTTTCAGAAAAAATGGACTTAATATTGTTTGCCGATGACACTAATCTGCTATGCAGTGGAAACAATTTGGAACAACTTCTGGATACACTCAGAAAGGAATTAGGAAAGCTTAAACTGTGGTTTGATTCAAACAAATTAACGCTCAATTTAAGTAAGACAAAATTTATAGTCTTTAACAACCATCACAACAACCCAGTACCCAAACTCAGTGTAAATGGTGCAGAGATTGAAAGGGTATCTGAAACTAAATTCCTTGGAGTAATAATTGATAACAAACTGTGTTGGAAGTCACATATTAATTATATTAAAGGTAAAGTATCCAAAACAATTGCAATATTACACAGAATGAAATATTTGCTGAATCAACCCACACTATACACCTTGTATCATTCATTAATACTCCCATACATGACATATTGTAATGAAGTATGGGGAAATGCATATAAAACAAACATATATCCACTCTTTATGCTTCAAAAGAGAGCTATTAGAATAATAAACAAAGCAGCTTACAGGGAACCAACAAACCCACTTTTTCTTAAACAAAAAACTCTCAAGTTGAAAGATCTGGTTGACTTTAAAACCGCAATAATAATGTTCAAAGTGAAGAATTTATCACTGCCCGCAAATATCCAAAAGTTGTTCCAAGCAAGGGAGAAACGATATCACTTCAGAGGAACATGTATATTTCAAAAGCCTACAGTGAGAACAACCTCCAAGCAACACTGTATTTCAGTGCAAGGAGTCAGATTATGGAACGATTTTGAACCTGAACTAAAATCATGTACAACGCTTGGACAATTTAAACAAAAACTAAAGGAAGAAATACTCCAAACATATTTACAAGACGACATGTAAACTCACATAAGGACTGACATATCCAGCCTGTGTTGTGTTGTAGCTTAGTTTTTTTTTTTTTTTTTTTTTCTGTAACATTTTGTCTTAGATTTGTTTTGAATAGTAACCGCTTAACTTAGCTTAGCTTAGTTTTCTTTTCTTTTTTTTTTCTCTCAGTCACATTTTGTCTCAGCTTTGTTTTAAATTGTAATCGCTCTTGTCTTGTTTTCTCTTTTTTCTCTTTTGAATTCTTGGATGGAATATGGGTGGGCAATATAAGCTGCGGCTTCAGCCATCACCCATTTCGGATAACTCACGTGGAATTGTATAGTAGAAGGAGTCTTTGTCTAATTTGACCTTGTTGTTATATTATACAGTTTCTTTTAACCTGTACTGTACTATCCGAAATAAATAAATTCATTCTTTCATTCAACTACTGTTCTTATTTGTTTTGAAAAATCGTTCATCAAAACCGCAATCATGGAAGCGCAAAACCGCAATAATGGAATTATGGTTTGACCAGGTCGTGTGACCAGAACCACGAGTCCGTAATAAGCGGACCAGCGTCATGTTTGTCTGACAATGAGGAAGAGAAGTTCGCCAGCGACATTGCTGTTGTGGACAGGTAAGTGTTATAAGCTAAATTATTCTTTATCCCTGAAAATTGTAATCCAAATGACTTTTGACCGATTGGTAAATTACAACTGTGCGTTATCGCAACATGTCAGACCCGGACCGCCATGTTGCGAACGCCCCCCCCCCCCCCACCGCTACTCTTCTGTAGCGGATTGCAGATATTTTAGTGCAAATGTGCGTAGTAGACCGCGGCACACCATCACCGCTTTCCGTCATGTAGCGATGGGCGATGTCCGTCCTCTGTAGCGGTGGGAGGTGGGAGGTGTTATCTTCTACATTACATTACAGATATTCTAGTATAATTTTTAGTGCACTATAGGTTGTTTTTGCTTGTAAAAAAAAAAAGCCACACATTTTTTACGTGGCATGCTTCTTTGTGTGTGGGGGCTTGTTTGTTCATTCATTCATTCATTCATTCATGAATGAATAAACCCCCCCCCCCACACACACACACACACACACAGCCCTTCACCTTTCATTAGAGCCCAAGATGAAGCTTCTATATTGAATCATTCAAAAGTTAGACGTTTTTCCAAACTGTGCCATTTGGCACAATTTGGCACAGTTCAAAAACGCCTGGGAACAACCTAAGAAAAAAGCTGTGTAATATATTCATTTTTTGTGGTATTGTTACAAAATTTTGACCTCAGCTGGATAACACTTGGTTCTACATTTCTGTTGCATTTTCCAGCCAGTATCTGAAGCTGTGTGTTATTTGCAAGCATTTGTATCCAAAAAAACACCCAGGCGAAATTTATTTTCTTCAAGTTCAGTATGTTTAGATGACTGTTACTCAGTGGCAGGAGCACTTAGAGAGATTATGACTGTTTTGCCAAAAAATTCAAAGTGTTTTCTTTTAAATGAGACCAACACCATGAAGATGCTGCAAAGGGTTGAAGAACAGCTTTTGATTTACTTTGGGTACATTATTTTTTGGTGTTTTTAGGGAAATTGACCAGACTTGATGGTGCGCGGCTACCATCAAGTCCCCGTGCCCGCGCAGGATATTCCCAAAACCGCGGTAATAACTCCGTTTGGGCTTTTTGAGTTTTTGCGCATGCCGTTTGGGTTAAAGGGCGCCGCGCAAACTTTCCAACGCATGATGGATGCAGTTTTACGCGACCTGCCTTTCGTGTTCGTCTATTTAGACGACATATTGGTAGCCAGCACGTCTGAAGACGAACATGAAACCCACCTCACAGCGGTTTTTCGGAGACTGGCAGAGCACGGGTTGATAATTAACCCAGCGAAGTGCCAGTTCGGGGTGGCGCAAATCAATTTTTTTGGGGCATCGCGTTTCGCCAGAAGGAGCGGTTCCCCTGCCTGAGAGTGCGCGCAATAACAGATTTCCCCCGACCTCAAACGGTAAAAGCGCTGCAGGAGTTTCTAGGAATGGTTAATTTTTACAACCGGTTCCTTTCGAGCGCAGCGCGGCTCATGCAGCCACTGTACACGGCACTGAAAAAACAAAAACCCACGAATAAGGTCGAATGGTCTCCGGAGCGGGAGCGCGCTTTCTCCCAGGTCAAATCAGCCCTTGCAAGCGCCGTTTTGTTAGCGCACCCGGTTCCAACAGCCCGTTTGGCACTCACCACCGAGGCTTCTGATCTAGCGGTGGGGGCAGTCATTGAGCAGTGTGTGGCAGGGACCTGGCAGCCACTCGCGTTCTTTAGCAAATCCTTGCGCGATAACGAGTGTAAATACAGCGCGTTTGACAGGGAGCTTTTAGCCCTACACTTGGCCATCCGCCATTTCCAGTTCTGGCTGGAAGGGCGTCGTTTCACCGCTTTCGTGGACCACAAACCGTTAACTTTTGCGATGGCCAAGATCTCAGAACCTTGGTCAGGCCGACAGCAAAGACAGCTGGCCGCAATATCGGAGTTCACCACCGATATCCAGCATGTTGCAGGTAAACACAATGTAGTGGCAGACTGTCTCTCACGTGCTGTGGCAACGCCAGGCCACGTGGGGGCAGACTCGGTGGCTGTGGGCCAGGGCAGTGACGTGGGAGTGCGCGCAGCCCCGGTCCACGTAGGTTTGGATTATGCAGACATGGCTGCAGAGCAGGTTGGTGACGCGGATGTGCGCGCGCTCCAGTCTGGACCAACAGGGTTAAGGCTGGAGCACAGGGTGCAGCAAATAGGTATGCCCCCCTTAATATGCGATGTCTCGAGGCCGTCCCGTGGTTCCAGCTGCGTGGCGCCGCCACGTTTTTGACTCGGTCCATTCGGTGGCGCACCCGGGGGTGCGCGCATTGATCAAGATGGTGGGGGAGAAATTTGTCTGGCCGGGGTTGCACAAACAGGTCAAGGAATGGGCAGCAGCTTGTGTAGCGTGCCAGAGGGCTAAGATACACAAGCACACGAGGGCCCCTTTGGAGCCTTTTCACATCCCGGCTAAGCGGTTCGATCATGTGCATGTTGATCTGGTGGGCCCGCTTCCCTCGTCTCAAGGGCACACACACCTTTTGACGATGGTGGACCGCACCACGCGTTGGCCGGAAGCGGTACCTCTGGCGTCAACAACGGCGGAAGAGGTTGCGCGCGCGTTTTTAACAACTTGGGTCGCGCGTTTTGGAGTCCCGTCGGACATAACGTCCGACAGAGGCCCTCAATTTGTTTCCGAACTGTGGTTGTCTATGGCCCGCAGCTTAGGGGTGAAGGTACACCGCACTACCATGTATAACCCGCAGGCCAACGGTTTATGTGAACGCTTTCATAGGTCATTGAAAGCAGCCCTCAGAGCATCGCTCACGGACACAAATTGGGTGGACAAACTGCCATGGGTTTTATTGGGGTTGCGTTCTGCACCTAAGGAGGATTTGCAGGCCTCCCCAGCAGAGTTAGTTTTCGCACAACCTCTCTGTTTGCCGGGGGAATTTCTTCCGGAAAATCCTGTGCCAAATTGTCCCCCCGCTCAGCTGTTGCAGAGCGCCACAGGATCAAACACGCTGCCTGGCCCAGTGCATCACAGTTTTCCACGCGTTTTTGTGCCAGAGGCTTTAAAAAGCGCAGAGTTTGTTTTTGTTAGACATGACGCACAACGCCCAGGGCTGCGTCCGCCTTATGATGGACCGTTCTGGGTGCTGGAAAAAAATGAGAAGCATTTCTTGCTAGATTTGGGGGGCAGAAGGGAGCTAATTTGCATAAACAGACTCAAGCCCGCTGTTGTTCTGGCTGATGAACACGTGCAGTTGGTGAAAGCCCCCCGCCGGGGCAGGCCACCGAGAAGGCATGCTCCAGAGCTCCCACAGAGATGTGCTAACAAATCTAATCCCCAGGTGCGAGGAGACGCTGCAGACGCAGCGAAGCCGGCTTACAGCAGATTTGGCAGGAAGTTAAGACCTAAGAGACTGGGGGATTGATTGTTGGTTATGTGGTAATGTCTTTTATGTTATGCATTTATTTGTCCCATGCAGACGTTTGGGGGGGGGGTCATGTGGCACATATGTTTGGTTCATATTTCCCACAAGAGTGTGGCACATATGTCTGGTTCATATCTCCTACAAATGTATGGCTTATGTGGATTGGGGCTTCACGTCTGGAGGAACAAAGAGTCTGGATCGACGGGGGCCGACAGGAGATGTCGAGGAGGTGTGAAGTTGGACCCTTGTCCCAGAGAGGAGGCCCTGGGGGGATCCCCAGAACATCAGAGAATAAGAGACAATGGTGAATCTTCAGAGACTTGCATTGTGATTAAATGTTTGCAGAAGCACCATGTGACTTGAGTTCTTAATCCCCCGGAGGTATAAGAATGTGATGTAACATGATTCTGCCTCTTCTTGCTTTTTGAGAATGTTGGATGATTGTGTTCTGCAATAAAGCCGAACCTGAGGAATAAACTCAAGTCTCGTCATTGAACACAACTTCCACACAGAGTGCAAGGGGTTAAAAAAGGGGGGGGGGGGGCGTTCACAACATGACGGACCCAGACCGGAGCGGTCTGGGTCTGTCATGTTGCGATAACGCACGGTTGTAATTTACCAATCGGTCAAAAGTCATTTGGATTACAATTTTCAGGGATAAAGAATAATTTAGCTTATAACACTTACCTGCCCACAACAGCAATGTCGCTGGCGAACTTCTCTTCCTCATTGTCAGACGAACATGATGCTGGTCCGCTTGTTACGGACTCGTGGTTCTGGTCACGCGACCCGGTCAAACCATAATTCCATTATTGCGGTTTTGCGCTTCCATGATTGCAGTTTTGGCGAACGATTTTTCAAAACAAATAAGAACAGTAGTTAGAAAAAAAGACTGGCGAACGCCTGTGTGTCACCCAGCCTTACACAAAACAGCTTTCGAACTTCTGTGCTTCAATTGGCTGGCTGTATTCGCAGCTGTTGGTAGGCGGGTCCTTCTTGCTAGGTTTTCAGTCATTGGTTCTTCAAGGTTTCAGAAACCCAATTCAAGGCTCTTATTAGTCGAATGAGAGGTCAATCACATCTAAACCAATCAAAGCACTCCTTTGGCTTTCGCGGCTGTGTCTGTAGTGGAAGAACGGAAATGCAGCTTTTTTTTCAGTGCGCTCTAGGACGCAGCGCCCTCGTGCGCTCTAGGACGCAGAGACGTGTCCGCCCACGGTACACCGGCGTGCAAGAGGTTAAAGTATGGCAGCAGTCTAAAAGAGAAAATGAAACTTAAACATTTCTACTCAACTGGATGCAAATGGAGCAGCACCTTCCCGCGCCATGTTTGTTTTGCCGTCATGCGTAACTTCTGTTGGCAGCGTTGTGACGCTGTCATGCAGCAGACCCCAAATATTGCAATATTTGTTTTTACACCAGTATCAAAATTTATACCGGTATTATCATGGACGATACTGTTATGTCTGAAAATAGCGAGACATGAGCATCATACTGCAAACTACAAACAACTTTTATTCTGCACACTGAGGTATATATACAGAACAGTAGCCCACCTGACGCCATCCGACCTGGTGTCCGACATCGGCTATGGCAAGCCCCAGTGTCCAAACCCCCCCAAACTCACATATCCCCCCTCCCCCCAAAAAACTAGAATCCCCCTCCCCCCCACACCTTTTAGCGTTACCTATTATTCCCTTTATTTATTTTTTTAAACATGTAAACAAAACCTGTCTGAGCACTTGGGTGGACTACCAGGGTGCTCGCGTGTTGAGGTGGATTATTCTGCCACTTTTTGAGTCAACACGTCCTAGTTAACCAAAACCCACAACAAAGTCATTCAGATACTGTGGCCTCTGCTGAACCCTGGATGAGCGTCTCGCAGGCTGTGGTTGCTGCCGGTCTTGTCACCTGCTCCCGAAGGTCTTCTTGTCGTGTGTCAGCAAAGTCCCAACTTGCGTCCATTACACCTGTTGACACCCTCTGACCCTGGATCGGCTGTGATTTCCTGAGGCGGCTAGCACGCCAGTGTGACCCTTCAGAGAAGCAGAATGTGGCAGGACCCAGCTGTGCCATGATCTGTAGTGGCGTCATCCAGAATGACTGTAGCTTATGTGTGCGGTTGGGGCGCCTAATTCTGACCCAGTCTGACACTGCATGCCCGTGCTCTTTCATCCGATGTTTCTGTCAAACCACCTTGTCATTCGATGTTGCTGTTTGACCACTTGCCCCCTCGGTTATGGTTCGTCCGCCTGAGTAGTCGCTGTGGGGGTCCATAAATGGTCCAAAGGAAGGTGCAGTTCATGTCCCAACATTAACATTGCCAGTGAGCACCCTGTTGTGGCATGAAGAGTCGCCCTGTAATGAAGCAGTGTATTCTGAAGAGTGTTGGAGAATCGAAGCCCTCCCACCAGGTGTGCCCTCAGCCTGTTCTTCAGGGTCTTATTATGTCATTCCACCCCCCATTTGCCTGTGGGTGATAGAAAGCAG
This sequence comes from Pholidichthys leucotaenia, assembly GCA_020510985.1. Lineage (NCBI taxonomy): Eukaryota > Metazoa > Chordata > Actinopteri > Cichliformes > Pholidichthyidae > Pholidichthys > Pholidichthys leucotaenia. Next base: position 362,476,686 of record CM035840.1, read on the forward strand.
TCTTTATATGTTCAATGCCCCTCTCACTCAAAAACATCTCGAAACCCCCTGAGATGAATTGTGGGCCCTTATCTGTTGTAATGTTGTCTGGCACATCCCAACGAGCGAAGAGTGAGGTGAGGAAGCCAATGACCACGTCGGTTGTGACCGAGCCGGTGAGCATCACTTCCGGCCATTTTAAGTGCAGATCTTAGGCTACCAGCAGGAATTTTCCATTTGCAGGGCCCATGTGTAGTTCACCGCAGATATCCAGTTCAATGTGTTTCCAGGGGCTCACTGGGTACTGTAGTGGCTGCAGTGGTGGGGGTGGGGGTGTCCCAGTTTTTCCGCTCTCCAGACAGGGCACACAATCTTTTATCATGTTTTCTATATCCTTGTCGATGCCCGGCCACCATACCGAGTCCCTGCAGTGCTGTTTCACTCTGACCACCCCCAGATGACCCTTATGTAGCATGGACAAAACTCGGGCCCTCAACGACTCCGGAACGATTGTACAATGTCCTCTCACCACACAGCCATCATTCCAGCAGCTCAGGTCATCCTTGACCCTGTGGAAAAGTGCCAGCTCCCCCAGTGCCTTTGTGGCCACCCCTCCCGGATGAATGAACGCAGCTGTGTTAGGATCGGATCCTGCTCTGATGCCACCTGGAGTTCCTGGAGAAGAGAAGATAAGATAAGCCTTTATTAGTCCCACAATGGGGAAATTCCAGGATTGCAACAGCACAGGGATAGCAGCACTCAGCAATAATTAAGAAGATACGAAAAATATAAATAAGAGCAGTGGATATACATACGTACACATAAATATATAAATACTGTATATATACAAAGTGTGGAGCATTGTAGCAAGATGGAATAAACAGCATCACCGTCTACTTAGTTATCCTACATAGTATGAATATGTACCCATACATATTGTCACCCTCCGTAGCGACTGATATTGTCCTAGTTGTATACTGGAGGGGACCATTTGTGTGAGTCTGTTGTGTCTTTTGCATTCAGTACTATTAGGTTGTCACGTTTTTTGCTATCTCTGCGAGCAGCCCTGCTTAGGTTATACGGTCTGACAGCCGTAGGTAGGAAGGACCTGCGAAACCTCTCGGTTGCGCACCTAGGATGATGTAGTCTACTGCTAAATGAGCTCCTCAGTGTGTTCAATATGTCCTGCATAGGGTGGGACTCAGACTCCAGCAGAGATGACAGTTTAGCCACCATCCTTCTCTCTCCTATCTCCTCCACTGGGTCAAGGCGTTGCCCCAGGACAGATCTAGCTTTCTTGATCAGTTTGTTCAGTCTCTTCCTATTGGCTGCTGTAATGCCGTTGCCCCAGCAGACCACACCAAAAGTGATGGCTGATGCCACCACCGTGTCGTAGAATGTCTTCAGCAGCACCCCTTGTACACCAAAAGACCTAAGCCTCCACAGTAGGAACAGCCTGCGCTGCCCCTTCTTGTAGAGTGCGTCGGTATTGTGTGACCAGTCTAGTTTATTGTTCAGATGAACACCCAGGTACTTGTAGGATGTCACCATCTCAATGTCTGTTCCCTGTACTGTATGTTTACTGGTGCTGTGAGGGGTTGTCCTTGCCTGCGGCAGTCCACCACCAGCTCCTTAGTTTTCCTCGCGTTGATCTGGAGGCAGTTCCGATGGCACCAGTCCACGAAGTCCTGGATAAGTCCTCTGTACTCAGCTTCATCTCCGTTGGAGATGAGGCCGACAATCGCAGAGTTGTCAGAGAAACGCAGTATTCCGCAGGGGGTCATGTAGTGTGTTGATCAGCTCTGCCTCCAGGGGGTCACAGTCACCATTTTGACCAGTACTGGGCTTGACGTGGGACAGGAGGTCCACCACTACATTTTCTCTGCTCGGAGTGAACTGGGTGGTGAAGTTATACGCTCGTAGCCTTTCAGTCCACCTGTGGATGCATAGAGGTTTGTGTCCCGACCCAGATGTTTCCAGCAGTGTTGTCAGGGCTCTGTGGTCCGTCCGTAGTGTGAAGTGCCACCCATAGAGGTATATGTGCCAGCATTCACATGCCCAAACACATGCGAGAGCCTCCTTTTCACCCACTGCATACCTCTGTTCCACCGATGAGAGGGACCACGACCAAACGCCACTGGGTGTTCCGTTCCGTCTTGAAGTTGGGACATGACGGCACCCACTGCAGAGCCGGATGCGCCGCACATCATGAAGGTAGGACATCGTGGATCAGAGTGGGCCAGCACCGGTAGAGAAGTCAGTTGGGACTTCAGTTTAGAAATGGTGGCAGAGCAGGCTGAAGTCCATTCCCATGGTGCATCCTGCTTCAGGAGGGCGTGCAGTGGCTCTATTGTTTCAGAGTAGCAGGGAATGAAACGCCCATAGAAATTCGCCATGCCAAGAAAAGATGAAATTTGTGTGGGGTTTGTAGGATCTGGAAGTTTCAGGACCACCTCCACATTTGAGTGCAGGGGAGTTAGGCCCTCGGCAGACAGTCAAAACCCCACAAATTCAATGGTTTCTGCTACAAAGATGCATTTTTCTTCATTGAGCATGACGGCTTGGTTCACCAGTATCTCCATCACCCTGCCAAGATGTTCGTTGTGGGTGGCTCGTGATGCGCCGTGCACCACAGTGCCGTCCAGATACACCACCACACCCTTGAGGCCTGCAGAAATTGTGGCCATGGTCTTCTGGAAGCAGTCTGGAGCAGAGCTGAGGCCAAAAGGCATGTATGTGTATCTGAAAACCCCCATATGTGTTACAAACGCCATCAGGTTCCAGCTAATTGGGTGAAGGGGTACCTGTAGGTATCCTTAGGCGGAGGTCCAGTTTTGAAAACACCTTTGAACCACTGAAAACAACTGTGAGCTCTTCCATTGTGGGGAGGGGGTATTTGTCCGGGATGATCACTTTGTTAACCATCCTGAGATCAATGCATGGTCGTATGCTGCCCAACTTTTTCTTCGCCACCTCTGTATTGGAGATCCATGGTGAGGTGTCCACTCTCTCAATGATGCCGGCGTCCAGTAGTCTTTTAAGCTTGGCCATGACATCGTCCCGCAGAGCGAGGGGTAGTCAGCGAAAAGGTTGAATTTTTGGTGTCGCTTTTGGGTCGATGAGCGGCCGGTGGTTAAAAGGGGTTATACAACCCAGGCCCTCGAATAGCACTGACCAATGGTACTGCCAAGATGGTGAAACAGTTATCATGGCAGAGCCTGTTGGATCTGTAATGGAAAACACCAACTCCCCCAATAAGTCTATACCCAACAGGTCGGCCCCCTGGCATGACACTTGGAAAGTGAATGCTGGAATTGTCTTCAGGCCACAAGTCACTGAAAAGCTAACCATTCCCACAATGCCAATTTTCACATGTCCATAACCGAACATATTTTCAGCTTTTATAGTCTTTCTGGGGAAAAGTTTTCTTACCGTGGCCACACTCCGTAACGACCGTGCAACCCCCGAGTCCACTAGAAGCAGTACGTCGACTCCGTCCAACTGGACGACGTGCCATTTTAGCGGCCAGTTTTTGGCGCCTGCTACACACACTGTGGCTAAGTCCACCAAGTGTGTATCAATCCTCACAGGGGCTGAGCGGAAAACTCTGGCTGAAAAGCGCTATATAAGTGCAGGTTAGTTAGTTAGTTAGTTAGTAAATGGTTAGCACGTTTGCAGCGGTGGCATTTTCTTCCTCTGGCTCTGCGCGAGCCTGTCCGGTGTTTAGGTGAACCGCAGCCGCTGCACAGTGTCCGTGCCATGTACCGTTTCTGCGGGGTAGTCTGCCTGGAGCAGTTTGCAGCGTTGCTATCAGCCTGTCGTCGTGGGGTCACCTGAGGGCCTAGTTGTTCATTAGCTGTTAGCTGTTTAGCTAGCTGGGCGGCAGATTCCATCTGGCTCGCCATCTATGTCACCTGACTTAGCCCGAAATTGTTTGTGGTTAGCAATAGCTTCTCCCTTAGCCACTCGTTGTTCGTGCCGTATGCTAGCTTGTCACAGATTAGCTCATCTTCCAAAGGCACACATGCTTGCTGAGTTTCGGAGCTCTGTAGCATAAATGGTAAATGGTAAATGACGTTGATTTATATAGCGCTTTTCTTCTCATCTAGGATGACCAAAATGCTTTACAGATCCTTCAATTCACCCATTCACACACACATTCACACACTGATGGCGGCAGAGCTGCCATACACACAGGCACTAACCAGGCCACCAGGAGCAACTGGGGGTTCAGTGTCTTGCTCAAGGACACTTCGACAAGCGGACAGCAGATAGAGTGGGAATCAAACCCATGACCCTCCGATCAGTAGTCAGTCACATTACACCTGCGCCACCGCCGCCCCGGGTGAGTTGACCCATAATGCTGGGTCAACTCATACTCAATGCTGGGTATATACAGTATACAGAGCAGTAGCCCGCCTGATGTCATCCGACCTGGCATCCAACGTCAGCTACGGCAAACCCCAGTGTCCAAATCCCACCACACTCATACTACAGATGCGATATGGCACACCCTTAGTCTCTACCTCCCAAACTTCACAAGATGATAGGCATTGACGTTGCTAGCCTGCCAGCCTTGTTAGCACATCTGTGGCAGGAGTCGGTGGGTAAATAACGACATCCCGATTCAACTGAAGAGCTCTCAGTCCTTCTTTCTCCAGGTGAGTGTCAGTCTCATTTTCAAACTAGTTTACTCTCAAACGTTGATACCTTTACTCCGATGATGGTAGAATCTCAAAGCTAGCGTTATCCCTCCAACGCAAATGTGCGATTTTACGTGTGTTCGCCTTTTTCCATAGACTTTGTATGCATTTGCGCCGCCCATTCCTGTTTGGTGTAGGCTTGGTGTCTTGCCCTCTAGCACTGTTAGCCACAGTCATAGAGCCCACACTTAAAAACAAATGCGCTGCATTGTGGGTTGATGGTTGCTAGGCTACATGGAGTGTTGCATTTACGGTCTGTAGTAATTAATGTATTTCTGAAATTCTGTGAAATGTGTTGGCCTTTGCTTCTCTGCCTGGGCCACTCGGAGGTTGGTTCTGGGCTGCATGTGGCCCACGGGCTGCTAATTGAATAGGATTGAACTATGAGTGTGGGGTCAAAAGTTCAACGGGCAACATTTCTTATACCTTATTACTGTACAACGAATAAAGTTAGGGTCACCAAACTTGTATGTTTGTAGGTGATCGACTTATAATTTGGTTCTGCCACAGTAATAACAGAGGGGAAAGTAAGTATTGAACATGCCAACATTTTTCTCATTAAACATATTTCTGATGGCGCCATTGACCTTAAATTTTCACCAAATATCAGTAACAATCCATACATAGAAAGAAATCAAGGCAACCGTGTTCACAAAACAAGTTATATTTAATAAAGTGGAATGACACTGGGAATAAATATTGAACATGCTTGGTGAAATTCATTTAATATTTAGTAGAAAAGCCTTTGTTGATAATAACAGCTTCCACATGCCTACTGTATAGAGAAACTAGGCGCAGGCATTGCTCAGGAGAGATTTTAGCCCATTCTTCCACACAAACTCAAATTTTGAAGGTTCTGTAGGTGTCTTCAATGAACTCCGATCTTCAGTTTGTTCCATAGATTTTCAATTGGATTCGGGTCAGGTGACTGACTGGGCCATTCTAGCAGCTGTATTTTCCTTCTCTGGAGCCAGTTGAGTTTCCTTGGCTGTGTGTTTGGGATCATTGTCTTGCTGAAATGTCCACCCTCGTTTCATCTTCAGTATCTTGGCAGATGGCAACAGACTCTTATCAAGGACGTCTCTGTACATTTGTCCATTCATCTTTCTTTCCATTATATGAAGTCCACCTGTACCATGTGCTGAAAAACACCCCCACACCATGATGAGATGTGCAGTGCCATTTCTCGTCCAAACATACTGTGTGTTGTGGCATTGAAAAAGTTCACTTTTGGTCTCATCTGACCAAACTATATTCTCCCAGTATTTTACTGGTTTGCCCAATTGTTGTGCTGTGAACTTTAAATGAGCTTCAGCAATGGAGTCTTCTGAGGTGAGCGGGCATAGAGCCCATGTCAGTTGAATGCATTACTTTTTGTTTTCTTTGAAACAGCAGGACCTGCTAACTCCAGATCTTTATGGAGCTCTCCACAAGTGGTCTTTGGCTCTTGGATTACTCTTCTAATAATTTGTTTGACTCCTTTGTCAGAAATCTTGTGAGGAGCTTCTGGTCATGGCTGGTTTATGGTAAAATGATGTTCTTTCCACTTCCAAATGATGGCTCCAACATTGCTTACTGGATGGAACATTCAGCAGTTTAGAAATGCGCCTGTAACCAATGCCATCATTATATTTTGCAACAATAAGGTTGCAAAGGTCTTTGCTTTTACCCATTATGAGTTCTTTGTGGTGTGACAATCTGATATTCACAGACTTTTTTTAAAGGCTATCAGTCAGGACTTAACCAGCTGAAATTAATTTGCACTGATGGGGGATGGGATGGCTTCCTAAATTCTGATGGATTTCAGCTGGTTTCTTGGCTTTCTATGTCTTTTTGCACCTCTTTTTCTTCATGTGTTCAATGTTTATTCCCTGTGACATTCCACTTTATTAACTATAACTTGTTTTGTGAACACAGCTGCCTTGATTTCTTTGTACGTATGGATTACTTGGGTTGTTAATGATATCTGGTGAAAATCCCTGGTCATTGGCTTCATCAGAAAAATGTCTGAGAAAAATGTTGATGTGCTAAGTACTTGTTTTCCCCGCTGTATATTGAAAAGTTGAAAATTGCTCTCCATCAGTAAATATTGGAATCTTCAAAGAAAACAGAGTTGGGGGATATTGCACTTGCCTCAGAGTGCTCTTGTTCAAGCTGTTACCATTGTCACTCTGTGCATTGCCTTCTCTCTCTGTCTCTGTATGAGCAATGACCTTCTCCCAATACTGAATACGAAGGCGGATGGAAGCCATCGCAACTTTGCTATGCCCCCATTACTCAACCAGGCATCCCAGTGTCAGTACAATCACACACACACATGTATTCCACTCAGCAGTTTAGTGATTCAGGAAGGCCACAACATGACTGGCAACTTCATCCAAAAATGAATTGTCCTGGCAAAAACCCTTTCAGCTAATTGAAACAATTTATTGGCCCCAAATACAGTGGTGTGAAAAAGTGTTTGCCCCCTTCCTGATTTCTCATTTCTTGTATGTTTGTCACACTTACATGTTTCAGATCATCAAACAAATTTAAATATTTGACAAAGATAACACAAATAAGTAAGATAAGTAAACACAAAACACAGTTTTTAAATTAAGGTGTTTATTATTAAGGGTAGAAAAAAAATCCAAACCTATATGGCCCTGGGTGGAAAAACGTGTCCCCCCCCCCCTTAAAACATAAATTAACTGTGGTTAATGATATCTTTTGAAAGCTGCGTTCAGTTTCTCTAGCCACACGCAGGCCTGATTACTGCCACACCTGTTCTCAATCAAGAAATCACTTAAATAGGACCTGCCTGATAAAGTGAAATAGACCAAAAGATCCTCAAAAGCTAGACATCATGCTGCGATCCAAAGAAAGTCAGGAACAAATGAGAAACAAAGTAATTGAGATCTATCAGTATGAAAAGGTTATAAAGCCATTTCTAAAGCTTTGGGACTCCAGTGAACCACAGTGAGGGCCGTTATCCACAAATGGCGAAAACACGGAACAGTGACGAACCTTCCCAGGAGTGGCCGGCCGACCAAAATTACCCCAAGAGTGCAGCAACGACTTATTCAAGAGGTCACAAAAGACCCCACAACAACATCCAAAGAACTGCCGACCTCACTTGCCTCAGCTGAGGTCAGTGTTCATGACTCCACCATAACAAAGAGACTGAGCAAAAATGGCCTGCATGGCAGAGTTCCAAGAAGAAAACCACTGCTGAGCAAAAAGAACGTAAAGGTTCATTTCAGTTTTGCCAGAAAACATCTTGATGATCCTCAAGACTTTTGGGAAAATACTCTGAGGACTGACAAAATAAAAGTTGAACTTTTTGGAAGGTGTGCGTCCCATTACATCTGGTGTAAAAGTAACACAGCATATCAGAAAAGGAACATCATACTAACAGTAAAATATGGTGGTGGTAGTGTGATGGTCTGGGGCTGTTTTGCTGCTTCAGAACCTGGAAGACTTGCTGTGGTAAATGGAACCATGAATTCTGTTTTCTACCAAAAAATCCTGAAGGAGAATGTCCGGCCAGCTGTTCGTGACCTCAAGCTGAAGCACACTTGGGTTCTGCAGCAGGACAATGATCCAAAACACACCAGTAAGTTCACCTCTGAATGGCTTCCGAAAAACAAAATGAAGACTTTGGAGTGGCCTCGTCAAAGTCCTGACCTGAATCCGATTGAGATGCTGTGGCATGATCTTAAAAAGGTGGTTCACGCTCAGAAACCCTCCAGTGTGGCTGAATTACAACAATTCTGCAAAGATGAGTAAATGGTAAATGGCATTCACTTATATAGCGCTTTTATTCTCATCTCTTGATGACCAAAGCGCTTTACAGATCCTGCTATCCACCCATTCACACTCACATTCACACACTGATGGAGGCAGTAGGCCAAAATTTGACAGTAGGCCAAAATTTGGTGTAGGCCAAAATTAATCCACAGCACTGTAAAAGACTCATTGCAAGTTATTGCAAACACTTGATTGCAATTGCTGCTAAGGGTGGCCCAAGCAGTTATTAGGTTTAGGGGGCAATTACTTTTTCACACAGGGCCATGGAGGTTTGGATTTTTTTTCCCCTTAATAATAAGCACCTTCATTTAAAAACTGCATTTTGTGTTTACTTGTGTTATCTTTGTTTAATATTTAAATTTGTTTGATCTGAAACATTTAAGTGTGACAAACATACAAAAAAAATGAGAAACCAGGAAGGGGGCAAACACTTTTCCACACCACTGTAATTTTATAGTCTACTAAAAAAATAACATGTATTTTCATATTAAGTTGAGGTATTTGGCTTATGTTTCTTGGGGAATGTGTCTTTATACCCAATTAATCAGCACTGTAAGACAAAGGAGAAAAATATGTGCATATATCGGTATCTGCACCAGCATTCGGCAAAACATTAAAATATCGATTATTTGGTCAAGGTCACATTTATTTATAAAGCACATTTACAACAACAAGTGCTGCCCAAAGTGCTGTACAGAGTGGGGGAAAAATCATAGTAATAGATAAAAACAAAAGCAAAAACAATACATTAACACAGTCAGTCATAAATTAAAATAAATAAAATCCATAATGTCCACGCTCAACCTGTGTTAAAAAGCCAGTGCAAAGAGGTGTGTTTTCAGCAAAGATTTAAAGTACTCGAGTGACTCAGCTGCTCTAATGTGGAAAGGTAGAGTGTTCCATAATCTGGGACCTGCCACTGAAAAAGCTCTGTCTCCTCCAGTTTTTTGCTCACAGCGTGGAATGTTTTAAAGCAGCTGAGAGGACGACCTCATTGTTTTAACTGGCATGAAAATGGTGAAGAGCTCTGTAAGATACAGCGGAACCAGACCGTTGAAAGATTTGAAAGCAAGGATCAGGGTCTTAAACTAGATCCTGTAGGTGACAGTGCAGGGCAGTGATGCCAGAACTGATGTTATGTGGTCAAATTCCTTCATGCCTGTCAACAGTTGTGCAGCTGTGTTTTGGACCAACTGCAAATGGTGCAGCAATGACGGGTCCACACCAGTATAAAGGGCATTAAAGGTTTTTTTTTTTTTTGGGGGGGGGGATTCTAATATTACATATCCATAGTAGCAACGAGTTTGCATAGGAGGATATTAAAGACCCAGCACGACACAGTATGATGCCATCTATATGACGCCAATGACTATGACCAAATACACTGCCTATAAAAAGTATTAACCCCTCTTGGATGTTTCAACCTTTTATTACTTTCATAAATGAAATCATGGTCAATATAATTTGGCTTTTTTGACAAATTTTCAAAAAAATCTTATTTCATGTCAAAGTGAAAAGAGATTTTTACAAACTATAGTCAATTATTTAAAATTATATAAAGTGAAGTAAATGATTGCTTAAGCATTCTCCCCCTTCAGGTCAGTATTTAGTAGATGCACCTTTGGCTGCAATCACAGCACTGTCTGTGTGGATATGTTTCAGTCAGGCTGGCACATCTGGACACTGCAATTTTTCCTCCATTCTTCCTTGCAAAACAGCTCAAGCTCTGTCAGGTTTCTTGGGGATCAGGAGTGAAAAGCTCTTTTCAAGTCCAGCCACAAATTCTCGATTGGATTGAGATCTGGACTTTGACTTGGCCACTCCAGAACCTTCACCTTGTTGTCTTTGAACCATTTCTGTGTAGCTTTTGCTGTATGCTTGGGGTCATTGTCTTGCTGGAAAATAAATCTCCCAAGTCGTAGTTCTCTTGCAGATTGAATCAGACTATCCTCCAGGATTTGGCGATATTTGTCTGCATTCATGTTCCCCTCTACCTTTATGAGCCTTCCAGGGCCTGTTCCTGAGAAGCATCTCCAGAGCATGATGTTGCCACCACCATGCTTCATGGTGGAGATGGTGTTTGTGGCAATGTGCAGTGTTTGGTGGTCGTCAAACATAGCATCTAGTCTGATGGCCAAAAAGCTCAATTTTTGTCTTGGACCAAAGAACCTTCTTCCAATTGACCTTGGAGTCTCCCACATGCCTTTGGGCAAATTCCAGGTGAGATTTCATGTGAGCTTTTTTCAACAGTGGCTTTCTCTTTGCCACTCTCCATGCAACTTGGACTGGTGAAGAACCTGGGCAACAGTTGTTGCATGTACAGTCTCTCCTATCTGAGCCACTGAAGCTTTCAACTCCTTCAGAGTGGGTGTAGGTGTCTTGGTGGCCTCCCTCGCCAGTCTTCCTCTTGCTTGATCACTGTGAGGACGGCCAGCTCTAGGCAGATTTAGACAAGTGCCATACAGCTTCCAGTTTTTAATGATGGATTTAACTGAACTCTGTGGGATGCCCAGTGAGTTGAAAATCTTCTTGTAGCCACCTCTCCTGTCTTATATTTTTCAATGATCTTTTCTCAGAGTTGCTTGAAGTGTTCTTTTGTCTTCATGATGCAAATGTAGCAGGGATACTGATGAACCAGAGACCGGACCTCCTAGACACAGGTGTCTTTATACTGCAGTCACTTGACACACATTAACTGCACTCAGGGGATCTCCATTTCACTAATTGTGAGGCTGCAGGCATCAACTAGCTGGACCTCTGTTGGATTAGGTCAGTCATTTTAAAGGGGGTGAATACTTATGCAGTCATTTACCTTGTATAATTTTAATTAATTGACAGTAGTTTGCAAAAATCTGTTTTCACTTTGACATGGAAGCTTTTTTTTGAAAAGTTTTGTCAAAAAAGCCTCATTATATTGACAATGATTTCATTTATGAAAGCAATAAAGAGTTGAAACATCCAAGGGGGATAAATACTTTTTATAGGCATTGTAACCATTACATAACATGCACAGAATGACAGTGTTGCAACTAAAGGACATGATTGATTTAATGACATACCCATTAGGTTTTTGCTCAGGCTTACAGGTGTGGTCATTGTGAAAATAAAAAAAAATGTGCTGATACAAGCAGCTGTAATACATTCTGTTTGCTCAGCTTAACCATTATCAATAACACAATATCTTGACAGTGTTTGCAGAATTTAGCAAACAGCCACTTATACCACCTGCTGCATGGGTGAGACAGTGGAAAAAAGTTTTGCTTTCATTTTTATTAGTGTTTCAGCTGTCTGGTGCTTACTAGAACAACTCATAGCTTAAATATTTAAAAAAAAAGTTTTAAAAATATGTTTCAAAATGTTAATAAACCAGTGGCTGTTCTTGTGATGGCTACATCCAGCTAATCATTATTGCCACACTTAATGAGAAATTCATCACATCTGAGAGGTGAAGTCATGCGGCACGCCCCTTCTACTTCCGCATATGGGACCTTATCCACTGAAATGAATAACAAGAGAGAAATTATCTTTTGATTCTGATTAAATTTTGCCACGTGTTACACATACAGGTGTATCTCAATAAATTAGAATATCATCAAAAAGTTGATTTATTTCAGTTTAAAAAAGTGAAACTCGTATACATATTCATTACACACAGAATGATATATTTCAAGCATTTATTTCTTTTCATTTTTATTATTATTGCTTTCAGCTCATGAAAACCCCAAATTCAGTTTCTCACAAAATTAGAATATTTGATGACACCCATAAGAGAAAACAGATTTTTGAAAGAAATGTTGGCCTACTCAAAAGTATGTCCATGTATGCACTCAATACTTGGTTGGGGCTCATTTTGCATGAATTACTGCATCATTGTAACGTGGCATGGGGGCAATCAGCCTGTGGTACTGCTGAGGTGTTATGGAAGTCCAGGTTGCTTTGAAAGTGGCCTTCAGCTCATCTGCATTGTTGGGTGTGGTGTTTTTCATCTTCCTTTTGACAATACCCCATAGATTCTCTGTGAAGTTTAGGTCAGGCCAGTTTGCTGGGCAGTCAAGCACAGTGACACTATGGTCATTAAACCTGGTATTGTATACTTTTGGAAGTGCGGGCAGGTGCCAAATTCTGCTGGAAAATGAAATCAGCATTTCCATAAAGCTTGTCAGCTGAGGGAAGTGCTCTAAAAATTCCTGGTAGACAGCTGCACTGACTTTGGACTTGTTAAACACAGTGGATAAACACCAACAGATGACATGGCTCCCCAATTCAGGTGCCACGCCCCGTCATTTAGAAATCAGGGTCCCAGAGTCTGAAGGAAGCATGAAGAGGCACAGAATCCAAGTTGCTTGAGGTCCAGTGTGAAGTTCTCACAGTCAGTGATGATTAAAGTTGCCGGCTGTCATATAATAGAGTAGTAGTTTTTGTGAACAACAACTCCCATCACCCCACATCACCAAACACAATCATGGCGGGAGATTATTAAAACCTCACCTCCTGTTTCCTGACTGGATCCACAAAGGAGGATCCAAAGATGAGAAAAACAACACAAAGATGTTGGTTTGTATTGTGAAAGCAGCAGCTGATCCAAAGGACTGTTAAGGCCCTTTTCCACTAGCCTCACTTAGCCCTACACCGCACCACTCAGCCCGCTTTAGGCGCTTTTCCATCAGCCCCAGCACCGGTTAGCAGGTACTTTTTTCGTACCTGATCCAGGGCAGGGTCTAACCGAGCTGAGTAGGGCTGAGTATGGCTGTGATATGACTTTAAGAGACTGGTCGCCGCTGATTGGTCAGGTCGTAATGTCACGAAAGCGACTTTTTCTGCTGAATTTACTCCACGACCGCCATTTGTAGTTGTTCAGCCAGTGAACACAGTGCGCCCCTTTAATATGGTATATTATATTAATATACTGTATAATATACTTATATAATAATATACTCCTAATATTATATATTAGGAGGTGCGCAATTTTCTTTCTATATTAGGCGACGACCGCATCCGGCGCGAGTTGGACGGATCTACTCGAAATGCAGGTGTCCGAGCAGATGGGTTCCCAAGGGCACATCCGTACTGCCAAACAGTGTCGGGAGAAGCTGAAAAAGCTGAAAAGCGATTACCGAGCAGTGAAGGACCACATTGCTCGAAGTTCAGCGGATCGGAAGGAGTGGAAGTGGTTTGCTGAGAGACATTGGGCTCGACACGGTCACTGTCACGGTCACGGCCTTGGAAACCGTGGATGGTGAGTGTTGTTTTGATATTGCGCATCTTTTCGCCACTTGATCCTTTCTGTGCCAAGCTCACTGTTTTTAAGAAATAGGAAGGTTGTTAGATTGTGGGTAATGGTTGTTACTGAGGCTTGCCTATTGTTTTGCAGCCAACTGCAGATTCACGCTTGCTTTGTGTTAAGTATTAGCGCGAACAAAACGCTGAATTACGCTAATTGTATTCCGGTTAAAAACTTTAGAGTGTTGTGTACATGTTGCACTTTGGTGTTAAGTTTTAAATTGCGTGCATTTTCTTTCTAGAATCGCATTTCATATCACAGGGGTCCACCTCAGTGGACATGATGGACACACCGGACTCTCCTGGCGCTGCGTCTGCGTGTGCGTCTGCCGGAGCGCCAGCTGGATCGACTCCACATCACCAGCTCCATCTGGATCACGTTCAAGTGCCGGTAAGGCACAATAACCACGATTTTTTTTTTTGGTTGAAACAGGTCCAGCAGCGGAAACCAGGGTCGAAAATCCATCCATCCATCCATCCATCTTCTACCGCTTAATCCTTTACAGGTCGCGGGGGGGCTGGAGCCTAACAAGTTATGTACCAAATTGATTAATGCAATTTCCTGTAGCTGCATATTAATTAATTGAAAATGTCTTTTTAAATGTGCAAAAAGGTTATTCTTTGGTCTTCACTTATCGGTGTTCCACAACCATTTTTAGGTGTGGTGATTGAAGTGCTGTTGTAACTCCTGTTTTAGACAAACAAATAAAGCTGATGAACTGCCGTTGAAATCAACATGCTTCATTGAAATGCTTCGTGTCAGCTGACTGTATTAACCCATTCAGATTTCTGCGGCCACACTACAAGCAACTAGTTTAAACATTACCCATCCATCCATCCATATTCTTAATCTTAATCCTTTTTAGTTTTGCAGGGGGGCTGCAGCCGAAGACAGCACCCTGCGTGTTGCAAAATCTGCTCTACTGAGGGGCAGCAACATGACAGTTCAGCTTATATACAGCAATGAAGCATAATATAATAGTGACATTCAGACTTTCACCTGTGTAATTCCATAATATATGTAGTGATCCAGCTTTAACGACCATGCCTTTCTGTCTTTCCATCTAGGCAAGACGAAAACAGACAACTCCCATCGCTGACCTTACATTAGCGATGGTCAACATGCATGACGAAGAGATGCGGCTCTTGGAACGGCAACATGACCAGTGGCAAGAATCAGGAGTACATGCAGCATTTGTGACAGGTGGCCGCAGATGTGCGGGCAGATGCGCGTGAAGCCCTGGAGCAGGACGCTGCGTTACGAAGGGAAGAGCTCGCAGAGATGTCATCGCCCAGTCTGTTTTTTTGTTTGTAAATTTTGCTTCTGGAATAAAATTGTATTGTTTGCATCAAAAGTCTGGTTTATCTGTTATGACACCGTATGAGAAAAGCCAATAATTACATACACATTCCATTCTCTGTTCACTCCACATGCTGCTGTTCATCAGGTCAGGTGTATAGCCTTCTAATGGTAATTTAATTTTTAACAACACAACGAAACGTAATGTCTTGGTAGTTTTTTTTTTATTTTAAACAAATTTGCAATGCTGAATCCATTTCTCTTGAACGGGTACATTTTTTATGTTATAAGCAGTTGTACAGGTGTGCTTGAACTTGTAGACACTGATAAAGGTAAGTACGTGTAAGTTGAATGTTGCATCACCAGTCAAAATTTAATAAATTAAGAAGGAATCTAGCAAAAATTTGGCACTAATAACAGTAGACAAATCGGACAAGGATACACAACTGTGTTTTTGTTGCACACAACTGTTGTTACCAACAAGTGCAAAATTTATATTCCCTTTTCCCAAAAATTAAAAATCAATTTGTAAGTAAAAGTGGGAGACCTTTACATGGGAAAATATGACATGTATCAGCACATGATTTATAGTTCAATTTGCATTTCCACCTAAGCAAAAGTGGCTTGTCGAGCTGGATTTTTGTGAAGATGGCCTGTGCGGTGTTTCTGCATGTAATTACATACCTGTCAAGTGATACGGTTTCGCCGTATTTTAATACGGGGAAAATGCAGTTTTAGCAAATACGGGCGTATTGCCATTTCTGTACGCCAAAAAGGAAAATATACGGGAAAAAAAATTGAGAGTGTGGGGAGGAACACGTCGTGTGTGACCCCCACAGTGTAAGGGGCTGTCAGAGCGCTCAGCGTGAGCAATTATCACAACAGAAGTGTGGACTCATCATTAGGCTGATGGCTTCACACCTTCTTAACAGATAAGTGTTATGAACAAGAGGACAGGTAGATGGACCATGCACAACATTTTATTTACAAAAAACATTTTTGAAATATGTATGCACATAAATGTGGACGAAATAGGCAAGTATTGCATCACAGCATCTCATATTGTAACGTGCAGCTCGACATGGCAACGTCCCACCGGGAAGTTCGAACTCACACCTCCCGCTCCGGAGTCCCACACTCTACCTGTGTCGCCAATAGGGTCAACCCACTTGGCAAACCAAGTAGGGTGCTTATATTGAGTTCGCTACAATATCACCAGCCTGCTCCTCTGCTCTCTGTGCTGCTGCCACCACTGGTTCATCTACTGCATCATCCAATGTAGTGTCAAACGTCTCTCCATGACTCTCACACAGCACCATAGATTTAACCAGTTTCATGTCACAGTCATTCCTCTCTCCTTCCTCCTTCCTTCTCTCCTCGTCATCAGCCATTTTGTTTGTTGTGGAGGATTCAGTCGCGTGTTTCACGTCACGAGGGTGTGGCGCCGCCTGCTGTTCAACAAATCCCACCCACAGCAGGTGTGCCAGCAGTAGTTGAAAAGCAACTGAGGCCGAACCGAACCGAAGTGAGTAGAGTCGGGTTTTCAATCGGGGCTGAGCGGGGCTAGTGGAAAAGCGCCTTTAGTGACTTTACCCTGCATGGGCGTGCTTTAAAAAGATGACATAAGCTCCGTCCATCTGTTTGTAGTTTTTTAATTTATGTATTTTCATAACTTTATACCTTAACAGTTAGACAACAACCTAAACTATTATTTACGTGGAAAGTTATCTTTTAAACTGACAAACATCATATGTGTAACTTGTGGCAAAATTCGATCGGGATCAAAAAATAATCTCGCTCTTGCCATTCATTTCAGTGGAGAATTTTTCTGATTTAAGGTCCCATATGTGGAAGTAGAGGGGGCGTTGTTATGTATGGAAAAGGAGTCGGAGTCGCTCTTGTCATGCAGCGAACCAACACTTTATTAAGAACACAGAACTATATATAGAAGTGGCCATGCCTGCCTGACGTCACACTGTGGGCGGGTACGGCAGCACACACAACATTCCCCTTCCCCTTACAAAAGTGTAAGACCACACACACAATCGAGACCCTCGACAATTTAGGACCCGAATCACGCACTAATGAACACCAGGGAATAATGAATTGTAATAAAATGGCCTACCACATTCACACGAAACAACTAAAATTGGACCATATCTCTCAAAATAAGTAAAATAATCCCGTATCATATATACTCACATGCACACCAGCAGAGTATATGCTTATTTACATTGCAGTGTTTATGTGACACCAATGTCCATTGGCAGCCAGAGGTAAAACAGGCCCGGGGGCCCAGGGCAGCCCCAAAGCATGCACGCCCCTGGCCGCCGAAGATAAGACTGGCTCGGAGGCCCCGGACAGCCCCATGACATGTGCACCACTGGCCGCTGTCTGCCTCTAGGATCAAAAACGATCTCTCCTGCAACAATGTCTCCTCACCACCGACTGCCTCACTCCTTGGGACCTGCAGTGCTGCTGTCCGTCACGCCGTCACTTTGTGCTCTTCAGTCCGTTCCCGACCGCTTTCATCACCACCGTCATGGCCCCAAACACTCTGGCCCGCTGTGGCCGAACTTCGGGGAGACCCAAAGCCTGCTCGTCGGCACCGCTCGCCGACTCAGGCACCTCACTGCTGCTCCCAGCACCCTCGTCCCAGGCGCTCCGCTGCACTGTCTCCATGCCCAGCTGTAGCTGCTCTCTCCCGGGGGGCTATCAGCATCCCTCTCGTCGGCGTCACCCTCCGACCCAGGGGTTTCGTCGTTGCTCCCAGCACCCTCGCCCCAGGTGCTCTGCTGCACTGTAGCCATGCCCGGCTGTTGCTGCTCCCTCCCGGGGCTCTCAGCTTTGCTTTCGTTGGCGTCACTCTCCGACCCAGGTGCTTCATTGCTGCTCCCAGCACCCTCATCCCAGGTGCTCTGCTGCTCCATCTCCATGCCCAGCTGTAGCTGCTCTCTCTCGAGGCTCTCAGCGTCAGTCTCGTCAGTGTCACTCTCTGACCCAGGCGCTTCGTCGCTGCTCTCGGCACCCTCGTCCCAGGCACTCTGCTGCATCGTCTCCATGCCTGGCTGTCGCTGCTCTATCCCGGGGCTCTCAGCCTGCATGCTCCTATTCTCCCACTGCCCAGCCTCCAGTAGTGGGGATGACTCCTGTCGCTGGTCTCCCTCTCCGCTGTCGTCACTCACCGCGCCATCATACTCACCAGTGCTACGGTCCTGTACCATGCTGAGCTCCTTGGCTGGCCCGCCGTCTTCAGTGACTGGGGACTCCTCCACTCGCGGTCCCAGTCCCACCTTGATGCCTAGCTAGTAGCCTGGAGCTTGCTTTTGGCACAAAGTTAGCTTTGTGGTTAACTTGCCCATAGACACTGAGTGGGCCATTAGCTCCTTTCAGCTAACTAGCCTAGCTCCATTTGGCGCCAACACTCCCGCCACCCACAGCTTTGTGGTCCTTGTCTGCTTGGCGAAGTACTCTGCCAGCCGCTCGACAGCATCCGCATAACACTCCATTTCACCCAATGTACTGAGAATTCTTCGGCCTTCCACGCTGCGATGGTGGGCCAGAAGTGCTCATCTTCATCTCCCGTCAAGTCTACTTAGGCCTAGTGCCCCAATGTAGTCCTTGAACATGGCCGCCCACTTAGGCCACAGGATCACTGGCTCTCCTGTGTACTCCAGAATCGGTAGCAGGGATGGAGGTAGCCCATACGCTCCCATAATTTTACTCTTGTCACCAAAATGTTATGTATGGAAAAGGAGTCAGAGTCTCTCTTGTTGTGCAGCGAACCAACACTTTATTAAGAACACAGAACTATATATACAAGTGGTCGTGCCCGCCTGATGTCACACTGTGGGCAGGTACAGCAGCACACACACACTTCACACAACAGGCGTGACTTAGGCTCTCTATTTCTCTTCACTGGAGATTTTTTCCCCCGATTTAAGGTCCCGTGTGCAGAAGTAGAGGGGGCATGACTAGAGGCTCTCTATTTTGTTAAATGTTCTATTGTTATGCCTCGGTGAAAACAGAGAGGCATACAGTAATCACTTAATGCATCTGTGTGTGGATGTGTGTGTGTGTGCATCTGTCAGTCTGTCCGCCTCTGTTTCAACTCACCTGGTCAAAATTAAGTGGAACTAAAGGCTTGTACCATTGTCTTGCCATATTTTCTTGACTTTTAATTTGCCAGAATTCTGAAATAAGGCTTTGTTTTCAAAATAAACACAAATATAACTCACCTTGAAAGTCAGTGAAGCTGGGGGAAAAGGTATTGTAATAACTATGCCAGGCCAGTAGAGGTGGCAGTGCGACTTTTTTACAGCACAACATAGCACATTTTTTTACAGCACATGGAGCTGATCTGTTATAAAATAATGGTTACTGAAAAAAAACGTATTCAGCAACTACACCATTTATTCATCACATCGATTGTTTTCACACTGGTTTTGCTGTTTAGTTTTGCAGAGGAAGGACGAAGTAAAACTCGCTAAAAACTCTAAGTCCCAACATTCCTCACCTGCAAATGGTCACAGTGAACTTCCCATGTGCCCGGAAACTCCCGTTGCAGGGAAGTACTGAGCAATCCGCCAATACTGGGTGAGCAAACGTCCGTCTTTTTGCCCATCTGTTTTCTTCTCCTGCCACTAAACAGCAGAAGCTCCTGTTTGTTTTGTATTCACGTACCTTCATTGCTTCTCCCATTTAGTGCTCTTCTTTTGTGTTTGGATTGCAGCTGTTCCAAATCAGTTTGATGGCTCTTGGCTGCCGCTGACAGTACGGGCACCTGAAGTGCAGGTTATTTTCACTGCGCATGCGTGTACTCCAAAACTACTGGATGGATTTGGATGAAATTTTTACCAGAGGTGGTCCTTGGGCTAGAGAGGAACCCATAACGTCTAAGAACACATACCTCTGCCAATGCTATAGCACTGAGGCATCAGCACCTTGGTGCTTTCATTTTTATGGTAACACATGGGACATGCCTCTTAATGATCACAGTGGCTACAAAAATATAACCTAAGTGAATAAAAGTGACCTTCTGTATTATTTGTCACATCATACGCTGTTTTGTAACAGAGCTTTACATTGTGTTTCACTCGTTTGATGTAAAAGTGTTAATTTGTGCTGCTTTAACAGAATAATCAATTCAATTTGAACATGTATCTTTTTGTGGCTTATTCTGTGTTTAAACCATACTCCTCAGAATTCACATTTCCCCCTATTTAGCCACTAAAGCCAACATTGCTCTCAGTTTGCTAAAAAATGACAACAAAATACATCTATGTATGCCCTCCATTTTATCAGTGTGTGTTTAAGCGCATAACTGTGTCTATTTGCAAAAGACTAAAGTGCATGTCTTAAACAGCATACTGAGGATCCCATTCATTTTGGTCAGCGTTATGAATCCTTGATAAAGCTAATGAGAGCCTTAGCTCACTTATGCTAATCAGCCTGCCACTGGAGTACCCTGTTAGTGGGGATTGTAAGCATAATGGATGATACAGGACTGCACTGCCCACTGCTGTTAGTGTGTGAGTGCATGTGCTTGTGTATATTATTACAGGGTTGCCATCTTTCTATTACAAGTTGGAGTGAGAGTCTGATACGGTGGATGTGAACCAGGCTGACACTGTGGATATTTGAAGCTTTTTTTAAAAAAATATATTTTGATTAATCATTTATCCCCACAGCCTCCTAAAAGAGCATTTAAACATACCGCAAAAAAAAAGTGACAGTGTGGCGGGTTGATTCAACCCCCCCACAACACACAGGACAGTCAGCTCTTTTCTCTTGGTTTTTCCCGCTGCACTATTGAGATGTAATGTGCCATTCATGTATTGTGATGTAATGTGCCACTCATGTATAGTGTTCATGCGTCCTGTCCTTACTGTGACCTAGAGGCTGAGATCAATATGTAGATGTGCCTTGTAACCTCTTTGTCCTACACCTGGAGCAAAGGCTGGCAAATCTGCCTATTGTTATGTAGGTCTTACAAATGCAAATGTCTCATGCCTGTTCTGCAGTCCCTTTGATCAGACCAACTGCTGTGAATCTGCTTTGATGTATTGTTTGAGTTTGGTATAAATACTGCACAGGTTCTGTAACTCGCCCTCTCAATTCCACTTCTGCATCTGCTACTGCTGGACACAGACTCTTGTGTCCTCCTTCTCTGAGAGCCGTGGGCTCGCTCCCGGCGCACATGCACGGCGCCGGGAGCGGAGCCCGTGACGGCGGTATGATATAATTAAACTCTACTTAAAACCTACAGCATTCGCTGCTTATATTTTTTATTATTCGCCGCACTGGTGACCCCTTGAAGACGCACACGCTTTGTGCGACGCAGCCTTCTGATTTGGACAGCCACGCTGGCGAGCCGACACTGAAAAAAACACGCTGCCAGCGAACACAGCAGCCTGACGAGCTGTTCTCCCTTCGGCTTCAGGGAGACCTCGATGCAGAGCCAACACAGGCGAGCCGTTCTCCGGACATCACCCACGACCGGGAAAACTGCAGAAAACGTCATGGCGCGACCCTCGCCTGAGATCGGGACGTCCACGCTGGACCAGCCGAGGGACACAGAACGTTTTCTCCCTCTCACCGCTACGCCTCCCTCTCAGCGATCCTACTCATCCACCCGAGCCTGAGGAACAAAGATCGTCTATTCCCTCCCACCGCTCCAACGCATCTGCACGAGCCTGAGGGACAAAAGATCGTCTATTTCCTCTCACCGCTCCAACGCACCATGGCCAATCTGCAGCCACAGCTCAACCTGGATTTTATCGGCGCCGTCTGCGCTGATCTCCACCAAGATTCTGCACCCTGACTCGTCACTCCAGCGGCCCACCCAAGCACGGAACCCCCGCGCGCGCACCGGGGAGTTACGAGGATGGCACACCACGCACGGGACAATAATGGCTTCACTGACCGCCTTCCTTCTGCTGCACACTGGCCCTTCAGGCTTGCTTGTACACCTGAGGCCCGCAGCTTGTTCACTGGATTTTATGGTCTTAGCCACGGCACACAAGGGGAATTCAGCCGTCAGCTGTTCCCGGGGGGCTTTGGGGTTGCTCCTGCACCTAAAGCCAACACGCCAGTCCCTCTGCTTTTGTTTCTTTTTTTTTTTCTTACAGCCGCTCCTGCTTTTCTTCATGGCCACGGGAGGAGTCAGAGACAAATTTTTCTTCTTGTGATCTCCGCACGCGCAACGGGACAGCCCCTCGACGTCGCGGAGCAGCAAGCAATTTTTGCGCGGCTCGGACGATTTCACAGCCCCTGCCGGCACCTACTACCCCTCCCCTCCCTCCCCCTCCGCCTGCAGCGAGCTTCTCCCACAGCTCGCTCCCATAGATGGATTATCGAGGTCTCGGCCCCCTGCCGTGCCCTCTGGGGGGGAGCGTGCGGCGGGTTGATTCAACCCCCCCACAACACACAGGACAGTCAGCTCTTTTCTCTTGGTTTTTCCCGCTGCACTATTGAGATGTAATGTGCCATGCATGTATTGTGATGTAATGTGCCATTCATGTATCGTGATGCAATATGCCATTCATGTATTGTGATGTAATGTGCCACTCATGTATAGTGTTCATGCGTCCTGTCCTTACTGTGACCTAGAGGCTGAGATCAGTATGTAGATGTGCCTTGTAACCTCTTTGTCCTGCACCTGGAGCAAAGGCTGGCAAATCTGCCTATTGTTATGTAGGTCTTACAAATGCAAATGTCTCATGCCTGTTCTGCAGTCCCTTTGATCAGACCAACTGCTGTGAATCTGCTTTGATGTATTGTTTGAGTTTGGTATAAATACTGCACAGGTTCTGTAACTCGCCCTCTCAATTCCACTTCTGCACCTGCTACTGCTGGACACAGACTCTTGTGTCCTCCTTCTCTGAGAGCCGTGGGCTCGCTCCTGGCGCACATGCACGGCGCCGGGAGCGGAGCCCGTGACGGCGGTATGATATAATTAAACTCTACTTAAAGCTTACAGCATCGCTGTTTATATTTTTCATCATTCGCCGCAACAGACTGCAGTTGCATGTCATGTTGACTACATCATTACATAATATAACAAGAGGTAAAATAAAAAGATAATGTGTAATCTTTATATCACAATCAGGTGACTTAAAAATGTGTGCAGTATGGAAAAGATAAGGCTAGAGCCAGTTATGTGCAGACATTTTGGGAAGCAGGTGCTCAACCAAAAAAAGGCCACTCCTAAATATTGAAAAAAGTAA
Source organism: Pholidichthys leucotaenia (assembly GCA_020510985.1). Lineage (NCBI taxonomy): Eukaryota > Metazoa > Chordata > Actinopteri > Cichliformes > Pholidichthyidae > Pholidichthys > Pholidichthys leucotaenia. Next base: position 362,499,965 of record CM035840.1, read on the forward strand.
AGTTACAGTGGGACAAATTTTACTGTACTTACTTGGCATCAATTTTATTTGATACCTCATGGATTTATAAAAAAAATTATCAACTCCTATAGAAACCGTGGTCTTCATCAATAGTTATTTATTTACATGACAAAAGGTCAGTGATGACAAATGGGCAGCTTCCACTGAAAAATAAATATCTGTTCAAAATAAATCTAAAAAAACCCCTTTACTTTCAATATAATCTTTTCTCATGTTTTTCTTACCCTTGTAAATTTACTACTTTTCCCCTCATAAATTACAAACGTTACTGATATAATTTTGTACTGTTTTGCCATATAAAAATGCAACTGATCTTTTCTCATGAATTACAATTTTTCTTTCTTATTTTGTGACATTTCCTTGTACGTTTGAGGCTTTATTCTAATGAATTTACGAGTTGCATTACAGAATTAGTTGGACATGAAAATATAGTTTTCGGACGTTAAAACACATTCGATTGGCAATTTGTGTCTCTGGGGGGTGGGGTGGGGTGGGGGATTAAAATCTATAATGCCTTTAAAAAAATCTCTCTGGAAGGGCACTTCAGAGAGCAGAGTGCAAAAGTGCAGGTGCTAGAGCACCACCTGGGGCCTATCTGTGCATGTGTCTGGCTAGAGTACACAGAGCAATGTGACTCAGGAGGGTTTTCAAAAATGATAAAAAGCTCGAAGCTTGGAGCAGCATCTGCAGTGATGCGGACGTTGTACCGGTCTGTTGTGGTGAAGAGGGAGCTTAGTTCTAAGACAAAGCTGTCGATTTATCAGTCAATCTACGTTCCTACTCTCACCTATGGTCACGAGCTTTGGGTAATGACCGAAAGAACGAGATCGCGGATACAAGCGGCTGAAATGAGCTTTCTCCGTAGGATTGCTGGACTCACCCTCAGAGATAGGGTGAGGAACTCAGTCATCCGGGAGAGGCTCAGAGTAGAACCGCTGCTCCTCCACATTGAAAGGAGTCAGTTGAGGTGGTATGGGCATCTGATTAGGATGCCTCCTGGACGCCTCCCACTTGAGGTGTTTCAGGCACGTCCCACTGGGAGGAGACCCCGGGGCAGACCCAGGACTCGGTGGAGAGACAATGTCTCCCAGCTGGTCTGGGAACGCCTTGGTATCCCCTCTGAAGAGCTGGAGCAGGTGGCTGGGGAGAGGGAAGTCTGGGCTTCTCTGCTTGAACTGCTGCCTCCGCGACCCGGACCTCCGGAAAAGCGGTAGAAGATGGATGGATGGATGGATGGATGGATAAAAAGCTCCACTGAACATGTTGTCTTGAAAGTTCTTCACCATTAGTTAAAGAGATTGAGTATGAAATTAGTTTCACAGTTTGTTTTAATAGTATGCATGATTGGCACCCGCCACTTTGTGTGATGTTAGCCAGCAGTGTGGGCTCTCTATTACTACCACTTGTAGTTACCTTATCACAAAAAATATAAATTAGTTGGGCTTTTGGAAAAATCATTCTACCGAAACAGCTTTAGTCAGAGTCTCCAGTGACATTATGATGGCGGCTGACACTGGTAAATACACAGTTCTGGTTTTATTGGATCTTTCTTCAGCTTTTGATACTGTTGATCACTGTATAATGATGAACAGACTCAAAGAGCTAGGGCTGTCTGGTTCTGTTTTAAAATGGTTCTAATCGTACCTCGCCAGAAGAACCTTTAACGTGTCCATGAATCAGATCTTTTCTGAAATAGCACAGTATTCATGTGGGGTACCACAAGGCTCAGTTTTAGGACCCATTTTATTTCTAATATACATTTTGCCACTGGGAAGGATAATTAGCCAGTTCAAAGATATTTCTTATATTTACGCTGATGATATTCAGTTGTATTGTTCTTTTAAAGAATCTGAGTTTCACATGCTGTCCTCTTTAACTAATTGCTTGTCTAACATCAAACAGTGGTTAAGTGCAAACTTTTTACAGCTTAACTCAAGACAAGACAGAGACATTAATTATCACCCCTGAAAACAAGATTCCACTTATTAAACACCCTAGGTTCCTCTGTCCAGGCGAGTCTTCGGAATCTTGGTGTTAGTTTTGACTTGGCTATGTCTCTTGAGCACCACAGTAATCAATTAATTAGAAATTGTTTCTTCCATCTGAAGAGTATTTCTAAGTTGAGAACCCTGGTGTCGAAGGCGGAACTTGAGATGATTATACATGCTTTTATTTCTTCTCGCTTACGACTATTGTAATAGTCTTTTTAGCTGTCTGAGCCAAAAGCATCTTCAATGCCTCCAGGTTGTTCAAAATTCGGCTGCTAGACTTTCAACTCACACTAAGAAAAGGGCTCATATTACACCAGTTTTAGCAGCACTTCACTGGCTCCCAGCTGGTTTTAGGATTCAATTTAAAATTTTAGTTGTTGTTTTTAGAGCTATTCATGACCAGGTCCCTAAATACATCACCAAGCTGCTTAAAGTGTACAACCCCTCACGGTCTCTGAGATCCTCGGATCAACTTTTACTGGCTGTCCCTCGAATCCATTTCAAAACTTGAGGTGATAGATCCTTTCAGGCAGTGGCACCAAAATTGTGGAATGCTCTACCACTGTCTTTGCGCTCAGTAGACTCTGTTGACGCTTTTAAAAAGCATCTGAATACACTTCTGTTTAAACAGGCTTTTTAGTTTGATTATGGATTATGGTTTTTAAGTTTTTAATGTCTTTATACTTGTTTTTAATGCCTTTATTGTTGTATTTGTGATTGTGTGTTTTATTTGATTGTGAAGCACTTTGTGATTCTTTCTGTGAGAAGTGCTATATAAATAAACTTTACTTACTTACTTACTTAAATTGAGGAAGCCAGTCATGATCTGAACGTAGCTGCTTTATTTCTCTGTCAGCACGGTCAGCACAACAAAAGCAGAGCACACGCTATACAGTATATTCTGCAAATATTGCCCTCTGGAGGCGTATGCCAAAACAGCCAATATGTCACAGTAAGAATTGACTAATGCCGGGTAGGAGAGTATATTTGACATGAGATTTGGGGCAGTGGTGGCCTAATGGTTAGGGATGTGGACTGTTGATCAGAGGGTTGCCGGTTAGTAGTAGTCTCTGGACTGGCAGGATCAGATCTGGGTGGGATAGATGACAAAGCGGTGTTTGCCCCACCCTCATTAACCTCACTGTGGTGTGCTTGAGTAAGGCCCTTATGCCCAACTACTCTATTGGAGCTGCTCAGTGGCCACAGGTCAGTGTGGTTGTACTGGGCAGCTTCCAGGTGTGAAAGTGAAAGTGAACAGGGTGTCCTTGGAAGAGAGAGGTTGCCTCTCAATGGACCTCCCCTGTGTATGTGGGGGTGGGGGAGGGGGGCTGAAAAGTTCATAGGCTGGCTAAGAAGGAGTTATGCTACAGCAACAAAACTAGTCATGCATTAAATTAAACCTTTTCTGATACTAACTGTATTGTTTATTTTCAGATACACTCACATTGGAGACTATGTTGAAAAATAAACCACCTTTGGGCAAATTTGACCACTGCATCATGGTCAGCCTATAAACTTTTCAGCCTCACCTTGTATAAATAAAGGTTCAATAACGATTTGATTTGACGGTGGGTTGGCAAGTGATAAATGCCAAATGCATGTGTTACCTTGGCAACCCTGATTAATATCTGTTTGTGTATCTGATTTATGACTTTTCATCTATAGTTGCATAATTATCAAATAACACCCTAGTGTTTTATATACTCTGTATATAAAAGTTCACCTTTTTAATCAAATTGCAAAAACTGAACTTTTTCATGTCATTCTTTGTTGGGCTGAACCAGTATATTTTTGGTGAATTTTTAGTGTAAATGAATAATTCTATTATTTAACCACTGGATGGCAGTAGTGTATTACACAGCGCTACTTCAGGTTGCATTTTTCAAAAGAAAAAAACCTCAGACTTCGCCTGAGTCGCACACGAGCCAGACAGGATTCATTTCAATGGACAAAATAAGTATGATTAAAAAGACAACATATTTATCAACGTATTTAGATTGAGACTGTGAACTCTGCTCACGGTGTGGCCCATCTCTGTCAGAATGTGGAAAAGTCACCACTTATGTGTGTCTTCGCCTCCCCCACACCCTCCATCACTCCACAACTTCAGGCCAGGAAGCATCAAACTAAATTTTGGATCAATTGCTTGATCATTCTGTACAACACCACTGCTACGCCCAATTTAGCTGACACATACAGACACACACAAACACACTTGCGAGGCCTATCCCTCATGTTACCTCTGGGATATTGCTGACAAATGACAGTGCTATTCATCTGCCAACCCCGAATCTCTTGCTCGGTAGGGTGTGTGTGTGTGTGTGTGTTGCTAGAAGGAGAAAAAAATCGTTGAGGGACATGGGGAGATGGAGGGGAGCATTGGCAGGATTCTTGCTTTGTGATTGGTTGACGTGAACATCCTGCAGATTTATGGATTTTTGACAGAAAAGATGGTTTGCTTCGACCATGTTGCTCAGCAGACTATGAAAAAAATGCTATTTGCTTTCCATCTGAAAAAAAAAAACCCAAACAAACATTATTTGCTGGTAAAATTGGTTATTTGGCACAGATACAACAGCAGGATCTGGACTGAAAAAAGAAGGAATCTCACACGAGAGACTACAGCTTCGAATGATGATATATGTATACAATATGATTCTGCATAGCATAACTGTGAGAAAATCTTTCAAGTTCAAACTTAACTTATGCGTATGATCATCTGGTTTTGACCTGGATTTCAGGATGCATTGTGACAATGACTAAACCTCTAACTCTGAGCTGGCTGTTGCTACTGTAAGATGAGATTTATTTTTACAGTAATTTAATTTATACAAACTTTAAATGATATAATTTTGATTTTCATTCTTGGCCATTATCATATTTTCGATTTTTGACTAATTTTAAATAATTTCATGTGTTTTGGATGGGAACTATTTTATGTTTAAATTGTGGAGGTATGCAGTTATACAGGTAGTAGGAATTGGTTGCTAGGCGGAGTGATACATCTCCTAGTTTGCAGAGAAGCTGGTTCAGGTTAATGTGTAGGATGGAGTGAATAAAGGCGCTAAACATGAAGTCAGTTGTCCCCGTGCTATTTGTAACCCACGACCCTTGTTTAGTTACGTGACACTCAAGACACCACAAGAAGAGAGTGTTATGGTGGCAGTGGGCTTGTGGAGTATGTTCGTTTGCTGGGGACTTAAAGAGTGGGCTCCTCCGTGTTTCTGCATCTCCGTGACTGCCCAGCTAAAGCTAAGGTGACCTAAGCTAGCAACTCCGGTGGATGTGCTACAATAATCATGGACTTTGTCTCCCCTCAACTACATGCCTCTGGATAAACAACGGACGACAACTGTAAGTCACAGAGATCAAGAAAGTGGACATTACTTTTTTTTCTGCACCTGTGGATTGTCAGCGCTTGCGGCTGTGCTGTGGATGCATAGATCTACTGGGGACTGCTGCATGGTCATGTGTTTCTTTGGGCATTGCTAAGCTAACACGGGAAAGACAAGATTGTGCATGGGCACGTTTGAAACTTTAACTTCCAAGCTAACAATTCTACAATAACATTAACCATGACCAGTAATTTTTGGAATGAACTGCCTGACACAGTTCAATGACCCAGTGATGACACACAGACTCCGAATCGATACAATCGATTAACCCTAACCTAACCCTAACCCGCCGCCTGGGAGGAGGAGGCTGGGAATCCGCCGCCGAGGCTGCCGCCTGTGCACAGGGGAACTGAATCACAAGATGAGTGGAAATAAGATAAGATAAGATAAGATAAGATAAGCCTTTATTAGTCCCACAATGGGGAAATTCCAGGATTGCAACAGCACAGGGACAGCAACACTCAGAGCAACAATTAGAAGGCAAGAAAAAAACAACATCTAGCAAACATATGAGCAAATGAGCGCTTACGTGGCAGGCTGGATGGCTCCTTGGACGAAGCAGAAGATGAGCGCTGGCTGTAGTGTAGCAAGAAGGCAGGGAACGGTGATGAAGCTCTCCTGGAGCGCAGTGAGACATCTCCGCACTAAGCCGAAGGTCAGCGCGGTAGATATAGGCGGCGTCTGATGAGAACCAGGTTTGAGCACAGCTGACGGTGATGAGCGGAGCGGACCATGACAGTACTCCCCCCCTCCCCCCCCAATGAGCGCCTGTTAGTGGTAGCTCCAGTCTCCCTGGATGCGTCCGATGAAACTCCCTGATGAGGTCCTTATCAAGGACGAAGTCTGGACACACCCAGGACCTGGCCTCCGGGCCATAGCCCTCCCAGTCCGCCAGGTATTGCAATCCACGGCCCCGACGACGGACATCCAGGATGGCAGTCACGGTCCAGACCGGGCTGCCGTCGATCATCCGCGGAGGAGGTGGTGGCTTGGGGGGGACACAGGGGACTGGAAGACACAGGCTTGATCTGCGAGACATGGAACGTAGGACATATGCGGGGGGGGGGGTCAAGTTGAACAGAAACAGAGTTGACAATGCGGGATACAGCGAAGGGTCCAATGAACCGCTGCTGCATCTTCTTGCGCTCAGCTTTCAGATTAATGTTTTTGGTAGAGAGCCATACCTGCTGGCCTACCTGGTACACTGGGGCTTGGGTCCTGCGGCGGTTGGCCACTGCAGTGTTGCGTTTTGCCATGCGTTGTAGTGCGGCCCGGGTCGCCCTCCAGAGATGTCAACAGCGCTTCAGATGTGCCCGGACTGATGGAACAGCGATGTTACCCTCCTCTTCTGGAAACAAGGGAGGAGAATACCCGAGAGAGGCTTGGAAAGGGGACATACCTATAGCCGAAGACACAGTCGAGTTGTGGGCGTACTCGATCTAAGGTAGGAAGGAGCTCCATGCTGTTGAGCTGGACGCCACCACACAGCGCAGAGCTGCCTCCAGGTCCTGGTTGGTTCGTTCGCACTGGCCATTAGATTGCGGATGGTATCCCGATGACAGGCTCACCATAGCCCCAAGGGCGGTGCAAAACGACCTCCATACCTGTGAAATAAATTGGGGCCCCCGATCAGAGACGATGTCCAGGGGGATCCCATGAAGTCTCACCACATGTTGAACCAGAAGATCGGCAGTTTCCTTGGCCGAGGGTAGACCCGGAAGGGGGACGAAGTGGGCTGCTTTGGAGAATCTGTCAACTATGGTGAGGACCACGGTATGGTTGTTGGAAGGAGGGAGGCTGGTGACGAAATCCAACGCCACATGGGACCAGGGCCTGCCGGGGATCGGGAGGGGATGAAGCAATCCAGCCGGTGGGGACGATGGGGTCTTGCCGGTAGCACATTGGGGACAGGCCCGGATATACTTCCAGGCGTCCCTTGGGAGTGAGGGCCACCAGAACGAGCATTGCAGCAGTTCCTCCGTACATTGTCTCCCCGGGTGGCAGGCGAACTTGGAGGAGTGAGCCCATTGGATGACGTCACCCCGGATGGACGAAGGAACAAACAGTTTCCCTGCTGGCCCCCCACCCGGGTCCCTCTCCGTCTTCTGGGCCTTCAGAACCCTCTCCTTGATCCCCCACGAGACGACGCCCAAGACACAAGAGGCAGGGAGAACAGGGTGATCTTCGGGCTCCGGCATGTTTGTGGCAAATTGCCTGGAGAGGGTGTCTGGCTTGGTGTTTTTTGACCCAGGGCGATATGTGATGGTGAAATTAAACCGGCCAAAAAACAGGGACCAACGGGCCTGGCGGGCATTCAGATGCTTAGCAGTCCTGAGGTACTCCAGGTTGCAATGATCCATTCAAACCACGAACGGCTGCGAGGATCCCTCCAACCAGTGGTGCCACTCCTCCAGGGCCAGCTTCACAGCAAGCAATTCACTATCGCCGATGCTGTAGTTGCGCTCAGCTGGTGACAGTCGACGGGAGAAGAAAGCGCATGGACGGACCTTGCCATCTGCCGGGGAATGCTGAGAAAGGACAGCCCCCACCCCTGAATCTGAGGCGTCCACCTCCACGAGGCACAGTAGATCTGGATCCACCTGAGCCAGAATAGGGGACTTGGAGAACTGCTTCTTGAGATCTGAAAAGGCTTTGGCCGCCTCCTCCGACCACTGGAAAGGGACCTTAGAGGAGGTGAGGCGCTTCAGAGGAAGAGCCAGGCAGCTGTAGTTCTTAATAAACCGGCGGTAGAAATTGGCAAATCCTAGGAACTGCTGGAGCTGTTTCCTGGAGGCTGGAACGGGCCACTCCACCACCGCCTTGATCTTGCCTGGGTCTGGGAGGATCTCCTTGTGTGAGATGACAAAGCCCAAGAAGGATGTCTTGGAGGTGTAAAACTTACACTTCTCAGCTTTAACAAACAATTGATTTTCCAACAGTTGCTGCAGAACACGTCTGACATGTATTCGGTGCTCATCTAGGGAACGGGAGAAGAATAGAATGTCATCCAGATAAACGAACACAAACACATTCAGAAAGTCTCTCAGGACGTCGTTAATGAGCCTCTGGAAGACAGCAGGCACATTGGTCAACCCAAATGGCATCACAAGGTACTCAAAGTGACCACTAGGGGTCTGGAAACCTGTCTTCCATTCGTCCCCCTCACAGATCCGCACCAGATGGTAGGTGTTACGCAGATCCAATTTCGTGAAGAGGGATGCCCCCTGGAGAGAGTCAAAGGCAGCGTTAAGTAGTGGGAGGGTGTATTTGTCTTTGACCGTGATATTGTTCAACTCCCTGAAGTCAATGCATGGTCTCAGAGACCCATCCTTCTTCCCCACGAAGAAGAAACCTGCCCCCACCACCGAAGAGGACAGGCGGATAATGCCCAAACTCAGAGACTCCTTAATATATGCGTCCATGGCAGCCCGGTCTGGCTGGGAAAGGCTATACAGCCAGCTGGATGGGAGTGGGGCCCCCGGACGAAGATTTATGGCACAGTTGTACGGTTGGGGTGGGGGGGGGGCAGGGCCTGTGACTTGTTGAATATGGCTCCAAGGTCATGATACTCAGGGGGCATTTTAGACAGGTCGGGAGGGGGAACGGCAGGAACCCCTAGGGCAGGGGTGGGCAATCATGTGCCATGGAGGGCCATCCTACTGCAGGTTTTCTGTTCCACCCAGTCTCTTCAGCAGGTGTTGTCAGTGATTAGCAATCATTGAAGCTGATCAGAGCAAACACCTGCTGAAGAGACTGAGTGGAACAGAAAACCTGCAGTGGAATGGCCCTCACTGCCCACCCCTGCCCTAGGGTCACAGAAGGGGAACATGCAGCTGACTGAAGGCATGCGCTGAGACAGAATGAGCTCCAAGACTTAATATTCCCTAAACTCCAGTCAATAGTGGGATTGTGGACACGAAGCCAAGGGTAGCCCAGGATGACCGGAGAGGACGAGACGGGCAACACCAGGAAGGACAGTTCCTCACGATGATTACCGGAGATAATAACTGACACCGGAGCAGTCTTCAGGGAGACAGTAGCCATAGGAGCGTTAGACAGCGCGATTAGTTGTAGTGGAGACTTCAGGGGTTGGCAGTGGAGGCCCAACCGGGTTGCCAGGTCTTTGGAAACAAAGCTCTGCTCAGTCCCGGAATCCACTAAAGCCTGAGTGGGAATTTCAGTGTGCTTATGAATGAATCTAATGGGTAACATTAACTGAGATAGGGAATTAGGCCGGGATGAGTCCGTGAGACCCCCTACTCCGACGCACGGACTCCCCCTTTTGGCTGAAGCTGACAGGACTCAACCTCATGCTTCTCGCTCCCACAATAAAGGTACAACCCCAGCTTGTGGTGCCGTTGTTTCTCAGCTGCGGATAACCTAGAGTGTTTCATAGTCATAGGTTCCGAGGAGCCCGAGGGTTCGGTAGATGGTAGAGCTAAATATGAGGACCGTGGGGTGTGACAAGACGGTTCCTCAGATCGCCCATAGCCCTTATGTTCTGCCGCCTGTTCCCTGAGTATGTTATCCAAGCTAAAAGCTAGGGAGATTAACTGGGAACAGCCTAGTTGGCTTTTCCAAAGGGGCTAATTCATCCCGAAGGCTAGGACAGAGACTTCTAATAAAGATACTGAAAAGAGAGGCGTCCTCCCAACCCACTTCCGTAGCCACCACCCGGAAATCAATGGCATAATCAGCTGCAGTCTTAGACCCTTGTCTTAGGTTAAGTAAGCGGGTGGTGAGAACGCTATCCCTGTCAGAATGATCAAAAACCTCATAAAATTCTCCAATAAAATGACTGAAGGTGAGGTTCGAGTAGTTTGCTCTAGCCATTACCGCATATGCCCAAGCTAGCGCCCTCCCCTCCAACAGGTTAATGACGTAACCGATCTTACTATGGTCGGAGGGAAAGTTATCTGGCACTCGCTGGAAAACCACTTCGCATTGCATAATAAACCCCCGGGCCTCGCCCAACTTTAGATTAGATTAGATTAGATTAGATTCAACTTTATTGTCATTACACATGTATGAATACAAGGTAACGAAACACAGTTTAGCATCCAATCAGAAGTGCAAAGGACAGCAGTGCAGTATATACGGTAATTAACAGTATGTGCAATTTAAGCAAATATATGTAAATATACACTACCGTTCAAAAGTTTGGGGTCACCTCAGACAATTATTTTGTGTTTTCCATGAAAAGTCACACTTATTTACCACCATGAGTTGTAAAATGAATAGAAAATATAGTCAAGACATTGACAAGGTTAGAAATAATGATTTGTATTTGAAATAATAATTTTTTCCTTCGAACTTTGCTTTCGTCAAAGAATCCTCCATTTGCAGCAATTACAGCATTGTAGACTTAACATGATTGCACAAGGGTTTTCTAATCATCCATTAGCCTTCTGACGCAATGAGCAAACACATTGTACCATTAGAACACTGGAGTGATAGTTGCTGGAAATGGGCCTCTATACACCTATGTAGATATTGCACCAAAAACCAGACATTTGCAGCTAGAATAGTCATTTACCACATTATCAATGTATAGAGTGTATTTCTGATTAGTTTAAAGTTATCTTCATTGAAAAAAAGTGCTTTTCTTTCAAAAATAAGGAAATTTCTAAGTGACCCTAAACTTTTGAACGGTAGTGTATGCAGCAGTGCAGAAAGTAAAGAGTACTGTTATGAGCAAATAATGTGCAATAAGTTAGATGTAGTTATGTAGTTATGCAGTTATGTACAGGTGAGGATGGTAAGAGATGATGGTAAGAGAGTCAGCGGGGAACTAAGTTCAATAACGTGACAGCTGTTGGAAAGAAGCTGTTGGAACTTACCACTAAAACAAGCGGGAGTTGGAATGGAAGTGAGATGAGTCGGGGAGTCCTGCTTGAGCTGGTTAGCTGTAAAGCTAGCGGGAGCCGAGGAGCTGCTGGGAGACGGTAAGGCTTGGGAAAAGGGCTGAGAGTTAGCTACTCGGTCTAATCGATCAGTAACATGGGTTAATTGGGTCATAATAACCTGCTGCTGATAAACCAATTGATCAATTCGGATCTCCATATGGCTGTTAGCTGGGTCGTTCTGGCGGAGATGTACTGACATAGTTCAATGACCCAGTGACGACACACAGACTCCGAATCAATACAATCAAGTTTATTAACAACCAGGTAATGTGAATGTGGTGTGAGTGTTGTCTGGAACTGCCGGGAACTGAGCGAGACACCGTACAGCCTGGCAACCCTGAGGACACACAAGGGAAGAGGATTATTGGGCGTCACCACTGGAGTTAAACAGTTACACTGAACTTACTGTGGGAACAGATGATTGCTAGCTCCAGTTCAGTGTGACAGCTGTGGCCAGGAAGACAGTGCTCTTCAGGTGGTGGAGTGACTCTGGCAGGTGAGTAGATGTGCTGGTGGTGGTGAGTTGATATGATGAATGGTCCACCGCCTGGGAGGAGGAGGCTGGGAATCCGCCGCCGAGGCTGCTGCCTGTGCACAGGGGAACTGAATCACAAGATGAGTGGAAATGAGCGCTTACGTGGCAGGCTGGATGGCTCCTTGGATGAAGCAGAAGACGAGCGCTGGCTGTAGCGTAGCAAGAAGGCAGGGAACGGTGATGAAGCTCTCCTGGAGTGCAATGAGACATCTCTGCACTAAGCTGAAGGTCAGTGCGGTAGATATAGGTGGCGTCTGATGAGAACCGGGTTTGAGCGCAGCTGATGGTGATGAGCGGAGCGGACCATGACACTGCCTTTTCATCCTGGCTCTGTCCGTAACCTGCCTCAGTTCTGTAAAGGAGATGTCCCTCATTTTTTTTATGGGCGATGGAAAGGAGGACTTTTCAAAATGGTGCCGACATTTTGAAGTGATTGTGGAAGCTAATCCTGATGCTAATGAAGACAGTTTAGCTAAGCTGTTACCTACATGCTTGGGTGGTGCGGCTTTTAGTTATTGGGATAGCCTTGGGATAGCCTCCCTGATACAACAAAATCTGATAATACAGCCATGAAAAAAAAACTTAGGCTGCATGCCTACAAAACACGTTTTTTCCACTCTGGGCGCTATTTTCCATTCATTCTCTATGTAGTCCAGCGTTTACAGTGCTGAGCGCCCTCGGTGCTGAAACGCTCTCGGCGGTGGCCGTTTTTTGTCCCGGCGCTCAGGGTGCTCAGAGCTGAAAAAAGTTAAACTTTTCAGAGACTGCAGCTGAGCTCATCAATGTCAGACCTAAGCAGCTGTTGGTAAATTTCTATGATGCCCTTGTCTGAGAATGTTGGTTAGTCTGCAACTATGTTTCTCCAACCTTCATCCCGCTTGCTTTGAGAATGTCAGTTATTCTGTAACTATGGTTTCATCCTTCATCCTGCTTGCTTCGCACGCCACACTGCCGCCTTTATATTACACCCAAGGATTCACTCGCTGAAACCAGATAGAATCAGCTCGGCCCTCAGCTGAGTTGGCACATACTAGAAGGACACTGATGCCCATGAGGGGAGCCTTCCCTCCTGCGTGAGAGAGTGGCAGAGTTCTATAAAAAGCATAGGGCTCACTGTTGAAGTAGCGCTCTGTCTTGATACGTCTTGAGAGTAGTGCTCCGGCGCTGTACCTTGTACTATATCTCAGCTTCAGTAAAATAAGTGAAACTATACTTCACTTCTCTGTCTGGTTATTTGGCCTTCGTACCAAAAGAACCGGAGGTTAAGATATTTTAGCGCAACAATTTGGCGTTTCCGCCAGGTTACGAGGCTAAATTTTAGTTTTGTAGACGGCATGAGGATTTTTTTCTCTACAGTCTGGCGGCCGCAAAAATATAAGGTAAGCAGAAAACCTTTTTCAACAAATTTCTGCCTGTCCCTTTGGGGACAGACCTTACTGTGGAGATTAAATATTCATGCACGTGTGATTTTATTTGTGGAGTGAAACTGAGATATAGTCTTGAATTTATATGTTGTTTTAAGAATTATATTTACTGAGTTTGATGAGGAAATCTCCAAACGGTTTTGACCCAGAGGGATAAGTCAGACGCGTTAATACTGTCCCTGAAAGTCTGGTGGACGTACAGTGGGGCAAAAAAGTATTTAGTCAGCCACCAATTGTGCAAGTTCTCCCACTTAAAAGATGAGAGAGGTCTCCGATTTTCATCATAGGTATACCTCAACTATGAGAGACAAAATGAGGGAAAAAAAATCCAGAAAATCACATTGAAGGATTTTTAATGAATTAATTGGTAAATTCCTTGGTAAAATAAGTATTTGGTCACCTACAAACAAGCAAGATTTCTGGCTCTCACAGACATTTAACTTCTTCTTTAACCTCTTGCACTCCGGGATACCGCGGGCAGTCGCATCTCTGCGTCCTAATGCGTCCTCGTGCGCACTGAAAAAAATAAAGCTGCATTTCCGTTCTTCCATTACAGACACAGCCGCGAACAGAAAGCCAAAGGAATGCTTTGATTGGTTTAGATTTGATTGACCTCTCATTCAACTAATAAGAGCCTTGAATTGGGTTTCTGAAACCTTGAAGAACCAATGACTGAAAACCTAACAAGAAGGACCTGCCTACCAACGGCTGCGAATACAGCGAGCCAATTGAAGCAGAGAAGTTCGACGATTGAAAGCGTGCGTCCTGTGCGTAAAATCTGTTTTGTGTAAGCCGCTGTGTGTAACGGTAGTGTTCGCCAGTCTATTTTTCTTACTACTGTTCTTATTTGTTTTGAAAAATCGTTCGCCAAAACCGCAATCATGGAAGCGCAAAACCGCAATAATGGAATCATGGTTTGACCGGGTCGCGTGACCAGAACCACGAGTCGTAACAAGCGGACCAGCGTCATGTTTGTCTGACAATGAGGAACAGATGTTTGCCAGCGACACTGCTGTTGTGGACAGGTAAGTGTTATAAGCTAAATTATTCTTTATCACTGAAAATAGTCATAAAAATGACTTTTGACTGATCGGTAACTTACAACTGTGCGTCATCGCCACATGATGAACCGCGGCGCATGGACCGGACCGTGCGCCGAGCTCCTCTGTAGCGGGGGGGGGGGGGGGAGTTGTTATCCTCTACATTGCAGATATTTTAGTGTAATTTTTATTGCACTGTAGGTTATTTTTTCTTGTAAAAAAAGGCCACACATTTATACGTGACAGGCTTCTTTGTGTGTGGGGGGCTTGTTTATTCATTCATTCATTCATGAATGAATAAACAACCACCCCCCCCACACACAGCCCTGAGTGACACCTTTCATTAGAGCCCAAGATCAAGCTTCTATATTGAATCATTCAGAAGTTATAGACGTTTTTCCAAACTGTGCCATTTGGCACAATTTGGCACAGTTCAAAAACCCCTGGGAACAACCTGAGAAAAAAGCTGTGTAATATATTCATTTTTTGTGGTATTGTTACAAAATTTTGACCTCAGCTGGATAACACTTGGTTCTACATTTCTGTTGCATTTTCCAGCCCGTATCTGACAGCTGTGTGTTATTTGCAAGCATTTGTATCCAAAAAAAACACCCAGGCGAACTTAATTTTCTTCAAGTTCAGTATGTTTAGATGACTGTTACTCGGTGGCAGGAGCACTTAGAGAGATTATGACTGTTTTGCCAAAAAATTCAGAGTGTTTTCTTTTAAATGAGACCAACCCCATGAAGATGCTGCAAAGAGTTGAAGAACAGCTTTTGATTTACTTTGGGTACATTATTTTTAGGCGTTTTTAGGGAAATTGACCAGTGTACAAGGGGTTAAGAGGCTCCTCTGTCCTCCACTCGTTACCTGTATTAATGGCACCTGTTTGAACTCATTATCAGTATAAAAGACACCTGTCCACAACCTCAAACAGTCAGACTCCAAACTCCACTATGGCCAAGAACAAAGAGCTGTCAAAGGACACCAGAAACAAAATTGTAGACCTGCACCAGGCTGGGAAGACTGAATCTGCAATAGGTAAGCAGCTTGGTGTGAAGAAATCAACTGTGGGAGCAATTATTAGAAAACGGAAGACATACAAGACCACTGATAATCTCCCTTGATCTGGGGCTCCACGCAAGATCTCACCCTGTAGGGTCAAAATGATCACGAGAACGGTGAGCAAAAATCCCAGAACCACACGGGGGGACCTAGTGAATGACCTGCAGAGAGCTGGGACCAAAGTAACAAAGGCTACATCAGTAATACACTACGCCGCCAGGGACTCAAATCCTGCAATGCCAGACGTGTCCCCCTGCTTAAGCCAGTACACATCGAGGCCCGTCTGAAGTTTGCTAGAGAGCATTTGGATGAACCAGAAGAGGATTGGGAGAATGTCATATGGTCAGATGAAACCAAAATAGAACTTTTTGGTTAAAACTCAACTTGTCGTGTTTGGAGGACAAAGAACACCATACCTACTGTGAAGCATGGGGGTGGAAACATCATGCTTTGGGGCTGTTTTTCTGCAAAGGGACCAGGACGACTGATCCGTGTAAAGGAAAGAATGAATGGGGCCATGTATCGTGAGATTTTGAGTGATAACCTCCTTCCATCAGCAAGGGCATTGAAGATGAAACGTGGCTGGGTCTTTCAGCCTGGGCAACGAAGGATTGGCTTCGTAAGAAGCATTTCAAGGTCCTGGAGTGGCCTAGCCTGTCTCCAGATCTCAACCCATAGAAAATCTTTGGAGGGAGTTGAAAGTCCGTGTTGCCCAGCGACAGCCCCAAAACATCACTGCTCTAGAGGAGATCTACATGGAGGAATGGGCCAAAATACCAGCAACAGTGTGTGAAAACCTTGTGAAGACTTACAGAAAACGTTTGACCTCTGTCACTGCCAACAAAGGGTATATAACAAAGTACTGAGATGAACTTTTGTTATTGACCAAATACTTATTTTACTGAGGAATTTACCAATTAATTCATTAAAAATCCTTCATTGTGATTTTCTGGATTTTTTTTTTCTCATTTTGTCTCTCATAGTTGAGGTATACCTATGATGAAAATTGGAGACCTCTCTCATCTTTTAAGTGGGAGAACGTGCACAATTGGTGGCTGACTAAATACATTTTTGCCCCACTGTATAAAAAAGACAAAAAAAATCCTGTAGGGCCACCGGAAAGGTTGGAGATAGCTTGGGCAAGAGGTTTAAACCCCGAGGTGGACATATAAAAAAGACAAAAAAAATCCTGTAGGGCCACCAAAAAAGAAGTGTTGCCCCGTTGAGCATTGCATAGCCCGGGTAAAAGGTTTTAACCCCGAGGTAACTGATATAGGGTTGCCGAAAAAGAAGTGTTACTCGGCTGATGCATAGCTTTGCCAAAAGATTTTAACCCCTTGAAATCATTGCTTGATTTCAAAAAGGAGAAGGTTGGCACCCCTAGCGTATTTAGCTCAGACCAAAAGGTTGTAACTCCTAGAGAAATTGCAAAGAGCGCGTCTCTGAAAAACAGTTGGTCTTACTGCAAAAAAGTTTTAAAATTGTGGAAAAGGTTTGTCTTTGTGTAATCTGCTCTGGCGTGGAAGAGAAAAAAAAGTGAATTCTCTGCGGAGGCGGGGGGAGCAGGCTGTGAAATTGTTTGTGATTTTTTTTTCCTTTTTGATATTTGTGGAGTGTAAAAGAGTTGGTTAATTAACTGTTATCCTTTTGAGAAATGTTTAAAATTATAGGTATTTGAAAATAGTAGCTTTGAGCAAAAGGAGTCGACTAGTGTTGTGTGTCACGGCAGTGTAGAAAAAATGGAAGGACCTTCACGCTGCTAAGTAGCTCCGACCTTTTGAAGATAACAGAGAGAGGAGCAATTCTGTGTTTGTGTGTGTGTGTGGCTGCTTGAGAAAAAAAGAGAATGAAAAAACACAGGCTGTGTTGGTGCTGACCTGTGTGACAGGGGAGTGAAAGAGAAGTAATCTATATATGGGTATTTTTGCAAAGTTTTGGGGTTTTACTTTTTCAATCTAACTTTGCGGGTTTTTAACTAATGTTGTGTACGTGATAAACTATTTACATATTTTTTAAAGCAATTTTTTGACGTATCACTGACTTTTTTCTTTGACTGAAGCATAACAGTGCACTTTACAGGGAAAAAGGACACAGGACTAACGACTTCCCCACTGTCGCCAAAACAACTGGCCTTTGTGACCCGATCCCTCGCAGCTGTCCGAGCCTCCCTCGACGTGACCATAGGCACATAGAACACTAAGTTAAGTACAAATGCTTGCATCTTAATTAATATTACCAGCATGACAATGATGAAATTAATTGAATATTACAATATCATGCTGTCACTTAATAATGCCTAATCACTGAAGGCTTTATGTATACCCTATATTACATGATTTAAAGCATAGAGGTTTAAAAGAGATTGATAATTAATGTGTTTGTGCATATGATTTGCCAGAGACTATGGATTATCAAATAGAGGTCTTGGTACACACGTGGACGAAATTGTTGGTACCCCTCTGTTAACCACTTGCACTCCGGGCAATTTTCCTTAAAATGCCAAAAAATAATGTGCCCAAAGTAAATCGAAAGCTGTTATTCAACCCTTTGCAGCATCTTCATGGGGTTGGTCTCATTTAAAAGAAAACACTTTGAATTTTTTGGCAAAAAAAACATAATCTCTCTACGTGCTCCGGCCACTGAGTTACAGTCATCTAAACATACTGAACTTGAAGAAAAAAAAATTGGACACAGTGTTTTTTTGGATACAAATGCTTGTAAATAACACACAGCTGTCCGATCCGGCTGGAAAATGCAACAGAAATGTAGAACCAAGTGTTATCCAGCTGAGATCCAAATTTGGTAACAATACCACAAAAAATGAATATTTTACACAGCTTTGTTCTCAGGCTGTTCCCAGGCGTTTTGGAACTGTGCCAAATTGTGCCAAATGGCACAGTTTGGAAGAACGTCTGTAACTTTTGAATAATTCAATGTAGAATCTTCATTTTAGGCTCTAATGAAAGGTCACACTCAGGGCTGTGTCTGTGTGTGTGTGTGTGGGTGGGGGGTCGTTCCCCCCCCCCCGCTACCAAGGACCGACTTCGGCCCTCGCTACAGACGGATTACACTCCTTGCATGTTTTCACAGCGGCTCCCCCCCCCTCGCTACTGTGTGTGTGTGTGTGTGTGTGGGGAACCGTGAACGGACCGTGAACGCCCCCCCCCCCCTCGCTACAGAAGAGGGCCATCGCTACATGATGGAATAGACTGATAGGCTTCCTCCCGTGGACCGGGGGGCGTTCGGACCGTGAACGCCCCCCCCGCTCCTCTTCTGCAGCGGCGGGGGGGGGGGCGTTCACGGTCCGAACACGGCAAATGAACCGTTTATCGCGGCGCACGCACTTCGTACTTTGTGCGCAGTACAGTTGTAATTTACCGATCGGTCAAAAGTCATTTTTGGATTACAGTTTTCAGGGATAAATAATAATTTAGCTTATAACACCTTACCTCTTCAAAGCAGCAGAGTCGTGGCGAACATCTCTTCCCACGCGTCAGACGAACGCGACGCTGCTCCGCTCGTGGATCCCGATCAACATAATTCCATTATTGCTGTTTTGGCGAATGATTTACGACTTTTGTCGTCGGCCTCCGTCTATTCTGCTGGAAGGAGTGCAGGTCCCACTTGTGGGTGTTCTCCATGCTGCTGGGTCTGTATTAGATTCGTCCAGCGTCCTTTGTTTTCATCTGTGGCAACTGTAAATCTCTCTTCACCTTGCCTGAATTTCTGTGCTTCAATTGGCTCCTGCGTTCACAGTAGGCGGGTCCTCCTTCCTAGATTTTCATTCATTGGCTCCTCAAGGTTTCAGAAACCCAATTCAAGGCTCTTATTAGTCGAATGAGAGGTCAATCAGATGAACTAATCTGTTCGCGGCTGTCTCTGCAGTTTTTTTTTGAGTGGCGCTTGGACGCTACTACATCACCATCACCACCATCATGCGTCATGCGTCCAAGCGCGCACGAGGGCGCTCTCGTCATAGGACGCAGAGACTTGCCCGCCCGCGGAACAACGGAGCGCAAGTGGTTAATGAAAGAAAAACCCACAATGGTCACAGAAAAACTTGAATCTGACAAAAGTGGTAATAAATAAAAATTCTATGAAAATTAACCAAAGAAAATCAGACAGTGCTTTTGAATTGTGGTTCAACAGAATTATTTTAAAAAACAAACTCATGAAACAGGCCTGGACAAAAATGATGGTACCCCTAGAAAAGATTGAAAATAATGTGACCATAGGGACATGTTCAACCAAGATGTGTCCTCTAATTAACATCACAGGTATCTACAAACTTGTAATCAGTCAGTCGGTCTATTTAAAGGGTGACAAATAGTCACTGTGCTGTTTGGTGACATGGTGTGTACTACACTAAACATGGACCAGAGGAAGCAAAGGAGAGAGTTGTTTCAGGAGATTAGAAAGAAAATTATAGACAAGCATGTTAAAGTTAAAGGCTATAAGACCATCTCCAAACAGCTTGATGTTCCTGTGACTACACTTGCACATATTATTCAGAAATTTAAGATCCACAGGACTGTAGCCAACCTCCCTGGACGTGGCCGCAGGAGGAAACTTGATGAAGAATGGTAACAAAAGAGCCCAGAACAACCTCTAAACACATTCATGGTGAACTCCAAGGTCAAGGTACATCAGTGTCAGATCGCACCATCCGTCATTGTCTGAGCCAAAGTGGACTTCATGGGAGACGACCAAGGAGGACACCACTGGTGAAAGCAAATCATAAAAAAGCCAGACTGGAATTTGCCAAACTGCATGTTGACAAGCCACAAAGCTTCTGGGAGAATGTCCTATGGACAGACGAGACAAAACTGGAACTTTTTGGCAAGGCACATCAGCTCTATGTTCACAGGCGCAAAAATGAAGCATACCAAGAAAAGAACACTGTCCCTACTGTGAAACATGGAGGAGGTTCTGTTATGTTCTGGGGCTGCTTTGCTGCATCTGGCACAGGGTGTCTTGAATCTGTGCAGGGTACAATGAAATCTCAAGACTATCAAGGTATTCTAGAGAGAAATGTGCTGCCCTGTGTCAGACAGCTTGGTCTCAGTCGCAGGTCATGGGTCTTGCAACAGGATAATGACCCAAAACACAGCTAAAAACACCCAAGAAAGGCTAAGAGCAAAACATTGGACTATTCTAAAGTTGCCTTCTGTGAGCCCTGATCTAAATCCTATTGAAGATCTGTGGAAGGAGCTGAAACATGTTTTCTGGAGAAGGCACCCTTCAAACCTGAGACAACTGGAGCAGTTTGCTCATGAGGAGTGGGCCAAAATACCTGCTGAGAGGTGCAGAAGTCTCATTGACAGTTACAGAAATCGTTTGACTGCAGTGATTGCCTCAAAAGGTTGTGCAACAAAATATTAATTTAAGGGTGCCATCATTTTTGTCCAGGCCTGTTTCATGAGTTTGTTTTTTAAAATAATTCTGTTGAACCACAATTCAAAAGCATTGTCTGATTTTCATTGGTTAATTTTCATAGAATTTTTATTTATTACCACTTTTGTCAGATTGAAGTTATTTCTGTGACCATTGTGGGTTTTTCGTTCATTAACAGAGGGGTACCAACAATTTTGTCCATGGCTGTATATTGTTGCTTTGTTTAAATAATACTATACTCACCTTTTAATAAATGACATATGCAATCTTATTTACATTTCGACCCTAGGCCCGACCATGTAAAAAAAAAAAGGGGGGGGGGGAGAATGCGAGAGCAGGATCTGAGACAGTCCATGCTGTGATTTTTTCCCTCCTAAAGAACATAGCAAGATGATGATGAAGTTTTTATCGGGAGGTGGTAAATTTATGAATAGAAAAGATAGAAATACCACAAGAATTTTGATAAAATGGAGAAAGGGAATTTAATTTCAATGGTAAACTGAGACTGATTAGTGAGTTGTGTCAGTCTGACCTAGATAGGAATAGACAGAATCAGCCTTCAAAGGGAAAAAACACACAGGCCATAGATTGTGGTCTTGTGCCATAAATTCCTGAAAACAGAGATTAGGTTTACACCTGCAGTTACTAATTCTAAATGCTGCACTGGTCTAAGGTTTTTAATATATGATACTGTTTTGTTTGAATATAATCCTAAACTAAGTGATTACCCATGTCAATTGGTAAAACCTTAATTGATTCACAGAATATTTAGCGAATACTTGTTGTGAATAGCGAACTCACATTCAAATTGTGGAAGCTTTAGGTGTGATTTAAAGGTTTTTCTGCTATTCTTTATTCTTTGTTTTTCAAAAGGAAAGGGAAAAGCATTCACAATTTTTTTTTTATTTTAGCTTTCACCAGGAATTAGATTTGCCAAATTTACAAGGAATCATAACATCATCATTACCTTTCAATTTAATAAATCTTTGGTGACATATGCAATATGTAATAAAATAATAAAAAACAATAATTGATATTCATTGACTGGAAGGGGCGACACTGACTAACCACAGGGGAAAGGACCCCTAAATTAATAAGCATTTTTTGAAGCTAAGTATGACTTTGCATGACATAAAGTATAACGATTTAAATGACTCTGACTTTACATATGTAATGTTTATATGATTTTACACTGCAGGATACATCTGATGTTACTCACCACATAATGGTGTGGACACCATCACATTTCAGAAATGTGACAGTAATAAGGAATGTGTTTTCCCGATACTCAGCCGTGGCCAAGCTGGGCCTTGGGACTACATTCCACCCCATAATTTATCAAGGAATGTATAAAATGAGGCATTCCTTATACAAAATTAAGTTAAATTCTAATTAGACAAAATGTCCACCTTTCCATTGACTGAAGGAGTGTCACACAACCTTTCACAAGGATTCAACCCGTCTGTGTTCAACTGGATAAACTGATTTTAGTTATCAGTGCTAAAGCATATCAAATCTGCACAGACAGCTATATTGTTTTTCCTAAATGGAATTTGTAAATTAGTTAAAGAGATGTCACAAAAGAAGTCATGATTATTGAAATCTCATTTTGAAGGAGCGGTACTACCCACAAATTTTCATCTAAATTAACTGCGAGTAACACATAAAAGTGGTAACACGCTTCCTTCCAGTAAGAGATACTACCCATCAAGCAAATACCCTGTAACTTTGCTGTATGTGCGTCTCCATGCATCACAAAGGGGGTATTAAAGAAATTAATTAACAAAAATAATTAGCAATCCTCAGAAAAATAGATACAGTGATCCCTCGCTACTTTGCGTTTCACCTTTCGCGCCCTCAGTGCATCGCGGATTTTTCAAAAATATTCATCAAAAATTCAAAATTGAGAAAAAATGGCACGAAAGTTGCCCGGGCGCTAGCAGGAGGCAGGGAGACTACATTAGAACATCAGGTATCAACACGGAGAGCCCGCACAACTCAAAATCCACCTCTCTGACCACCGCTCCACTCCTCTCCGCCCACCTCTTCACCGCTCGGGAATCTCGCAAGCTGATTGGCCGAGACGTTTTACCCAGCTTCTCTCCCTGCCGAGCGCCCATACCCAGCGAAGGAAGACCGCATTCATTGTTCTTTATCGCTCGTGTTGCTTAGTGGCACTTTTCACTGTTCTCTTGTGCCTTTTTGTGCAAAATAGTGCTTGTGACGCCCTTGGGGGGGGGGTGTGTGACGCTACTTCGCGGTTTTTCACTTTTCGCGGTTGGTTCTGGTCCCCATTAAATGCAGTAAGTGAGGGATCACTGTAATACATAAAATTATCAATAGATGATCAATAATGAAGAGAAAAATATAAATGAAATCGCTTGGTAATGAAATCACAACATTCAATAGGAGAAGTTAAAAGTTACATCAATAAATTTCCAGATATTTAAGGAAATATCTGTAGATTATTGTAAAGGAAATATCATTTCTATAAGGAACAAGGTTAACTGATAAGGAAGAAAACCATGCAAATCTATGAGAAAAGTTCCAAATGTCTAAGGAAAGTCCAACTTGTGCTGAATTTATGTTTACTGTGGGACTTGATTTAGAATCTACTACAAAGACAATACAGATTGTTACATTTATTAAAATTGTTTTACCAAAAAATTGAGTGGGTACTGGCACAAGTCCCACTGTATCAAGTGTCCAGTGCCTCCAGGAACTCGGACATTGGCAGAAGTTCGTGATTCATTACCTTCGTAATGCTAAAATTCTAATCAGATGCAAAAAGATGCAAAAAGACATGATAACATAAACACCACTACACAAACTACAGACCAGTATCACTTCTCCCACAGTTTTCAAAGATTCTGGAAAAACTTTTCAACAACAGATTAGAGGACTTTTAAATAAACACAATGTGTTTAATCAGAATCAATATGGATTTAGAGCAAAAAGTACAACATCATTGGTGATAATGGAAGCAATAGAGGAAATAATAAATGCACTGGATCAAGGAAGATATGCAATTGGTGTATTTATAGATTTTAGACAACTTACTAAAATAGTTATAAAATCCATAAATTGCATATTTTTAATAAAATTATATATTATAAAGTATAGCTTAAATCTCAGAAAAAATGAAAATTTTGACAATCATGTAGGTAGTTGGTTAGATAATATATTTGATTGTATACTTATTTATTTATTTTTTTTAAAAGGCAACAAATAACTGTTTAACTGTTTCTCTATGCAAGTGCCGGCTGTTGGCGTTCACGTCCAGTAACGACCTTTGCTAATAGAGAAGCAGGCTGTTTGTTTATCATGACAAGGGAAAAGAAAAAAATAATACAAGGGAAAGCAAAGGTAACACTTATCATCCTCATCACCCTCTAGTAATACTTAATATTGGTTATTAAGTTGTTCCATTGCTTTTACACTGTAGAAAATGTTTATTCCTTAATAACATTAACAGTTGGACAAATTATCTTTTATTGCTAAAATAATGCAGCTACTACAGGCTGTTTTTTTTTTTCAGAACAGGGATCTGTCACCCTTATTGTGCCAAAACAGATTTACTTTGCCAAGAGGAGCTTATACAGTACCTAACTGTGCACTGTATATTGTTGTAAACTCCTCCTGTAATAATGTTTAATACTTTATTTTAATCGTTTTACCCATAGAAGACCCAACAGGATGGGGAAGAGGGAAAGGAAGTGTGTGAAGGGGGAAAAGAAAAGGGAGGGGAACAGACCCCCCCCCCCCCCACAAACAAACAAACCAACAACTAAAACAAACAAAAGACAAACTGCTTCTTCCACCAAAGATGTCTCAACACGAGTCTGGTTTCCGCACCTGTTAAAGGAGAGACACTTATGCGTGTATGTCTGTGTGCATATATATGAGAACGCGTGCAAAATAAGTGTGTGCATGTGAGTGGTTTGTCAGGAAACATACGAGCGGAGGGCCGGTCGCAGCAGCTCTCCCCCCCGGGAACCCCGAGCAGGCAAGGCAGTGCCACCAACCCCCAGCCCCGAGGTCAGCAAGCTCCAGGAAAGCCAGGCATCCGCCCCCGGAGGGATGATCAAGGGAGGGCAGGCCGCCTGGCGGCCGGCGCGGTGAGCCCACACCACCAGACCCTCCTCCCCCCACGCCCCCCAGCGGGGCCAACATCCGCCCCCGGGCCCCAGGCACCAGTAGGCCAGCGACCCCACCCCCCGGGACAGAGACTGGCCTGCGCCCCCCGGTGCGAGCCCCCCCAGGCACCCCCACAACGGGCCCGCCCCAGCGCCTCTGTTGCACACTCCGGGGACCCCCACATCCAAAGAAGTCCCCCCGCCCAGGGGAGCCCACATTGCCGAGAGGCACTACCCCCCTTTATCCAGCACCTCCCAACTTGCAGACACACCCCTCCCCACACCTTCACACCCACATGCTCCCATGCACACCCCTCTCACTCACCCAGACCGACCCATTCTCTCTCACTCCTGTACCCATTCAAATTCACTCCTCATTCACCTTTGTTTCATAAGGTGGCTGCGACGCCGATGCAGCGAGCCTGAACACGCACCAGTGCCCAGCAGTGACCAGGGAGACCACCGGCGCAGGCCACAAAAGCAGATCCCCACCCCCGGCGCCCATCTGAGCGAACAATCAGCAGACCACCACAGGCACCCCAAGATGCCACCCGGCATGCAAAGCGCCGTACAAAACTGACCCACCATCACCACCTCCATTCATCACCCCCACACTCACACTTAGACTCATATTCAGCCCTCCTGTCACTTCCTTGGTTCTATCTATATATTCAGTAGCACCCAGGGATTTTGACAACATGATAGGTCCCAGGCTCCCCACCAGGCCCCCATGCACCCAGCAAGAGCAGGGCAACAGGCCCCCACCCCCTCCCCCCCCACAGAACATGGTGGGTGTGTGTCGGTTATATGATATAATTGTGTGTAAATGTGTGAACTACCAAAGTGCAATTAAAATTGGGGGGATAGTGATTGGAGCATCGCTAGCCACTGCAATGGGCAGCAGAACCCCCACCCCAAAGCCTTAAATGTACTGTAACAAAAAAGATGTACATTCCACCCAGAGTCAGGGGGAGGGGGAGAGCGGGAAATAAGACTGGGAGGTAGGCAGTCTAAAAGCGAGGCCGTCCCCCCCCCAGAAGCCAGCTTGCAGACTGATTCATGAGGCCACCCGC
Source organism: Pholidichthys leucotaenia (assembly GCA_020510985.1). Taxonomy (NCBI): domain Eukaryota; kingdom Metazoa; phylum Chordata; class Actinopteri; order Cichliformes; family Pholidichthyidae; genus Pholidichthys; species Pholidichthys leucotaenia. The sequence goes on from CM035840.1 coordinate 362,525,945, forward strand.
TGCCCCCAAATCCCAACCCAGGGCGAGGGCCGCCAGCGGAAGCAGCCCAGAACCCACCAGCATCACGCCCCGGCGCTCCCAGCACCAATAACATGATGGGGCAGCCAAACATATTTCCACTCATCTTACACACACGAACATGGACAACAACAATCACAATAGTGAACAATGGGCCGGACCCACATGGCGCCCAACACGCCAGGCGACACCCCCGAGCGCCCACGCAGGCCCACGACCACCCACCCCAGACGCACACCGACAGCTGCAGGCCGCCTGCAACCACAGCCACCCCGGAGCAACCCAATGGAAACACGGCCATCAACCCGCGCCAATGACCCCCCAACCAACCTCAAGCACCAACACACACCCGCCGCCAATGACACCAGGGGCAATGCAACAAAGCGCCTCACCCCACAACACAACAGCAGGGCGACCTGGACAAGCAGGCCCCGAAACACCAGCCCCCATGCCACTAGATGGACTGCCCAACCCCTGCCACCCAACAAAGTTCTCCTACCCATACACACTTCCTCCACCCTAAGACATCTACCCACAAGTAACCGCTTCCATACACACACGTACCTCCAACCACCATCACACATACCCACCTACACCCACACACAGCCCCACCTGCCCACTCAACACACACCCACTTCCACATCCGCTCATACACAAGCCCACACTCACACCCACTTTCACACACACATGCACACCCACACCCGCAGACCCCAGTGGACGGGGAGGGCGACTCAGGATGCAGGTACCAACCCCAGGGTGGCACCAGGGCCCCAGGAAACACATGACCCCGCTGTGCAAGGATGTACCAGGGACAACCCCCACCGCCGGCGCACACCCGACCCCGGCCTCGGTGGGGGAAGGGGCGCCCCCCCCAGCACCAGGTGCCCAGGGCCAAACCCAGACCCCCCCACCCCCCGAGGGGCGAGGCCAGCCGGCCAGGGGCCACAGCCCCACCCCCACCCCCCGCAGCCCCCCCAAACCCCCAGGGCCATACAGACTGCCACGCCGGAACAGGCCCCCCGGACACCCACGGTCAGGGCGCAGCCAGCTGCCAGAGGTGCCAAGGAGAGCGAGTCACCGCCCGCCACCCCTCAAATTATAGAATTAATAAGCGGGGACCAGAGAGAATTGAATTCCACCAATTGATTATTTGAGGAGGCTGACATTCTCTCCAGGCTAATATAATCCAATAGTAAGTTATGATAATAAGTCATGCATAAGTTATTTCTTGATTTCCAATTCATGAGGATAGCTTTCTTTGCGATGCATAAGGCAGTGAGAACTATGTGTGACATCCTTGCATCTATATTTATTTCACTTAAATCACCTAATATGCAAAGTGTGGGTGAGGGTGGGACACTATACCCAAGCCCTGCTGACAGGTCTTCACATGTCTTCTGCCAGAACTTTTGAACTGGTGCACAGGACCACATAGCATGCATATAGCTATCCGGGACGTTGCTAGTGCAGTGAGAGTAGATATTTGTGTGACTCAGGCCCATTTTGAACATCCTTTGTCCTGTGTAATGAATTCTATGTAGAACTTTATACTGTATAAGTTGTAAGTTAGAGTTTTTAGTCATCTTAAAACTGTTTAAACATATTTGTGTCCAGAAACTTTCCTCCTTATTAATCGATAAGTCTGTCTCCCATTTTGATATTGGAAGAGATATGGACTCATCCAACTTTGATAATAGTCCATGTATTTTCGATATCAATTTTGGGGAACAGAGATTTAGAAACTCTGCCACCTTAACTGGTACTTCTAAATCTGTCTGATTAAGATTAAATCTTGCTTTTATTATGGATTTAAGCTGCTGGTATTCAAAATATTTTTTATCACTGATTTCGTATTGTGACACTAGATCCTAAAATTGGATAAAATTTCCACCTTGAATAAGATGTTCTAAGTTATTTATTCCCTTTTCTTGCCATAGTGGAAATTTTAATGTTCTCTTTTGTTGCAGGATATCAGGATTATTCCAAATGGGCGTGAGTTTACAGGGGACAAGTGAAGACCCTGTTATTTTTAAAAATTTCCACCAAGCCATCAGAGAGGAACTGATATTAATACTTTTAAAACAATCATGGCGTTTAATGCAGGGTCTTATAAAAGGTAAGTCAGAGATATTTAAAAAAAAAAAAAAAAAAAAAAAATCCAAGATGGCGCCGCGGATGGCAGCCACTGGCTTCTGCTCTCTGATGTTTTTGATAATTTTGTGTGTTTTTTTGGACTTCTGCTCTTCTGTCCGAATCACCTATTCAAGGGAGGAACTACTTTCACTCAGACTACCTCCCAATGCAACTTCTCCGCCAGTTACTGCTGCTGATCTGAAGTTTTTTCAGTCCATCTTAGCTGTGGGAGCAGCGGCTATTGGCGCTGGCCGGAAACGAAGGCGGCGTGGTAAACGTGCCGGTGCGTTAGGCAGGCTGAAGAAACGAGGATTTCGCATGCCGCTCCCATCGATCCATCTGGCAAATATCCGCAGTTTGGCGAACAAAATGGATGAACTACGTCAAACAGGTTCATTTTGTCTTCTTTCAATTATTTTTCCTTTTTTTTTTTTTCCTTTGAAAGACAAAAGTAAAATAGAAAGATGTCTTTACCTTCTTTACATGTTTCAACTGCACTGCAGCCTTCATCAGAAGAGTCAGCTGATTGCTGCCAGGTGACATTTATCAGCTGATTTTCGTAGGCGGGGCCAGCTCAGCAGATCTGTCAGATCCACCGAGCCGGCCCGGTGGATCTGACAGATCTGCTGAGCTGGCCCCGCCTACGAAAATCAGCTGATAAATGTCACCTGGCAGCAATCAGCTGACTCTTCTGATGAAGGCTGCAGTGCAGTTGAAACATGTAAAGAAGGTAAAGACATCTTTCTATTTTACTTTTGTCTTTCAAAGGAAAAAAAAAAAAGGAAAAATAATTGAAAGAAGACAAAATGAACCTGTTTGACGTATTACGTGGAAGTTATGGACAAGTCTGCATTAAAGACTTCCGCCGGCTGGAGAAATTGGAGAAAACACGGGCACGCTTCAGAAACCACCTACGATTCAACCTCCGTTGCAGAGATGAGGAGGTCACACCCCAAAGCCTCAATATAAGAAATCCAATCCCGACCAAGAACGCAGAAAAAATCATCAACAAAGCACGGAAAGACCTTATAAAAGAACGTATAAGAATAACGGCAAATAAAGTAGACAAAATAAACAACCAAATCAAAGAGGAAACGGACATGTTTAAGCAACGCTACCCGACGGACCAGAAAACGCAGGAGCAGATAAAAGCACAACTGAAACACGCACACGAACAAGAATTCATCACAACGAAAAACCGCCAATTGAAAAAATTAAAAAAACTCACAGAAAGAAAGAACGGACGAAGACAAACACACACGGAAAAGAACGATAAGTGGGTCAAAAACCTATCACAACGCACACTCACGGACACGGAGAAAACAGTGCTGAACAGAGGACTGAACTTCGCCATCACACCAGCCAGAATCCCCCATGAAGAATACATCCTCGCAACAGAACTGGCATGTGAAAAAATCCAGGACCAAGGAGAAAAAGCAGCACTCCGGAACGCAGTCGCAGGAATCCTCAAAACGGCCAAATTACCACAAAGCAACGTTACAAGAAAAGAAGAAAAAGCATTAAACTCACTCAAGACAGATAAAACGATCACAATACTCCCAGCAGATAAAGGCAGAACAACAGTAATTTTGGACACGGAAACATACGAAAAACAGATGGAAACCATGTTGGCAGACAGTAACACATACGAAATCATTAAAACAAACCCGACAGAAGAAAAGAAAAAAATGCTCAAAGCCCTTCTAAAACCTCTATTAGAAAGCAATAAAATCACAAAGGACGCATATGATCACCTGATCCCCACAGCCAGCATCACCCCTCGGATTTATGGAACACCGAAAATACATAAAAAGGATATCCCACTGCGGCCAATAATAGACAGCATTGGATCAGTCACATACAACTTATCAAAAGCCCTAGCTGAAATCATCAAACCCCTCCTTGGACTATCAGACTTTCACTGTAAAAATTCAAAAGAGCTGGCACAAGAACTCAAAGACATAAAAATAGAATCAGACGAGATCCTCATCTCACATGACATCATCTCTTTATTCACAAAGACTCCTATTGACGTCACACTACATATAGTGCAAGAACGCCTCAACAAGGACAGTACCCTAAAAAGACGCACCAACCTCACAGTCCATGACATATCCAAATTACTACAGTTTGTTGCAAAATCCACTTATTTTCAATTCAGAGGAAAAATCTACAAACAAAAAGAAGGATTTGCAATGGGAGACCCACTATCAGCCATCATGAGCAGTTTTTTTATGGAGGATCTGGAAAATAAAGCCATCAACACAGCACCCACAATATGCAAACCCACCCTTTGGAAGAGATACGTAGATGACATTCTGGAAAAAATAAGGAAAGGACATACACAAGAACTCACTGACCATCTGAACAGTACAGACAGTACGGGGAACATAAAATTCACACACGAAGAGGAGGAAAATGGCACCATAGCCTTTCTGGACATGAAAATCCACCACAACGAGGATGGCAGCATAAAAATCACAGTCTACAGGAAACCAACCCACACAGATCAATACCTACTTTGGACATCGGAACACCCCACAGCACACAAGCTATCAGTCGTCAGGACATTATATGAACGAGCCACCATCATCACGGAACAAGAAGACAGACAGGAAGAGGAAAAACACATAAAACATGCACTTATACGCTGCCAATATCCAGTATGGGCCATAAACAAAGGGAAACAGCAAGTCAAAAACAAAGAAAATAAACAGGACACAAGACACAGAACAAAAGCTGAAATCAAAAACAAGGAAACCATAACTATACCATACATACGAGGGATCACGGAACCAATTCAAAGGATCATGAAAAAATACAAAATAAACACAGCAGTCAAACCACACAAAAAATTAAGACAGTTATTAGTACACCCCAAGGACAGAATAGAACAAGACAATAAATGCAATGTATTATATGAAATATCATGCAGATCATGTAACAAAACCTACATTGGAGAAACCGGAAGATTATTCACCACAAGAAAAAAAGAACACCAAAAGGAATGTGAGAAGGAAACGCAAGGACGACTCACAAGATCACAAAAAGAAAAAGCAGAACAAGAAACATTAAAATCAGCTATATCGGACCACTGCAAAAGAAATAATCACATCATGGACTGGGACAACACAAAAATTATTGGATCGGAGAGCAACAGACACAAACGTTGGATCAAGGAGGCAATAGAGATCAGAAAGCGGGGAAAAGACACCATGAACCGAGATGAGGGGGCCTTTATGCTTTCTCACACCTGGGACCACATTCTCCAGAGACCATCTGACGGCGGGAGGCGGGGCCGGCTCGGTGGATCTGACAGATCTGCTGAGCTGGCCCCGCCTACGAAAACCAGCTGATAAATGTCACCTGGCAGCAATCAGCTGACTCTTCTGATGAAGGCTGCAGTGCAGTTGAAACATGTAAAGAAGGTAAAGACATCTTTCTATTTTACTTTTGTCTTTCAAAGGAAAAAAAAAAAAAAAAAAAAAAAAAAAGGAAAAAAAAATGGATGAACTGCTGCTCCTGACTCACAAAAACCGGGATTTTAGCAGATCTGGCGCCCTTTGTTTCACGGAGTCCTGGCTGAGTGAACACATCCCGGACAGCGCGGTCCATCTGGATGGATTTCAACTGTTTCGCGCTGATCGCAGCCGAGAATTTTCTGGAAAGACTAAGGGTGGTGGAATCTGCTTCTACATAAACGAAGGTTGGTGTACTGATGTCACAGTGTTGAAGAAGTTTTGTAGCCCTAACCTAGAGTCACTGTTCATAAACTGTAAACCCTTTTATTCACCGCGAGAGTTCTCCTCATTTATTCTGGTCGGAATTTATATCTCGCCTGCTGCTTGTACAACGGAGGCACTGCAGCTCCTCGCTGACCAGATAGCAGACGTGGAGGAAAAACATCCAGACTCTCTGCTTATCATTCTGGGTGATTTCAATAGAGCTAATCTCACAAATGAGCTTCCTAAATACAGACAGCATATTAAATGTCCCACCAGGGACACAAATACACTTGACCACTGTTACACAGTTTTAAGAAATGCCTATCATGCCGTCCCCCGTGCAGCTCTGGGTTTTTCTGACCACTGCCTGCTCCATCTTATTCCAACATACAAACAGAAACTAAAAACTTCCAAGCCTGTTGTAAGGACTGTGAAGAAATGGACTGAGGAATCAAAGCTGAAGTTACAAGCCTGCTTTGACTGCACAGATTGGAGTGTTTTTGAAGCTGCAGCCATTAACTTAAATGAACTCACTGACACTGTGACATCATACACCTGTTTCTGCGAGGACATGTGTGTGCAGACCAAGACCTTCTGCATATACAACAACAATAAACCCTGGTTCATTCCTAAACTGAAGCAGCTACGTCAGACCAAGGAGGAGGCCTACAGGACTGGTGACTGGACTCTGTACAAGCAGGCCAGAAACATGCTGACGAAGGAGACCAGGCTTGCTAAGAGGAGCTACAGTGTGAAGTTACAAAAAAACTTCTCAGCTAACAACTCTGCTTCTGTCTGGAGAGGCCTACGGAATATCACCAACTACAGGAGACCATCCCCCCACCCTGCGGAAAACCTCCAGCTGGCTAATGACCTAAACAGCTTTTACTGCAGGTTTGAAAAGAACCTACAGTTCTCACCTCCCACCCACACAAAAGGATTATCTGCAGCCCCAGGAACTCCATCCCTCCTCCACTCTGACCTCCCACCAGCACTAATGATCTGTGAAGAGGAGGTGCGCCGGGTCTTTCAGAGACAAAAGATCAAGAAGGCTGCAGGACCTGATGGTGTGTCTCCGTCCTGCCTGAGAGTCTGCTCCAACGAGTTGGCCCCCATCTTCACCCGGATCTTTAACAGATCACTGGAGCTGCGTGAAGTGCCTTCCTGCTTCAAACGCTCCATCATCATTCCAGTTTCCAAGAAACCCTCTATTACAGGATTAAACGACTACAGACCTGTTGCCCTGACCTCTGTGGTCATGAAATCCTTGGAGAGATTGGTGCTGAACCACCTGAAGGTCATCACAGGCCCCCTGATGGACCCACTGCAGTTTGCCTACCGGTCAAACAGGTCAGTGGATGATGCAGTGAATATGGGACTACATTACATCCTGCAACACCTCGACTCCCCAGGGACGTACGCCAGGATCCTGTTTGTCGACTTCAGCTCAGCGTTCAACACCATCATCCCAGGCATTCTTCATCAGAAACTCCTCCAGCTCAAGGTGCCCCCCTCCACCTGCCAGTGGATCTCCAGCTTTCTGACTGACAGGTGGCAACAGGTGAAGCTAGGGAGATTTACATCCAGCTCCCGAAAAATTAGTACTGGCGCCCCCCAAGGATGTGTCCTTTCCCCACTGCTCTTCTCCCTCTACTCCAACGACTGCACCTCAGAGGACCCTTCGGTGAAGCTCCTGAAGTTTGCGGACGACACCACAGTCATCGGTTTGATCCGGGATGATGATGAGTCTGCATACAGGCGGGAGGTGGAGCAGCTGATCCTCTGGTGCAGCCAGAACCATCTTGAACTTAACCCAGCCAAAACGGTGGAGATGACTGTGGATTTCAGGCGACACCCCCCTTCATTCCCCCCACTCACCATCCTCAACAGCACAGTGTCCACTGTGGACTCCTTCAAGTTTCTGGGTACCACAATCTCCCGGAACCTGAAGTGGTCCTCCCATATTGACACTGTCCGGAAAAAGGCCCAGCAGAGGTTGTTTTTTCTGCGTCAGCTCAAGAAGTTTGATTTGCCTCAGGAGCTGCTGGTTGTCTTCTACACCACCATCATCCAATCTGTCCTCTGCTTTTCCATCACTGTCTGGTTTGGATCTGCCACTAAACAGGACAAGACCAGACTGCAGCGGATCATTAAGTCTGCGGAGAGGATCATTGGTACCGACCTACCCTCCATTGAGAACTTATATCGGTCCATAACCAGGAAACGGGCGGGAAACATCTGTGCTGACCCATCACACCCCGGCCACAAACTGTTTGAACTTCTATCTTCTGGTCATCGTTACAGATCACTGAAGGTCAAAACCACCCGTCACAGGAACAGTTTCTTTCCTCAAGCCATCACTCTGATGAACTCCTAACATTCACCTAGTCCTACCTGTTGCTGTACTCATGACTTTTCATCCATTATTACATTGCACATAACTCTCACACTGCTTTTTACTTCATTCACATTATATCACTGAATCTGAGTCCACATTGAAATACTGTGTGATTGTATATTTTTTCATATATTTCTGCAAAGTGTGGTTAGTCCGAGTAAATAACTGCATATATTCCTGTATATATTTGCATCCTTTTATAGAAACGTGGACAGACTGTAATTTACTGTACATACTGTGGTTGTCATTGAATCCTTATTTAAATCCTTCACCTGAACAACAAGAGCATGTTTTTAGCCAAAGTCAAATTCCTTGTATGTGTTGTGCATACTTGGCCAATAAAGCTGATTCTGATTCTGATTCTGATTTAGCGATCCACAGAGAGCCTGTTCAGCATCTAACCATGGGTTTCCTAGTGGGGTTGATTTTGTCCATTTTGAAACAAACTGCAATCTATTGGCTAAAAAGTAATTAAAAAAATCTGGTAAATCTAAGCCTCCGCACTCTTTTTCTTTTTGGAGGGTTTTTAAACTAATCCGTGATGGTTTATCCTTCCATAAAAATTTACTTATATTCGAGTCAAGAGACTTAAACCAGGCCATTGATTGTTGGGTAGGGATCATTGAGAACAAATAATTAATTTTAGGAAGGACCATCATTTTAATGGTTGCGACTCTTCCCATTAATGATAAAGGTAGTGCTGTTTGGTTTTTTAAGAGAGAGATCATATACAGAAATAACATAGCAAACTTCATTTTGAATCACACCTGACACAACACATCACTCCACTGGTTAGAAATATGATGACACTCCTTACTCTGCAAACATTTCATCAGGGAACTCCTCTTTTTGAAGTGGTGATGTCCCCTGTCCAACAGCTTAACACTCTCTGAGTATGCAACGGCTTACAGTGTGTCTCTCCCCTGTACTGCTACCCTGCTTGACCAACGAAGCGAGCAAGTGTTATACCAAGGATCTACATTGACAAAAGTCATTGAGTCATGGGGCGTATTCGCATTTGGCCAAGGACTGGGCAGATCTGTGTACCCCGTTTTGTCAACTGACCGTACCCTCATCATGTCGGAAGGGCAGGTGGGCAGGGTGAAGAGAGATGCTATTCTATCACTTGATGCCATTTATGAAGCATGAATGTAATTTCAGATGGAAAGTACAGGAGTGAGGTTTTTGTTCATTGCTTCGAGTGAGAGTGGAAACAAAATACCTTAGGGATGAAAACACTTACTGTAATTGTAGACTACAATCATTTACAAAATTGTAACAGTGGATACACACAGTTTCATTGCTTTGCAGGCAATGATAACCAAACTAATTAAGTTAGTGTTTCTCTTCATGGAGAAGAATCATCATAAACTTGGTATGATTTTATAGTGATAACTTTGGACTTTTCTTGTGAGTCCTTAATATAATGATAAGGCTGGTTATCGTAAACTTAGTAATATGTTTCCATACAACTACTGCAGATGATGAGGATGGTGAAAAGGGATAATACTAAGGAGCTTGAAGGTTGCAATATGGGTTAGAGGATGTGTGTGAAACTGGGGGTCAGACGTCTACACTGATAATGTCTTTGGTATGCCCTGCTCTTCTGTGTCTGAGGAATGTGCTGGAACTTCAAGCTCATGTAGATTAGGTTTATAGACACTCTGTCTGTCTCTGAAATGTCCCTGGATGGTTCTGCAGATCGCTCTCCCAAAGCAAAATAATTTGATCTGGGGCGCGCAAGGATCAGGAGGGCATTTGGCGCCCCATAGCAGCTTTCTCTTGCAAGGATCCTCCTCTATACCAAGGTGTCCAGGAAGCTGCCCACCTGCTTTCCGACTGCGAGGATGGCGATGAAGTTGTGCCACTACTGGACCTGGACAAGGACTTTGAAGACGCACCGGAAATAGTTTAGGGTTTGCAATAGAGTCTACAATGCACACTTACATGATGTTAACATTTGCTTCGCTGTGCCTCTGCCCCACAGGTTTCTTTTGTGAGATATGATTTATGGGATGTAGACACATATAGGGCGATAGATTATTTTGATATATTTTACACATATAGAATTGTTAGCCATATTGACCCACAATGTTTGCACCACACCTGATGTCCACCAAAGAGATGGCAACCTGAAGGGGGCAGGTCCACGTGACTGCTGGAAGGGAACATCAGTTACATATAGAAACTTAGAAACACTACACTCAGGGTTTAGAGTAGGGTTATGAGATGGGTTTATGCCCATCTCAACAGGGGGAGATGCAAAAATGTGAATATAAGTTGCTATTAAGTTAGTGAGGTGCCCATTAGGACACCTCAACAGGGGGAATTGTTGGTAAATTTCTATGACGCCCTTGTCTGTCTGAGAATGTTGGTTAGTCTGCAACTATGTTTCTCCAACCTTCATCCCACTTGCTTTGAGAATGTCAGTTATTCAGTAACTATGGTTTCATCCTTCATCCTGCTTGCTTCACACGCCACTCTGCCGCCTTTAGATTACACCCAAGGATTCACTCGCTGAAACCAGATAGAATCAGCTCGGCCCTCAGCTGAGTTGGCACATACTAGAAGGACACTGATGCACGTGAGGGGAGCCTTCCCTCCTGCGTGAGGGAGTGGCAGAGTTCTATAAAAAGCATAGGGCCCACTGTTGAAGTAGCACTCTCTCTTGATACGTCTTGAGAGTAGTGCTTCGGCACTGTACCTTGTACTATATCTCAGCTTCAGTAAAATAAGTGAAACTATACTTCACTTCTCTGTCTGGTTATTTGGCCTTCGTACCAAAAGAACCGGAGATTAAGATATTTTAGCGCAACACAGCCAATCAGAACTGCTGCGTGGGTGGGCGTCTGTAATCAAACTCCTGCTTTCCGTGTCATCATATTTCACATCCAGAGCTGCTAAAACATTGCTAAAACACGTTTCCTGTCCATTGTTATTTAGAGACTGCTATTAAAAAAAATCAGAAGAAAGTCTGACCATAGGAAAGTGGAAGTGTTGAGCTGAGAGGGACAAGGTGTTGCTGGGATACAGGGCATAGGCTTTTTTTTATCCCCACAGTGTCACGCACAAATGCTGAAAAAAAAAAATGCTCAGGGCGGTCGGGTGACAAAAAACATGTTTTGTGGACATGCAGCCTTAAAGCTGTTTTTGGACAGACTGCTTATCTGGCTACTTTCCAAAGCTATATAAATGCACACACTTGTCTACCTGGTGAGGCCCTTCCAGTTTTTGCTACTGAAATTACCCACCTAGTTGATGAAGCCTTTCCCACATACGGACAAAATGCTAAAGATAGAGAAAAATTCAGATGTTTTATTGCTGGAATTGAGCCATATCTTCAGTTGCGCTGTCATGAACATGGTGTTAAGACACTGGATGAGGCTCTTAAGTTTGCAATGCAGATTGAAACTGCTCATCATGCCACCAAAGTGTGTGCAAATTCAAACCCTCTACAATGCTTTCCATTGACACCTGATTCACCTGCTGTCTCCAACGTGTCAACTACTCACTTACCTGCATCTTCACCTTCTCTCGGGGTTCACTCTGCAATATCAGATGATTTCAAGAGGATGCAGAAAACAATTGAAACACTTTCAGAGTAGAACAGCTACAGTTGGCGGTACAGAGACATCTAACTAACTAACTAACCTGCACTTATATAGCGCTTTTCTAGTCGCAAAGACCACTCAAAGCACTTTCACTAGTACTAACCCTCTATTCTAACGGCCTATAGGAAACAGATATCTAGGGACAATTTAGAACAACCAATTAACCTAACATGCATGTCTTTGGATTGTGGGAGGAAACCGGAGCCCCCGGAGTAAACCCACGCAGCACAGGGAGAACATGCAAACTCCACACAGAAAGGTTCCACATCGTGGAGGTGCACAAGGGCATCATTCCCCAGAGTACAGATATCATCAGTGGAGCCCGTCTCCTGATTGGGGGAGAGCTAATCGACGCTATGGTTCTGTAGACAGGGAAAGATTCTTCCTATGATCAATACTATACTAATCAATCAATCAATCAATCAATCAATATTTATATAGCACTTTTAAAACATTAGATGCTGCACAAAGTGCTTTACATAGATAAAAACAATAGACACATTTAATTACATATTTTACATTACACAGCCTCACCCCTTCCAACCCTCCCATAAACATACCCACAAACACAACACACACAGGCACATACATCACCCCCTACTTCTCTTACACACATATAAAATAAAGGAGACATTGCTCGGCACTGAGGAGCAACCATCCTGAGGAAACAATGGAGCTAAAACACATAAATACAAAATAAAATTAAGAGCACAAAGAGCAAAGGGAACTAAAGACCCATACTTAGAAACTGAGCTAAGAACACATCAAAATAAGAAAATCTAAGAACAAATGGCGCCAAAAAGAACTTAAAACAATGGAACATAAATGACTACTTCAGTAATAGTTAAACAGGTTTATTAAAAGCCAAATTAAAAAGGTGGGTCTTGAGCCTGTTCTTAAAAACATCTATTGACTCTGTGGCCCTGAGGCTCTCTGGCAGGCTGTTCCACAGACGAGGACCATAATAGTGAAAGGAAGCTTCACCAATGGTCTTGGTCTTGACTTTGGGAACCATTAAAAGGTCAGTACCAGAGGACCTTAGAGTTCATGAGGGCTCATAAGATAAGAGCAGCTCAGATAGGTAAGAAGGCCCAAGACCACTGAGGCATTTAAAAACTACTAAGAGAACCTTAAAATCGGTCCTAAAACACACGAAGAGCCAATGCAGCGATTCTAAAACTGGTGTAATATGCACTTGCCCCTTGGTCCTCGTTAACACTCATGCTGCTGAATTTTGGAGCAGTTGGAGATGTGATATTCTTTTTTGAGGAAGACCAGAGAGCAGGGCATTACAATAGTCTATATGACTAGTGATAAAAGCATGCATCAAGACCTCTGTGCTGGCAAGAGAGAGAAAAGGGCGGACTCTGGCTATATTCCTAAGATGGTAAAATCTGATTTTTGTTACATTTTTAATGTGTGAAATAAAATTAAAGTCAGAGTCTAAAAGAGCACCCAGGTTTTGACACAATGTGTAGGTTTTAGACCTAGCAATTTTGGTAGAAGTTTCTCTCTCTTGTCTTCAGGATCAATGATTAGGAAGAGGAAGGTTAAAACTTCTGTTTTCCCCTGGTTGAGCTGTGGGAAGATCTCTGCCATTCATGACTTTATATCTAAAATACAGTTCAAAAGAGCATTAATTGGTTTTATGTCATCAGGAGACGTGGCAATGTACAGTTGAGTATCATCAGCATTGCTATGAAAATTGATGCCATGTCTCCTGATAACATCTCCAAGTGGTAACATATAAAGATTAAAAAGTATTGGCCCTAAAATTGAACCTTGGGGTACCCCACACTTGATTTCATGGATTGCCAAAGAACATGTATCCATACTTACAAAATAGCGGTGATCTGTGAGATAGGAATGAAACCATTCGAGAACAGTACCCGAGAGGCCCACCAGGTGTTTGAGTCTGTGTAATAAAATGTGATGATCTAGTGTATCAAAGGCAGCGCTGAGATCCAGCAGCACCAGGACTGACAGTTTGTGGGAGTCCATGTTACACCTGATATCATTAACGGTTTTTAAAAGGGCTGTCTCTGTACTGTAGTTTGTGCTAAAACCAGACTGAAATTTCTCAAGAATGTTGTGGTCCATAAGAAAATTGTTTAACTGGATAAAAACAATTTTTTCTAAAACTTTACTTAAAAACGGTAAGTTGGATACAGGTCAATAGTTGCTGAGGATATCAGGATCTAAATTACTCTTCTTCAAAAGGGGCTTCACAGCCGTTTTAAAGGCAGCGGGGAAAACAACAGCCTGAAGAGAGCAATTTACAATGTTTAAAATCTCATGTTTGAAGAATCCATAAAATGTTTTAAAAAGTGATGTGGGAATCGGATCTAAAAGGCAGGAGTTCAAGTTTACCTGGGAGAAAACTCTACCAAGCATCTTAGCATCAACCAGGGAAAAACAGTCCAGTGCTTCCTCAGCTAAAGCTGAGTCCAAGATTCCCTTAAAAGCAGTCTTCTGGCCAGATAAAATGTTGGATCTAATAGAATCAACCTTGCACATGAAGTGGTCTGCAAAACTCTCACAGAGAGAGTCTGATGGCAGGTTTGTGTTTTTATTAAAATCTGGGTTGACTAATTGATCAATGGTTGCAAAAAGGACTTTAGGGTTATTGTTATGGGTTGAGATTATGTTGGAAAAACACTCAGTTCTCGATATCTTGACTGCATTATTGTATATTTTTAATTTATTCTGTAGTACTTTGTAATTGATAGTTAATTTGTTTTTCCTCCACTTCCTCTCAGCCATCCTGCACTCTCTTTTCAGTGTCTGGATTTGGTTATTTCTTCCATGGAGGCTTTGGTTTATTCCTTACTGTCCTTGTGATTACTGGGGCAACTCTGTCAATGATAGATTTTAATTTACTGTTAAAATTATCAACAATAAAATCACACGATGCAGGTGAAATAACTGGGGGAGTGTTGTGTAAGAGTTTGATAAAATCAGCAGCCATTTCAGGTGTTAGATGGCGCTTCCTCACAGTTCGCACCAAGGTCTCCCATTGCATAAAACCAGTGATGTTAAAAAACACAGTTGAAGCGGCATGAAATAAGGTGGCCTTGGTGAAGGTTTCAAGCAGGTTTATTAAATCATACCGCCCTCACAGGATCCCCGCTCCGGTGCAAGTGTGAGCAGACTGGAGCGGGATCCTCAGGCTCTCAGAGGAGGGGACACAGAGTGTGTGTCCAGCAGCAGCAGTTGAAGAGAGAGAGTGAGAGGATGAGCATGGATTACAGTGCAGTATACATACCCAACTACAACAATACATAAAAGAGCATTCCCCATCAGTTGGTATGATCAAAGAGATTGCAGAACAGGCATGAGACATTTGCATTTGAGAGACATACATCACAATAGGCAGATTGCTGGCCTCTGCTCCAGCTGCAAGACAAAGAGGTTACAAGGCACATCTACATATTGATCTCAGTCTCTAGGTCACAGTAAGGACAGGACGCATGAACACAATGCATGAAAGGCACATTAACATCACAGTAGTGAGCCAGAAGAAGCGGGGCTGCCTGTAGACATTAATACACACATTTCACTGTTCTGTTAATTGCTCTAGCCGAGCGCTGTGTCTGTCCAGTCTGTTGTGGGGGTTACACCAACCTGCCACACACTCCCTCCCAGAGGGCTCGGCAGGCGGCCGAGGTCTCGATCGTGCAGTTTGGGCAACGAGCAGGAGAAGCTCTGTGCAGGCTGGGGGGTGGGGGGTGGTAAGTGCCGGCCGGGAGCGGTGAAATCGTCCTGGCCGCGCAAAAACTGCTTGTTGTTCCGCGATGTCAAGGGGCTGTCCCGTTGAACTTGCGGAGATCACAAGAAGAAAAATTAGTCTCTGACTCCTCTCGTGGCCATGAAGAAAAGCAGGAGCGGCTGTAAGAAAAAAAAAAGGAACAAAAGCAGAGGGACTTGGCGTGTGGGAAAAGCTGACGGCTGAATCCCTTGTGCGCCGTGGCTGAGACCATTAGTGAATACTGTGGGCGAGCTGCGAGCATGCTTCAGGTGTGCAGGCAGCCCTGAAGGTTCTGAGGGTGGCGATCGGCCGTTTTTCTCGGGCATGTGCAGCGGCGGAGGACGATGGCGGTCTCTGGAGCCGTTATTGTCCTGTGTGTGGTGCGCCATCCTCGTAACTCCCCGGTGTGTGTGCCGGGGTTCCGTGCATGGGTGGGCCGCTGGAGGGGCTGCAGATTGGCCATGGTGCGTTGGAGCGGTGAGAGTGAATAGACGATCTTTGTCCCTCGGGCTCGTGCAGATGCGTTGGAGCAGTGAGAGTGAGGAGACGATCTTTGTCCCTCGGGCTCGTGCAGATGCGTTGGAGCGGTGAGAGGGAGGAGACGATCTTCGTCACCGCTCGGCCATGGTGCGTTTAGGTCCACGCGCTGCGTTCTCCGCCGGCCCTGGAGGTCGCCGTCGTGGAGAGGGGACGAGGTGCATGCGCTCTCATGTGGAGGAGCTGCGAGCGCGGCCGGTCCAGCGTGGATGAGCAGATCTCAGACGTGCAGATCTCGTCACCAGTGTAGCTGTCCAGACCAGAAGGTTGCTTTGCACAAAACGTGTGCATGTTCGGGGTCACCAGTGAAGCGGATGATAAAATAAAGTCAGATTGCTGGCCTCTGCTCCAGCTGCAAGACAAAGAGGTTACAAGGCACATCTACATATTGATCTCAGTCTCTAGGTCACAGTAAGGACAGGACGCATGAACACAATGCATGAAAGGCACATTAACATCACAGTAGTGAGCCAGAAGAAGCGGGGCTGCCTGTAGACATTAATACACACATTTCACTGTTCTGTTAATTGCTCTAGCCGAGCGCTGTGTCTGTCCAGTCTGTTGTGGGGGTCACACCAACCCGCCACACAGTAATGGTCAGATACAGCCAAGTCAACAACAGAGGACACACTCGTGGGCAGGCCATGGCTAATGACAAGTTCCAGAGTGCATCCCTTGTTGTGAGTCGGCTGCATGATATGTTGAGTAAAATTCATGGACATGAGCAGGTCATTAAAATCTTCTGACATATGGTTGCCCTGCCTATCAATGTGTAGATTAAAATCACCAGAAATGAGAATAAAATTATGAGGAGTGGATTATTGATAAAAACTCAGAGAACTCATTAATAAAAACAGGGCAGTATTTGGGCGGTCTGTAAACTGTGACACATAAAATTGTGGGGCTGCTAAAGACAAAAGCGTGGTGCTCAAATGCGGTACATTGATTAAGTAAAATTTGCTTTACTGCAAGTGAGGAAGAAAAAATTGATGCAGTACCCCCACTCTTCCTGTCCTCTCTTATGGAAAAAACTGAACTAAAATTTGGTGGGGAGGCCTCAGTGAGAACCACTGGTGCATCCATGCCAAGCCACGTCTCCGTTAAAAATAAACAGTCAATCTTTTTATCTAAAATCAGATCCTTGATGATAAAAGTCTTGTTAGCGAGTGACCATATATTTAAAAGAGCCATATTTAGGGTAGGTGATGAGTTATTTATGGGTGGGTAATTTGTTTTCCGTGGATTATTGTCAGGAGACTGATCCACAGAACATAAGCAGCGTGGGCGTGAGTTCTTGTGAACTGTATGTTTTACGGATGGAGGTCTGTCCGTGATCATTGTCCTAATGGGGAAGGTGGGTAGTGAATTAATTTCCAGACCAGATGGTGGAAACTGACAAAAACGGGACTCGTGCTGGATAGTCTTACTGGGGGTCAGAGATGTGAGTGGATCCAGAGGGAAGGGGTCGTGGGAGGTAAACAGTCAATTGCGTGTTGTGGTTTGAATGATATGCATCAGGTTTGCTGCTAAAAGCCAGCTACCTGATGCATTTAAATGTATGCCGTCAGATTTATAGAGATTGTGGTGGCCCGAAAACAAGTTAAAATTGTCAATAAAATTAATGTTTCTGCTGCAGGCGGACTTGAGCCAAGTTGGGAGGGCAAGAACACGACTAAAGCGATCTGATTCACAGCGCAATGTGGGAATGGGGCCAGAAATAAAAACAGACTTTCCGCTGTTTGATAAAATATTAAAAAGTTTGCAGAAGTCATTTTTAGTGATTTCAGACTGTCTGTGGGTGGTGTTGTTAGTCCCTACATGAATAATAATCCGTGTGATGGAGAGAGGTTTTGACTGCAGCAGATCCAGGAGCTTTTCTAACAGGTCGGGGACAGTAGTTCCTGGGAAACAGTGAGTGATAGAGTTAAAATACCTGATGTGCCTGATGATGGAGTCACCGACGATCATCATGGTTGGAGGAAAAAGAAGGTGGGATGTTGGTGGTTGCAGGGTCCCTTGGCGAGAGTCAGTGCAGTGAGGTGGCGGCAGAGTCCCAATGGTCCCATTGTTGGGGCAGGTGGTGCCCCTTATCTCACCAGCCGGCGAGCAGGGCAGCGAAGAACCAGAGGAGGGATTCCCCGACTGCTCCATGCAGTGTGGCTTCCTGGAGTGCCAGTGAACAGCCTCCCTCAGGATCATACGTTGGGCACAGAACTCTCCAGAATGGGGCCAGAGCCGCTGTGGCTCGGCTGGGGCTATGCCAGCCGCCCCACTGCTGTCAGTCCTCAGTGGAGGAAAGGCTGCTAGGTCTTCCAGCGAAGGGACAGGTGCGACGTCAGCGGGGGCTGCGCGTCGAGCGGAGCCCGGGGAAACTGGACCCGGTGAAGCTGGAGCATCAGTGGAAGATGGATTATCAGCCATTGCCAGAGCCTCATAGCGGGGCAGAGGAGGGCTGGTGGTTGACGCGTCTGAGGCCCTTTTCCTGCCCCGGACTATCACCTCAGACCAGGCCATCTGATTCAGCGTTGAGCAGGATGAGGGCTGTAGACAGGCGGAGGGGTCCCAGGTGACTGTGTCTCGGAGGGTTGAGTCACTCAAGGCTGTTTTTTTGGACTTGTGGGCCGCTAAAAGACTCATCATCTGTGACAGCAGAGGAAGACGTAAGCTGAAATTGGAGAGGAGTGTGTTTTTCTGCTGCAGTTCATCCGAGAGTGGTCGGATATCTCCTCCAGGTTAGCAGTTTTCTTTTGTGCTTTCTGTAGGAGAATTTTATCATTCCCAGGCACTGTCATGTCCATTTTTGACTAAAAACTTAAACGGTCCAGCCGTTGGGAGCTGTATGATCAATATATCTGATTAAAAAAGTTCTAGCTCCAGTTTAAAAAGTTAATATCACTAGATAGAAAGTTAATATCAATAAAAAAGATAAAAATTTAAAACGGAGTAGGTAAAATAAATACAAACAGATAAAATAACCAGTCTGTGTAAGAGTGACCGAGGTTTCAAACAGATGACGACAGACGCTGACACATGCGCAGTGTGCATGAAATGCGCTGGAAGCATCATCATCACCATTCCTACAGAGCAGAAAGAGACAAAAGGGACCTGCACAACGGACGGGATTCCCATGCTCGATCTGGATCATCAGAACGACAGTCACATAGGTCTGACTCACCTAGACGTTACTACAATGACCACTTTCCTTCATCTAGAGACTACATCCGCCGTGGACGTTTTCCTGAACGTCATGAGGACATTCCCTCTCCTCGCTCTTCTAGTCCTGGACGTGTGCATTTCCATTCGTCTTCACCTTCAGCATCAAACTGGGTAAACTACAAGTAGTTGACAATGAGGGTCACTTGCCAACTACTGACTCTACCCAGGCCCAAACAGACATTAAGGTTCCACCTGCTAAACCCACTAGAGATATGTTATCAGAGGTGGATATTGAAAGAAGATATGTATCAGTTGTGATTGAAGACACTGTTGTACATGCTTTTGTTGACACTGGAGCAGACATCTCTGTTATCAGTGAAGAATTAAGGATGGCTACAACTGCTCTCCGCAAAAAGCCCATTGTCAAACAGTTTGTTCTTCTCACTAGTGTCACAGGTGACCCTCTGGATTCTGTTGGCTCAATCTCAGTCAATTTAAGTATTGCTCACAAGATAATGACACATGCTCTCCAAGTTGTCAGAAACTGTACCAAGTCACTCATTTTAGGATGGGACTTTTTGGTAGCTAATGGTATTATTGTTGACACTCGTAACATGGCTGTTGTGATAAAGGACAATGTAGTGCCATTAGTGAGCCCACACCACTACGTTCCTAACCTCACTGATGTTTTAGTGTCTTCCACAGTTACAGTTCCTGCTATGTCAGAGATCATCATTGCAGCTAAAGTGGATTCACCACTCAAAGGACGTGCTCCATGGTTATGCAGGTATGTTTGAACCACATTACACTGACCAGTCTACAACAGTTTTTGCATGGTCCATAGCAAAGGTGGAACAAAGTTACATCTATGTGAAAGTGGCAAATCCATCAAATGAGGACATTATGTTACATAATGGCACATAGATAGGACCTTTTCATGCTGCATCAGACAGTAACAAACATGAGTACACAATTATGGAAGGTTCTTTTGATGAAATCAATGTTCAGACACCTGTTATTTCTAGACCACCTGTGCTCCCTGATGTTTCAAACCCTGACCTAACACAGGCACAACAAAAACAACTGAAGGACACTTTACACTCATTCTCAGACGTGTTCAACCAACACTCACATGATTTTGGAAGGACAGATTTGGTCACACATAAGATTGTAACCAGCTGTGACACTCCCGTTTCTCAAAGAGTCTATTGCACCTCTCCTGCCATGAAAGCAGAAATTCAATTTCAGGTGGAAGAACTTAAATCTCAGGATTTGATTGAGGAAAGTACAAGCCCCTGGACCAGTCCAGTAGTCATGGTTTAAAAGAAGGATGACAAATACAGATTTTGTGTTGATTTCAGAAAGCTGAACTCAGTTACCATTTCAGATGCATATCCTTTACCAAGAGTGGATGACAATTTGGATGCCCTGTCTGGCTCTCAGTTTTTCTCCACCATGGACATGTCAAATGGCTACTGGCAGATCGAAATGGACCCTGTAGATAGACACAAAACAACATTCACAACTGGTGATGGTTGCTACCAATTTAAAGTAATGCCAGTGGGTCTCAAAAATTCACCACTTACTTTTCAGAGACTTATGGAGCTTGTTCTAAGAGGACTTCACTGGACAACATGTCATTTATCTTGATGACATCATCTATATGGGATGGAACTTTGATGATCACCTTCAAAACCTCACTGACATTCTACTGCGTTTCAGACAGACAGGTCTGAAACTGAACCCAAAAAAGTGTGAGTTTTGTAAACGTGCAGTCAAGTACATGGGACACACTGTTTCACGGGACGGTCTGGCATTGGACCCAGTCAACAGCCAACGTATATGTGACTGGCCTGTTCGACGTTTACCCACAGAGGTACGTGCATTTCTTGGACTATGTTCTTATTACAGACGTTTTGTGCACAAGTATGCATTCATTGCTCAACCTCTACACAAGCTCACTCAGAAAAATGTGCCTTTTGAATGGACAGATGAATGTTCAGTTGCATTTCAGACTCTTAAAGATGCACTCACTTCCCCTCCTGTTGTGGCTTTCCCTAATTTTGATCAGCCATTTATTCTAAGTACAGATGCGTCTAACTTTGCAGTAGGTGCAGTGCTGTCACACATTCAAAATGGACAAGAAAGGGTTGTAGCATATATTAGTCATCTTCTAACATATACAGAGAAGAAGTGGTCTACATATGACAAAGAACTCTGGGCTATCGTATGGTCAGCCCGATACTTCAGACACTATTTGAGCTGTAACCCGTTTACAATCATCACTGACCACCACCCTCTTCTCAGTTTAAGGAAAATGGACATTTCACATGATCTGACGGGACGCAGAGGTCACTGGGCATTGGAGTTGGATCCTTACCAGTGGACAGTGGTACACAAAGATGGAAGGAAACACACCAACGTCGATGGTACGTCATGCATCCCTCCTTCACATGATTCCATAATCACAGAGGAAACAACTTCTCTCTCATGAGACAAACAATGACCTACTCTGTAGAAAAGTTCACAGTGCACCTGGGAAGTCAGCTGTCTCTCAAGTGGTTATACCCACTTCAGTCATCATGGAGACATTGCACATTCTTCATGGCAACTCCTGCTCTGGTCATTACAGTGCTGATTGCACATTTAGGAAAGCTCTGACTATGTGCTATTGGCCAGGTATGAGAGCTGATATAGACAATTTTTGTGATTCATGCCGAACATGTGAAGCCTACAGAAAACCTGTGCCACAATACAGAGCTCCCCTGCAATCCATTCAGGCAGACAGACCATTTCAGTTTGTGTGCACAGATATTACTGAACTTCCTTTAACTTCACATGGACATAGATATGTACTGGTAGTACAAGATCACTTCACCAAATATGTCAATGCTTTTGCTATGTCTGACCAGAAAGCCACTACAGTAGCACAACTGCTTTGTGAGCGATACATTCTGAAACATGGAGTTCCTGAGGAACTGATTTCAGATCAGGGACGTCAGTATGAGTCGGGACATCATTCAGACAATATGTCAGAGACTAAGCATCAGAAAGAAGAGGACTACTCCATACCACCCTCGTGGAAATGGAATAGTTGAGAATTTTAACAAGATTTTGAAACAACAGTTGGCTAAACTCGTCCATGAGAATGGGAGTGAATGGGGTCACTATTTGCCTGCAGTGGTTCTTTCTTTTAACTTCACCCCACACTCCAGCACTGATTACTCACTTTACTTTCTTGCTTATGGCAGAGAGCCTTGTCTACCTGCTAATGTCTCTCTCTCAACATCACAAATATCGGAGAGTCCACAGAACTATGGTTCAGACCTAGTGAATCAGAATCAGAATCAGAATCAGATTTATTGCCATTGTTCATGTAGTACACAAACTAGGAATTTGTCTCGATGCCATGCTGCAACATTAAAAACATGATGAGAAAAAGAGATAAACTAAAAAACTAAAGGACTGAAAACGTGCAATAAGTGTAGAAAAATAAGTAATAATAAGTAATAATGATAATAATAATAATAACAATACTAGTAATAATGAGTAGTACTAGTCAAGGCAGTTTTAAAAAATTAGCAAGTAGCAGATAATGTGAAGTACCACATAGTGCAGTCGATAATGCAACAGAAAACAATGATGAATGACGTGAGTCTGGTTGAGCTGCTGTACATAGTGCACGAGAGTCAAAAAGTCACTTAATGTTCAGCAGTCTGATGGCAGAGGGGAAAAAGCTATTCATGTGCCGGGAGGTTTTAGTCCGAATGGACCGAAGTCTTCTACCTGAGGGGAGGGGAGCAAACAGTACGTGACCAGGATGTGAAGGATCGGCTATGATCCGGCCATGGCTTGGCTGTGGCCATGGCCATGGCTTTCAATGGCTTGAAACAGTTTTCTTGGCTGTCCGCTCTCATTGTGAGGACCAGAGACTCAAACATGAGGACTACTTCAACAGACATGTCAAATTCTAACCTTATCAGTGTGGTGATCTTGTGTGGATGAATGATCCCACCACTCAGAGAGAAAAACTTAAACCAAACTGGACTGGATCTTACAAAATTATCTCATCAGATGAAAATGGATGCACTTACAAGCTGTTGGATTTGACATGTCC
The DNA here is from genome assembly GCA_020510985.1 of Pholidichthys leucotaenia. Lineage (NCBI taxonomy): Eukaryota > Metazoa > Chordata > Actinopteri > Cichliformes > Pholidichthyidae > Pholidichthys > Pholidichthys leucotaenia. The sequence continues at coordinate 362,549,388 of CM035840.1, forward strand.
TCAAGCTGCACCAAAAGTGATTCACTATGATCGTCTGAAACCATATCGATGCACCTGGAATGCATCTTCATCACCAGTGAACCACTCTGTGCCTCATCAACCTAGACACATGCTCCCCAGGCACACTGCACTTTCTGGTTCACTCCCCTTACACCCTGGACCACCTGTCACAGGCCAGCCTTCAGCTGCTGCATGTCCCTCAGTTCCCCTGCTGCGGAGACCGTAAGGACGGGTCTCTCAGGTTTAATCACAACAGGACCAAAGAACTGATGCTGCTGCAGTGACTGTTGAGGCACACTCTACTGACCAACCCACTACTTGCTGTGGACGAGTTATTCGCAGACCACAGCACCTTTTGCTGTGAGCCCCCATACCCCCCACCTCTAAGCCTTAGGTCCCCCCACATCTTGCCACCCCCTTCCCCCCCGGCCACTGGCCCCACCCCTACCCCTCTCACATAACAGATATGGACTGCTTTCATTTTTAGGAACTTTTGTTGGGACTGATTTTTTCATGTTCTGTTTAAAAAAAAAACAAAAACAACTGATGTACTGTACATATCTGTGGTTATGTGTTGATGTGTTATGGTTACTCATTCTACTATTACATGTTCTATGTGATACAAAATTTTATTTAGACTTACCTGTTTACATAGTTATTCTCATCCGTTATGCATTTATGGAATATTTAGTTTACTTACGACAGTGCCATGAGGAGATTTATTTTTCATTGCCTTTTGAAATGAGGACATTTCATTTAAAGAGAGGGAGGAATGTAAGATGAGATTTATTTTTACAGTACTTTAATTTATGCAAGCTTTAAATGATATAATTTTGATTTTCATTCTTGGCCATAATTATATTAACTAATTTTAAATAATTTCATGTGTTTTGAATGGGAACTATTTTATGTTTAAATTGTGGAGGTATGCAGTTATACTGGTAGTAGGAATTGGTTGATAGGCAGAGTGATACATCTCCTAGTTCGCAGAGAAGCTGACTCAGGTTAATGTGTAGGATGGAATGAATAAAGGAGCTAAACGTGAAGTCAGTCATCCCCATGCTGTTTGTAACCCACGACCCTTGTTTAGTTACGTGACACTCAAGACACCACAAGAAGAGAGTGTTGAAATACCATAAGAGGTTTTCATCCTGTTCCTTCCAAACACTTCTTCAAGTCCCCATCAGAGCACCAAGTAAGGACTATTAACCAGCAATCTTCCCTCTAAACCTTCTTGAGTGAACCTAAGCCATTTCCATGCCATGAGAAATATATAATCTGTCCTTTGTTGCCCAGGTCTTTTCCTCCTGGTCTCTAACCAGTTGCACGGTTCTAAGATGCCTGTAAGGGACACCGCCAGAGGCATCCTTATCTAAGTCTTATTATGCCTCGATGCAATGGAGGCATACGGTAATCACTCAGTGTGTGTGTTTGTGGTTGTATGTGTGTGTGTGTATCTGTCTGTTACCAGCTTTTCAGCACGTCCGGTCAAAATCAAGTGGAACTAAAGGCTTGTATCATTATATCGCCATATTTTCTCGACTTTTAATTAGCCAGAATTTCAAGATAATGCTTTGTTTTCAAAATAAACACAAATTTAAACACAAATTTAACTCACCATTATACCGTCAATGGAGTCTGTTGTGTCTGGGAATTAGGGACCAGCGAACACATTGACTGTGTTGAACAGTGGCTTTACTGACAAAGCTGGTAACGCATGGAACATACAGAATAGTAGCTAGCAAACTAACAATACAGGAGTGCAGGCTGTGTGTGTCATAAACTGGCCCCTCAGGGCAGAATGAAGACCCAAATGCCTGGTGTGAGTTTGCAACATTTAATGACAAAAACATGAAAAAAACACAAAGACAAAAACTTACATGTAACATTAACAGGAGCAGGTGCAAAGTTGGTGTACGGAACACCGGGGAAAACGGGGCTCGTGTCTGGAGGAAAAAGAACATCCTGGACGGGACCAGGCTGAGGTGTACAGGAATGCCGGGGAAGCAGGGAGGAAAGCTGGAGCACACCCGTAAAACACTGGAGAACACTCAGGTAAATCAGAATGGCGCTTAAATAACACAAGGGAATAATGAACAAATGATGACAGGTGTGGATCACAAGAGCAAGAATAATCAATTACAACAAGTGACAGGTGTGACAGCCCGCGAACAGAACTTGAATACCAGAAGTAAACACAGGGTGCTGTCAAAATTAAAGCATAAGAGTAAATGGCAACAAGCATAACTATAATGTGTAGCGTGACCTTGAGTTCCAATTTTTTAAAATCATTCTTTGCTGAAGGAAATTTTTTTCAATTCAAAGATCTGGCCATGAACTGCTTCTCTCACCCAAGAACCAGAGCTACTGTATAACCCTATCCATTGGCCATAAAGTGGAAGCTAACCCCTTTCTTCAAGACTCTTTGGCAAAGGAATGTTCCAAATCAATAGATTTATGAGTTGACATTGTCCAGATGTGGGGAAGCCAAGACTTTCCAGTAAACAACCAGACAGTTTCACAGTGCCATCTGGTGGACGAATCAGGAATATTTAATTTTCCCTTTTGCAGTGGATTTTATCCATTATGGACTAACAAATTAACTCATCCTTTTCTCACAGGACAGGATCGGCTACTGAAGACATGGTTGAACTCTGGGATGGACAATGTGGTTTTCAAATGCTTTTATTGAGATGATTTGATATAACTTGATATGTACTGCTTATTTTCGGGAAGAAATTAAGGTTTGCATGCTTACTATCACAAGTTAAGTACGGTTATGATGTAGATGCATTTTTTTGTTCCCTTTATCAAGTAGAATATCTTAGTCACTAAAGTTTAAAGAATTGATGCTTTCATAGGCTGCACACATACTTGAGGAGGATTTCACTCTCAGATCAAATGTCTCCCCCTCTCCTCTTTCTTTAAGAGACCATAGCTGCACTTAACTGACCAATAGAACTCCAGACTTCACTGCATTTTCCTTTTTAGGTTGAGTTTATTACCTTTGTTGAACAAAGCTGAAATATAATTGGGCCAGCTCAGGTCTCATGAAATTTTGCACCACCCTGCAACACTAGAGAAAACTTGGATTTTTATTGCCCTTTGTTTCAGTCTGTTCTGAGGCGCTGGCCAAGCTGTTAGGAGCCCCCTTTTGCTCGCCTATATTTTTTTTCCTATCTTAAGTAGGCCCAGAGACTGTCATGCTCTGAGAAAAATTCTTTTTCTTTTCTGCAAAGTTCGCATTTTCACTTATTTTAATGTTTCTTCTTTAAATCACCGTGCAAGAAGATTTTGATTTTTTTTTCCCTAAGCTTAAACCAACTCATTTAAACCACCAACCTCGGAAGAAATGAATTTGTGATGTGTTTTGCCTCCATTTTGGATTTCTGATTGGACTTTGCACAGTAAACTAATTCCTTTTCAGTGCATGAGAGAAGACCTTGCCCAGATTGCTGGAAGAACAGCCCGATTGTGATCTCAGGAGCACGGCCTTGTGGGAGAATCTGTCCATCAGCCTCTTCATTAACAGTATCCACAGACATCCAGCTGAATCAAGGTTGGCACGTGGGGGCCCTGCTACCACCAGGGATGCAATCTGACTCTGTGGCTGATGATCTGTGTTTAATTTAACTTAATTCTTCAGAATATTCCTGGTTTAAGTTCTTTTAACTTAATTTCATGCAAACCCCCATCAGAATTTCAAAATGCATGTTGTCCTCTCAGTAAGCTACATTCTTTTTCAGAGTAACACAAATTTTCCATTTTTATAAATAGTTATCATTTTCTTCATAGAATTGCATCCACTTTTCTTAACCAATGCTATTTTATGGTTTTCCAATTTCCAGTATACTGACAAGTTAAACTACAGTTTATTTGGTTCCATAAATGCTTGATTCATAAGTAACTCGGTCTATAATACCCATGATACACGTTGAATCCTGGTTTTAAAGTTATCCAAATATGTTAACCTATTCTGACATTTCTTAATAAACCATTGAAAGACATATGGGAGTTACTGTTTGATTTTATGTCCATCTTCTTAATTACTAGAGACAAGAACTCAGAAGGGTTTGTTTTGAGACTGATTCATAATTGGTACAAATAAAGAATTGTTAATAAAATTGTCCAGTATATGGACTAATGCCCTAACGAGGATTTGAGTGTAATGGAAGTGAATCTTCATTCCAACTAACATTCATACTTACATTAATACTTGTATCAACATTAAATTACCTATAAAACCCCATAAATCCACTACAAATGTAAAGTAATAAAAAAATTGAGAAACAGACTGGGGAATACAAAAAGTGAGGACAAGGTAAATACCAAAAACAAGAGATGCAAATACAAAACTATTATATTACAAAAGGAGAACTAAGGGCGAAGGTAAACGGTAGGCTCATGTCTAAAAGCACAGGGAGAGGTAACTTGAATTGCAAAGTGATTCATAAATACATAGACAAGACTACAGTGGTGTGAAAAAGTGTTTGACCCATTCCAGAGTTCTCATTTTTTTGTATGTCACACTTAAATGTTTCAGATCATCAAACAAATTTAAATATTAGACAAACATAACAAGTAAACACAAAATGCAGTTTTTAAATTAAGGTGTTTATAATTAAGGGAAAAACAATCCAAAACTACATGGCCCTGTGTGAAAAAGTGATTGCCCCCTAAACTTAATAACTGGTTGGGCTACCCTTAGCAGCAACAACTGCAATCAAGCATTTGCAGTAACTGGCAATGAGTCTTTTACAGCGCTGTGGAGGAATTTTGGCCCACGCATCTTTGCAGAATTGTTGTAATTCAGCCACATTGGAGGGTTTTCGAGCATGAACCACCTTTTTAAAGTCATGCCACAGCACTTCAATCAGATTCAGGTCAGGACTTTGACTAGGCCACTCCAAAGTCTTCATTTTGTTTTTCTTAAGCCATTCAGAGGTGGACTTGCTGGTTTGTTTTTGATCATTGTCCTGCTGCAGAACCCAAGTGTGCTTCAGCTTGAGGTCACGAACAGATGGCCGGACATTCTCCTTCAGGATTTTTTGGTAGACAACAGAATTCATGGTTCCATTTACCACAGCAAGTCTTCCAGGTCCTGAAGCAGCAAAACAGCCCCAGACCATCACACTACCACCACCATATTTTACTGTTGGTATAATGTTCCTTTTGTGAAATTCTGTGTTACTTTTACACCGGATGTAATAGGACACACACCTTCTAAAAAGTTCAACTTTTGTCTCATCAGTCCACAGAGTATTTTCCCAAAAGTCTTGAGGATCATCAAGATGTTTTGTGGCAAAACTGAGACGAGCTTTTCTTATGGTAGAGTCATGAAGACTGACCTTAACTGAGGCAAGTGAGGCCTGCAGTTCTTTGGATGTTGTTGTGGGTTTTTTGTGACCTCTTGGATGAGTCGTCGTTGTGCTCTTGGGGTAGTTTTGGTCAACTGGCCACTCCTGGGAAGGTTCACCACTGTTTCATGTTTTTGCCATTTGTGGATAATGCCTCTCACTGTGGGTCGCTGGAGTCCCAAAGTTTTAGAAATGGCTAGAAAATTGAACTCACCTTTCCAAAGATGTGAAAAATCACAGTTAATTTATGTTTAAACAGGGGGCAATCACTTTTTCACACAGGGCCATGTAGGTTGGGATTTTTTTTACTCTTAATAATAAACACCTTCAATTAAAAACTGCATTTTGTGTTTACTTGCATTATCTTTGTCTAATATTTAAATTTGTTTGATGAAATTTGTTTGATGATATGAAACATGGGCTGTGTGGTGGCGGAGTGGTTAGCACTGCGGCAGCACAGCATCTCACCCTTGACTGGGGGATCCTGGGTTCGATCCCAGCCCCCAACCAACAGTGATCTGTGTGGAGTTTGCATGTTCTCCCTGTGTCTGCGTGGGTTTACTCCGGGATTTCTCTGGTTTCCTCCCACATGCCAAAAAACATGCAAGTTAGGTTAATTGTCATCAAACTATGGATTCTAAATTGTCCTTAGGTATGATTGTAAGAGTGAATGGTTGTCTGTCTCTCTGTGTTGGCCCTGCGATGGACTGGTGATTTGTCCAGGGTGTACCCTGCCTCTTGCCCAAAGATGCTGGGATAGGCTCCAGCCCCCCCATGACCCGAAAAGGACTAAGTGGAAGAAGATGGATGGATATGAAGCATTTAAGTGTGACAAACATACAAAAAAATGAGAACTCAGGAAGGAGGTAAGCCCTTTTTTACACCACTGTATATAGTGTGTGTGTGTGTGTGTGTGTGTGTGTGAATCAGGAAGGGGGCAAACACTTTTTCACACCACTGTATAAAGACCAACCTAAGATTATAATAATGGGACAACTCAAAACACAAACAGAAACCAAAGACCAAGTCAGATCATATCATGCAACCAAAACCACACTGAGATACAGTAATACACTGAGATAAGGAAAATACAGCAAATGATCAGAAATGAACTTAAAGCATGAGCATGGCACTCCTACCAATGGTCAGCATTGTGACATAGCCCCTCTCAGGGGGTGGCATCCAGACACCCCAACATAACATCAGAAAAGAAAACACAAAAGACCCCCCCCCCCCACACACACACAAGGTGCAGAAAAACAACCCACCCCGGGAGGGTGGTGGGGGAACCCAGGCTAGGGTAGACGGAAACAAAAAAATACGCTCATGACCCACAAAACAGAATAGAAAAAAATAAGGCAGTTCAGGGGCGGCGCGGTGCTGGAGTGGTTAGCACTGCAGCAGCACAGGAACTCACCCTTGGCCGGGGGATCCTGAGTTTGATCCCCCCCCCCCCCTTGACCAACAGTGATATGTGTGGAGTTTGCATGTTCTCCCTGTGTCTGCGTGGGTTTACTCCGGGATTTCTCTGGTTTCCTCCCACATGCCAAAAACATGCAAGTTAGATTAATTGTCATCAAACTGGGGATTCTAAATTGTCCTTAGGTATGACTGTGAGAGTGAATAGTTATCGGTCTCTCTGTGTTGGCCCTGCGATGGACTGGCGATCTGTCCAGGGTGTACCCTGCCTCTCGCCCAAAGATGCTGGGATAGGCTCCAGCCCCCCCACGACCCGAAAAGGATTAAGCGGAAGAAGATGAATGAATGAATGAATGAAAGGTGGTCTGCTAGAGTCCAAAGACCACCAGATCATGTGGTGGAATAAGTCGGGTGGCTTCCCAGAGTTCCAGAGCCACCCAAGCAGATGGCGCAGTCCATTGGGTGGTCTCCCAGCATTCCTGAGCCAATGGACTGTGGGGCACGACCCACCCCCTCCTGGAGGCGGCAGCTGGAACCTGTGGCTCCCGTGGACCACAAGGACAGTGGTGTGGATGAAATAAGTCAGTGGCTGCGGTGAGTTGACACCCGATGATGACTGCTGGCCAATGGCAAACCCAGACGGTGATGGCAGCTGACCAGCGAAGAAACCAAGCAAAGGAAATGACTGGTCCACGGGAGAACCAGACGAAGAGGACGGCTGACCTGTGAGGGAGCCAGGTGGTGAAGACGGCTGCTCAGCGGCGACCTCAGGCGAAGGCTGAGGACCCTCGTTGACCTCAGGCGAAGGCTGAGGACCCTCGTTGACCTCAGGCGAAGGCAAAGGACCCGCGATGACCTCAGGCGAAGGCGAAGGACCCGTGATGACCTCGGGCGAAGGCGGAGGACCCGTGATGGCCTCAGGTGAAGGCAGGGGACCCTCGGTGACCTTGGGCAAAGGTGGAGGACCCATGATGACCTCAGGTGAAGGCAGAGGACCCACGGTGACCTCAGGCAGAGATGAAGGACCCTTAAAGACCTCAGGAGGAGATGGAGGACCCTCGGTGACCTCAGGCAAAGGTTGATGACCCTCAACGACCTCAGACAGAAGCCGTTAACCCTCGGTGACCTCAGGTGAAGATTTGGGCAAGAGAACAGAGACAAACACCAGGTCAGTATCACTGGCAGCAGTGGAGCCTGGTGAGGAAAGCTCAGAAGCAGATGGCAGCTGCGACTGGCTCTCCTCACGAAGAGCTAAACAAGACCTCTCTAATAGCTACATAATGAAGACAAAAAAGAGGACTTGCCTTAGCTCGAGCTCCACCGCCATCCAGGACTCCGATGATTCAGGCTGGGGCATCTCGAATCCACTTGCCCAGGGCTCCAACCCCAACTAGGCCACCTCAGATGGGGAGGAAGAGAACAGCACTGGAACACTGTTACAGGCAGCAGTGGAGCTCGGCAAGGAGGACTCAAGAACAAAGGACATCTGCAACTGATGCTCCCCACCACAAGCAAGACAAGATTTCTCTAGAACTGATGGTGTAAAAACAGAACAGAGTACTTGCCTCAACTCGAGCTCCACCGCCGTCCAGGATATCGGCGACTCTGCTGCAGCGGCCCTTGCAGCAGGCATGATGGTGGGTGCAGCTGGTGAACCCCCAGGGGTGGCGTCTGATGCTGGAGATCGTCTCACCAATAGTGCTGAGCCCCATACAGGTGAAAACAGGGGACACTCTCCTGTCGGCTCAGGCTTCAGAACACAGGAGGCGCTCTTATCCCATCCAGGACATGGCTATGGGGCTGGAACAGGACTCTCCAGGGCTCCAGGCTCCTCCGTCATCCGTCGGCTCCCTCCCAGGACTGGTGGACACTTGGGTAACAGAGGAAGGCACGGGAGAAGCAGGTGAGGAAAAGGTAACAGCAGCAGGCAGTGAGGACTCAGCTAAACTGGGCCGCTGCTGCTGAGCCTCACCACTGGAAATAAGGAAAGACAGTTCATTTTTAAGTGTAGGTGAATGAAAAGAAACTTGACTTAATTCCAGGGGGGTGATGGTTGTTGCTGCTGATGGCCCAGAGTCATCCCCCACAGCGGCTGCAGTGGGCGTGGGCGCCAATGCAGAAGGTGGAGGAGCCGGCCCTGCAGACCTGAGGATGGCCGAATTCCCAGCAGCGGGCGGTGACATCATGGAGAAGAGGGGGGCAGCAGGCCAAGAGGAGGAGGCTGACAGAAAAGTCGAAGGGGAAAAATTCCAAAATGGTGAGGAGGCTGTGCTGTGGTTCTCCAAAGCGGTGAGGAGGAAACTGCTGGGAAGGTGGAAGAATTCCTCAGGCGGGATTCAGCTGGGTGGCGGCAAGATGCTGGTAATGTCTGCACCTGGGGACACTCTCTCGTTGGCACAGGTACAGATGGGAGACAGCAAGGAATGGGGGCTGGGAACGGCTGTACCAGGGGACGTCTCTCCATCGGCACAGGTACAGCTGGAAAAGAGGTCTCCCTCAGCTCGCGAGGCATGGGTTGAAGGTTGGTGGCTGAGGTGAGGAGACCCATGAGTCCTGGATGGTTCCAGAGACTAGAGCAAGCCTTTAGTACCTGTGCCGCTCTGACCAAGCACTCCTGGGCCGCTTCAATAGTGCGAGAGGCACGAGCTGTGGATACAATGCCCTCCAGAACTCTGACAGACCAGCACTCCACCTCATTCAGTCCCACTAAACTAAAGTCCGTATGGGCTGACATTATGGCAAAAGAAAAACACAGACTAACAAAAATAACAGGACAGAGAAGAAAAAGGCAAAACTCACAGCTGCTGGGGTCTACACGGGCAGCGTTGTTCTGTCATAAACTGGCCCCTCAGGGCAGAACGAAGACCCAAGCGCCCACTGTGAGTTTGCAACAGTTAATGACAAAAGCACAAAAATAACACAAAGACAAAAACTTACACGTAACATTAACAGGAGCAGGTGCAAAGTTGGTGTGCGGGGACGCCGGAGAAAACGGGGCTTACGTCTGGAGGAAAAAAAAGAGCAGCCTGGACGGGACCACGCTGAGGTGTACGGGAACACCAGGGAAGCAGGGAAGAAAGAAGGAGCACGCCCGTTAAAACACTGGAGAACACTCAAGTAAATCAGAATGATGCTGCAATGGACTGCGTTGCAGCGGAGGGAAGGTGAAGGTGAAGGAGCGAAGGCGAAGGTAAAGGGTAGGCTCATGTCTAAAAGCACAGAGAGATGTAACTTGAATTAAAAATAATGAATCAGATTTATATAGCGCTTTATCATAGACATTCAAAGATGCTCTACAAATAGATAAATTATTCATTCACTCCGGACAGACAATGGTAGTGGCAAGCTACGACTGTAGCGACAGCTGCCATGGGGCAGGCTGACAGAAATGTGGCTGCCAATCCACCCCAAAGGCCTCTCCGGCCACTACCGAACATTTATACACATTCATACCCAGTGTTACGGACACTGGAGGCAAGGTGGGTAAAGTGTCTTGCCCAGGGACGCAACAGCAGAATATCTGGGGAGAGCGGGATTCGAACCACCAACCACCTGGTTATTGGATGACCTGCTCTACCCCCTGAGCCACTGCCACCCAACTGCAAAGTGATTCATAAATACATAGACATGACTATAAAGACCAACCTAAGATTATAATAATGGGACAACTCAAAACACAAACGGAAACCAAAGAGCAACTCAGATCACATCATACAACTGAAACCATACTGAGATACAATAATACACTGTGATAAAAAAATACAGAAAATGATCAGAAATAAACTTAAAAGATGAGCACAGCACTCCTACCTGTGCTCAGCATTGCGACAGTGTGTGAGCTAGAGGCAGAGCACCAAAGAGGCTGAGCTCCTGCTGTCGGTCTCCTAATATAGACACGGCGTGATGATGTTGTCACCTGTGCCTGCGTCCTCATGTACGTGCAGTCTGTTGTAAGCTGGGGCTTCAAAACATCCCCCACCCCCCGGGAAAGCCAGAAAACATTATGAACACTTTTAAACTCACCACAGCTTTTATCAAAAAAACAAAAACTGGGTCGCTGAGTAGACTGCCAGTAGACCCTGCACGGTTGAGTGAGATGTTCTGCTACTGTAATCAACCGTGCTCTGTCTAAACATAGCAAAACAGAGTCGCTGTTACAGTTCAACTTCAGGGGCCTCAGGCAAGCCCATGATGGTGTGCCCCTGGAGGTGCTGGCTGCAGTGGACCTGGGTGCCATCTCTCTGGAGTCATGCCTCACTTGTCAGCAAAGTCCCAGCCCAGGTCCCACACCAGCTGGGTCAGCTCCAGCGTTGTGTCTTGATCTGGGGCAGCTGCTGATCATACCCTCCACAGATGACTGGTGTGCAGTTTCGAACCATCAGCTATCTGAAAGGTGGCTGGCCCCAACTGCGTGGTGATTTGCATCCGCGATGACAGGAGCCTCTGCAGGTCCAGGCATTCAGATCAGCAGCCCAGAACCCAATCAAGCAGTGCAAGTGGAGACTAGTTTGGCTGTGCCTGGCGCTGCTGATCTCTCATCACGGATGCTGGTTGCTGTTGTGGTGGCGTGCCATTCACGCCGGTGGCAGGACATCCCCTTAGTTGGTGTTGCTCTGGTGGGTCCTGCTGGGCCATGAACCCTCTGTCCTGCAGCACTGCGGTGGCTCCCTGAGGCTGATGCTGGGTGAGGATGCGAGATGAGTCCAGCTTCTGCCCCCTCTCTCCTGGTGCTGATTATGGTTACGGCAATGTGTTGCAATTGCCGGTAATGGGACACATACTGGGTTGTCGTCATTCAATGGGGTCCCCTTTGGCCCTGACCTCTCTCTCCATGTTCTGTTCTTTGTGTTGTGTCAAGCTTGGAGCAGTTGTATCCACGTCCAGGGAATTATGCTCTCTCCTGCGATGAGGCAGCAGCTTGAGAACACTCGTGCTGCATGAGTGCCAGCTCCAGGTCCCACATAGCTGCGGTCTGGGGCTCCTGCAGCTGCTCCGGTTCTACTGGGCTCTGCTCAGCATGTGCTACAAGCCAGAGGGTGGCTGCATCCACGTCTGAGTGCAATGGACCTGGCCTGTTGTCGGTCCGCCCGGGGCTGTGGTGGAGAATCCCAGTTCACAGAATAAATCCCACCCAAGAACGTTATTGCTGTGGTGTGTCACCTGGAACCGGAATGCTGAGATTGTTCTGTTGCCATAGTGCACTGCGAAAGTGATGTTTCTGCTGGTCTTGGAGCATCCGTCGTCCGGCAATTCCACCGCTTCTGGTCACCGGGGAATAAGCCTTCTAATCGTCGCCTCATTTATCAGGGACCTTGAGGCAGTGGTGGCTAACACCATCAATATACTGACGCAGTCCAGCTTCACTACACACTGCTGTGCTGATCAGTTCTCGGGGCCCACAGTGTTGATGCCATCCATGTTGGACGTTGGATCGATGGGCTCAGCAACCAGGGCAATCATCTGTACCAGCAGAGTCGACTGTGGGGAGTGTGGGCCTGGGCCCGTTAGCTGCAATGCTACCTTGGCCGTTATCTCTAGCTGGGACGCTAATTCCATCACCTCCACCTCTGACAGGATGACCAGCGCTGCCAGCACAGACTCCCATGGTATTTCCATCGTGTCTGCCACTGGCAGGTCATCCAGCTCCATCTGCAGCAAATCCCATATCATCAGATTTGTGGCAAACCTCTTCAACTGTGACCGCACCAACCTGCCCTCCGCGTATCGGAACTTGCATGTGTTAGCCAAACAGTGAAGGGCGGCTATGTACTGTAGGACTGACTCATCCAGTTGCTGTCTGCGTTGGTAAAATACAAATCTCACGGCAATCATGCTCTGTGGAGCAGTAAAATGTTTGGCTAACAAGGGGGCACATTCACTGTAGGTGTCCGCAGTGCCCAGTACATCCAACACATGCTGTTCCTCGACGCCAAGGCTTATCATCATCATCATAGCAGTCTGTTGTGGGTGACAATGACTGTTTCATTTAGGTCTGATCAGATTCGTCCACACAGCTCTGTCCTTAGCCTTCCACTGCCAGAAACTCCTGTCTATATCCAACTTCTTCAAGTTTCTTTTTACAGTGTCTTTAAATCTGAGCCTTGGTCTACCCTGATTGCGTTTGCCCTCGCATAACTGTGAGTAGAGTAACTGCCGAGGGAGACGCTGGTGGTCCATCCTCTCAACATGTCCGAGCCATCTCAGGTTCATCTGTATTAGTATGTCCTCCATTGATGGTAGACCAGCTCGTTTCAACACTTCTATGTTGGTTATCTTGTCTTTCCATGAGATGTTCATTATGGCTTGAAGGTGTCTCATCACGTACACATGGAGTTTCTTCACCTGCACTTTGTAGACAGTCCAAGTTTCAGCACCGTACAATAGAGTAGCCAGTACTGTCGCTCTGTACACTTTGCATTTCACTTGGATAGACACATGTCGATTGTTCCACGGTCTCTCCCTCAAGTTTCCAAACACAGCGCTCACTCTTCCCATTCTGGGAGATAGTTCATCCTCCAGCCTAGCATTCTCTGAAACAGTACTCCCTAGGTACTTGAAAGTCTTGCACTTGACTAGTGGCTCTGTACCAATGCTGATCTCTTCTGGTAGTGATGTTGATAATTGGAACTTTGGTGGTTGATAAAGACGCTCTGTCTTCTTGATGTTGATTTGGAGGCTGAATTGGCTAGCTGCTCTTGCAAATTTCTCCAATAAAGATTGCATATCATCTGCACTGTGTGCAACTACAGCACTGTCGTCGGCAAAGAGCGTTTCTCTTACTACCCTTATCGATGTCTTACTCTTGCTGTTAAACTGTGCCACATTGAACAAGTCTGCTTCTTTCCTTGTTTGAATGTATACTTCTTCTGAAGTGTCTTTGAAGGCCACCTCAAGCATGGCCGCCAGATATAGTGAGAAGACTGTAGGTGCCAGCACACACCCTTGTTTCACCCCGTTGCTTACTGAAAAGTCTTTAGATACTGAACCACTCATTGCCACGTTTGCTTGCATACCTGTATGGAGTGCCTCGATCAGGCTGACAAACTTCTCTGTACAACCATATTTCTTGAGTACCTGCCAAAGTCCTTGTCCATAAACAGTATTGAAGGCTTTACTGAAGTCTATGAAGACTACATAAAGCGGCATGTTCTGTTCAATACACTTTTCTTGAACCTGTTTCAAGCAGAAAATCATGTCCATTGTGCTTCGTCCACTTCTAAAGCCACACTGGGTTTCCGGTAGTACATTCTGCGAGATGTGTTCACTGAGTCTGTTAAGTAGTACACGTGAGAGAATCTTACCAACAGTGGCTAGCAGTGATATACCTCGGTAATTTCCACAATCCTTCCTGTCACCTTTCTTGAACAAAGGCACAATACTTGCATCCTTCCAGTCTTGAGGTACTTTCTGGGCATCCCATATCTCTTGGATGAGCTTGTACAGGCAGTTGGTCAGCTGAACACCACCAAATTTCCACACTTCTGCCGGAATTCCATCCCTTCCTGGAGCTTTACCATCCTGTGTTGTCCCGATAGCTGCCATTAGTTCATGAAAATTTGGTGGTTCATCCAGACTTGATACAGCTGGTCGCTGCACTAGAGCTTCTTTAGCCTCTTCAGTGAGATCTCCAGGGTTGTTTAGTAGTTGGTCAAAGTGGTCTGCAAATCTGACCAGGATCTTGTCTTTCTCCTGCAAAACCGTTTCACCATCCATAGCCTTTAGTTGGATCAATCCTCTTGGTTTAGGGCCGTAAATTTCTCTCAAACCTGTGAAGAATGTTTTAATGTCCTTCCTGTCTGCTGCAGTTTGAAGTTTCTCTGCTTTTTCATCCCACCAGTTGGACTTCATCTCTCTGGTGTACTTCTGTAGCTCACTCTGAGCCTTTGAGTATTTCTTCTTCTTCGACCTTGTGTTACGCTGTAGGTTTTCCTGCCTAGCTGTATTCCTCGCTTCTAGTAGTTTCTTCAGGTGTTCATCATGCTCATCAAACCAATCTTGATGTTTCCTCTCAGGGTAGCCAAATACATCACTCGCAGTCTGATACACTGTATCCTTCAGTGTTGCCCATTTCTCTTCTATGTCACTCTCTGAGTTGTTGCTGTCCCAGTCTTTCAAGTTTTCATCCATTTCCTGTGTAAGTTCTTCCTGCTTCTTTTGGCCTTTCAGTGCACTAGTGTTTAGCTTCCGTGGTGGCTTTGCACCCGTCCTGCAGTGCTGTTTTTGTCTCCAAATCCTTAATCTAGATCTCAGCATAACATGATCAGTGCCACAGTCAGCGCCTCTCATTGCTCTGGTGTCCAGTACATTCCTTCTGTCTGTCTGCCTTACTATGATGTAGTCTAATAAGTGCCAGTGCTTGAATATTGGGTGCATCCATGTCTTCTTGTGTGTGTCCTTGTGCTTAAATAGAGTGTTGGTTATCACAAGGTTGTACTCTGAACATAGTGCAAGTAGAAGTTCTCCATTAGCATTGCACTTGCCTACTCCATGACTGCCTAGCACTCCTTTCCATTTCTCGGTGTCCGAACCAACTCTGGCATTAAAATCTCCAACGAGTATCAGCCTGTCATCAGTCGGTACACGCCTGATAATCTCACGTAAATCACTGTAGAACTCTTCCTTCTCCTCCTCTGTGTTGGTCATTGTTGGGGCATATACACTGATGAGTGTGGCATACATCTTCCGCTGTAGTGGGAGTCTCATAGCCATTATCCTGTCGTTGATTGGCACGGTTCCTCATCAAGCATTGCTGCTATCTCCTTTCTAACTGCAAAGCCCACTCCTGCTTCTCTCCTTTCTTGAGTTGATCTCCCACTCCGAAAGAAGATGTACCCATGGTCTTCCAAGCTGTCATATCCAGGCAATCTTGTTTCACTAAGTGCAGCTATGTCTATATTGTACCTGTTCATTTCCAGGGCCACAAGTGCAGTCTGTCTTTCTGGGCGCTGTGATGTTGTTCTGTCCAACAGAGTATGTACATTCCATTCTGCTACACACAAGGTTGCTGTTTTCCTCTTCTTTTGCCCTCCTGCTCCTAGCTTACTTTTCACTGCCTGTCGGCGTGTGAACAGATCAGCGCGGACCTTGTAAGCCCGGGTGACGTCCGAGCCGGTATGAGTTCCTTTCTGATTGACCATTTCATGAAACTGCTTGCAAAGTATTTGAGTACTGCTAGCTTCTGCTGGACTAGCAGCACATTCTTGGCAGATAAAGGTATTATCAGTGGCAAGGACAAGCCAAGACAAACTGACTCCGGTATCTTTTGCAGTGACTGACCAGATGATAGGTTTGTTTATCTCTGCTCTTTGTGCAGTGCATGTCACAATGCACCGACTGGCACAGTCCACCACAGACCTTGCGACAGATGTGTTTATTTGCCAGGATGTCCAGTCTCACCCTGTGTAACTGGGAGTGGTCCACCACAGACCTGTGGCAGATATTGTTTTTAGTTCTGCCAGGATGCCCTGTTTCACCCTCCACACCCTCGGAAGGGCAGA
Source organism: Pholidichthys leucotaenia (assembly GCA_020510985.1). NCBI lineage: Eukaryota > Metazoa > Chordata > Actinopteri > Cichliformes > Pholidichthyidae > Pholidichthys > Pholidichthys leucotaenia. The sequence goes on from CM035840.1 coordinate 362,565,661, forward strand.
GATGACGGTTGAGTCGCCGACAGCCCGACCCATGAGACAGGTAGTACCGGTTTTCATGGTTATCCGGTAGCAAGCAAGCCAATGCCTGACCTGACACCAGGCGCCAGCACACACCCTTGTTTCACCCCGTTGCTTACTGAAAAGTCTTTAGATACTGAACCACTCATTGCCATGTTTGCTTGCATACCTGTATGGAGTGCCTCAATCAGGCTGACAAACTTCTTTGTACAACCATATTTCTTGAGTACCTGCCAAAGTCCTTGTCGCAAAACAGTATCGAAGGCTTTACTGAAGTCTATGAAGACTACATAAAGCAGCATGTTCTGTTCGATACACTTTTCTTGAACCTGTTTCAAGCAGAAAATCGTCCATTGTGCTCCTTCCACTTCTAAAGCCACAGTGGGTTTCCGGTAGTACATTCTGCGAGATGTGTTCATTAAGTCTGTTCAGTTGTACACGTGCCGTGGACAAAATTGTTCGTACCCCTTTGTTAATGAAAGAAAAACCCACAATGGTCACAGAAATAATTTCAATCTGACAAAAGTAGTATAAATAAAAAGTCTATAAAAATTAACCAAAGAAAATCAGACAATGCTTTTGAATTGTGGTTCAACAGAATTATTTTAAAAAACAAACTCATGAAAAAGGCCTGGACAAAAATGATGATACCCTTAACTTAATATTTTGTTGCACAACCTTTTGAGGCAATCACTGCAATCAAATGATTTCTGTAACTGTCAATGCGACTCCTGCACCTCTCAGCAGGTATTTTGGCCCACTCCTCATGTGCAAACTGCTCCAGTTGTCTCAGGTTTGATGGGTGCCTTCTCCAGACGGCATGTTTCAGCTCCTTCCACAGATGTTCAATAGGATTTGGATCAGGGCTCATAGAAGGCCACTTTAGAATAGTCCAATGTTTTGCTCTTAGCCATTCTTGGGTGTTTTTAGCTGTGTGTTTTGGGTCATAATCCTGTTGCAAGACCCATGACCTGCAACTGAGACCAAGCTGTCTGACACAGGGCAGCACATTTCTCTCTAGAATACCTTGATAGTCTTGAGATTTCATTGTACCCTGCACAGATTCAAGACACCCTGTGCCAGATGCAGCAAAGCAGCCCCAGAACATAACAGAACCTCCTCCATGTTTCACAATAGGGCAGTGTTCTTTTCTTGGTATGCTTTATTTTTGTGTCTGTGAACAGAGCTGATGTGCCTTGCCATAAAAGTTCCAGTTTTGTTTCGTCTGTCCATAGGACATTCTCCCGGAAGCTTTGTGGCTTGTCAACATGCAGTTTGGCAAATTCCAGTCTGGCTTTTTGATGATTTGTTTTCACCAGTGGTGTCCTCCTTGGTTGTCTCCCATGAAGTCCACTTTGGCTCAAACAACGACGGATGGTGCGATCTGACACTGATGTACCTTGACCTTGGAGTTCACCATGAATGTGTATAGAGGTTGTTCTGGGCTCTTTTGTTACCATTCGTATTATCCGTCTCTTCCATTTTTCATTAAGTTTCCTCCTGCGGCCACGTCCAAGGAGGTTGGCTACAGTCCCGTGGATCTTAAATTTCTGAATAATATGTGCAAGTGTAGTCACAGGAACATCAAGCTGCTTGGAGATGGTCTTATAGCCTTTAACTTTAACATGCTTGTCTATAATTTTCTTTCTAATCTCCTGAGAGAACTCCCTCCTTTGCTTCCTCTGGTCCATGTTTAGTGTAGTACACACCATGTCACCAAACAGCACAGTGACTACTTGTCACCCTTTAAATAGGCCGACTAAATGATTACAAGTTTGTAGACAACTGTGATGTTAATTAGAGGACACATTTTGGTTTAACATGTCCCTATGGTCACATTATTTTCAATCTTTTCTAGGGGCACCATCATTTTTGTCCAGGCCTGTTTCATGAGTTTGTTTTTTAAAGCAATTCTGTTGAACCACAATTCAAAAGCATTGTCTGATTTTCATTGGTTAATTTTTTAAATTTTTTTATTTATTACCACTTTTGGCAGATTCAAGTTATTTCTGTGACCATTGTGGGTTTTTCTTTCATTAACAGAGAGGTACCAACAATTTTGTCCCCGGCTGTATACCTCGGTAATTTCCACAATCTTTCCTGTCACCTTTCTTGAACAAAGGCACAATACTTGTGTCTTTCCAGTCTTGAGGTACTTTCTTGGCATCACATATCTCCTGGATGAGCTTGTGCCGGCAGTTGGTCAGCTGAACCAAATTTCCACACTGCTGCTGGAATTCCATCCCTTCCATAACATGATCAGTGCCACAGTCAGCGCCTCTCATTGCTCTGGTGTCCAGTACATTCCTTCTGTCTCTCTGCCTTACTATGATGTAGTCTAACAAGTTCTAGTGCTTGGATCTTGGGTGTATCCATGTCTTCTTGTGTGTGTCCCTGTGCTTAAAAAGAGAGTTGTTATCACAAGGTTGTACTCTGAACATAGTGCAAGTAGAAGTTCTCCATTAGCATTGCACTTGCCTACTCCATGACTGCCCAGCACTCCTTTATATTTCCCAGTGTCCGAACAAACTCTGGCATTAAAATCTCCAACGAGTATCAGCCTGTCATCAGTCGGTACACGCCTGATAATCTCACGTAAATCACTGTAGAACTCTTCCTTCGCCTCCTCTGTGTTGGTCATTTTTGGGGCATATACATATGATGATGAGTGTGACATACATCTTCCACTGTAGTGGGAGTTTCATAGTCATTATCCTGTCCATTGGCACCGGTTCCTCATCAAGCATTGCTGCTATCTCCTTTCTAATTGCAAAGCCTACTCCTGCTTCTCTCCTTTCTTGAGTTGATCTCCCACTCCGAAAGAAGATGTACCCATGGTCTTCCAAGCTGTCATATCCAGGCAATCTTGTTTCACTAAGTGCAGCTATGTCTACATTGTACCTGTTCATTTCCAGGGCCGCAAGCGCGGTCTGTCTTTCTGGGTGCTGTGATGTTGTTCTGACCAACAGAGTGCGTACATTCCATTCTGCTACACACAAGGCCGCTGTTTTCCTCTTCTTTTGTCTTCCTGCTTCTGGCTTACTTTTTGCTGCCTGTCGGAGTGTGAATAGGTCAGCGCGGACCTTGTTAGCCCAGGTGATGTCCAAGCCGGTATGAGTTGCTTTCTGACTGACCATTTCACAAAACTGCTTGCAAACTATTTGAGTACTGCTAACTTTTGCTGGACTAGCGGCACATTCTTGGCAGATAAAGGTATTATCAGTGGCAAGGACAAGCCAAGACAACAAGACAAACTGACTCCAGTATCTGTTGCAGTGACTGACCAGATGATAGGTTTGTTTATCTCTGCTCTTTGTGTAGTGCATGTCACGATGCACCGACTGGCACAGTCCACCACAGACCTTGCGACAGATATTTTTATCTGCCAGGATGTCCAGTCTCACCCTGTGTAACTGGGAGTGGTCCACCACAGACCTGTGGCAGATATTGTTTTTAGTTCTGCCAGGTTGCCCTGTTTCACCCTCCACACCCTCGGAAGGGCAGAGACGCCGGTTGAGTTGTTGGCGGCCCGATCCATGAGACAGGTAGTACTGCTTTTCATAGTTATCCAGTAGCAAGCAAGTTAATTCCTGACCTGACAAAAAAAACAAAAAAAACAAAAAACAAACAAAAAAAAATAAAAAAAAATAGATATTGTAGCATCATCTCACTTTGGCTCAGCAATAATTATTCTCCTGCTTAAAGACATTTTTGTTTCATCCAGGAATAACGCAAAGAAATGGATTTTCTTCCCCCAGGCCACAGCTGAAATCCCCTTTTGTTAAAACCAGCCTAAGGAATTTCCCCAATGTCCTGCTCCATTTTATTGCCCCCATAAAACATGCAACAGATCCACACTCAGCTAATTTCCTTAAACTGTGAAAACGCTGGATTTAAACAACTTTAAAGTACATTATTACAAACTCAATTCTAAACCTTCATTCTTTTCAGAACTATGAAAATGCAGATGGACTCTGATGTTTTGATGTGGAAAATCAATAATATGTGTGAAATGCATTAATCTGTGATTTTATATATATATATATATATATATATATATACTGTATATATATATATATATGCATGGTAATGTTAAATGAATGTTTATTCCTGCATGTTGATTCAGAAGCACTGCTTATAAGATACACTAAGGTTAGTTTAGTTATACATAAGAGTGTAACAGTACATTCCAATGTATTTAAAACTGTGTATTCCTGTGGACTGATATCATGTATCAAAGTTTGCCTCTAAAACCATGTGACTCCCACAGCCAATCGCTGCACGACAGCTCTTCACCCCAAAGGACTCCGAACAATCGACTGTTTGTTCATTGGACTAAAAGTTCATCGAGCCCGCCCACGAAGGACGCTCATTGGCTGAGACTCCGGTCAGGCCAGAATCCTGCGAAACTCAACAGAGCTTATAAAAAGGAGAGAGAGACTCGGTTTCAGCCCTTTTTGCCTTTTTCGTCAGACTCTCTTTTCGTCACTCTTTTCTGCTCCGGATTCTCTTTTCGCCTGCTCCCTTTTTTCTGATCTCCTCCATTGTCTACACACAGCAAGAGAGAACAAAGGACTTCGACCACATGTCGCTTTTCTGAACACAGAGCAGATAATTTGTTTATGTAACTTTGTATTTTCTTCTTCTCTTAAATGCCTAGGAATTCCTTTTTCTTTGAGCTCAATTCTTAATCGGAGTCAAACTCCAATTCTTAATTTATCACTTTTTGTTAAACTTTCTGTAAAACCGCCGTTTGTTTAATTTTAAGGTAAACTTTAATCTTGACTTTATTTTTATAATATTTTTCTTGACCAAGCACCCACCAGAAGCTATTTTTATCTAAAGTCCGAAAGTTTCTTTTCTAATTTGAAATCGGATTAGATATCTTTTAATTATTATCGAAAACCTCTTGAAGAAAGATGCAGCAGCCCACGTCACGTGCAGCTGAGGAATCAAGGCTGTTCATCAAACATCGCTCCGAAGAAACGTCGGCACCATCTGGCTAGAACCCGTTCCAACTGTGGGTCATACGGCCAAAATCCAGCCCCGTTCGACCGCTTGAATTTAAAGGTTGAACTGTGGACCCTGAAAATATCTGCTGGCAGATATTTTCCCCCAACATCCACGAAGACGGACGACAGAACTAACCTCACCAGAAGCACTTGAGCTGTAAAAACTTTAATTCACTGCTGAATTAACTTCTGAGGCTCGGTAATAATTGTATATCTAATCAGATGCAAATTAAGAATCCCTTAACATAACTCTTCTTTTCATTAAAATTCCGTTTTTATTTTCTTAAGATTAATTTAGGACTTTTTCATAATTAGCAAACTTTCTCCATAAATTTGCGTTGTTTTTAATAATCTGTTAACTCAAACTGATAGAAATTCGTTTCTCAGTTTAACCCTGGTTCCGAAAATATTGACATTGTTAATCTATCATTTACAAGATTGATTTTATGATTAATGAAATTATTTCAATGTCTATTAATCATTTCGTTTAATAAATATTTAAAAATGAGAAGTTGTTGGGAGTTTATTTCATTCTGAGTCTGTTTCAAGCCCAGGTATCGAATTCACGGAAAATTTTTGAGACTGATTATTGATTAATTTATTGAGTGATCAAACAGGTATAAAGTGAAATTAAAGATTAAATTGCTTCTTAAAGACAGAAGCTGGTGCCCCTTACGAGTGTTATTAACTTTTCTGATGTATATGAAATGAGATTTGAGCTCAGATTCCAATACATCAATATAAATTAAATAATTCATACCTGATCATATTTATTATTTATTAATATCTATATTTTACGTTACAATATACGTATATATATATATATATATATATATATATATATATATATATATATATATATATATATATATATATATATATATATATATATATATACGTATATATACTGTATATATATATACATATGGTGTAGGGGACCTAGACATTACATTCTCCACTCAGACTGAATGGCACAGGAGGAGACGCTAAAAGGCTGTAGATGGATATGGAGGGCAGACTGTGGTTTTCTCCATAGGATCGCATGAGAATGCGCATTCTCCACCGGACTACATAATAATGCACCGACAGGCTAGGTGACAAAGGGGATTGTAATTGAGGTATTGTGATGTGAACCCCCCAGGTCGCTAGGCGAGGATGTAAGCTATAAAAGAGAGATGCCAGTGACCTGGGTTATTCTTCTTGTTGACTGATGGATAGAGAGAGAATAAAGTCTACTCTGAGCCAAATCACTGCTTTGTCTGCTCATTTATCTCTCTGCTATATATACAGTGGGGCAAAAAGGTATTTAGTCAGCCACCAATTGTGCAAGTTCTCCCACTTAAAAGATGAGAGAGGTCTCCAATTTTCATCATAGGTATACCTCAACTATGAGAGACAAAATGAGAAAAAAAAATCCAGAAAATCACATTGTCTGATTTTTAAAGAATTTATTTGCAAATTATGGTGGAAAATAAGTATTTGGTCACCTACAAACAAGCAAGATTTCTGGCTCTCACAGACCTGTAACTTCTTCTTTAAGAGGCTCCTCTGTCCTCCACTCATTACCTGTATTAATGGCACCTGTTTGAACTCATTATCAGTATAAAAGACACCTGTCCACAACCTCAAACAGTCAGACTCCAAACTCCACTATGGCCAAGACCAAAGAACTGTCAAAGGACACCAGAAACAAAATTGCAGACCTGCACCAGGCTGGGAAGACTGAATCTGCAATAGGTGAGCAGCTTGGTGTGAAGAAATCAACTGTGGGAGCAATTATTAGAAAATGGAAGACATACAAGACCACTGATAATCTCCCTCGATCTGGGGCTCCACACAAGATCTCACCCTGTGGGGTCAAAATGATCACGAGAACAGTGAGCAAAAATCCCAGAACCACACGGGGGGACCTAGTGAATGACCTGCAGAGAGCTGGGACCAAAGTAACAAAGGCTACATCAGTAACACACTACGCCGCCAGGGACTCAAATCCTGCAGTGCCAGACGTGTCCCCCTGCTTAAGCCAGTACATGTCCAGGCCCGTCTGAAGTTTGCTAGAGAGCATTTGGATGATCCAGAAGAGGATTGGGAGAATGTCATATGGTCAGATGAAACCAAAATAGAACTTTTTGGTAAAAACTCAACTTGTCGTGTTTGGAGGAGAAAGAACACCATACCTACTGTGAAGCATGGGGGTGGAAACATTGTGCTTTGGGGCTATTTTTCTGCAAAGGGACCAGGACGACTGATCGTGTAAAGGAAAGAATGAATGGGGCTATGTATCTTGAGATTTTGAATGAAAACCTCCTTCCATCAGCAAGGGCATTGAAGATGAAACGTGGCTGGGTCTTTCAGCATGACAATGATCCCAAACATACCGCCCGGGTAACGAAGGAGTGGCTTCGTAAGAAGCATTTCAAGGTCCTGGAGTGGCCTAGCCAGTCTCCAGATCTCAACCGCATAGAAAATCTTTGGAGGGAGTTGAAGTCCGTGTTGCCCTGTGACAGCCCCAAAACATCACTGCTCTAGAGGAGATCTGCATGGAGGAGTGGGCCAAAATACCAGCAACAGTGTGTGAAAACCTTGTGAAGACTTAAAGAAAACGTTTGACCTCTGTCATTGCCAACAAAGGGTATATAACAAAGTATTGAGATAAACTTTTGTTATTGACCAAATACTTATTTTTCACCATAACTTGCAAATAAATTCTTTAAAAATCAGACAATGTGATTTTCTGGATTTTTTTTTCTCATTTTGTCTCTCATAGTTGAGGTATACCTATGATGAAAATTGGAGACCTCTCTTGTCTTTTAAGTGGGAGAACGTGCACAATTGGTGGCTGACTAAATACTTTTTTACCCCTGTATATACACTACCGTTCAAAAGTTTGGGGTCACCCAGACAATTATTTTGTGTTTTCCATGAAAAGTCACACTTATTTACCACCATGAGTTGTAAAATGAATAGAAAATATAGTCAAGACATTGACAAGGTTAGAAATAATGATTTGTATTTGAAATAATAATAGTTTCCAGATACTCAATCTGCTCAAAGGAAGGTCAGTTTTATAGCTTCTCTAACCAGCTAAACTGTTTTCAGCTGTGCTAACATGATTGCACAAGGGTTTTCTAATCATCCATTAGTCTTCTGACGCAATGAGCAAGCACATTGTACCATTAGAACACTGGAGTAATAGTTGCTGGAAATGGGCCTCTATACACCTATGTAGATATTGCACCAAAAACCAGACATTTGCAGCTAGAATAGTCATTTACCACATTAGCAATGTATATTAGATATTAGAGTGTATTTCTGATGAGTTTAAAGTTATCTTCATTGAAAAAAACAGTGCTTTTCTTTCAAAAATAAGGAAATTTCTAAGTGAACCCAAACTTTTGAACGGTAGTGTGTATATATATACATATATATATATATATATATATATATATATATATATATATATATATATATATACACACACCATTGCTATTTCCACCATTTTTACAGTGGTATGAAAAAGTGTTTGCCTCCTTCCTGATTTATCATTTTTTTGTTTGTTTTTTTGTTTGTCACACTTAACCTCTTGCACTCCGTTGTACCGCGGACGGGCAAGTCTCTGCGTCCTAGAGTGCACGAGGGCGCTCTCGTGCGCTCTAGGACGCATGATGGTGATGGTGATGTAGGTGGTGATGGCGTCCAAGCGCGCACTGAAAATAAAAGCTGCAGACACAGCCGCGAACAGATTAGTTCATCTGATTGACCTCTCATTCGACTAATAAGAGCCTTGAATTGGGTTTCTGAAACCTTGAAGAACCAATGACTTAAAACCTAGCAAGAAGGACCCGCCTACCAACGCTGTGAATGCAGTGAGCCAATTGAAGCAGAGAAGTTCGCGAGCTGTTTTTTTTAAGGCTGGGTGAAGACTGACTGCTGCAGCGGATCAAAAAAGGACCTGCAGGAAGAACCCCACAGACCCAGCAGCACGGAGACCATCCACAAATGCAACCTGTGTGACAGGGAGTGCCATTCGCGCTTCTGCATGTTCGGCCACAGGCGGTGCTTATTTTGTTTTTATTCCAGCAGAGTAGACGTTATGATTTCTTCCATGGTCATAGACCGACGGAGGGTGACGACGGAGGCTGAGTGACACACACGCCTTCGCCAGTCTTTTTTTAATTACTACTGTTATTTGTTTTGAAAAATCGTTCGCCAAAAACCGCAATCATGGAAGCAAAAAAGCGAGACCAGAACCACGAGCGGACCACCGTCGCGTTCGTCTGACAATGGGGAAGAGAAGTTTGCCAGGACACTGCTGTGAAGAGGTAAGGTGTTATAAGCTAAATTATTCTTTATTCCTGAAAATTGTAATCCAAAATGACTTTTGACCGATCGGTAAATTACAACTGTGCGGCGCACAAAGTCTGAAGTTCGTGCGCCGAGGTACACGGTTCGTTCGTCGCATCCAGACCGTGAACGCCGGCCCCCCCACTATTCTTCTGTAGCGAGGGGGGGGGCCGCGGTGACTGCGCCGCGGTCGCCACATAACCACATGAGTCTATTCCGTCATGTAGCGATGGGCGATATTCGTCCTCTGTAGCGAGGGGGGGGGGCAAACCCCCCCCCCCACACACACACAGACACAGCCCTGAGTGTGACCTTTCATTAGAGCCCAAAAATGAAGCTTCTACATTGAATCATTCAAAAGTTACAGACGTTTTTCCAAACTGTGCCATTTGGCACAATTTGGCACAATTCCAAAACGCCTGGGAATTACCTGAGAACAAAGCTGTGTAATATATTCATTTTTTGTGGTATTGTTACAAAATTTGGACCTCAGCTGGATAACACTTGGTTCTACATTTCTGTTGCATTTTCCAGCCCGGATCTGAAGCTGTGTTATTTGCAAGCATTTGTATCCAAAAAAACACCCAGGCCAAATTTATTTTTTTCAAGTTCACTGTGTTTAGATGACTGTAACTCAGTGGCCGGAGCACTTAGAGAGATTATGACTGTTTTGCCAAAAAATTCAAAGTGTTTTCTTTTAAATGAGACCAACCCCATGAAGATGCTGCAAAGGGTTGAAGAACAGCTTTGGATTTAATTTGGGCACATTATTTTTTGGCGTTTTTAGGGAAATTGACCGGAGTGCAAGGGGTTAAATGTTTCAGATCATCAAACAAATTTAAATATCAAACAAAGGTAACACAAGTAAACACAAAATGCAGTTTTTAAATGAAGGTATTTATTATTAAGGGTAAAAAAAGCCCCAAACCTACATGGCCCTGTGTGGAAAAAGTGATTGCCCCCCTGTTAAAACATAAATTCACTGTGGTTTATCACGCCTTTTGAAAGCTGAGTTCAATTTCTCTAGCCACACCCAGGCCTGATTACGGCCACAACTGTTCTCAATCAAGAAATCACTTAAATAGGACCTGCCTGACAAAGTGAAGTAAACCATAAGATCCTCAAAAGCTAGACATCATGTTGCGATCCAAAGAAATTCAGGAACAAATGAGAAACAAAGTAATTGAGATCTACCAGTCTGGAAAAGGTTATAAAGTCATTTCTAAAGCTTTGGGACTACAGCAAACCACAGTGAGAGCCATTATCCACAAGTGGTGAAAACATGGAACAATGGTGAACCTTCCCAGGAGTGGCCGGCCGACCAAAATTACCCCAAGAGTGCAGCAACGACTTATTCAAGAGGTCACAAAAGACCCCACAACAACTTCCAAAGAACTGCAGGCCTCACTTGCTTCAGTTAAAGTCAGTGTTCATGACTCCACCATAAGAAAGAGACTGAGCAAAAATGGCCTGCATGGCAGAGTTCCAAGATGAAAACTCTTGATGAGCTTGATGATCCCCCAGACTTTTGGGAAAATACTCTGTGGACTGACGAGATAAAAGCTGAACTTTTTGGAAGGTGTGTGTCCCATTACATCTGGGGTAAAAGTAACACAGTAGTTCAGAAAAAGAACATCATACCAACAGTAAAATATGGTGGTGGTAGTGTGATGGTCTGGGGATGTTTTGCTGCTTCAGGACCTGGAAGACTTGCTGTGGTAAATAGAACCATGAATTCTGCTGTCTACCAAAAAATCCTGAAGGAGAATGTCCGGCCATCTGTTCGTGACCTCAAGCTGAAGCTCACTTGGGTTCTGCAGCAGGACAATGTTCCAAAACACACCATCAAGTCCACCTCTGAATGGCTAAGAAAAACAAAATGAAGACTTTGGAGTGGCATCGTCAAAGTCCTGATCTGAATCCGATTGAGATGCTGTGGCATGACCTTAAAAATGTGGCTGAATTACAACAATTCTACAAAGATGATTGGGCCAAAATTCCTCCATAGCGCTGTAAAAGACTCCTTGCCAGTTATCGCAAACGCTTGATTGCAGTTGTTGCTGCTAAGGGTGGACCAACCAGTTATTAGGTTTAGGGGGCAATCACTTTTTCACACAGGGCCATGTAGGTTTGAATTTTTTTCCCCTTAATAATAAACACCTTCATTTAAAAACTGCATTTTGTGTTTACTTGTATTATCTTTGTCTCAAATTTATATTTGTTTGATCATCTGAAATATTTAAGTGTGACAAACATACAAAAAAAGTGAGAAAAAATCAGGATGGGGGCAAACACTTTTTCCACACCACTGGATATATGTATATATACACACACTATATATACATATACGTATATGTGTGTGTGTATATACAGCATATACATATGTACACACACACACACACACACACACACACTCTCTCTCTCTCTCTCTCTCTCTCTCTCTCTCTCTCTCTCTATATATATATATATATATATATATATATATATATATATATACTGTATATATGTATATAATGTGTGTGTCCAACCTTGTGACCCTGTCCCCAGAAAAAAGTTCAGGCTCAGGATTTTTTCAGTTTAACCCCTGGGCTAGGGGCAGGTTGTCATTATTTTGTGCCAACGGTGTTTCAATGCAGCGGAGTTGGGATTTCAAATCACACAACCTCACCTGGAGCGCCTCAAAAAGACAACATTGATTACATTTACATTATTGCTAAAAGAGGCAAAGGTGTAGCTAGACATCTGACACAGACCACACCAGAGGAGGAGAGGAAGAAGATAGTAGCAATGGCTAGTGACTAACCCGAAGCTAACACAAACACTGAGGAAAGGTGAACAGAAAGGTAAAGAAGGTGATTTAGGTGACACTGAGTTTTGTTAAACAGCAGTGAGATGTGACGGTAGATGAAAAAAGCCTTTGAAAGCTAAATAAAAGCATTAATCCTGAAGAGGAGAGCTAAGCGTAGCTAACCACACCGACAGCCAGCAAAACGGGAAGTGACGATACATTACCACCTCAACCAAAATCCCTCCCAGACCTATGTCTCCCTCCTTTTTTCATCTTCTTTTCTTCAGCTGCTAAAAGTTAAGATTGTGTGTGATCCAGTTAAAAAGCTACTTGAGGAAGATGACTGTTTTGTTTTGCCCAAGTGGAACCAGAAAGAAAAAAAGATATTCAATTGTTTTTGTTTTTTTTTTGTTTTGTTTTTATAGGTGTCAGCATTAAAATTTGACAGTCTTTTTCATATTGCTCCTTTGATTAGCACACATACACTTTTTAGCATCTGGCTGTCAAGACTCACAGGGTCCTTTCATGAATTACGGGAAAACGCTGTTATGATTATTTAAGATGAAACAGACTTTACACATAATTCCATTTTGCAGCTATAAGATGTGCCAGTCATGTGTTAATGCCTTATTGTAAGAGGAAACCCTATAATATAAAATAAATGCCCCGTAAAAGACTCCTTTTATCCCAGAGAAAAGTTCTTTCTTCTGCTGAACTGAGATTCACCTTTCATGCAAAAAATGAAACTCCAATCTGTGGAGGCAAGGAGTCCAAATTTGAGCCAAATCCCTAAAGGTTCTGCAGAACGGTGCCAATGTAGTGCCGAGGTCACTAATGATGATAGAGAAGGAAGAGAAGATGGGGGGAGGACTGAGGAGGTGGAGGAGGGAATCAATGCATCTATGAACCTGAACCTCAGTCTAGATAGGAGCTGGAATTGACAGCGGGCAGGAAAAGCAACATTGCTTAAATCGAAATGTGCATCAACTGACGTCCATGGATAAGCATGAAGAGAAGCACAGGGGGCCAAAGTAATATGTGGAAACAGACACTTTAATTAGCAGACTGAAAAATGTTTGTGGCTTTGTGTGTGTGTTTGATGGCTTTAATTAGTTGAAGTGTGAAATGAAAAACAGAGGAAAATCAACAAAATGGCATCTCTATAAAGGTTAACAACCGCCTACCTTCTTCTCTCCTCTGTTTCCCTTCCTCTTGTATCACCGAGGGATAAAGAAAATGAGAGCGGGAGGCAGAATGAGAATGAGTTAAAGACACACAAAAAAGATGGAGTCACTACCTTTAATCAAACACTAGCTCAAAGTGCCAGCAGCTTTATTTGATACATGCTTGCATTTTCTGTCTGTTGTTCGAAGGCGTGCAAAGTGAATTCTCCCCTCCAGAAACAAGGGAGAGGTTTAGCTCCAAGCTTGTGTCTCACTGTACAGATTACAGGCAAAAGCACAGAGATTACTGGGGAAATAAACAGAAAGACTACTATGTGATGTCTTGCCTTCAGCCTGAATCATTCTTTACTTTCTACATCAGTGCAAGGGTTGATTTGATACTATCCAGGTGGGGGGAGAGAGGGTGCAACAGGTTTTAGTGCTGAGCCTGTAACAGAGACACATGAACAGCAGAGAGATGATGATAAACTTTGATTCAGCATGCCATTGGTATACTTTATTAATCCCAGAGGGAAATTACAGGACATCCACCTGGATGGATGAGGCAGCCAAGGTGTGTCGCCAATCCCTTCACCATTCACACACATATTCACACCTAGGGCCACTTTAGAGTCTCCAATTAACCTGCATGTTTTTGGCCTGTGTGAAGAAACCGGAGTTCCCGGGGTAAACCCACGCAGACATGAGGAGAACATGCAAACTCCACACAGAAGGGTCACTGATTGTCAGGGGGTGGGATTGAACCCACAATGGTGAGGGGTGGAATTGATCCAGTGACCTTCATACTGTGCTGCCACAGTATTAACACTAGAAGTCCCAGAGAGGGGCCATTTGGCCTTTTTGGCTAGAAAACCCATAGGGGGACCATCAAGTGGCCACAAGAGAAACCAGTCCATTATCATATGCGATAAGGAGGTCAGTAGTGACCTTCACTAAGGCAGTTTCAGTGCTGTGATGAACTCTGAACCCAGACTGAAACTCCTCGAACAAACCACCTCCCTGCAAGTGGTCAAACAATTGCACGGCAACGACTCTTTCCAAGATTTTTGAAATGAAAGGCAGATTAGAGATTGGTCGATAGTTAGCCAAAACTCCTGGATCGAGCATTGGCTTTTTGAGTAAGGGTTTAATTACAGCAATTTTAAAAGCCAGTGGTATATAACCCAGAGTTAAAGAGGAATTAATTATATGAAGAATACGGCTACCAATAATTGGGAAGAAAATTTTAAATAACCTGGTAGGAATAGGGTCCAAAAGGCAAGATGAAGGCTGAGATGAGGAGATTATTTTATCCAACTCTAAGAGGTCGATTGGTGTAAACTTATCTAAACAGATATCAATTGAGGGAGTTGTAGTAGTTAATGTACTTGAATTTACGGTAGGAAGAATCTGACTGATTTTTATCTCTAATAGATAAAATTTTATGATTGAAAAAGTTCAGAAAGTCCTGACTAGAAAACTCAGGAGGGATGCGAGGATTGACTGAGTCCTGACTCTTTGTCAGCCTGGCTATAGTGTTGAAAAGAAACCTGGGGTTATTCTTATTCACTTCTATTAATGCAGAATAATAACTTGATCTAGCTTTTCTAAGAGATTTTTTTTTTTCCACAATATCTTTATTGAACCTTTTTTTTTTTTTTTAACAAACATGATACAAACAATCAAACACTAACGCTAAAGTACTACAAAAAAAAAAATGCACTAAAAACACCACCAACCACCAACAAAATCAAGTCTTCAACAATGCTCCTCTGTTTAGTCTAGACAATCCAATACATAAGTATACATATTATGTTCACCAGTTTGGAATTTACAAGGTCCACACACATCATTCACCTTCTTCTTCAAGAGTTATGTTTAAATTTTTTACATAATCAATAAAAGGTCTCCATATATTCTCAAACACAATTTCCTTTGATTTCAGTATATATGTTATTCTTTCTAATGGAAGGTTTGTTAACATCTGTCTTAACCACTGAGTCACATCTGGTCTATGAGTCTTTTTCCATAATAGTGCAATACATTTTTTGGCATTAAGCAAACTGAGGTCTATGAATGTTCTTTCACTTTTATTAAAATTATGCTTTTCTGGGTACAGACCCAACAAAAACAGTTTAGGATTCAGTATGATTTGTTTTGAGATTATTTTTTCAATTGTTACCCTCACCTCTTCCCAAAACATTCTTATTAATCTACATTCCCATAAACAATGAAATAGGGTTCCTTTACTTTCCATGCATTTTGTGCATGTATCTGGTATATTTGTGTTATATCTATTTAACTCCTCCGGTGTAACATACATCCGCATTAACCATTTGAAATGTATCAATTTAAGGCGTGCATTTATTGATTTGGTTTGAGCTTCTGTACAAGCCAATTCCCATTGTTCCTCCGAAATTTCAATTTGCAGATCTTCTTTCCAGTAGTTTAATCTTTTCAGTGAATTTTCACTTGAAGATAGTGTCAATGAGTTATAAAACTCTGAAATAATACCCTTTCTTTTACTATCTTTCATCATCATTTTTTCCAAGGATGAATAAATAGGTCGAGTGAGAGCTTTATTTTGATTTGATCGAATAAAGTTTCTAAGTTGAAGATATTTAAAAAAATGTGTTCTATTGAGATTAAATTTGATCCTCAGCTCTTCAAAAGACATTATGTTGTCTGCACATGGCAAATATAAATCCTGAATCTTTTGTATCCCTTTTAAATTCCATACTTTAAATACAGCGTCCGCTCTCCCTGGTTTAAAATATTGATTACCCCATATTGGACTAAATTGTGACAATAACTGTGGTTCTTTTAAATAGTTTTTAGCTTCACACCATATTTTGATCATATGCTTTACAAATGGATTTTTAACTTGTTTTTGTAATTTTTTTGCCGAATCTGAGTATATGAATATGGGAAGAGGTAAAGGTAAATTGTATGATTCCATTTCAGTCCAGTGAGGGAGATCATTTGATGAAAAATAATATGTCATAGACCTCAGTTGTGCCGACCAATAATACAACATAAAATTTGGACATTTCAGACCTCCACGATCAAATGGTAAATATAATAAAGACAGACGTAATCTAGCCCTCCTGTTGTTCCATATAAATTCCACTAACTTTTTTTTTATTCTTGAGAATAGATCTAAAGGTGGTGATAAGGGAATGTATTGAAATAAATAAAGTATTTTAGGTAAAATATTACTTTTAAGTATATTGATTCTCCCGATCATCGACATTGGTAGTGACATCCATCTCTGAGTTAACTCATTGATATCTGACATTAAGGCTTCATAGTTGACGCTGGCGACTGATTCTAGCTTAGGCATAATTTGGATTCCTAAATATTTAAACTGATTTACAACATTGAATTGATTTGCCTCAGGGGCTGGGTAATTTCTCTGGGTCTCATTTAGCATTAATATTGAAGATTTAGTTTTATTTATTTTATATCCTGATATTTCCCCAAAATTCTTTATTAAATTCAACAAGGTTGGATTTGATTTTTTTAGATTCGACATAAACAAAATTATATCATCGGCGTACAGGGAGATTTTATGTTCTGTTGGTCCAACTTTAATTCCATATATTTGTGAATGTAAACGTATCGCTATCGCTAAAGGTTCAATTGCCATAGTAAACAGTAAAGGTGAAAGTGGACAGCCTTGTCGACATCCTCTATTGATTTTTATTGGTTTTGAAATATTGTTATTTGTTAGGATTTCTGCTGTAGCATTATTGTATATTATTTGAACCCATTTTATGAAATTATTTCCAAGTCCAAACCTTTGTAGGACTTCAAAAAGAAAGGGCCATTCAACTCTATCAAAGGCCTTTTCGGCGTCCAATGATAGGAGAGCTGTATCCGGTGCTTCTTTATTAAAATAAATAATATTAAATAGTCTTCTTACATTATGGAAGCCTTGTCTACCCTTTATAAAGCCATTCTGATCTCGATTAATAATATTTGGTAAAATTTCTTGTATTCGTCTTGCTAAAATTTTACAGATTATCTTAAGGTCGGCGTTTAATAGGCTTATTGGTCTCATATTTTCACATTTATTAGAGGGCTTACCTGGTTTTGGCAGCAGTATAATTAAGGCATTATTTATGTATGATGGTAAATTATTATTTTGAAATGCTTCTAAAACCATTTCCAAAAAAGGTTTTATTAATTTATTCTTAAATTTTTTATAAAGGTCAACTGGAAGACCATCTGGTCCTGCACTTTTTCCTGATTTCATATTATCAATGGCTAGCCCAACTTCTTCTTGACTAATTTTAGACTCCAATATCTCCCTGTTTTCATTTGGTATACACGGTATAGATAGTTCGTTCAAAAACCCATTTAGTTTTGTTAAATCAGGTTCATTTTTGGTATCATATAATTTTTCATAGTAATCTCTAAAGGCTCTATTAATTTCTAAAGGATCTATAACTACCTGTCCGTTACTTATAATACTGGTAATTGGTGTTTTAATTTCCAATTGTTTAATCTGCCATGCTAATAATTTTCCTGATTTTTCACCTTGTTCATAAAAAGATTGTTTCAATCTTAGAAGACTCGAGGCAGCTCTATTCGCTGATTTTTTGTCGTATTCAGCTCTCAAAATCAGTAATTCATTCTCCAACCTTGGGTCACTTCCTGCATACACTTTTTCCTGAAGACTTTTTATTTTATGTTCCAATTTAGCTCTCTCCTCTCGAGTCTTCTTAGATTTTGATCCTGTATAACTAATAATATGTCCCCTAATAAAAGCTTTGAAAGCCTCCCACTTTACACATGCTGATGTTTGTGTAGTATTGATGTCAAAGAACTCGTCTATCTGTTTTTCTATATACTTGACAAATTCCTCATCCTGAAGCCATTTATGCTGAAATTGCCATCTACCTGATTCCTTTGTCAATTTTTTATCTACATATATTAGACAACAGGGTGCATGATCAGAGATCACAATGTTATCATAAAAGCAGTTTTGAATCTTGGACCTTAATTCTGTGGAAATCAAAAAATAATCAATACGTGAGAATGTCTTGTAGGTACTGGAATAACAAGAATAGGCTTTAACTTGTGGTTTCATTTCTCTCCATATATCTAACAATCTCAATTCTTTCATAAAATGATTAATAGTCATCCTACATCCAATGTGCGTACAATCCAGTCCTGTTGATCTATCCACACCTGGATTCAATGTACAATTAAAATCCCCTGCTATTATATGTTGCCCTGTAAGTGATGATAAGATGAGAAATAAATTAGCAAAGAACTTCTGATCATCTATATTGGGACCATATAAGTTCACAAGATTTATATTTTCTAATAGCAAAGAACCTTGAATGATTACATATCTTCCAAATTTGTCTCCAATTACATTTTTCACTTGAAAAGGAACTGATTTATGTATGAGAGTCATAACTCCCCTGGCTCGGGATGAAAATGAAGAGGTGAATACACTTCCCTGCCATCTACTCCTAATTCTTTTAACATCCTCCTCTATCAGATGAGTTTCTTGTAAAAACACAATTCTTGAACCCATGTCCTTTATTTTATTCATAACTTGTTTAAGTTTTTTTTAAATTTTGTAGACCTCTGCAATTCCATGAAGTTAAATTAAGATTAACACTTTGGTCCATGATCAATAGAGAGTTTGGGATTACCTTGCAGTGTAAACATGCTCATACAGAGAAGCAAAAACATGAGTGGTTGAACATTCATCCTACAAACTACACACAAACAAATTTCCCCTTCCCACACTTGTGGCAAACCCCCCAAAATCAAAAGAAAAATTCTGTCTCCCGATATAGCCATCGACCGTTCCACACCCACGGGGAACAGCCTAAGCCACTCCTTCTTCATCCTCCCAATCACCCTAACTCTACTGCTTTTAATGACGTAACATTAACTCTCCTCTGTAGTTTTCCAACTTAACTCCAAAATTTTTAACAACTTTGTACATCATAGTTTTTTTTGTTTGTTTTGTTTTTGTTTTGTTTTTTTAATATATAATACAATCTATATTTTGTAAACTTACTATTTACTTCAAGTCAGTCAGATGCCTGTGCAAATGCTTAATTATTCTACCTTATATTTTGTTCATGCTTAGCTCCCACCAGTCTCTTCTTCTTCTTTGATCTTCTTGATGAACTCCTGCGCCTCCTCTGGGGTCTTGAAGATGTGGGTTCTGCCCTCATACGTGGTCAGCAGTCTCGCAGGATAGATTACACCATGACGAATCCCAAGGTTGCGCAGCTCCTTACGTACGGGATCAAACTGCTTCCTCAATTGCTGGATTCCTGTGGCCAAATCTGGGTAGAACCGCACCTGCTGGTCCTGGTGTTTAATCTCTCCTTTTTTAGCTCGTGCAGCGTTGAAGATCTTCATCCTGTCTCTGTTGCTAAGAAACTTCATAATTAAGGTCCTCGGCGGTCCCTTATCTCTCCGTGGGCCAATACGATGTGCTTTTTCCAGAACCACTGCTGATTGCAACTCCTCGCTGCCCAGCACCTCCGGAATCCACTTTTCCAGAAAGGAACATACGTCCCGACCTTCTGATTCCTCTGGAAGACCCACCAGCCTCAAATTATTCTGTCTCGACCGAGATTCCAAATCCAAAATATTATCTTCCAGAGATTTATTTTTTTTTTCCAAAGTGCGCACCTTTAATTGAAGACGGGTGACGTCATCTTCAGCACTAGCGAGACGGAGCTCCATCTGCGCCGTTCGTTCTACACAGTCACCCAATTCCTTTCTTATTCCTTCCAACGCTGTCATAATCCCATCAAATCTAGAGGAAAAGTCCGCTCTCATTGAACTCATGGCAGCCATCAGCGCATCTGCGCCATTCCCCGCAGATATCGCAGCGTTGCCAGCCTCCTCCGCCATATATGGAGTTTTGTTTACTGCGTCACAGACCTGAAAGTCCGTTAATTTGGACTGTTTCGGCGGCTCGCTTTTTCCTTTTCCTGGTTTTCCAGCCTTAGGCTTCGCCGACATATCTTCGCCCAAATGCTGGGATACGTTCTGTCCCAAATGAGAGAGTTATTTGCCGATTTTTTTTTTTCCAGGAGCAGAGCAGAGCGAGACACGTCCGTCCTACGTGGCAGCCATAACCGGAAGTCTTTCTAAGAGATTTTTAATAAATTAAGAGATGATTTCTCAACGCTAAATAGAATTACTAATTCTAATTACTGATTACTAATCATCACTGTTTTCTTCCTGCATTACCGACTGCACTATATGGTTCTCCACAGTATCTGCTGCTCGCTAATATATTTTAACTGCTGACCAGTATCACTTACTCTTATTCTACACTTTATTGCATATATAGTTTATTTCTTTTATTTTATCATGTTTAATGTTGCAGCATTGCACCGAGACAAATTCCTAGTTTGTGTACTACATGAACAATGGCAATAAATCTGATTCTGATTCTGATTCTGAGAATTCATCTGAATTAGTAGAATGCCATTTCCTTTCCAATTGACGAGTCTTCTGTTTTAAGCTATGAGTTTCTGAGTTAAACCAAGGGGTTAGAAATCTCTGGTTAGATTTTTTTCTTTTTTAAAGGGGCTACCAAATCTAGAGTCCGATGCAGAGAGGCTGTAACAATATCTACCAAGCTATCAATTACGAAAGGAGCAGGCTCTCCATCTTTTATTTCCGTTGTGTTGACCCATGGTATAGAGGAGACAATCTACAAAAATTTGGTAACAATGTCATCTGAAAGACATCTGCGGTAGTAGTATTTTTCTTTAGGAGTCAAATAATCAGAAACAGTGAAATCAAAGGTTAACAGACAATGGTCTGACAGTACAGGATTATGAGGAGACGCTACCAGATTTTCTATATCTGTACCATAAGTCAAAACAAGGTCCAATGTATGGTGGAGATAATGGGTAGAATTTTCTACTTTCTGGGAAAACCCCATTGAGTCTAAAATTGAATTGAAAGCCTTATTAAGGGGATCCTGGGTTCAATCCCAGCCCCGACCAACAGTGATCTGTGTGGAGTTTGCATGTTCTCCCTGTGTCTGCATGGGTTTACTCCGGGATTTCTCCAGTTTCCTCCCACATGCCAAAAACATGCAAGTTAGGTTAATTGGCATCAAAACTGGGGATTCTAAATTGTCCTTAGGTATGACTGTGAGAGTGAATGGTTGTCTGTCTCTCTGTGTTGGCCCTGCGATGGACTGGCGATCTGTCCAGGGTGTACCCTGCCTCTCGCCCAAAGATGCTGGGATAGGCTCCAGCCCCCCCGCGACCTGAAAAGGATTAAGCGAAAGAAGATGAATGAATGCCTTATTAAGACAGTCACTCTCTACATCAACATGTATATTAAAGTCCCTGATCTGATTTCAGCACTAAATCAGCTAAAAATTCAGCAAATTCAGATAGAAACTCTGAGTAGGCCGAGGGAGGACGGTAAACTATGGCAAAGAGAATTGGGTTCAAGCCAAGATAGCCAACATGCCCCACACTGAGGACCAGACCCTCAAAGGAATTAAAACATGATTTTTGCTTGACACTAACTAGTAATTTAGAATGGAAAATTGCCGGCACTCCACCTCCATGACCAGAACCTCTGGGGTTATGACAGTTTAAATAACCAGAGGGAGTTGATTCATTCAAACCAACACAATCATCTTGCCCAAGTCAAGTCTCTGTGAGGGATAATAAATCGATCTGATGATCGATTAATAGATCATGGACTAGAAGAGACTTGGGAGTTAGAGAGCTAATATTTAATAGACCACATTTAATTTTTAAATTTTGGGGAGGAACAGAGGCCAAATGATTAAATTTAGAGACTTGAGGTTTGATTTGAATTTTACCAACATTTTGTTTAATCACTTTGGGATGTTCATGCATTCTATTTTTATTAACTTTTTTATTAACTTTGGGGGGGAGCAGAGAAAGGTTCTCTAAGGGAGAAGACAGGGGCAAAGTTGGTGGGGGGTGATGGATGAGGAGGAGCTGCAGAAAGATGTGTATTTATCAGGTTGTGTTGTATTTGACTTGGGTTATAATATTTTGGGTAACGGGAGACAGACACAATCTCTGTAGGGTTATAAATCGAAGGATGATCCAAACAGTGAAGATTATTTGGATTAATGGGATTAATATGGGAAGTGGAAACACAACCAAAAAAGGGCTGATTGGCAGACCCAAGAGCTTCAGAGTGAGTAAACACACCAAGTTTCAGTCACTGTACCAAAAAACACTGAATGGAATAGAACAGATTGTCTCTTAAAACACGTGCACCAAGTCTATTTGGGTGGATGCCATCAGGCCTCATAAGTGATGGGCGGTTCCAAAACAAGTTAAAGTTGTCTACAAAGGACTTCCGGTCTGGACACCATGGTGGTAGCCACTTAACGCTGAAGCTCCCAGATCCCATCCATGAAAATACCATGAAAATCAGATTTAACGGATTTATGGAAGAGTGAAAATCAAAAGACAAAGTTATGCCTCAAGGAAAACAAGAGATCGACATTTACCAGGCCAAGACAAGCATCAGCCGGAGAATCTGACCTTGAAGACAATAACCTCTCGGAAATGGAGGAACAAAATGAGGCTAGCAACACGGCTAGCTTAAAAACAATACTTCAAGAATTAAGAGAATTTCGCCGAGAGTGTGGGGCCGAATTTCGTGAACTTAAAGATGAAATAAAAAGGACAAACAACAGAGTGGACCAGGCTGAGGCCCGAATCATGGAAGCAGAGGAAAGAATAAAAGGGCTGGAAGAAACCACACTGGAATTACTTAAACGACAGACAAGACTGGAGGCTAAGCTAACCGACCTGGAAGGAAGACTAAGAAGGGACAACATAAGAATTCACGGTCTGAAAGAAGGAGTCAAGGATGGTTTCACCACAATGGCTGCATGCGTGGAAACCATACTGAGAGAAAAGTTGGAAATTCCCCAATCCACCGACTTGAAAATAAAAAGGGCGCACCATTCATTAGCCCCAAGGCCGTTGGCGGAAGCCCCCCTGCGATCGGTGCTGGTGAAGTTTTCCAACTTCAGAACAAAAGAGGTTTTGAGACTGGCCTGGCAGAAAAAAGGATTTATGCACCAAGAAAGAAAGGTTTTTGTGGAGCATGACTACGCCCCGGAGGTCCTTAAAAAACGTCGGGAATACAATGATGCTTAAAAGGTACTAAGAGAGAAGAAACTGCGCTTTCAAACTCCATTCCCGGCGAAGCTGAGGGTTTTTTATGGGGAAGAGACGTGTCTCTACAACTCGGCGGAAGAAGCAACCAGGGATATGGTGAGAAGAGGGCTCCTGGTAACGGTGTATAAACCCGCAGCAGACCCGATCGAAAGACTCAAGGCTCAAACATGGTGCACACAGAGATCCTCAAAATCCACGAGCCAGCAGCGGGAAACCCAGCGCCAGGGCTATAAGGAAAAACTGCACGCTTTCAGGAGGGAATAACGATATTTTTAGTCAATATGCACATCCAACCCTCCTCCTACAAGGTAACAAACATTAAAGGAGTTGCAGAATCAGCAAATATGAGGTGGTAAAACATTTCATGGAACAGTCATAATATTAGAAACAAGTCTTTAAAAAAAAAACTTGTTAAAATAGAAATGTGACAATGAACCACATGAACTCTCCACACTAACAAATACTGTATTACCGTGATTGTTTGCTGTGATGGTGGTGGGAGGTTGCGCATAATTTCATAGGGTATAGGCATAAAAAAAAAAAGTTCGGATACAAGTTCGGATTGGGATCTGAAAATCACGTTAAAAGCATGGGACAACTTACAGGGGTAAGAGAGGGCCCTCAACACGTAACAAAGTTTGAGGAATTTCCCTCAGAACCAACACACCATCAAGGCTCCTCTAAGGTTGCTAAAAAGACCTCAGCTCAGGCAAATCTTTTGACAGTTTTATGTTTTAAAGTTTTATATACTATGTTCTTAATGTTTTCTATGTTCTTAATGTTCTTTCAGTTTTTGAGTAGCATAAGAGAGGGCCACTATACTACTATACTAAATAAGACAATACAATGGAAAAACAGGGTTCAACCAAAATAATCTCATATAATGTAAAAAGGGATCCTGAATCCAGTTAAAAGATCCAAGATTCTAGGCAAAATGAAAAAAGACAAAGCAGGAATAATATTTTTACAGGAGACCCACCTAACAGACTTGGAACACACTAAACTTAATAGACAAGGGTTTAAACTGATCTCTTCATCTTCATATAAGTCAGGGAGGAGTAGGGGGTTGCGACATTGATCTCAATTAAATTATATTTGAAAAAACTTCCGAACACAAAGATAAAGAAGGGAGATTTAGCATGGTACTTGGTCGGCTAGAGGGAGAAGATATCACCCTGCTGAATGTATGTGCACCTCCAGGGGCTAACTGGAAATTTTATAAAAATGTATTTGACCTAATGATAACTAAAGCCCAAGGTTTAGTGATATGTGGTGGTGTGGAGAACGTGAAATGAAGAGGCTGAATTTATTTCTCAATTCAGGTTTATTGAACATCACACGTCTCCAACGTCCTCTCAAACAGAAAAGAGGACCAACTTCTCAAATCCCCCCTTTTTATACCCGGGACATCAAAGTACAGAATCACACTGTCATTCAACCCCCCATAGACAATTGACCATTTGCTGTGACGTCACATCCTTTTGTTTACGCCGCCATATTGGACGGCAGAAGCGAGTGGACGGCGCATTCAGCAGCTGTTCAGCGGTGTACCAGATCTCGATATATTTACCTGATTTCAACCTACATCTTTGTTTTATTTTATGTTGCCACTGGATTAGACTATGGTGTTTCACTGCTGTGCCTTTGGGTGTACAAATCGCCAGAAAAAGGGATCCAACTTGAAGTTTTACCGGTTCCCAGCTGACAAAGACAGGCGCAGGAGGTGGGTGGCCCATTGCCTTACTCGCGGCTATGCAATCAACATTTTATATCGGGTATATCTGATGTATCAGTGTCTATAGATGTAATGTTATATCATTGTAAACACTGGTAAATGGGTATGTCCCTCCCTGTGTGCACCACCAAGGCCTACCATCTGTGACCTAGCGCTAGACAACTGCTAGATGACAAGATAATGATCATGAATGCATGCTCCTGTTTGAAATTTAATGTGTTGATCAATATGGCTGAGTTTATTTTGCAATGAATAAAAAATTTAATAAATTTACCAAAAAAGGAGTATTTTTACAATAATTCACATTCACCGATACAGTTAAACCTCCCACCATTGTTTATTACTTTGTACTTCAGTGTACCACATAAATAGGTCTACATGGATTAAAAGAATGATATAAACATGATAAATCATTATATTGGTTCTCAAACTGTATAAACTATATATTCTACCTACTCCATATTCCAGGTGAGAAGAGCAGTGACCCTCTTTCCCCAGATTACATACCATCAGTCTTCACCTTCACGTCTACTCCAACGAAAGACAGAAACATCGCCAGCTTCCATCGGTACATTAAAACACAAGCAAGGAAAAAAGACAGAGAGAGAACTTGGATCGCTCACTTGCTGCCAGTGTACTCGTAGAAATGTCTTCTGGAGTTTGTTGTGCATTGATAAATGTAAATGATTCTGTTGTGCCTTTCAATTAAACTGATTTGGCGTTTAATTTTTGGTCAAAACAGAAAGTGTGAAGACAATATGACACCATCTTGCTTCCTGATCACCCAGGGTTTCAGTGGGGGGTCCGACATCTTCTGGGAGTGATGTACCTGTAGTGGATAAATATTCTTAAAATTAATATGTGGGTATGATGACTTTTTATCTGGAAATAAGTCTTTCTTGTATAGACTGGACAATAAAATTTGTAATATATCTAATAGTGTTGGGAGTTGTTTATCCAGTATTCTATTGATACGACAAATATTTATAAATCCTTTTACAGAATATATAGATCTATAAAAAATTTAATTATTTTTTAATTAATTTAATTGAGATATTATATATGCTGCTAATAATAATAATAATTGAATATTTTATAAAATTTTAATAATTTATCACTTAATATATTCTATATAACATGACAAATCTATACAGTAGGGCCTTCACGACATAGTGGACCATTAAAGTGATGACTGGGGATATCAGCACATTTCTCACAAGCCCAGCAACAAAATAACTATAAGCGTCCAAACTTTTGTAGGCTTTCAGAGACTCTCCAGTGTACCTAGACGGTGTGTTGACCAGGTAGTTGTAGATGTCCATATAGTGTACGTCAGGTTTGGGGCAAAAATCTATGAAACTGGTGAATTTTTCAAGCGACAAGTTGTAAGGGTCCACGCCGATAACACTGATCTTTTCCGTGTACCTGTCACGATGTTTTTTATTTAGTAGTTCCGCAACATCGGACAAAGCCGGCACATCTGACTGAGCGGACGCCATGCTGAAACGCACTCACACAGCACCCGAGTTGCCGTCCAATGTGGCGGTATCAACAAAAAAAACGTGACGCGTGACGTCACTGGCAAAAGGTCAATACGTCTCCCCCAGGTCTCCTCTTCCTCCACCTAACCCCTGGAGGTCAGGAAGTCTTCTCAGAGTCATTTCTAAAGGCACCTCCACCTCCTACTGTTATCCCCAGGAGGTCCAGACTTATTGTTCCTTCTAAGACATGAGGTACCACAATATACATATGCAGTCTAAGCATCTCAATCAATGTGCTATACATATGCAGTCTAAGCATCTCAAATATGTGTGCCACATAACCCCCCCCAAACGTCGAAGATGAAACAATACAACATAGTCCACACAACATGATAAAATCACAACATCAGTCCATATGCTGTCTGGGCTTCAACCGCCTTCCAAACTTGCTGTAAGCGGGCTTCGCCGCTCCTGTGGCACCATCTTGCAGTGAATCTGCTATCTGAGGAGGAGAACTGTTAGTTGATCCCTGCGGGGGCTCTGGGGCATGCTCCCTGGGGGGTCTGCCGCGTTGAGGAGCCCTCGCCACTTGCACAGTTTCATCGGCCATCACAAAAGCAGGTTTCAGTCTGTCTATACAAATTGTTTCCGTCCTGTCCCCCAAATCTAGCAAAAAATGCTTATCACCTGTTTCCAGCACTCTATATGGGCCATCGTAAGGTGGTCGCAGGGTTGGGCGCTGCGCCTTGTGCCTGACAAAAACAAACTCTGCATTTTTTAAAGATTTGGGCACAAAAACACACGGAAAAGTGTGATGAACGGGGCCCGGAAGCATGTCCGCTCCCATGTCGTTCAGTGACCGCTGAGCAGGGGGACGCCCTGGCGCCGGATTATCTGGAAGAAACTCTCCTGGCAGCCGGAGTGGTTGCGCGAAGACCAACTCAGCTGGGGAGGCTTTTAAGTCCTCTTTAGGTGCAGAACGCAACCCTAATAAAACCCATGGTAGTCTGTTTACCCAATTTGCATCCGTAAGCGACCCTCTGAGGGCTGCTTTCAATGATCTATGAAAACGCTCGCATAAACCAACCATTAGCCTAGGGGTGGTAAGCGGTAGTGCGGGGAATTGTCACACCTAAGCTGTGGGCCATCGCTGACCAAAGCTCGGACACAAATTGAGGTCCCCTATCGGACGGAATATCCGACGGGACCCCGAAACGCGCTACCCAAGCCGTTAAAAACGCGTGGGCCACCTCTGCAGCTGTGGTTGATGCCAGTGGGACCACTTCCGGCCAACGCGTGGTGCGGTCCACTATTGTCAAAAGATGTGTGTACCCTTGCGACGACGGTAGGGGGCCTACAAGGTCGACATGCACATGATCGAACCTCTTGGCCGGGATGTGAAATGGCTCTAAGGGGGCTTTTGTGTGCTTGTGAATTTTGGCCCGCTGGCAAGCCATGCAGGCTCTTGCCCATTCTTTAACGTGCTTGCGGAGGCTCAGCCAAACAAACTTTTTTGCTACCATTTTTACCGATGCGCGCACCCCTGGGTGCGCCAGGGAGTGAATCAAGTCAAAAACGCGGCGGCGCCATGCGGCCGGCACCACTGGACGCAGTCGTCCAGTAGAGACATTGCAGATTAGGGGGGGCATACCATTTTGCAGCCTCCTGTTCTCCAGCCTTAACCCTGTTGGTCCTGACTGGAGCGCGCACACGTCCGCATCGCTACCCTGATCCGCTGCCATGGCTGCATAATCTATCCCCACGTGGACTGGGGCCGCGTGCGCCTCCGCGCTGTTATTTTGCTCCGCGGCCGCGGTAGTATAATCTACCTCTGCGCGGACTGGTGCAGTTACCGTGCGAGAGAGGCAGTCTGCTACTACATTGAGTTTACCCGCTATGTGTTGAATATCAGTAGTAAACTCCGAAATTGCGGCCAGCTGCCTCTGCTGCCGGCCCGACCATGGTTCCGAAATTTTGGCCATCGCAAAAGTGAGCGGTTTGTGGTCGACAAACGCGGTGAAACGCTGACCTTCTAGCCAGAATTGGAAGTGGCGAATGGCTAAGTGGAGTGTTAACAGCTCCCTGTCAAACGCGCTGTATTTTCGCTCGGCCTCGCGCAAGGACCTGCTGAAAAAGGCCAGCGACTGCCAAACCCCGGCAACGTGCTGCTCCACTACCGCCCCTATGGCCAAATCCGACGCATCAGTGGTGAGCGCTATGCGGGTCGTTGGGTCTGGATGAGCCAACAACGTAGCGTCTGCAAGGGCTTTTTTTACCTCAGAGAATGCGCGCTCCCGCTCCGGGGACCATTCGATTGCATTTGAGGGTTTTTGTTTTTTAAGCGCGGCATATAATGGTTGCATGAGCTGCGCTGCGTAGGGGAGGAAACGGTTATAAAAATTCACCATTCCTAAAAACTCCTGTAGTGCTTTGACCGTTTGTGGCTGGGGAAAATCTGCCAGTGCGCGCACTTTGTCCGGTAGCGAACAGCCCCTTCTGGGGAGACGCGGTGCCCCCAAAAAATCGATCTGCGCCACCCCGAACTGGCACTTAGCTGGGTTGATTATTAACCCGTGCTCTCCCAACCTCCGGAAAACTGCCGTGAGGTGTTTTTCGTGTTCTTCTTCGGACGCGCTGGCTACCAAAATGTCGTCCAGGTAGACGAACACAAAAGGGAGATCGCGTAACACCGCATCCATCATGCGCTGGAAGGTTTGCGCTGCACCTTTAAGCCCAAACGGCATGCGTAAAAACTCAAAAAGTCCAAACGGGGTTATCACTGCTGTTTTGGGAATGTCCTCAGCGCGCACTGGGACTTGATGATAACCGCGGACCAAGTCTATTTTAGAAAAAATGTGCGCCCCCGCCAGATGTACCGAAGAATCCTGAATATGTGGGATTGGGTAGCGGTCATGCGCTGTGGCGTTGTTCAACCTGCAGAAATCACCGCAAGGTCACCATGAGCCATCAGCTTTAGGGACCATGTGAAGTGGGGAAGCCCATGGGCTATTTGAACGCCGGATGATGCCCAACCTTTCCAGGTTGGCGAACTCCTCGCGCGCTATGGACAGTTTAGCTGCATCCAAGCGCCGAGCTTTCGCAAAAACGGGGGGACCAGCGGTAGTGATAAAGTGCTCCACCCCGTGTTTCGCAACTGTTGCCAAAAAAGTGGGAACTGTGAGTGCTGGAAACTGAGTGAGGAGTGTGTGAAACTTACTGCCTGCTGTGGCGACGTTGGCCTATGCTGGTGGCGGGGACACTCGAGCTGCACAAGGGATAGAGTAAAAGGAGAGTGCATTAACCAAGCGTCTATTGGGAAGATCAACTAACAACCCATGTGAGCACAGAAAATCAGCACCTAACATGTTGAAACTCACCGCCGCTATAATAAAAGTCCACTCATATGTGCGGCCGTGCAGGGACAGAAGTAGAGTCCTTTCACCGAAGGTCTTAATGCTCGAGCTGTTCGCCGCTGTTGCTCCGTCACCCCCGGGACCTGCCAGCCGGTCAGCGTAGGTTGGGGTGATGAAACTCACTTGGGAGCCCATGTCCACGAGGAAGTGTCCCCCAGAGCGCACATCTGTCAGGTAGAGCAGCTTGTTCTGTTCGCCGAGGGCCGCAGCTGCTACCGACTCCCGGTCCTGGCGTTTCCCGAGCTCTTGAACTGGCACGGCGGTACACACTTGCGTGCCCTCTCTGCGGAACGCCGATGGTAAGAACAGAGGTTGTCTCCTCCGCGGTGTCGGGGCTTTGCTGCCGCCGTTGTTGGTGGGACCGCCTCCGTCGCCTCTGGCCCTCCGCTGTCCCCGGTCTCCACGCCGAGGTCCGCCGCTGCTGCGGTGGCTGTGTGCTCTTCGCTGGCGTTGAGGATCTGCTGCGCCTCCTGGGCCAGCACGCGGAAGTCCCACTGGGTCACGAAATGAGTGCCTGCCAGGGTCGCCCTCGTCTGCAATTGTAGGGCTCTCAGGAAGATGTGCGGGAAAAGGAAATCGTCGTTGTCTGAGCCTCTCAGTTTCAGCATGTCTTCCATCAGGTCGACAGGCGTGCTTCCTCCCAAGTCATGCAGAGCCAGGAGTCTCCTAGCTCTCTCCTGGGCTGAGGGTGTGAAACACCGGATGAGGGCAGCTTTCAACCCACCGTATTTATCGCCAGCGGGTGGGTGCTGCACCAAGCTCTGCACATGTCGAGCTGTGCGGCTGTCGAGTTTGGCGATGACGTGGTAGAATTTTGTGTCATCTGCTGTTATTCCCCCGAGAGCGAACTGGGCTTTGGCCAGGAAGAACCACGAGTCTGGGTTGTCCTGCCAGAATTCTGGTAGCTTGACTGAGACCGCGCTTGCTCGGCTGGTCCCTGGCGAGTCTGGTTCGGGGGAATTGTCTCTGGTCATTGTACGTCTTAAGGTCACCAATGTGGAGAACGTGAAATGAAGAGGCTGAATTTATTTCTCAATTCAGGTTTATTGAACATCACACGTCTCCAACGTCCTCTCAAACAGAAAAGAGGACCAACTTCTCAAATCCCCCCTTTTTATACCCGGGACATCAAAGTACAGAATCACACTGTCATTCAACCCCCCATAGACAATACGTCTCCCCCAGGTCTCCTCTTCCTCCACCTAACCCCTGGAGGTCAGGAAGTCTTCTCAGAGTCATTTCTAAAGGCACCTACTGTTATCCCCAGGAGGTCCAGACTTATTGTTCCTTCTAAGACGTGAGGTACCACAATATACATATGCAGTCTAAGCATCTCAATCAATGTGCTATACATACGCAGTCTAAGCATCTCAAATATGTGTGCCACAGTGGAGACTTCACTCTAAGACTGAATCCATACTGGGATGCATCAGGTGGCGCAGTGGTTAGCAGTGGTTAGCACTGCGGCAGCACAGTTTACCCTTGGCCGGGGGATTGTGGGGATCGTGGGATCGTGGGTTCGATCCCAGCCCCCGACCAACAGTGATCTGTGTGGAGTTTGCATGTTCTCCCCGTGTTGCGTGGGTTTACTCCGGGATTTCTCCGGTTTCCTCCCACATGCCAAAAACATGCATGTTAGGTTAACTGGCTGTTCTAAATTGTCCCTAGATATTTGTTTCCTATAGCCCCTTAGAATAGAGGGTGAGTATTAATGAAAGCGCTTTGAGTGGTCTTTGTGACTAGAAAAGCGCTATATAAGTGCAGGTTAGTTAGTTAGTTAGTAATTCTCCACATCAAAATAACACTCAAAGTTGAAAAACTAGGATGCTACTAAATGAAATGGGAATCTGTGATGTGTGGAGGGAATTCAACCTCAGTGTAAAAGATTATACATTTTACTCAACACCACATTCATCATATTCAAGGACTGACTATTTTTTTTATGTTTAATAGAGACATTGGAAGAGTAAAAACATGTAAAATAGGACTGATGGATCTCTCTGACCACAGTCCAATCTATATGGACTTAAATATCCAAAAATACACAAATAATACATTTTCTTGGAGGTTAAATTCAAATGTGCTGAAAGGACCACTGAAAGATGAATTGGAATCAGATATTCTCAGATATTTGGAAGAAAATGATAATGGAGAAGTGTCCCCTTTAATACTGTGGGACGCATGCAAAGCTGTAATAAGGGGAAAGATTATCGCAAAACTGGCACTCCAAAAGAAATTGCGACAAGATAAACTAATCACATTAGAGTCAGAACTTAAGAAACTAGAAAAAGAGCACAAAGACAACACTCATTCTAAGGACTCGCTCAAAATTAAGGAAATTAAAAAACAAATAAACGAGATCTACACAACAGAAATCCAGAAGAAACTTACATTTCTGAAACAAAAATATTATGAAACAGGTAGCAAATCGGCAAAATTACTAGCCTATAAATTGAGGAAACAACAAACGGAGAGAGCAATCTACAAAATCAGAGACCCAGTATCAAAGGAAATAAAAATTAGAATTCAGGAAATTCATAAAAGCTTTGAGAATTACTACAAGAACTTGTACTCCCTCAAAAAACACCAAAAAAGACACATCCGAAGCCTTCCTAAATACATTAAATCTTCCCCAACTTACTGAGTCACAAAATAAAAACTATTGGCAGAAATACAACCTAAAGAATTAGAAAAAGCAATTATGAAATTTAAAGCTAACAAATCCCCAGGAGCAGATGGTTATACAGCAGAGTGGTACAAAACTTTTAAACAGCAACTATCTCCTCTCCTCCTGAAAACATTTAACTATGTCCTCCACACAGGGGAAATCTCCCCCTCTTGGAGAGAAGGGGTCATTGCAGTCATACCTAAACCTGAAAAAGATAAACTAGACTGCTCCAACTACAGACCAATCAGTGTGTTAAATCAGGACTATAAACTTTTTACCGCTATCCTTGCCAAAAGGTTAGAAAATATACTGACAGACTTAATTCAATTAGACCAAACAGGTTTTATAAGACAAAGACAGACACAAGACAACATTAGACGCACTTTACACATAATTCATCATATAAAAAAAATATAATTTAAATGCAGCCATACTGGGATTAGATGCTGAAAAAGCATTTGATTTGGTTGACTGGTCTTTCCTATATAGAATCTTGTCCAGTTTCAATTTTCATAACAACTTCATTAGAACTATCTAGGCATTATATAAAAAAACCAACAGCTAAAATAAGGATTAACGGTAAATTATCATCATCTTTTGAACTGGAGAGAGGATGTCGCCAGGGCTGCCCCTTATCTCTACTGCTCTTTGCAATCTTCATAGAACCTCTGAGCCAATGGATAAGACAGAATCAAAAAATTCAAGGTATTACGTTTGAACAGAAGGAACATAAAATAGCACTCTTTGCTGATGACATTTTAATATACCTGGGGCAGCCGGACACCTCTTTTCCAGAGCTAATCTCAGGTTTTTCAGCGTATGGAGAGTTATTGGGGTACAAATTGAACATGCATAAAACCCAAATTTTAACATTCAACTACAACCCAAATCAATATTTACTAAGCAAATTCAAAACTAACTGGGAGATAGTATCTATGAAATATCTGGGGGTCAATATCCCGAAACAACTCAACAAAATTATAACACTAAACTATGATCCACTGGTGACAAAAATAAAATCTGACCTAGCAAGATGGAATATGATACCATTCTTGGGTACTGCACAAAGAATTGAAGCAGTCAAAATGAATATACTTCCACATCTTCTATACCTTTTCCAAACAATACCGGCAGAACCTCTCAAAAAAACATGGCAAGAACTGGACAGAAGGATCTCAAGATTCATATGGCAGGGCAAGAGACCAAGAATCAGGTATAGAACCCTACAGCTAAACAAAAAACAAAGCTGGGCTTGCGCTGCCAAATATCAGGGACTATTTTAAAGCAGCGCAAATTAAAAACTTTAGTAGAGATATATAACCCATTCTACACTGCACAATGGAAGGAGATAGAATGCCAAATAACAAGTGACATTCCCCTACAGGCGATAATAGGGAATAATGCCTTACCTAAACATTTGAATAACACTAACCCGTGGATAGAGACCCCGCTAAAAATTTGGTTTAAGATAGTCAGAGAGAATCAAACTAAAGAACCCTATCGATTATTGCAATGGATTTCCTATGATCAGGATTTTACTCCTAATAAAGCAGACACTAGATTTAAAAAGTGGAAAGAGAACAGGCTGATAAAATATTACGATTTTTTTAAAAGGCAAACTTTAAAAAGTTTTGAAGATTTGAAAAAACAAGGTCTAATAAATCAAGACCTTTACAGGTTCTTCCAGCTTAGACACCACATAAACAAAATACTTAAAAAAGGAGGATTTGGAAAGGGCCCAGTCAGGTGTTCTGAAGGTTTTCTTAATGGCATATAAAGGGATCCCAGGGATCAGATACATCTCTAAAATATACCATGGTCTTCAAGATTTAAAAGGAGACAACACATCATATATAAAAGAGAGATGGGAAAAAGAGGGGAATTTCACTTTACAACTGGAAATATGGGAAAAACTAAACAAACAACAGTGGAAAAGTACCTCATCCCTGCTGTGGAGAGAATTTGGATGGAAAAATTTGGTAAGATTTTTCAGAATACCTGCACAAAACAAATTTACTCATAAAGGGTTGAATTGCTGGCGCTTGTGTGGTGAAAAGACTGCAAGTCATTTTCATGTGTTTTGGTCATGCCCAGTTATCCACCAATATTGGACTAATGTACAGACAATATTGGGGAAAATATTCAAAATAACAGTTTCCTTTTCTTTTGTAACTTTGTATTTGGGTATACTACCGGAATCACTGGAAAGACGAGGAGAAAAATACAGTACTTATTCAATGTTTTAATATTGGCAAGTAAAAAAGCACTAACAAAAAAATGGATGTCGAGAGACTGTCCTGCACCTGAAGATTGGATTAACATGATTTAGGACATTTATTTGATGGAAAAGTTGACATTTGCACTGAGACAGGACATGGATGGGTTCTTGAACTTTTGGCAACCCTGGAACGCATATGTGTCTTCCATCAGATCTAATCTTTGACAAACACCATTTCAATAATGGCACCTCTCTTTGTTCCAATGCTACTCAGATGTTGTTTTATTTTTCTTCTCTCTCTTTTTTTTAAAATTTTCTTTTCTTTTACTTAAAAAAGGGTGTTGTAATAATTTTTTTCAATCTTGTCAAAAAACAAAAAAAAAGGGAATATGTGATGAAAATGTAAACAATGCAATGCTGTAATGACGTATACCCTTTACAAAAACTTAAATAAAAAAATACTATCGGAAAAGAAAATAGTCTACAAAACCAATGTTAAAAATAGGACAAGTAAAACACAACCAAGTATTAAGACTAAGAGTTCTGCTAAAATAATTGCAGCCTCGTCTGAGAGGTGCCAAAGGCCCAGAGATAAACGCACGTCTGCCACAGTTCATAAGAGTGGACAGAAGGCTCCTGAAGTCACTCTTTAAAATCCCAGACGCTTCATCTGGGATGTTATTGCATCCAACATGTACTATGACAGTTTGAACGTGGGGGAATTCATTTAGCAGGTCAGGGATAAGAGCCTCAATGTCAGAGACTCTAGCCCCAGGAAAAAATCTAGTGGTACAGTACCTGCTTCTGACGTTTCTCATAATCGAGTCACCTATTACCAGCGTCGTCTGGGGGGGTTTAGTTGGTGGATTCTGACGTGGAGAATAATTTTGTCGAGGGTGTTGTTGTTGTGAAGGCGGGGTGATCCGCTCTCTTCTATTTGGAGCTGGTGTGTAATTTGGCACACCTGGAGTAGTCTTAGTCCAGGGTTTGCAGACCTGAGCCGCCGCTGAGGGAGAGGAAGGAGGAGGAGGGGCGGCCACGGGCGGACAGCCAGTGTCCAGGCGGGGAAAATCCTCCAGAGAAAGGATGTTGAATTTATTTTCCACGACCGGGGGAAGAGAAGAGGTGCGACCCTGTCTGGCAGACCGATGATGATTGCCAGCTGGTCCAACCAAGGTCCAGGGCGCGCATTGAGTGTGAGAAGTACCAACTGGGGCTTTGGGTTTAGCCCCGAGACTAAGCCAGTGTCGATTGCTGTGGTCCTGGACATCTGAAGAAGCCTGAACCGGAGCAGGGGTGGAAGTGGATGGAGATGGAGATGCGCTTAACTCCCCCAGGTAGGTAGCCGTCTCTGCCAGCTGCGAATCGGTTGCCGGAGCTGTTGTTCGCCCGAGTATAATGGTATCGAGATGTTCCTCAGCCTCCCGAATCTTGTAGAGGTTGGGGAGTCTTACTTCCAGCTCAGAAACCTTACTAAGGAGGGATACACAGTGGATACACATCAGGGATGGAGCCACGGTGTTACAGGCGATGAGGTGGATAGCCAGCCAGCCAGCCAGCCAGCCAAAAACAGCCGCGTGTCCGATCGGGCTTTTCAGCGAGGCCAAAACCAAGCTGCTTTGTGTCCGCTGCCCTTCCCTCCGGTTGCACAGTGAATTCCCTGGTCCAGCGTCCTCCTCCTTGGGCCAACCAACCTGCCGTCTAATGGCGAGGAATGCGCCGTCAGCCGCTGGTCCCATGTAGACTCCCAGCGGACTGTTGCTTCTCCTGGTTGCTCCAACTGTCTCAAGAAAGGCCTTTATTTCTCTTGTCCATATGATGGCCGCTTCTTGTCGCAGCGGGCCTGTCAATCTGGGATGAATGAGAGAAAGAAACTAGTATTAGCTATCACAATCGTTACCATTCAGTCTTGCTTGAATTTCACAATAACAAATTACTAGTCTTCTAGGCTGTGATGTCATTAAAGGGGTCATTGACTGCACTTTTTCCACATTTTAACAGCTCACTCATATCTTAATGAAATATTTGTTACATATTTTGTTCACATTTTCTATATTTTTTTAATTATTGAAGTAAATTAGTTTTTTATTTTTCCTGGCTTTCTTGAAACTCTGATTTAAAGCTTGTCACTTTAAGAAATATCCTTTAACTGTTCTACTCCGCCCTCCCTCTTACGTCAGTTAGCCATTAGCTGAGTAGCTTCTAGCCTCCTTCTAGCACGGATGAGCGCTGCTTCACTGATCCGCAGTCGTTTGTGTATCTTGCGTCACCCCCCCCCCAACAACCCCGCCGAGATGCCACAACAAATCACCAGCACCACGCGCTGGGCGACCTACAGATCATCGCAACCCGAGGCTGCTGGCTGAGCCATGGGATCTCAAACGGGAATGTCTCACTCCGCGGTACACTGCTCTTCTCTCACGGTCAGCTGGAGAATGCCCCATCATGAAGTGGCAACCCCACGCTGCCTGCGAGAGTATGCCCGGAGAAGAGAATAGAATAGAACAGACTAGAATAGAATAGGCTTTGTTGTCATTGTACAGTTGCACAGTACAATGAAATTGTGGGTGCTCCACCAGGCTACTGCACAAGAAAAGAAGAGAGAGGGATTTGATAAAACACAGTTACAGAATACACGATTAAACATATGCCTGAAATAAAAAATAAAAATAACCCACAGCTATATACACAGGTATGGTAGTGGCTTCACAGATGTAACTATGTACATGAGTGCAGAGTGCGGAACACACGATTGAATAAAATGGCCCAAGGATTATGGAAAATATGTATACATAGGAATGGTAGTGGTTTCACGGATGGGTCAGTGCACATGAAAGTGCGGAGTGCAAAGACGTGTGATTATTATGATAATTAAAGAGGTCCTCAGTACTGTGCATGAGAGCGTTTGGAGGGAGGGGGGTGGGACCTCTGATTGTTTGCAGTCCGGATGGCCCAGGGGAAGAAACTGTCAGTCTGGAGGTGTGGGACCTGGTTGAACTGAACCATCGTCCAGAGGGGAACAGGTCACGCAGGTGGTGGGCGGGATGTAAGGGGTCTCCTGTGATGACCTTGATCTTTCTGAGACCGGAGGATCTGGAGATGTCCTCCAGGGAGGGCAGAGGGCCACTGATGATTTTTGGGGCGGTGTTGACGACCCTTTGCATAGCCTTCCTCTTTTCAGCCATGGAGCCGGCGTACCACACACCCAGACAATAGGTGAGCATGTTCTCCACTGAGCAGTGGTAGTAGGCCAGCAGCAGTTTCTGGTCCAGGTTGTTCTTCCTCAGGACACGGAGGAAGTGCAGCCGCTGCTGGGCATTCAAACTCATACTGGACTTCAGGAAGAACAGAGAGGACCCCCCCACCCCCATAAATGATGACTGCATAGAAACTGTTCCCATCTTCAGGTTCCAGGGCACCCACATCTCCTCTGACCTCTCCTGGACTGTCAACACCAAGGCCCTGGTGAAGAAACCAGAGCCTTGGTGTTGACAGTCCAGGAGAGTCGAAGTTAAGTTGGCGGTCAATGCCTAGAAGTCCCTGGCGACGGTAGGTAATTAGTCCATTGCAGGAAGAGGACAAAAAAGGCAGAAAAAACAAAAACAAGAACAGTAGTCTGAGACGTCTAGCTGCAGCATGTGGACGTGCAGCCATCTTAGTGAAAATGGTGGGTGAGCTGGCCGTGAGAGCCAGCAGTTCCAGGAACCGCCTGTGCTGCGAATTGAGGCTGCTGCCTGGAAATGCTGGCTCTCGCAGCCAGCTCCCCATGACTGGCATGACCTGCTGCAGAACCACGGCAGAACCACTGGGAGATGGGCCAGATCGACGCAAGACACATTGTGGACTGCGGACCAGTGAACCAGG
Source organism: Pholidichthys leucotaenia (assembly GCA_020510985.1). Classification (NCBI taxonomy): domain Eukaryota; kingdom Metazoa; phylum Chordata; class Actinopteri; order Cichliformes; family Pholidichthyidae; genus Pholidichthys; species Pholidichthys leucotaenia. The sequence goes on from CM035840.1 coordinate 362,604,555, forward strand.
TGTAACAGGGATGGCTTTAGGCAGTGTGTCCACCAAGCACGCCTGACTGCCCTGAATGTCTTTTTTTCAGTGGTTGTGTACTGTGCTCTGTAAAAAAAAAAGTCTGTGCCCTGCACAAGCTGTTGCCTTGCAGCAACAGCTTGTCACTCACAGCTCAGCACTTCCATTTTTCCTATGGTCAGACTTTCTACTTATTTTTTAATAGCATTCTCTAAATAACAATGGACATGAAACATATTGTAGCATTGGTAGCAGCTCTGGATGCTAAATATGATGACATGGAAAACAGGAGTCTGAGTACGGACTGTACTGGTGTCCTATGTCTCTCCCTTCCTTATTCTGATTGGCTGCTTAGAAAGGTCTGACATTAATGAGCTCAGCTGTAGTCTGAAAAGTTGAAATTTTTTCAACTCTGAGTGCCAGGACAAAAAGCGGCCACTGCCAAGAGTGTTTCAGTGCCGAAGGCTTTCAGCGCTGTTGACGCTGGACTACATAGAGAATGAATAGAAAATAGTCGCCCACAGTGGGAAAAAAAGCATTTGGTGGACACGCAGCCTTAGGGTGACTAAGATCTTAAGAAAATAACGATATAAACCATGCTCAGTTCGAGCTTCATGTTACCAGTGTTAGCTTGGGGGCTAATAGCTCAGGGGCTAATAGGCTACCTTTAGCACCCCTTCCATCTACATGACAGACAGCTAGGTGGGTCAATAATAGAGCAATGGGCTGGTCTTGAGGACGGCAGTGGGTTGGCTTTTTCGATTCATGATGTATAAGAGTTCCACAGAAAAGTCAAAAACGTTTGTGGGGTTTCTGGGAGAGAAAAACAAGATAAAGGCTGTGTGTTTTTTTTAAGAGAATTGACTGTTTTGAAAATTTTTGGATAATTAGATGACCAGTAGACTCATTTCAGACAGGCAAAACCTACAAACACACCTTTTTTCAGTCAATGACTCCTTTAAGACATATGCTGTATGTAGCTTAGCAAATAGATTACTGTCATCTGGTTCCACTGATAAATATAACTCCCATCTGCATATGTACTATTTTAATTTCTTCATGTGCTGTCTCCATCCAGGAGGCTGGCTGTCATGCTTCTCCATCTTATGTGATCTTGTACTGCCCCTACATATTTCACATACTGTATATCATTTACATCCAGTCTTTTATGTCTCTGAACCATGATCTTTGTGGATGCACTTTTTGTTTTTCCTTCAACTTTTCTTTATAAAATTTGTCTCCGTAAGGTTCCCTATTTTAACTTTTTGAGCTATTGGACAGAGGAAAGAGGATGAGGGGACATGGTGGTGGAATGAGGAGGTTCAAGAAAGTATTCAAAGGAACAGTATGGCAAAGAAAAGGTGGCATAGTCAGGGAGATGGAGGAGAAAGGAGTACTTGGAATCTAGACATGGCAAAGGGAGGGGTAGTAAAAGCAAAAGAAAAGGCATATTGAGTCGTATGAGAGGCTGGACACTAAGGCAGGAGACAATGACTTGTATTGATTAGCTAGACACAGAGATCGAGCTGGAAAGGATGTGCAGCAGGTTAGGATGATGATAAAAATGAGTGAAGAGAGTGTGCCGAGAAGATGGGAGGAGTACTTTGAGGATCTGACAAATGAAGAAAATGAGAGCGAGAGGAGAATAGATGAATATTAAGGAAACGTTGTGAACCAGTAAGTTTCAAGGATTAGCAAGGTGAAAGTGAAGGCAGCTATAAAGAGGATGAAGAGTGGAAAGGCACTTGGTTCAGATGCTATACCTGTGAAGGAATGGAAATGTTTAGGAGAGATGGCAGTGGACTTTTTAACAAAATTGTTTAACACAATCTTGGAAAGTGAGAGGATGCCTGAGCGGTGGAGAAGAAACATTGTGGTACCGTACCAATTTTCAAGACCAAGGACGCTCAGAGTTGTAGTAACTGCAGAGCAGAGGCATGAAGTTGATCAGCTAAACTATGAAGTTATGGGAAAGAGTTGTTGAAGCCAGGTTAAGAGGAGAGGTGACAATCAGTGAGCAGCAGTATGGTTTCATGCCAAGAAAGAGTACTACAGATGTAATGTTTACCCTAAGAGTGTTGATGGAGAACTATCAAGAAGGTCAGAAGGAGCTGCATTATGTCTTTGTGGATCTAGAGAAAGCATATGCTAGAGTGCCAAGAGAGAAACTGTGGTACTGTATGAGGAAGTCAGGAATGTCAGAGAAGTATGCGAGAGTGGTGCAGGACAGATATGAGGAACACAAGACGGTGTTGAGAGGTGCAGTAGGAATTATAGATGGATTCAAGGTGGGGTGAGATTACACTGGGAATCAGCTCTGAGCCCTTTCCTGTTTGCTTTGGTGATGGACAGGCTGATAGACGAGGTCAGGCAGAAGTCTCGATGGACCATGATGTTTGCGGACAACATAGTGATCTCTTGTGAGAGTAGGGAGCAGATGAAAGACAACCTGTGGAGGTATGCAGTGGAGAAAAGAGGAATGAAAGTCATTAGAAGCAAGACAGAATACATGTATGTGAATGAGTGAGGCAAGTGTAACTGTGAAGCTGCAAGGAGTAGAGGTCATGAAGGTACTGTAAATGAGTTTAAATACCTGGGGTCATCCACCCAATGCAATGGAAAATAGAGAAGAAGAAGGGGTGGAGGCAGGGTGGAGTGAACTGAGGCAACTGTCATGGGTGATTTGTGACAGAAGTATAGCAGCTAAAGTGAAAGGGAAGTTTTATAAGACGTAATGAGACCTGCTATGATGTATGATTTGGAGACAGTGGAACTGACAAAAAGACAGGAGGTGGAGCTGGAGTTAGCAGAGTTAAAGAATCTAAGATTCTCATTGGGAGTGACTAGGAGGGACAGAATTACAAATGAGTATATTAGAGGGACAGCTCAGGTTGAGCGGTTTGGAGGCAAAGTAAGAGAGGCAGGAGGAAAAGAGGAAGACCACAGAGAAGATTCATGGATGGTCAAACATTGATTTTTTTTTAAACTTATAATTTAATAACAGAGGTTTTGAAAGTGTAAGGTGTAGTGTTGCACTTAGCACACATTATGGTGTGACACAGGTGGTTGCTTCACCTTCCAGTTCCGCTGCCACCTGGAGTATGAGAGGGTTGTGCAGAAGAGGGGCGGTCTCTTTGACCACCTCTCAGCCTAGCGGGAGCGCTTCTGTATTATACGAGAGTCTGTAATAAAGTTCTGTCTAGTTCACCATTCGGTCTCTTCATTGGGTCACCATTTACATACATAACATTTGGCGACAAGGATAAAAGTATGGATGCTGGTGTGTCTACAATTCGGCTGTTTTTGGAGTTTCTGGGTGAGCCTCTGGTCCCTTGGGTGAGATGGTTCGCCGCATTTCAAAATTATTTTGTGGCTCTGAATCTCGGTGACCTGAAGAAGTTATGGGCTTGGGCGATATTGGTTCATAATTTGGGCATGGAAGGACAGCGTATCCTCGCAACCTTGGGTGCTAGCGATAGCTTCGAGCATGTTGTTGAGCTAATGGCGCGACATTTTCACGCTCCTGTGAATGTCATCATCTGGAGGATTCAGTTTTGGCAGTGCCACCAGCGGACCGGAGAGTCGGTGCAGCGATATGTTGCGGACCTGCGTCAGCTGGCCAGGGACTGCCAGTTTGTTGCATTGGAAGGGGAGATGGTCCGTGACCAGCTGGTGGAGTACACGCTTTGCTCGATGGCATGGTCAAGGCTCCTTACGCACTCCGGTGAATTGACATTAGCCATGGTGGTTGAGATAGCTCAGCAGTGTGAAGCAGCGGACAAACTGTCACGTGACCTTGGCAAAAGAGCTATGCTTCACTACCCTGAACCACAATCAACGGCTCAGGCTGTGGACCTGGACAGTGACAATAGCGAGCAGGAGAAGGAGGAGTGCGCTACAGCTGTCAAGATAAGTTCTGCCCCGGGATCGCCCGGGAGTTTGGGTTGTGGGTCCACTAAGCACCAATACAAGGCTAGAGTGTCTGGTGAGAGGTAGTCTCTCGTTGGTTTGACAAGATGGCGCCTGTGTTTGGCTTGGCTGCTGCCTGTCTTCGTTTGTGTTGTCTATCTCTGTCATTTTTGTTGTTTTATCAGTCCTATCACTAAATGAATGTGTCTTTGCGACACTGAGATATGATCGACAGTCGTTGTACTGGATTAAACTGTCTATGGAAAGATCTTTTGACTCTTGGGAGGGCTATAGACAAACTTTTCCACCCCCGTTTTTGTGTTCTCCCTCCTCACCTGAGTACCGGCCTCTCTTCGCGAGCTGGCGTCCTGATAAGCCTGGGAAGAAGCCCAGAAGACGAGGTTGCAGAGCTGGCTGTCAAGCTAAGAGGAGATGAGCCCTCCGGACTGAGGGTTTCTGGTCTGGTCACCGTGGGTGCGCCCGGTGTCTGCTGCAGGTTCCCATCCAGGACGTGACTACGGATGCTCCTCTGCAACTGCTGGATTGCTCTCCCATCTTACAAACACTTATGTCCAGGACGGTTGTGGACGGGATCATGGTTTTGCCATCAGGGTCTCGAGTTGTCAAGCCAGACCGGAGACTGACCGCCCAGCACAGCTGGAAGTCACGTGACCGCATCAGGCGCTTGCTGTCAGTTTCATTCCAATCAGCTGTGAGCGCAGCTGAGCCGTCACCCATCCGGATGGCTTTACTCAATCCTCGCTCCATTTCTAACACATCCCTCACTCTTAATGAACTTTTCTTCAGAGATGATATGGATTTTATGTTCCTGGTGGAAAACGTGGCAGAGAGAAAATGAGTTTTTCCACCTGAAAGAGCTCTGTCCCCCTGGCTGCTCTATTATCGGGACTCCCCGGATTGCATGATGTGGTGGAGGACTCGCTGTGGTATACTGGGACAGCCGCCTGTGCAGACTGGTAAACTCTGAGCCCTTCTCCTCCTTTGAGTCTCAGATAATAAAAGTCGGGACCTTTAATGACTTTTACTGTGTTTTAATCTACCGTCCTCCTGGTCCTGCAAGTGTCTGTCTTATGGATTTTACAGACTTTTTATCTTCTCTTATTAAATTGGAGAGGGTTTTAATCATTGGTGATTTTAACATTCATATTGATGATATTACATGTAACACAGCTGTTGACTTTTTATCCACCACTCATTTTTATAACCTCATCCAGCATATTTCAGGCCCTACACATGCTAAGGGTCATACCTTGGACCTTGTTTTTTCTTTGGGCTTGAATATTGAAAATGTGTGTGTGGATGACTTCCAGATCAGTGATCACAGCTGTGTGCTTTTTAATGTTAACTTCCCCGTGAATCCTCCCCCTCTGAAAATGACAACAAAAAGGTGGATTATTAACCAAGAGGCAGCAAATGACTTCTCTGCTTTGTTTGAGCCACACTTACTGATGGGAATTAAAGATCCCGATGCCTTCACTCAGACATTAGACAGCCACTGTACGGCTATTTCAGACAAAGTGGCACCAGTGAAATCTGTCCTTGCTTCTCCTAAAGAAAAATAATTTTCACAAGTAAGAAAAATCCTAGTCTTATTTGACACAATTAACACTCTTGTCTCACCTGCTGCCTCTCTAATCCCTGTGTTCTGTAAAGCAGACAGTAACAAATTTCTTAATTTCTTTGTTGATAAGATCAGAGATATCAGGGAAAACATTTTGCCATCTTCTTCTCTTAACTGCGCCAGTGTTATGCCCTCACCTTGTACTTGGTCCACTTTTAATCCAGTGACCTTTCAGGACATCACGGCTCTGCTGCAGAAGATGAAACCCTCCTCTTCCCCTGCTGATGTTCTCCCCACTAAGCTGTTTTTTTTTGTTATTTTTTTGCTGTTTTTGAGTCAGCTGGTCCTTCAGTTGTTGAACTGATAAACATTTTCACTTTCAGCTGGTGTGGTTCCCACCTCCTTCAAACATGCAGTGGTTGAACCAACTCTTAAGCCGAGTTTGGATCCATCACAGCCAAATAATTATAGGCCAATCTGTAAACTCCCTTTTATATCAAAAATTCTGGAAAAGGTAGTGGCTGAGCAAATTTCAGTCGGGCTTTTGGAAAAATCATTCTACTGAAACGGCATTAGTCAGCGTCTCCAGTGACATTATGTGGCGGCTGACACTGGTAAATACACAGTTCTGGTTTTATTGGATCTTTCTTCTGCCTTTGATACTGTTGATCACTGTATAATGATCAACAGACTCAAAGAGCTAGGGCTGTCTGGTTCTGTTTTAAAATGGTTCTCATCATACTTCACTGGAAGTTCAAAATTTGGCTGCTAGACTTTTAACTTACACTAAGAAAAGGGCTCACATTACACCAGTTTTAGCAGCACTTCACTGGCTCCCAGTTGGTTTTAGGATTCAATTTAAAATTTTAGTTGTTGTTTTTAGAGCTATTCATGACCAAGTCCCTAAATACATCACCGAGCTGCTTAAAGTGTATAACCCCTCACGGTCTTTGAGATCCTTGAATCAACTTTTACTGGCTGTCTCTCAAACCCATTTTATAACTCGAGGTGATAGAGCCTTTCAGGCAGTGGCACCAAAATTGTGGAATGCCCTACCACTGTCTTTGCGCTCAGTAGACTCTGTTGATGCTTTTAAAAAGCAGCTGAAGACACTCCTGTTTAAACAGGCTTTTTAGTTTGATTATGGACTGTGTATGGCTGTGTTGTGAGACATGTATATGTTGGACACTGCATATGTGATTTAACCACGATGAAGGAGAGCCAGCCCCCTGCGGTGCGGAGCCACAGAGCCTGGACCCCCTGCGGAGGACAGGGGACAGAAGACTTCCTGACCACTGAGGCTCGAGAGGAGAGAAGGGGGAGTTATGTAAATAAAAGGCTAATGAATGTGAATAAAGAGACTTTGATATAGATGTGTGATTTCCCCCGCGAGGGAAATGGTTTGATGTGAGAATGTTTAAATGAGAGAACTTTGGTGTGTTCACTCTCTTTGTTCGCTGCTCAAGAATAAGAGCAGACAGTGGAATGAGTTCTTGAATAAACTATAATGGAAGACAATTCGGTTTCGTTATTCAAGTCTCCCCACATTGGTGACTGACGACGTTGAGAATGAACGAAGAAATTCTCAGGGTCCCGGACTCACAGCGCTCAGAGCTGGCGAGCGCAGTGGCCGTTAAGCTGCCTGATTTCTGGCAGGATAACCCACGGTCGTGGTTTCTGCAAGCAGAGTCGCAGTTCGCGCTCGCAGGAGTAACGGTGGATGACACTAAGTTCCACCATGTCATCGCTAAACTGGACAACAGCACAGCTCGGTGCGTGCAAAGCTTGGTGGAGCAGCCACCCGCGACCGACAGGTACGGCAAGCTGAAATCCACCCTCATCAAGTTTTTCACCCCCTCGGCTGAAGTGAGGGCGAGGAGGATCCTGTCTTTGCTAGACCAAGGTGGACACAGGCCGAGCGCCCTGATGGAGGAGATGATACAGCTGAGAGGTTTGGACAACGATGATTTCATTTTTCAGTTCATCTTCCTCTCCAACCTCCCGGCGCATGCGAGAAGCACGCTGGCCGGCAAAAAGTGTCACACCCTGGAGGAGTTCCGGGAGCTGGCCCAGGAGGCAGATGGGATCCTGGACGCCTGCGGCGGGCAAGCAACCACAGCAGCGACCCGAGACAGCGGAGAGCCAGAGGCGGCAGAACCAGACTGGCCGACGACGGCGGCAACACGACCGCGACGAGGGGGAGCCAATAGCCCGGCGACAGAGGCGCGGGCACGACACAGCGGAGGAGAAGATCTCTGCTTTTACCATCGGAGGTTCGCAGAGAAGGCACGCAGGTGTGTGCCGCCCTGCATCTTCAGGAGTTCGGGAAACGGCAAGACCGGGGGTCGCTAGCAGCTTCGACCCTCGGAGAACGCAACAAGCTGCTCTACATCACGGATGCGCGCTCCGGACGAGTGTTCCTCATTGACACCGGAGCACAAGTGAGCTTCATCACCCCAACATACGCGGACCGGGTGGCTGGACCCCACGGTGACGGAGCTACAGCGGCAAATGGCTCGAACATCAACACCTACGGGAGAAGGACCTTGCCTTTATGCTTACATGGCCGCACATATGAATGGACTTTTGTAGTAGCGGCGGTGAGTTTCAACATGTTGGGCGCGGATTTTTTGTGTTCACACAATCTGTTAGTTGATCTTGCTAATAGACGGCTGGTAAATGCACTCTCTTTTTACTCTCTCCCCTGTTCAGCTCGAGTGTCCCCGCCACCAGTACAGACCCACGTCGCTACAGCAGGTGGTAAGTTTCACACACTCCTCACCCAATTTCCAGCGCTCACTGTGCCCACTTTTTCAGCGACGGTCGCGAAGCACGGGGTGAAACACTTTATCCCCACTTCTGGTCCTCCCGTGTTTGCAAAAGCTCGGCGCTTGGATGCAGTTAAGCTCGCCATTGCGCGCGAGGAGTTCGCCAGCCTGGAGAGGCTGGGCATCGTTCGTAGGTCGAAGAGCCCGTGGGCTTCGCCGCTGCACATGGTACCGAAAGCCGATGGCTCCTGGAGACCGTGCGGGGATTACCGCAGGCTAAACAACGCTACGGCACACGATCGTTATCCCATCCCGCACATTCAGGATTTTTCGGTGCACCTGGCGGGGGCGCGCATTTTTTCAAAGATTGATCTAGTTCGCGGCTATCACCAAGTCCCGGTCCAACCGGAGGACATTCCTAAAACAGCGGTAATAACCCCGTTCGGACTTTTCGAATTTTTACGCATGCCTTTTGGTCTCAAAGGGGCGGCGCAAACATTTCAGCGGATGATGGATGCCGTGTTACGCGATCTCCCTTTCGTGTTTGTGTACCTCGACGACATTTTGGTCGCGAGTACTTCAGAGGACGAACATGAAACGCACCTCACAGCAGTTTTTAGGAGGCTGGGAGAGCACGGCTTAATAGTTAACCCAGCCAAGTGCCAGTTCGGCGTTGAGCGGATTGATTTTTTGGGTCACCGCGTCTCCCCGGAGGGAGCGGTTCCGTTACCAGAGAAAGTACGCGCGGTAGCGGATTTTCCCCGTCCACAAACGGTCAAATCACTACAGGAATTCTTGGGGATGGTGAATTTTTATAACCGGTTCCTGCCCCACGCAGCTCAAATCATGCAACCGTTATATGCCGCGCTCAAAAAACAAAAGCCGACCCAGGCGGTCGAATGGTCCCCGGAGCGGGAGCGCGCGTTCACAGAGGTTAAAAAAGCCTTGGCTGACGCTGCGCTCCTGGCCCACCCAGACCCGGCAGCACGTATCGCGCTGATGACA